>OU612060.1:181630144-182230144 GCA_914767635.1 Melanostoma mellinum
CTGATGAGCATTCCTAGCGAGGCGAGTGTTGCGGCTAAATTGTTTCAGGGGAGGAATGCAACTGGCTACTTCACTAGAGCACTGTTTGTGGAAAAAGCGATAAAAGAGAGAGAGACAGGTGACGTTTCGACGATGTTCAAGAGAATCAATCGATTCTACGATTGAACTATCACCTATCAATTTTAACGCTCTGTTTTGTACCCTATCGAGTAGGCGCAAAGATGTTTGAGAAGCACCTGACCAGATATGAGAGTTATACTCCAGTTTTGGGCGGATGAAGGCCTTATAAATTGTAGCCAGATCAGAGGGGGTGAAGAACTTCCTGCATCTTCTCAAGAAACCTAAGCATTTAGCAGCGTTTTTGGCGACTTCAAATATGTGGTCGTTCCAACGAAGATCATCGTTTACACACATACCAAGTACTGACAGCTTTTCGGTTTCTTCGATGCAGGTACCATTCATGGATAATGGCAATGGGGGAATGTTAAGCTTCAACGACAAGAGACAGCATTGAGTTTTCGAAGCATTGAATTCTACTCGGTTCATAATACCCCATGCAACAATGCTGTCAAGGTCAGAATTCAATGAGCTTATCATACGCAACCGTTCCAGTTCCACATCCGAAGAGCAGGGACGTGAATTTGGAAACGAATATGAAAAGCTGAGGGTCGAGTCGTCAGCAAAACAGTTAAGTGGATTAGAAGTTTCAGACAAGAGATCATTAATGAAAATGAGGAAGAGAGTCGGAGACAAAACGGAGCCCTGGGGCACACCAGCATTTATAAAATGGGTATCAGACTTGAAGCCATCCAATACAACTTGTATTGAACGGTCGGAAAGGTAATTTCTAATCCAACGAAGAAGAGACTCATCGATACCAAAAGCACGCATTTTCGATAAAAGAGCCTGATGCCAAACTCTATCAAATGCTTTAGAAATATCAAGCGCAATAATCTTACTTTCTCCAAAACAATGTAAAGATTGGTTCCACTTTTCAGTGAGATAAGCCATCAAATCACCAGTGGACCGTTTGCTACGAAAGCCGTACTGACGGTCATTAAGAAGCTTTCGTTCTTCAAGATATTTCATAAGTTGACGGTTTATCAACGTTTCCATGACCTTGGAAAGAAGGGACGTTAGTGCAATTGGACGGTAATTGGAAAGGGAGGAAGATTCGCCTTTTTTAGGGACCGGCTGGACAAATGCAGTTTTCCATCTGCTCGGAAAAATCCCAGCAGAATAGGAAAGATGGAAAAGTTTACGCAGTGGTTTTGCCAGCGTAGAAGAACACCTCTTCAGAATAACGGCGGGGATACCATCTGGACCAGCGGATTTATGTATATTGAGATCTTTGAGGACTCTCGCAACCGAGCGAGTTCGAAAAAATATCTGCTTCATCACAGAATCTACAGACTCAAGCTCAGGTGGAGCCAATATGCTATTAGGTAGTGTTGAGTTTGCAGCAAATTGAGCTGCAAGCAAATTGGCTTTATCGATGGAACTAACATACGGAGAGTCATTGAAGACGAGCGTTGGGACCGATGACGTGGTCGAGTTCTTAACGTTCTTAACAAAAGACCAAAAGTTTTTGCTTCCTTTTGGACACAACAGTATTTTTTGCCTTACTTTTTGGTCATGCAAAAACTTGGTCTTTTGTATATGAGCATTACAGATATTTCTGGCCCGTTTGAACAAATTTCGATTTTCTACTGTAGGGTTGTCTTTGAATTTTCGAAAACTACTTTCTCTATCCCGAATTGCCTCTTTACAGCTTGAATCAAACCACGAATTCTCTTTGGGGATGATACTTTTTGTTCTGTGAGGAACAAAATTTCTCATGCCCGTTGAGAATTACGTTAGATATCATATCAGCTGAAGCATCAACGTTTCCGTCGAGAAAGCACAATGACCAATTAAAATTTCGAAAGAAATTATTCAGGCCGTCCCAATTGGCTTTCTCATATTGCCACACAGTTCTTTTGGGGACTATGTCTTTTTTTACCGTGACGGAAAGCGAAAAATCTACCGATATGACACAATGGTCCGATTTGCCTAAAGGAGATGATACTATAACCCTATATTTTTCGGGATGAGAAGTTAGAAATAGGTCAAGAGTGTTGGCCGCATGGCCTTCAATATCTGGAACCCGAGTGGGCTCATCAACAAGTTGAGTTAATTGGTTTAACTCAGCAAAGATCTCAACATATTCTCCTTCGGGTGTTGTCTGGCCAGAATGTCGAAGCCAATGAGAATTGTGTACATTGAAATCGCCCGCAATTGCGATTTCAGTGTGAGGATATAGGGAAATAATTCTTACTATGGAGTCAGATAGCGCATCAAACTCGTTAGAGGTCGAATTGCTATCTAAATTGGGGCTTCTATAGATAAAACAGTAATGAATGATTTGCGTCGAGAATATTTTATTGATAAACGAATGAAGTTGTGAATAAAACGTTTCAGTAGCATTCTTGTAAAATTCGTACTGGACTCCGTCTTCTCCAGGGGCTTTTCCATTTTTTCCTTTGAGAACAGCCGATTTTAGCTCTTCAATAGAGATTTCAGAATCCAAAATTTCGTCGGATAGCCATGGTTCAGCATACAAAAATCTTACATTAGTTTGACCATAAAGTAAAGAACTAAAATAAAATTAGACAGGTCATCAGCTGAAACTCCTATTTTAATTGTAAAGTTTTCACAATTAATCTCTCTCGCTACCTTCCAAAATTCTTTCGAGTTTTTAGTTTGGCCAAGTGTATAGGCTTGATTATTTTCAAAATTAATTTTCTTGTTGTAACACAATTTTTTGTACGCTGCATTCGCTTCATTGTACCATTTCTTAAGGGTTTGAGAATACGAGTTTCTTAGTGTATTTAGCAAGTCGAACGACACTTTTCGGGCCAGCATACATTCCTTGTCAAACCATTTTGCTTTGTACTTTGAAGCTTTATTTTGAGTAATGTTGTTTGAGGAGCATTTCAACGCTTGGACGAGTTTTTCTGCAGATATTTATACTGACTTAGCCAATGTATCGATTGTGGCTAAATTTTCGTCCAATTTTTGCTGGAAAAAATCGACATTATACTGGTTCCACTTTGACCGCGGAAGGAGTTTAAGGTTTTTTTCCGTCGCTGCATATTCGCTAATCAGTTCCACAATTATTGGCATGTGATCGGAAAATATTTTACTTCGAACTTAAGACTCCTTCACTACATCTTTCATTCACCATACAAAAGTCTATGACCTATTTTCCTTGGCCTCCAAGGAAAGTAAACCTGCCTTCATAACCACCATTAGTACATCCATTTAAGATTTCAAAGTCGTACATCTGCATGAATTCCATAAATTTTTTTCCATTTTGATTGCATACTTCAGCCATTGGTTGATGTTTAAATCCATATTGTTTGTATTGCATCCTACTGCTACTTGTAGATTAGCTATTCTAGCATTAAAGTCACCAATCAATAAAATATTTTTCTTTGCAACATTCATCATCATACTGTTAAGACGATCGAAGTCTTCGTTCCATTTATTGCAGTTGATATAACAGGGAATGATGATAAAATTAGGCTTCCGGATTAGTTTAACAACAGTGATTCCTTCTTTTTCGTCAAAGTTGTAGTATTTAAAAAGCGTTGTCTTGATTCCACTGAACAGAAAGGCGGAAATACAAAAAGACCCAACGAACCCTCCATCTGTTTTCTTTAGGCAAAAACAAAATTCTTCAAAATTAGTAATCTAAACAACAGAAAGGTATAATATGACACTGAAAAACTATTTAAATGAGGTTCAAAAAAGTGATATGAAATAAAATTGTTCCTTAATTGATACTACCTAATGAGCATCCACATGTCAGAGCAATTGTGTGCAACTCCTTTCAACGTTCAAGGAAAAAGTTTGTTTTTTCATTGAAGCTTAGAATATAATCGAGTCAGTTACTAACTTTCTCTCAAAATAATCAGCCAAAAATACTCTTGTAATCCAATTTATATATTTTGCACTAATTAAATTCTGTTTGTCTTTTTAGATTGGGTGGACGTTTTGCCATTCGACCACAGCACGGTCATCATCAGCAACTTAATAGCACCTACAGCAATTCCAGTGGCAGTTATAACAAGTTTCTGGGCGATTCAAATAGAAACTCGAATGGCAATCACAGCACTAACGACTTTGACAAACAACAACATCAAAAACAACAACAGCAACAGCAGCAACAACAACAACAACACCAAAAACCTCATCCATTGCATCACCATCGTCATCATCATTCAGCACCACAAAAACAAAAACATCAGCAGCGAGATGCATGTGTTGGTTGGGCAGGCAACGTTGGCGGCGGCAGCTCTAATTACCGTCGAGAGAGTAATCAAACCACCGCTAGCTTCAGATGCAATACACCATCATCAGGACGATGCATCAAATCGGCATGCATATCACAATCGCAGTCGCAGCAGAGTACCATTTACTGGAGATCTCCGGGTAATCCGAACGTCAGTATAGATAGGTATGTAGGCTCGTACATTCTTTGAACCCCCCCCCCCCCCACACACACACTCAGTTCTTTAATAATAAGTCATCACGACGCTCTGGATTCGAGTGCCAGAGAAAATCCCTTCGGGGTGTGTGAATATAGATTTGTAAACAATGCCATGGAAAAAAGAGGGATCTTTGGATTTTGCGATGCATGGTTGTCAATGGGTGCCAATTGTCAACCTTATAGTCGTACCTATACATTTTTATTAGTGTGCCGTTTGCTGCAAAAACAATGATTGTGTGTGATAAAGAAAGTCCCTCTACCGATTGGAAAGCATTTGTTATTGGTAGACTTTCATTTTTTGCGCTTCTATTTTTAGTGGTGGTAAGCCTTTGACAACAAACAAGAGAAAAGTACACTTGAGTGCTTTCCATAGCGTACGGCGTATACGTACTATTTTTAGCTTGTTTTTCGCAGCGTTTTTAATTTAGGTATGGATTGGTGTATTGTTTGATGGAATATTAAAGTTATCTAGAGCTAGGAAATTTCATGTTCTTACAAAACATAAAATATATTCAAAACTGCTAGACGATTGATTTCACTTAATTGAATTTTGGTTGCGTGTAACTACGAGTAGTTACTCGAGTAAACTAAATCCCTGATTTGTTAAATTTGTTACCTACGTTCACTACCAAAAGGAGCAAGTGTGAATTTACATGACAATGATAACCTTAATCACGATATTTAATTAAAATTAATATTAAATCTTAAAACTAATGAATTTCTGCCATCTTTGCTTGATACACAGCAGTGGCGAAGCGTAAATATGTATAAGTCGACTATTTCCGACTTATCAATCTTTTGAATTTAACATCCGAAACATCTTAGACTACTGGCAACATGAATCAAACTTAATCATACACATGAACTCGCTGCCAACATTTTTTAACAACTACCACTTTGCTTTCCGTCCTATTCTACACACATGTTGGCTCTTTAACTCACTTCATAAACAAACACAAAACTAAAGCAACACCAACAACAAGGTAACCCCAAATATTACGTCTTATAAAATTTGTTGCTGGATAGTTCTTTCCTCTTTTTTCTTGTACAATTCACTGCACTAGAAACCTCTCTGTTCAATACATGCTTTCTTATGGAAGAAAATAACACGATGTTCTACCGTCTTATTGTTTGGTTAATCTGTGTATTATATCCAGCGTTACCGCTGTGCCACTTTAGTATCAAAATGCCACTTTTTTTCAGGCTGTGCCACCGAGCTACCACTTTTCAGTCTGTGCCACTTTTTAAGCTTTCCCCACAAGTAAAACTAAAGTAAGCAATTCAGATTTAAAAAAAAAATATTCGTACTCATTATCAAATACTTTAAGATGAAAAATTTAATCGATTGACCTCAAAAATGAAAAACTTTCTATTTTGAGGCATTAAGACTTCAAATTTATCAAGTCGAAACAAGAGATCACTTATTTCAAACTAGCTGTGCCCGCGACTTCGTCCGCGTGGAATAGTGACTTTCGGCAGCATTCTTAATTTTTTAGGCTACTTATTTTGCAAATAAGACACATTCATGCGTTTTAGTAAACCATTGTTATATTATTTTATTTTAGTATATGTTTGCACACGACGTTCTTATTTTTTCCATCTTTTGCGAAATAAAAAGGTTTTGTGGGATTGATATACGTGATTCTGCCACATAAAGTTGCCATGGGATTTTTTTCTAAACGAACACCTGCAACTCAAATCAGTGGGAATTAAAGGAAAACGGGGATTACTCATTTTTGGCACTGGAACACCAACTTGCTGCCACTCCTAATAATCCTAAGAAATTGAGAAACTCTATAGGGTATGATGTGACTTGCTCAGTGTCCATAATATTGTCTATTGATAGACATTCGCCAACGTCCCCCAATACGTCAAACATATTTTATTAGTTTATATGGTTAACTATCTCATTAGTCGGCGCCGAAATCGCCTTTCAAACAGCCATTCCCGATTGCCAATTATTATTTGAAGATCAAATAGACATTTCTTCTCAGGTCTAATGTATTTTCGACAGTTTGACAGAAATCACCCCGCAGTGAAAGAACTTTTATCGACCCAGCAGTCTTAAGGTTCCCGTTTACGGTGTCGATCCCGTAGAAATATAGGGATTGCTTATTAAGCCTATGTCTTTCCTCCGGCTCTAGGCTATCTCTTAATTAAATTCCATTTAAATCGGATCAGTTTTCTGGGCGGGAGATGGTAACAAAGAAACACGAACAGACAGAGTTAATTTTGGATTTGTAATATTAGTAAGGATGTCCATCTTCGGGTTCTAGACTATCTCTGTACCAAAATTCATATAAATCGGTTCAATAGTTTGGGTGGTAAATATAAACAAAGAAAAACAGACAGACAGAGTTTAATTCGGATTTATAACGTTAATAAAGTCTTCCATTCCAGTGGGAACATGAGGGCGTTTCCGGAGGATGACTTGAAGTTTACATTACTCGGGAATAGTGCAGTATTCTAACGGTGGACATTTTTTGAAATGGGTGCTGTATTTTCCATGTTCCCGTTCCCATGGGAATACAGGGATAAAACATGTTGCATAACATAATATATGTCCATCCTCAGGTTCTAGACTGTCTCTGTACCGAAATTCATATAAATAGGTTCAATAGTTTGGGTAGTTAATGGTAACAAAGAGAAATAGACAGACAGATTTAACTTCGGACTTATAATATTAGTAAAGACTCCCGTTCCCGTGGAAACATGGTGACCGTTCCCGTGAGGGATATGGGGATGAATAAAAGTGTATGTTGCTCAGGGATTATGGAGCATTCCAACGGTGGAAGAGTTTTTGAAATCGGTGCCATAGTGTCAAAGTTCCCGTATACGTTCCTGCTCCCCTGGGAATATAGGGAATAAATATATAGCGTATGTCCTTCCTCAGGTTCTGAATAATCTTTGTAAAAAATTTAATTCAAATCAGTTCATTAGTTTGAGCGGAAGATGGTAACATAGAACGACAGACAGACAGAGCTACTTTCACACTTATTATATTAGTAAGGACTCCCGTTCCCGTAGGAATATGTGGATGAATTAAAATTTATGTTACTCAGGAATAGTGTAGCATTTTAACGGTGGAAAAATTTTTGAAATCGGTGTCGTAGTTTCTAAGTTCCCGTATACGTTCCCGTTCCCGTGGGAATTAAGGGATAAAATATATAGCCTATGTCCTTCCTCTGGTTCTAGACTATCTCTGTACAAAATTTCATATCAATCAGTTTGGTAGTTTGGGCGGGAGCTGGTAACATAGAAAGCCGGACAGACAGAGGGACTTTCACATTTATAATATTAGTTAGGACTAGTTAGGACTACACTTCGGTGTTTGCTTCTGGTTGGTTTTATAAAAGCCTATAAACAAAAATGTATATGGCAGGTTTGCAGGTTGAGGTAGGTCTCTGCTTGAAGAACAAGAAAATAACACGCTGGTCTCCGACTTATTTCATGAATTTGTATGTGTCTCTGAATTAGACTCATATGTAAAATCTCAAATGTTGCCACTTTGAAAACAAATATGCGTGGATATTAGATCTCATTGCTATGAGCATATTTTTGGCAGAAAATGCAAAAAATAATTGGAACTTTTCTAAAGTGGCACAACTGGCCTAAATGAATTCAGTTCCCAATGAGCCGCATTTTATTTGAAAAACGCAGTTTACCAGCAGAACGCAGTGCAATACTTATTTAAATTGATTTAGTGCTTTTCGTGATTTTTTTATTACAAATTTAGGCTTTAAAAATTGAAAAGTCTGAAAAGTTTTCCGATAGCAAGTTTCAGTGGTTTGATTGTGGCCTTAATATCTGTTGACTGTTGCTTAACTGATTTTCACTTAGAGAAAACAAATAATTTTAATTAGCTTAGTTTTATGAAAAAAAAAGGTATGACGCTCTGCCTAATAGCTGGTTGGTTTGAAATACTTGACTTTTTGGCTTGATGCGAAGACAAACATTGCACAAAAAAAATTTTAAGTAAACTTTTTTTTGTTGGTGACTAAGTTTCCTTCGAGTTACCTTTTGGAATTATTCACCCCTCGGCACTGATACACAGGTACATACTAAAAATGAATTAAAATGGAGGTCTTTTGTGGAAAAATCTGCATGAATTAGGTATTGATATTGGCTTTAATTTAAATGGTTATGATCTTAACAAAAAAAAATTTGGACCATGAATCAATTCCATGCTTTACAGACCGAAATTCAAATAACTTACCCAATCTACCTAATAACTATAATTCTTATCTACCGTCCGAAAATTCTTTCTGTTTTTCAGGAGTAAATAATCTGGACGTGGTTGAAGAAGTGATATCGATTAAATCAAATGCCAGCGGGGCTGATGGTATTCAGCCAGTGTTTTTTAAGGCAATTTTGGCAACAATACTACCTTTTATAACCCATATTTTTAATACCATTCTCATGACAACTATTTTTCCGTCCCAATGAAAACTAGCTAAAATTATTCCATTACCTAAAAACTCTGACTGCAGTGAATTTAGACTGGTTAGTATTCTGCCTTTTTTATCTAAAGTTTTTGAACGAATTTTGCAAAAACAAGTAAACGAATATTTAGACCGAAATAAATTTCTTTCGCACAAAGCATAGCTGTATAACAGCCTTTCTTAGGGTCAAGACCAAGAGTTGGAAGCAAATTTTTGGAGTGGAGTGATAACCAAAAATAATGCACATGTACGTGTAGATAGACGCACCATTATATCAGATTCAACCGTCTGGCAAGTTTCTTTTTCAGCCGGGGGCGGGGGTGGGCGTGCGAAAATGGTAATTTTTCAGATTTTGAGGTCGAAGTGATAACCACATAAATTATACATCAAAAAATCAGAAAAATTCTCCTGATTACAAAAAACTCGGTCCAAGACGATTTGGTTTCAGCCTACTGCTTGCCAGACGCATTTTAACACTTTTCAAATGCATTTTTCAGCTTAAAGCACTAATTACTTTTTTACTATTACATATAACCAAGAAAGTGGTACGCCAAAAAATAAGAAAAGTTACCCTGATTTCAAAAAAGTGTGTCTCAGACGATTTGGTCTCAGTCTACTGCTTGCCAGACGCTCTTTAACATTTAAGTAAAATGCATTTTCATACTTAAAGTACTGATAACTTTTTTTCTATCTTATATAACCAAGAAAGTGGTATGTATGCCAAAACATCAGAAAAAGTTACGATGATTACAAAAAAGTCGATCCAAGACGATTTGGTTTTAGCCTTCTGCTTGCAAGACGCATTTTAGCTTAAGCATGTTTATCAAATTGAATGAAAATCAAAAATGTCATTTAAATGAAATACTACAAGCAATTATTCATTCAATTTGATAAACATGCTTATGCTTAAATTAAAATGCGTCTGGCAAGCAGTAGACTGAAACCAAACCGTCTAGGATCGAATTTTTTGTAATCAGCGGAATTTTTCAGATTTTTTGGGTATCACTTCGAACTCAGAATCTGAAAAATTACCATTTTCGAACGCCCACCCGCGCCACCGGCTGATAAAGATACCTGCCAGACGGTTGAATCAGATATAAAGGCGCTGGTATCTATGCATACATGTGCCTTTAATTTAGTTATCACTCCATTCCAAAAATTTGCTTCCACCTCTTGGTCTTAAACTGATGAGCATTCCTAGCGAGACAGGTGTTGCGGCTTAATTGTTTTAGAGGAGGAATGCAACTGGCTATTTCACTGGAGCACTGTTTGTAGAAAAAACGATGAAAAAGACTGAGACAGGTAACGTTTCGACCCTGACATTTACAACGGAAGCCCAGTTTGGTTCACCAACTCGAAGACCGCGATGAAGGATCTCATAATTTTCGATGGAGCCGTGGACACAGCCTAACCGTTGCACGACGCGCTTTTTATCTCAACGATCAAACATTTTAATAAACGTCATTTAATTGAAATTTGCCCATCGGATGTGCAATTTGCTTTTTTTCTCTTTTGTTTTGGAATCGTTTGTTTCCTTGTACTGAAATCATCCTAAATTTCTAAATTGTAAATGATATGATTTGAGAAATCGGGTGTTTATAATTCAGTAACTTTATTCAATGTAATTAACAAAACGACTTAAAAGCTAATGAGCCAGTTAAACAAGTTTGGTAATCTTTTATAGGCAAATAAGCGCGGGAAATAATAGTCTATTTCGCGCCAAGAATCTTTGACAATCGTATTTACATATTTTGACATAATGGTCAATGATTGGTATGCCTGGTCATTTAGGTGATGCCCAGTATAGGGTGCATCAATTATCCCTTCGTTTAAGTTGGAACAAAACGAACGGTGTTGAATCTGGTACGCGCTGATCTTCGTGGAACTGGCATGGTTGGTTCTGGATCTGATGAATGTGAAGGACCGGCCTCTGGTTCGTTGGAATTCCCCGGTGTGTCAGAAAATGGTTAGTGCTGATGTCCTGACAAGTCAACTATTGGAGGGTCGGGGCTAGGATTAATAAAAACGTCGTTATCACAGGTGTGGTCATGGTCATGTTGTTGGCTTAGACTTGGAAAAGAAATATTATTATTAGAAGGAAAATGATTTGAAATTGCCTGTCTTAAATTCATAGATTCTTGTTCTTGAAGAGATGTTTCGATGTCACTCTCTGTTCGTGCATTAGATCTTAGCTGGTTCTGATGACGTCTGCACATCCCTTGATCTGTTTTTATTAGGTACATCCTTTTTCCCAAATTTTTCTTTATTTTTCCTGTGACCCACTTTTGTCCTCTAAGGTATTGCCGAAGAAATACGAATTGACCCTCATGGAACTTCGGTTGATTTGGTTCAATGATTCTTTTCGGTTCGGGAATCATAGCTGAAAGTAGAGTTCGATGTTGACGTCCGTGAAGCTTTTCTGCTGGTGATATCCCCATTTCGTCAGGGGTGGTTCGAAAAGTGGATAAGAATATAGCGAGTGCTTCATCGTCTTTCTGATTTCCAGCGATGATTTTAAGAAATGCTGTTTTGAATGTTCTTACCATCCTCTCTGCCAATCCATTAGATTCGGGGTTGAATGGAGCTGAGGTCATGTGCCGAATTGAATGATCTTGACAGAACTGGTGAAACTCTTTAGACGTAAACTGTGTCCCATTGTCGGACACAACGACCTTTGGTAAACCCTCTAAAGCGAATAAAGAACGTAAAGCTTGAATGGTAGACTGGGAGGTGGTTGAAGACATTCGGATGACAAACGGAAACTTTGACTTCGAATCTACCACAATTAACCACATAGATTTTTGAAATGGGCCAGCAAAATCTATGTGAATGCGTTCCCATACATTCTCTGATGTTGTCCAACTGGAATACTCCTTTTTCGCGCTACTAGCATTTGATTGACAAGCCATGCATTTGGCAACTGTTGATTCAATGATGTCATCGACCTTAGGCCACCAACAGTATCGACGGGCCAATTGTTTCATTCGAGTAACTCCCCAATGACCTTGATGAAGAAGAGTTAGTACTTTAGGTTGAAGTGCAGCAGGTATAACCACCCTTGGACTTTGGCTGTGAAAGAGAAGAATGTTAGCAGACACACTTAGACAAAGCCTTCTACGAAAATAAGGAAGTAAATTATTTTGTGTTTCAGGCAACCGTGCTGGCCAACCCCGCCTTACATACTCGAGGACTATGCGAAGATCTGGATCACTGTTTGAAAACTTAGCAATTACATCTGCATTGATAGGAAAATCATTTAAGACAGAAATAAACTCATCCACCTGATGGCAAGATTCTTCCGAGTTATCAAATTCCTCGTCGGGACCTACAGGCAACCGTGATAAGCAATCGGCATTTCCATGCTTTGTTGTTGGACGATACCGAATTGTGTAGGTATATCCCATCAAAAAAATTGCCCAGCGTTGAAGCCTTTGAATAGTCATGTGTGGCAATTTTTTACTAGGGCTGAAAATGGTAACCAACGGCTGGTGATCCGTTATCAGCTCAAATTGACGACCATATAAATACTGCTGAAATTTTGTTACGCCGAAAATTATCGAAAGAGCCTCTTTTTCGATTTGGCTGTATCCTTTTTGAGACGCATCCAATGTTTTTGACGCAAATGCAATCGGTTTTTCCGAACCGTCTGGATAAACGTGTAAAATGACTGCCCCAATGCCATGCGAAGAAGCATCGGTAGCCAGAGTGATGGGCAGATCATCTTGAAAATGTGTTAATCGGGACACTTTAAGGATTTTGTCTTTAAAAAGCTTGAAAGAATTTTGTTGATCCTTTCCCCACTTGAAAGTTTTATCTTTTGCTCTTAGTTTGTTGAGTGGTGCCGCTATTTGTGCAAAATTATCTATAAATTTGTTGTAATAGTTTAACTTACCAATGAAAGCTTCCAGGTCTTTTAAATCTCTTGGCTCAGGTAAATCAACAATAGCTTTGACCCGGGTTTCTGACGGACGTATGCCTGTTGCATCAATGATATGACCAAGATATTCCACCTCAGTCTTTGCAAACTGACATTTGTCTAGTCTACATCGCAAGCCATGATTTTCTAACCGTTCTAGAAAAATCTTAACTTGTGGCTTTATGCAGCAGAAGTTTCTTACATCTATCATAATTCACTTGTATTACAAGTAGGTACTTGCAGTTTTGTGCTACTGGCCCCAAAAACGACGGTAAAAAAGACTCACGACCAGTTGGCAAGGATTCCATGAGACATATACACTGCCATGAAAAACGCTACTTTCAAACTTACCCATAAGGAAAAGGCATAAAACTCTAGATCCTTGAAATACGTTTGGCCTCCAGTTTTCAGTTCTGTTGCGCCACCGTATTTATTCATTTATTTTTAACTAGCATCTAAAAATCTCTTGTGCACCAAATCATTATTCTTGAAATAAAATACAGACATCGGCATAGACATCAGTCTCTAAAAAGAACTCGTTTCAATTTTAAATAACATCTCTCCTCGCATTGGTTTCGCTCTTCCCATTCCATACAATAAAAGAATAAAACATTTTCGCCAACTTCGCTGAAAACTTGTGCAAGTATCCTTTCCCATTAACCGAACAATAAATAACGTCCCAGAATGATGACTAGCGAAATGCCATTAAAGTTTAAAAATGACTCGTCTACAGAATTTTAAGGATGTTGTGCATCAGTTAAACATTACGAGGAAGAACTTTTTTTTTTATTTATTATTTTACTTTAGTCCAAGCACCAAAGCCCATGGGTTTCGAGTTTGTATAAGGTGAGTATCTGTTGTTTCACCTATTGGACGTTAAATTTATGTTGACATTAGAATGAAAAATTGATTTAATTTTCTTAAGTATTTTGAGAACTAATTGTAAACTGACTGGTTTTTGTGCAAATTGATATTTATTCATCAAAGTGGTTAGCAGTCTTGTTGTGCTCTTGGAGTAATATTAAGCCTGTTGGATTGGTTCGTGCAAGGTTGTGCCTGTGCCGTAATGGTGAGCATTTCGTGAGAGGTTCAAGGATCGAAATATTAAGGAAAAAAATTGGTTTCTATGGAATTGGCAATTATTCCATTAGTTATTTCACTTCCGCTCAGTTGCGCCACCATATTTATTCATTTGTTTTGGTCGAAGCTGGATTCGAAGTAAGGTCCTGAATAATTTTTTCGCGGTTATCACATTTTGTGAGGCAATTGCTACAACTTCAATGAAGACAAATTCATCACCATCGAAACCAGCGGAAAATTGTACGTAATCCACATAGGAATGGTTGGTATAAATGTACGAGGTCTGGTCAATTTGTTGTATCCAAGTACTTACTTACTTACTTAGGTGGGGATTACAGTTCAGGGTGAACCTGGGCCTCAACCAACATCCTTCTGTAACGACTTCAATTTCGAGCAAGCTTTCTCCAGTTTCGCACTCTAAGTCAGTTGAGGTCTTCATCCACTTGATTACGCCACCTAAGACGAGGTTATCCCCTTCCACGATTTCCCTGCTTTCCCCATGTCACGGTACAGCTCATACAGCTAGTTGTTGTATCTTCTTCTGCACATATTGTCTTCGTTTACGGGACCAAAGATCATTTTTCCTTCGATACGACCAAGGGTTTCCTCACCCGCCTCATTCTGCCAAAACGATCACAACTCCGTAAACCACTTTTTTATCATGGAAATTAATGGTGAGTAGGGTCTGCCTTTGTTTTGTTTTTTCACAAAAACTAATGCTTAATCAGCATACGAAACTTACTTTTCTCCATTTTCATTAATTTTCACGAGATCTCTGCTTCGAATGGCTGTAAAAACAAAAACTAAACGACAGAACTTGCTCAGAAGTTGACAGTAGTCTATAAATAGATTGCAGTTGACGAGAGCAATGTCGCATCTAAAAAAAATCGCGCGGAGGTCATAAAGTCACGGCTTTATTAAACTGCCTTCGTATTATAATGTGGTTGATGCTTTCTTGGCATTTACTTTTCTAATACTAGTCCCATCGTTTGTCCGTTTCTGCTATGAGTTTCGTAGTTCATTCGATGAGTCTAGTTTTTCACTATTTTTCTAATAAATCTAACCATATGGACTCAATAAAGCCTTGAATATTGGCTTTGTTTAAATTTGTACTGATATCACCTAACCACTGGTGGGGGATTCTAATAGCACAAAATAAGACCAAAAATAAAAGATCAGTGTTTACTGGTGTTCAGTCGTTGTCGAACTCAAAAGAACATTTATATTACTTGAATTAATGTACAAAACTTTTTGATGACTCTGCGTCTGGCAAGTTGGTCAGCTATATAAATTGGAAGCATCTCTTGTTTCGAACATCATGGGACTGGGAGTAAAGTGAGTTGTATTTTTGCAATTTTGCATTAACAGTCGTGAGAAGAGAGTTGGTTGCATTTTGCAACTAAATACACAACTGTACAGGTTTCAAATGCTTCAAAAGTCGCTTGTTTGCTGGCAAAAACCAATGGCTCTTTAAACACACCCCCTTAAATTAGTATTTGTGAGGCATTAACTCACACTAAAAAAGTCAAAAAGACATGGAGAAACAATCCAGCGACCTTACCACCAAATATTAGCGTTTCGCCTGGATACGAGATTGGGCTCATCAACTAGATGCTGTCATATACTTTCAATGCTGTGATGCTTGTTTCACAAAGACTGGGGTATGACTCAGGGTGTCCAGGGTCTACTCAAGGAAGCTTCGTAAGACTTGAATTACGGTGGTTCAACTTTTCAAAATGATACGCGGAATGGCAGGTTGAATTTTAATTAACTCTAAATTTACTACAATATTTAATATCTCTGTTGGATATCTCTGGTGGATACTGTTGTAAACCACGGCAGCTACTTCCTCTGTCGGCGGCGGTGAACTTCTTACCTAGATCTGCGTTAGGCAGGGTGCTCTATCGGCAGCAGCGAATTTCGTAGCAAAAAGCTTGCGTTGCGTGACAGGCAGAGCAATTTATCGATTATCGGAGGCGGCGGACTTCGTAGAAAGTGCCTGCGTTTACTGGGGGCAGAACACTATGTCAGCGGTGGCGGATTTCATAGCAAAGGTCTGCAACTTCGTTCCACGATGAAAACTCCCTTTGCGAAGACGCAAAGCCTAACCAAAAAACATGTTAACGCCCGTCTGGGAACAAGCAACAACGATTAAATTTCCTTTACGGAGACGGAAAGCCTACAAAGACCGAACAAGGAAAGTCCAAACGCCCGGCTGGAAACAAGCCACAACAATTAAACCTCCTGCACGGACTTTACGGCGACGCAACGTCAAACTTACAAACGCCAGGCTGGAAACAAGCCACAACGAATATATTTCCTTACGGGGAGCGAGAAAAATTAGAAAGCAGGTAAATTCTAACTGTCCGGCTGAGAACAAGCCACAACCCACAACACTTGGAACCCTATAATTCTTTTTCTGGTTTTTGTTTAACGATTTTTATTGAACAAAAGGATATTTACAATTGATACTTAACTATACGTCACTTAATTATATAATGGTAAATATTGCTGTGTTTGCACATAAAGGCCTCGACCCATAGAATCAGTTGCGTCCGTTCGCTGCCGGATTCACCTGACAGCTGTGAGTTTTACCGGACACAACGGATTGGGGTGACCCATAGAATCAGTTGCGGTGTCTCAACTCAACAAGACCACTCACTCATGTTAGCAGAAGAGAAAATTTCAAATTGGTTTTTACTGCGCATGTCTCTCTTCTGCCGGACGCAAAAAGTTAAAAGTTGGGCTACTTTTTGCGTTGCGTCCGTTGCATCCGATGCTTATGGGTCACCTCTCGTAAGATCGTGTGTTATTAATCGAGCTGTCAGGTGAATCCGGCAGCGAACGTACGCAACGGATTCTATGGGTTTAGGCCTTTCGACTTAAGTAAATGATTATTAAAGAACAGAATACATTGTTAGTATTTAATAACTGTAGGAGTGTTCAGTTCCTGTTGTCCTTGTCTGATTTTTGTTGATTAATTTACCTCTACTCATTAACTTGATCACTAAAACCGAATGTGAGCCATAACCGGTCAGTGATAAACTTGCATGAAAAATTGGATGCCAATGTATTTCTCAATAAGAAATGCACAAAAAGTGATAAGGCACGGAGAAGTAAACTATGTTTGGCCTTCACAGCCCAGCGAGCTGGAATTTACTATATAATTAAATTACGCGGGAGGTGATTTCACTAAAAATAAATACTGAATTGTTTTGGTGCGGCCTTTTGGGAGGAGGTAGGGAAAGGAAATTGTGACGCTTCGTCAAAATGCTTCAAGACATGCTGGGCTTTCTCGATAAGCCATTTACAATATGCAGACAATTTTAGGTCCCCTAGATGAGGACCATGGTTGTGAAAAATGCGATAGGCCGGCGGATATCCGCTCTGTTGCCCCACCCTTTTTTATTATTTTATGTACTACCACACAATGGATAAATATTTAGGTCTGAGTACTCTGCTTGTGAAGGAACCTCCGACAGAGCCATGGCTCGATAGCGCTCAACCATAAGCAGCACTTTTCTCATTTCGAAAGAAATAGGGACCGATGAACGATGATGCCGCTAGCATGTAGGCCGCATAATACCAACTATGTCTATGTCTTGTTTATGGTTTTGAGTCGAGAAGAGTAAAATTGGTGCAAAAACTATCTTTAACTGCACGAATTGATTGCTTACTATGCCGATTGTGTTGACTGTAAAATGGACGAAGTGCTCTGTGAACTTCTCCAACAGATTTATATTTTTTGAACAAAATTACACAGTTTGGAAGCGCTGTTCTGGCGCTAAGCGATTCACCATAAATTGCCAAGCCTTAGACAAGAACCTTCCAAACTTAGCATGCAGTTTAAAAAAAAAAAACACCGTGTGATACTTCCAATGTGATATCTCTCCATCCAGTAGGTGCAAAACATAGCCAAGAGCATCAAAAAACCACTCATTCAATGGGTTGACATTGGCAAGACAAATTTTCTTTCGTTCCTGAACTCTATTTTTATTAACATGAGTCGAGAGATGTTGAAATTGGCCCGACAAAAATCCTTTAGTGCCTGGACTCTCTTTTTATTAACACAATAAAAGTCGGTTGGTTACACTCTGTCCTTTCAGTTTGGCGAGTTAAATGAGTAAACATTCGCCAGAAATAGCCTGTCACAACAAAAGAACGTCGATATTGTGTTCGAATTGTGGATGGTCTATGGTTATGTTGAATTGAATAATGCAAAAAACTCTTTTTCACTTTTCGGGGAAAATGTGCATGACGCATTCGCGTCTATTTGTTAAAGGGGTGTTAAATTTTGTGTCAAAAGTTGGGAAAAATAATGGAGTACGAAATGCATATATGATTGGTAACGAGCTACCCTCTGTTAATGATTGGCTGGAAAGATGTGCGTATATTGGTCATTTAAAAAATAGTGCATTGAACGTTGAACTGGATCCGAATGTGGATGAATGTGTCTTAAGGGGGTAGACGTACATAGTTGGCCTACACAAAGCTGATTTATAGCAACAGGGTATGTATGAAGGGTGTTTCTTAGCTTCCAGAGAAGATTAGTTCGATTATTGGCTTGATAGTTGAGAATGTCAAAATAAATAAATAAGGTAGCGCAGCAGAGTGAGGAGCTCAAGGGTGAAGCGCATTTCTCACAGCCATGGCTTGTGAAGGAACGGAGGGGACCTAAAATTGTTTGCCGAATCCGAAAGACTAATCAAGAAAAAGCTTTGCTCAGCCGAGTGATCAAGCAATTCGTGCTGTTATTGATTGTTTTGATATTGATAACCATCTTTTCGATTAAAACTTTCGTTGCTTTTGAGTTTCTTTTGAGTTTTTTTTTTAAGTTTCTTCACATATAGAGGATAAAAGTTTGATTTTGAAGCCTCAAATTCAACTATGAATTCTGGGGTTAAATTATGTGAATTATAGGATGTCAAGTCAATTCATGAATCTGAGCCCTAGGTTGAAATATCCAAAACCCGGAGCTATTACTCACTTTGGACCACTGTAAAAATGTGTGTCGATACTAAAAAAATGTCTCATGAAAAATCGGTCATTGTAAGAGATTAATCCAAGGACTTGTAGAAGATAATTTAGCTAAAAACCTGTGATGTTCATGGCCTGTCTGTCAGTTATGTGGGAAGTTCGGGGTTTCGAGTCCCAGTATCCCTTTTTGCGTTGAATTGGCAATCTCTCCGATAGTTGTTTAATGTCATGAAAAGGTGTTTTGAATCGGCAAAAAATTTAAGTTCCCTTCCGTTCCCTCACAGAGTATGGTTGAAAGAAAAGCCAAGGGCTTTATCGCTTTGTTGCACCACCGTATTTAATTTTATCTCATTTTTATAACTTGGAATCCAGCTGTGAGAGTAGCTCTCATTATTCCAATAGAACCCAGTCAGGCCACGGTGTAGAATGTCATTGCTTAAAGAGTAGAAGTTGCTTTCCTACGCATTCAATCGCATCTCCCAAGAAATTTTTCCGTTTTTCGAACAAGAGGTATCTTGAACTAATTTCGAAATTGGGGAAAATTCTTCCACGAGAAATATCTACCTATCATGAACTATTTTTTTTTTTTTTTTTGAATTTTTCTTCTCTTTTTGGTGGAATATTCCGTTATAGTTTTGCAAAGGAATCCCAAAAGTAATCAACAATGTATGTTATCTTTAAAAAAAAAAAAAAAAAACAGCTATAGAATCAATTTAAAATGGTTGATTTTTTAAGGTCTAATTCTTCAAATTCGAAACAAATCGAAAATTTAATTTCCTTAATGGAAAAAAGCCAGAACATTGCAAATGGTTCTGTCAGAAATAAAAGCAAGAACGATGTTCAAAAATCTTGGAAGTAGTTAGACCAAAACTTCAAGTCTATTGGACTTCCTATGGAATCAATTGCCGAGTGGAAAAAAGTAAGAGGTTAATGATTTCAATGATGTTATTGATTAAAAATTGTTATTTTTTAAGGTTTGGCAAGATCAATAAAAAATATGTAAGGAAGAAAGTATCCGAGAATTTGAAACACAAAAAAGCGACTGGTCCCAACAAGGAATATAAATTCAGCACTTTAGAAGAGGCAATAATAAAGATTTGTGATATGGGAGAGTCGGTCGAAGGAATTCCGAATTCTTCACTTTTGGTTTGCCTTCGAGCTCAAAAAAAAGAATCTTCGAGGAGCAAAACAATTTACCTTCATCAATATGCAATCGCCCAGTTGTAGATGAAGTAAATAAAGTATTGGATGAGGGCAATTTCCTAGAAATGTTATTAACCAATTCGCCAGAGCTAAAATTGCAAAAGGAAAATAATGTTGAACGGGAAGCGGAAGATAGACCAAATATTCCTTACGAAAAGTCAAACATTTTGCAACCAATAAAAGAAAAACAGAGAGTCATACCAACAAATATAATATTAGAAAAATAAACAGAAATTCAAAGGAAGCTGTGTTACAAGATCGATGATGCCGTCTTTCTCATTACCAAGAGCAAATGGAATCAAGCTTTCAAAAAATATATAGATCCATCGACCGACTTTTCGACCAGCAAAAAAAAAACATTGGAGGAAACAAAACGCAACAAACTTGAAATGGAAAAATGCAAGCAAAACATGATTCAAAAACGACTACTTGAAATTGAAGAGGCAAAACTGCAAAAAAAGGAATGAGTTGAAAATGCAATGAGTTGAAAGTTTCTTTTTTGTGATGGACAAATTTTTTTTTTTTTTTTTTTAAGTATTTTCTTTTTGTTTTTTGATAATTTTTTTTATATGTATACAAGATTTCAGAATGAATTCAAAGTTGAAATCCACAGTAAAAAAAACCATAAAAAATCGATAGCTCAAAGACTGTTTCCTTTTGCTGTTCTTATTCGATTCGCTTCGCGATTGAGTTCTAAATCTGTTGTACATAGTCATCAACTCTTTCTTTCCTGTTGCTAGGATCCTCATCTATAATGTCTGTGTTTCCAATTTCAATGGAAAAAGCACTTTTATAATGGATGCACATGTTGTTTAATGCGCAGCAAGCGTTGACGATTTGGGTTGCCTTTTTTGGAAGATAGTGAAGTTCTCTGGCCCCAACCAAGCACCTTCATTCCTCCATCTTCCCTTGATCACCTCGTTGGTCCTTTCAATTATTCTTTCTACACCGGGTATATGCTTCGTTCAATTTACTTTCCGAAGATCCTTCTCATGTTGTTCTATGGGGTGTCAACAACCACGGCTCCAGAGGATCATCACCTGTTGAAAAGATTGACTTATTTAGTGATTTGTTGTTTGCATACCTTGTTATAAATAGGTAATTTAGTATAGATTAAAAAAACAAGAAACAGGACCTCTTAAAAGTAAGACGTTTAAGCTGTAATATCCTTTTCGGTTGAAATACAAATGTTTGTTTGTTGGTGGAGCAATTATTTTGACATGAGTGCCGTCTATACATCCTAATACTCTAGGTATCTTATGTTTCCCGTAAAAAAGTTGAAGTTATTTTTCTCTTTTTTTCTTCGGTGGTTGGCATCTTAATCCATGTCGGGCACAATTCGCTTTCAAAGAAGCACAAGACATTCGAAAGGACTTCTGAAAATGAAGATTGAGCCAACCCAACTTCATGATCTTTCCCCATTCCTGTCTGATAGCCTCCTTCGACAAAGAAGTGCAAGCATGCACTTAGTTTTATAAAAGAAGGAACAGTGCAAGGTTTCTTTGCATGAGATAAGAAATTAGAAAGCCCTTCAGCCAAATACTTAAAAAGCGGCTTGCATAAGCATATACTCATAAAAATGTGATAATTTAAACAAATAGCTATTTCAACATACAGTGTTTGTGGTAACTCCAAAGGATTTGAATGATCTCTTAAACCACGTCGTATAGATCTTGACTCATTCCGCCTTCTTTGATCTTCTTCTTCTAATAACAATATCACTGATAAATCTTTGCATTTTTGTTGATTAAAACTTTTTATACGACCTTAACTTCTTTGTTTTTTCTTTAAAACGAAATGTCAAAATATTCGAAAACTAAGTTCGAATACTTTTTCTTCACTTTTATGTTGGTAAAATGTGTTCCCAAAGAAAAGCAAAAAGGTATTTCCGATAGGAGAAATGTATTCTCGAGAATAGTTAAATCCCGCGGGAGAAATATTTCCCAAGGAATTCCCGATAGAGCTGAATATGTTCTTAGGATTTGGTCCTTTTTAACCGAATAATCTTTGTTATGCCTTTCATTTACGTAAAGTTCATTCTGTTGAAAACTAGTATTTGACGTGATCAAACGGTCGTTGGCAGTCCTTAATAGAATTATTCAGACTAGTATATTGAAACGAAAATTTTCATTTCTCTCTAACACGCCATGTTAAGGATTGGAAGGGACCTACCCTTTTTTGCCGATTCTGATCAGCTAAACAAGAAAGTGATTATCATGGTATGAAATTTATTTCGAAGGAGTTACCAATTTCTTGCAAAAGGCGATTCCCGTGAAAAAACTTTTTCTCCAAACGCGACGTGTTGGAGTATCGTTATTTGAGTCGATCCAAAGCACGATCCTCCCACGTAACAGGCCGACACTCTAACCATAACGCCACAGTCACCACGGTGACTTCAATCTCCCCCAAATGGTTTTGAAGAGATATGAATCAGCATTATAATTGAATTTCTCAAAGTGTTATCAAGTCTAACTTTAAAAGATGACATCCGAATCCGGGAAAACGCCACTTAAGAACTCCCTTCCACGCTTTAAACTTTTTATAAAGTAAAGACGTTCATAAATTTAACTCTTTTTACCAAACCAAAAGTCAGGTTTCATTCATAAAGCGCTAAGAATATCCCAAGAACAATACAAATCCTTTCGATGAACTTCAAAAGAAATTAACTTTCTCAAAAAAAAAAATAACTTCCTATTTTTCTCTTTACATCACCAAGGCGTTGTGCATATAAAAATGGTCCTGTTCAGCTCTCATAATGATCTCATTTATCAAAGCATTTAAGTCAACGCAATCAGAAATTCAAGCTAAATTCCACGAAATGTCACCCCCAAAACCCCCATTTTTCTTCTGCTCTCTCTCTGTGAATAATCGCTAACTCAGCATGACACATTAAAAGTCGGAAAAGTCTTGGAAGCAAAATTTTATTCTTTTTACAAGTTTCATTATTTCGTTTGTGAAATTTTCCATTCAGTGAAGCTTTTGTGCAGTGTTAGTCAGTGAATGAGTTTCTATTATTATTCGTAGAATGCAAGCATTAAAAAATATATTTGAAAAAAAGGGAAACTAAATGAGGAATTGGAAAGGGATGTAGTCTACCCTATTTAAAAAAAAATCCTTTACTCTCCTGCTAAGAATATTAAATAGAGACCCTTAAATTATTGGGTTGCACTTGAGTTTTTATGTGCAGACAAATTTTTTGCGAAAAGTAAAAGGATATCCAAGGACATCTCTAGCCGTTTGTTGTTGAGAGAAATGTCGGTCATTCTTTATGGACAGGCTACCTTATCTGGTAAAAGTTTTTTATGTATCACTTTTCCTGAGATATCAAGTGATAAATTATTATGATGTATGAAAAACCAGCAAAGGGATGCAAGCAGTCAGTTTTTTTTTACGTTACAGCTGAATGAACTGAGACAATTGCACCCTATGCCAAAAGGCTATAAAACAAAAGAGCATTCTATAGGGAATATGAAATTGTAATTAAGCTTTTTGAAAGTGGGTGGCAAACTGAGCTGTTCTGTGGAACATGACAAAACAGAAAATTGCTGCACTTTGTAACACAGTGCACAGTGATAAAGGAATTTCAGACATGTAATTTTCTACAAGGAAATGAGACACCAGAGCGTTATTATTTGCTCATGGTCATAGACTTTTTTGTAGCTTTTGGACTTCGTTTACACGAAAGGCATTGCTCTGGAGCGAGGTTTAAAAAAAGAGCACCAATCTAATCGGAATTGTAATTCAATCAAGGTACACAACATGCCTTACCTATGTTGACATAAAAAAGGTCAAGGCTTGAATTGAAAAACTATTTGAACTTAAATTTCAAGTCTAAATTGACTCGTAACTTTGCGACAATGAAGTAAGTGTTGTGTCAGAAGGGACCTTCCTATTTCGATTTTTTGAAACTTTTGGTATTATTTAAAAGAATTCATGGGAAAGTAATAACATTTACTTTTCAGGCATAAGCACGTCCTTAAAATGGTATTCTATTGAATAAGAACAATTTTTTGGTATTTGACACCGATGATTTTTATCTGGGCTTGAGTGTCGCTTAAGATTGCTCTTTCTGAACAGGACATGTTGGTTCGTTGATTCGCACATGTAGTTCTTGCTGTCTCGAAGAACATCTTCTGAGGTCAGTGCTACTTTAGAAAGGGACATCGATGCAATCTGAAGCAAGCTCTTACGATTTTTCTTTCAGAGAGCTCATATTTTTTAGTGAAATCACTGAAATACGACACTCATAGGACACTTCGGACGTGATTAACTGCTTATATGCAAGAAAGACAACCGTGTAGATAACTTTATAAGGCACCCTGAAAAAATACGAGAAGATGGAAGTCAGCCCGTGTTGGAAAAGTACCAATCTAGAGTACAGTCTACATCCACTAGAGGAAAACCAGGGGTACTTAGGGCCAGTTGCTCAATCGAATCATAAATTTAAGTTCTACATAAAGTTTTCATTTTTGTATGAGACGTTCCGGAATTCTTAAGTTCTACATAAAATCCCCATACAAAAGTAGAACTTTATGTAGAACTTAAATTTATGATTCGATTGAGCAACTGGCCCTTAGTGTGCCCAGAGATTCCCAATTTTAACAAGGTCTCCTTGGAATACCTAGCACAAATCACCCATTAGCCTCTTAAAGACTTTTGGGTTTTATCTTGGCGGCTATTAAGCCGTACAGTTGATGCCAGGATTTGCCTGTTGATGCCAGGATTTGCCTGTTGACCCCAGTATATGACTGTTGATTTACCAGCGATTAAAAACTTGATGACCGTTTTGCCAGCATAGAACTAAGGACCTACCAGCGTTGGAACCACCGATCACCAGCATTAGTGATAAAAATTAATAAATATTATATTAGACTAGCTTTAAGACAAATAAAAGGATTGGACCTTCTTCGTTACCGAAGTTTTACGTGTTTTCCTTGGTCGACCCTGAACCCGACGAGCATACCTCAGAGAAAAAAGCACATCAAAAGCACATCGATCACTCCGCGAAACATTTCGGCCGAAATTGCCACTATTTCCCTTTTAATGTTTGCTCTGAGCCCTTTCGGCGTTGTTCGTTTTGTCGGCATAAGCCAATGACTTAACGTAACCCCAAGGAAAAAAAAATGGTCAAGAAACGTAAAGTTACGCGAATGAAGGGACCAGTCGATTGGGCGATTTCTTGAGAAAACACGATTTTTAAACCTACACTTCAATATTCGATTGTATCGTGTGCTGTGTGGCTTGTGTCAAGAATCTGCCTGTTGAAGCCATAAGTTCAAATCCAAGTTCATATCTTTATACTCGGACAATCGGTAATCATATCGCTATAACGCTTGCCATTCTCAGTAACGTTACGATCGTTATCGTTGTCGAAAAAAATATGGCCCAATAACGGCATGATTCATGAAGGATGGACTTGCACCAGACCAAGCGCACCAGAGAAAGGCAGCTTATTTACGAGCCCATTAAGTAAAACATGAGCTTCGTCGTGATTTTGCGATGAAGTTCGTCATCATTGCACGTCTTTCCCGGAGACCATTTGGTGAACGTACATTGCTACAAATGGACTTTCTAACTTACATATTTATTGAATGTGATATTTAATATATTATTAATCAAACTAAGTAGTCCTACTATGTTAGAATCTACTTTAGAATTAATGAATTTGTAAAACTGAAATGTAAATAAATCTTTAATCTTTAATTTGTGCACTAAACTTGTTTTCTGCAAGGGCGAGAATTACGAACGCAAATTGGATTTGACGCTCTTGAAGTTCCGGTCACGGACTCCGATTTTCGAAGGAATAATTTTCAGAAGTTGTTCGTTCATGTACTAGTGAAAATGTTGAACTTATTGAATAAATTGACAATGACGGTTCGATAGCTAGTAAAATTTTAAACACAAATACATGTGTTTCGAAGGTGTCACGTCCTCATCGAACTCATAAAACTTAGTTTCCTCAATTCTGTCTTCTGTCATGTCTTCTGTCATCTGTCATCTGTCATCTGTCATCGGTCATCTGTCATCTGTCATCTGTCATCTGCCATCTGTCATCTGTCATCTGTCATCTGTCATCTGTCATCTGTCATTTGCCATCTGTCATCTGTCATCCGCCATCTCTTATCTGTCATCTATCATCTTTCATCTGTCATCTGTCATCTGTCATCTGTCATCTGTCATTTGTCATCTGTCATCTGTCATCTATCATCTGCCACTTGTCGTCGTTTGTATGTCACCTCTCACCTTTCATTTCGAATTTGTTTCGAACAATACATCGCATGCCTCTCCAAGAGCAACTCAAATCTGAACTTTTCCACATTTAATGCACTCTCCACGTTGCGTTTAATAAACTCTCCACGAATTGATGGGTATTTCGAAGGAAAGACAGAGAAAGATAATTTTTATTCCCCTGTGTGAAGACAAGCTAAGATCAGTCTAGGAAAGTGGAACAGCACTTTTCACACAGCACAACTCGGATTATTGAACATGATCAAACTATTGAGATCTGAGAGCGCTGATACGACCAGTTACCTACATTGAAAGAGCCTGTGTCTACACTCCAAGTTGACTGAGTTAAGATGTTTGTTCTTAAAAGCTTCTCGATTCAAATGACGAAGTTCAGAGACAACAGACAGACATTTACTCAAAAATAAATTTACAATTCTGTACCCGTTTCTATTTTATGTTTTTGTTTTCTTACAAAGACACTCTTGCGTATACGTACTATTTAAAAACTCAAATTGTCAGTAGTGTTCTAGGTTTACAAACGTTTTTTTCCTATTCACATTTTTTAAGATACTCCAAATGAAGCAAAAAGGTTTACTGGGCTCAACCGGGATTTGAACCCGGGACCTCTCGCACCCAAAGCGAAAATCATACCCCTAGACCATTGAGCCGCTTGAGATGAATTACCCTACTTTTCCTTCGATTTGTAGAGCTACTGGATGCGAACTATCTATCTTCGACTCTGGTATGATCAGAAAGCAAAATGGTCTTTTCTTTGGACTTAAAGAATCTTAGGTCTTAGGACCTTTTTAATTTTAGCCTTCATTTGACATGGCAACAGCATTTCGAATGACAAAGTTGAAAAGACGACTCGTTTGAGAAATGACTATATAAAAAAGGTTTGTTATTTCAGATTGCACAAGTACAGCAAATTTATTGTTTTTCCAGCTGGTATTTCTCGAGCCTCACTTGGTCTTCAGTTTTAAGTCTTGACAACTCACACAAATTGTATTATGTTGAGATACGTTCGTGTGGTATATCGCTTTGACCACAGAATGCGTCGGAAAACTTCCTGGTTCTGGATTCTTCTATGTCTGAGGCCAACTAGTGCAGATGCCAGCCGTTGCATTCGTCGTTTTTATATCTCCGACTCAACCTTCTTTATACTCGTGCATTTGTTCTCTGATCGTACCTTTTATGAGAGCACTGTGTTCCTTTGACTTTATTGGCAAGGTTGTCCTATTGGCTTATGCATTACAAGGTCCATTAAACTTCGGATGCATTCAAAGGTTCAGGGCTGTCAAAAAAAAGCCATAAGCTACCTGATTGTAGTTACTGCAACAATATTTACATTTATTTGAAGCTCTTCCCAAACAGACCTTGCAAT
Organism: Melanostoma mellinum; assembly: GCA_914767635.1. Classification (NCBI taxonomy): domain Eukaryota; kingdom Metazoa; phylum Arthropoda; class Insecta; order Diptera; family Syrphidae; genus Melanostoma; species Melanostoma mellinum. The sequence goes on from OU612060.1 coordinate 181,657,909, forward strand.
TTATTCCTCACTCTTTACTTTCCATCGTTCACTTCGTTATAAAATGTTACCAATGCTCCCCCATTGCCATCGTCAGCTGAACTTTATAGAAGTTCTCCTCGTCCATGTTTCCAGTAGTAAAAGTCCTCTCTCTTAGAATTCGCTGTCACATTTAGATCATACGACTTGAACTGGTAAGGCCGTGTTCATGCCACATGTTTTATGTTAACAAAGTGTGTACTTCCAAGAATTAATGGTCCAAATTACTTTGCATACAAAATCACCAAAGGTACAACCATCTGAGGAACCAACTCTGAAATGTCATGCCAGTATACTAAAGAACGTCAGGGTGCACATGACATTTGGCTTTCGCGGTCGAAGGCTGTAAAAAAAAAGCTTTTCTGTCAGATGGCCGCCATTCATTTTTATGCCAAGTACTGTAAACTGTAATGAGGACTAATGCCGTAAGAGCGTGACAAGTGGATGTTGAAATTTTTTATGTCACTACCGGAGAGATATCTACGTACTTCATTCGTTTAGAGGGAAATTGATGGACTCTGTTCTTTTTTTTTTTTTGTCTTTATGGCAGCACCATTCAATGAAGGCGATGATAGTCTGGGAGGAAATAAACATTCGTTTTAGTCATAAAACTCCCCGCAAGAATATTACCAGAAAAGTGATATAACGCTACGAGAATGGTACCTCGAATTACTACTATAAAAAATACTAGTGCAAGACACAGTGTCCTTGTTTTTGCCATGTGCATTTTTCATTGCAATCGCATGTGCTGACGTAAAGACTGGAAGAAGAAGTAAAATTGCATTGCCTTGAAAACTTGCAAAACTTTATAATTGGAATAAATTAAAACTTGAATTGGAAGGCGGCATCATCAATGATTAGGAATTCATTGAAGCAATAAATAACCAAACTTCATTTCGTGTTCATTATCGTGTTGGTTGGGTCGATTGTTAAATCGTTTTGGTTAGTTAGGAGAGGGTGCTTTGTATACTCTCTAGTTACTCTCACAGTTGATGGATAAAAATAGTTTATTACGACGGACGAAAAATGCAAACGAAAAAGGATTATTTTACAATGCGGTTTAAAGTTAGTTGTTCAAGGTTTCTTAGGGCCAAAGAAGTAAATAGTTTTGTTTTGCATGCGTGCTCCTTTGTATTGAGTTAAAAATTTTGGAAAAGCCAAAGAGAAAACTTGGCAAACATAAACAGGCATATGCCTTACTTCGCAGTGGGTGAAAAAGAAAATTAAAAACATGAAGTGAAAACTAAGCAAAAATTCCTTGAAAGTAATTACTCATCCGTTTTGAGTGCTTCCACTGAACATTTTTTTTAATCTTTTTTCATATAACTTTGCCCAGTTTGCTGCCAATTTGCAACTTTTTCAAAGGCTTATGTTCTAGGATTACTTTGAAAGAGTAGAGAGACGATAATGAAAGCATGCCAAAGAAAATAGTAACTGAGTAGGCAAAGTGCCAATTTGTTATCCTTCATCTGCAATTAGAAAATTAAAAAATAAAGCTGCCTTATTTTGGATAAAGGATCTAATGGCTTAATCAGAACTAGAAGAAGAGCTCAAGTAATCGCTCTCACAGATTGATTTTCATATATGTATGTTGTGATTGAATTTTTTTGGTGAAGGATGAGAGTAGACTTTGAAAGGTGTAGCGTTTCAATACAACGTAAATTTAACATTCTTTTAACATGAAAACATGAAAATTGAAATAAGCATTTGGATTTCGATTCTTAGATTTTTATCATAAAACTCATGTTGTTAGAGAAGGTGAAAGCAGTTTTGTTGTTTTCTAAGCTGACTTGAATGAATGAATGAGTAATTTGGAAATTTATTGCGTCGTTCGACCTTAAAGATATGTTGTGGACACCAGTGGTTTTTGTACTTTGTCTAGATCAGACTGATTTAAAGGCCTGTAACGGGAAAATTCATAAGGTTCAAATCTAAGCAAAATCAAATTGCGTTTTAGGAAGAACGAATGTCGCTAATTATATATTGATTAAAAATAAAAAATAAATGAATAATTAAAAAATATACAGCTCTCTTTTGAGCTCTCTACCTGAGAAAGACGGTGGCTGAACCACTAAACTTGTGGTGATATAACTTCATTGTGGGTTTGTTTACTTATTTCTGATGTACAACAGGCTGCGGAAGAAAAGGACTACAACTACATATTTCGAACTCGAAAGAAAGAGAAATAAAATATCCTGTTGAAATAAAGAACATAATTTTAAACAAACGAAGCGCTCGAAGACAATGTCAAGCAATTAGCTCTAAACCGTTTTAACAACGAAAAAAAAAATCTAAGAGTTCAAAAATGACTCTGTAATAAGATTTTTGAAAGGTCTATAGACTGATGCTTCTACCAACTACTTGCTTTATGGAAAGCATCCGAGCGTCTAAAATGAACTGAGACAATAAACCCGTCTGTAGAACCTCATAGTAATAAATTGATTAGAAATTCGAAACAAAATGCTGATCCATTCACTGAACGTTTCGAGATTATCTTTTAGATATTCCCAGCAAATGCACCTACTGATTTTTTTTTAAGAGTTTGTAAAGAGAAATGACGCAAATGACCTAAGGAAAGTTGACTGTGTATTTTTGACGCAGTTTGAGTCATGTATTCATAATATTGAGTGGCATATCCAATTGACGTTAGTCAAAGAATATTGAGTTTGCGAGTTCCAATGCAAATTGTACAAGAGACAGAGAAATCTTTTTAAAGGGGAAAAAGTCTTCGCAGAGTACATCCCTCAAGGTCGGTATCAAGGAGAGGAAGATTCACCAGTGCGTCAGAAGCAGCTCCCGGAGTGCTGGGAAAGGCTCCAGTATAACCAAAAGGAATTGTTCTTTAAAGTTTGGCGAAATAGGCAATAACGTATCTATGTGAGACTTTGTTCCACCAAACAACTGACGCATAGAAGTAGGTTGGGCTTATCATAGCCGTATGGATTCAAGAAGGCTGACAGTGACTCAGAACTCGACATTCTTATTGCTTAGACCAAAGATGCTTGTTATCTCGGATTACTCAAAGTTGCTTGACTTCATTTGTAAGCTTAAGCTGGGTCAAACCAGGAGTGCAATAAGTATTTGTAAAAAGAGAAAGAAAATTATTCTTTCCTACTCAATTCACTCTATTTGAAACCAGTGCTCTTTAACTGTTCTTTAAAAGAATATATATTAAGAGTTCCTCGGTTCAAGCAGTTAGCTCCTCCTCTTTGGTCAATTTATTGGTCTTAACGACATTTATACATTTAAAAATATATGTATGTTCGCCACAAGACAAACTATATAAGAGACCGAAAAACATTGACCACAGTACCAGTGCTGGAGTATGTAGGCAAAGTCAGGCCCGGCTTGAGGTTGGAAGCGCCTAAAGGGCCCTACATAAAATTTGTTCCTGCGATTGCCGAATTTAGTTCTAAGTGCTTCGGCGTAATTTTTTCTTGTTATTTATTTGGTTTTTTTTTTTTTAGTAATTTTTAATGTTTATTTTACATTTTTATAGTTTTTTTTATACCATTTTATTCATTTTTTCATATTTTTTTTTTTGTTTTTTTATTGCCTCTTTTTCTTGTTGTGTCAATTTTGGATTTTTTTTTTTAATTTTCTTTCGTGTGGCCTGCAATCATCTCCTTATGTGGCCTTAGGCTACTTTGCCGAATCGTACCAGAGCACGTTGCGTACATATCCGCTACAGGGAGCTCCTTTTAGGCACGAATAATAGGTGGGTGCAAACAACCCCCTCGTAGCCACGGTGGTAAAGAGAAAGGGAGTTCAAGAGACAAAGAAAAAAAAGACATAGAAAATTTACCGAAAACACACAAATATACAAAATCAATTCAGAAGAGAGATTCAAAAACACCAATGATAAAATTATAAAAATACTTAAAATTATAAAAATACAAAAAAGAAGAACATAGAAACATAAGATTGAAAAAAAACATAAAAACATGGAAAAACACAAAAATAAAATAAGTTTAGGTGGATAAAAGTCCAGTTATTTAGGATAATTAGTGAAGTAAGGATTAGTTTTAGGATTTTCCCATTCCAATCCTTCATCCAACTACCTTTACAATCCTTAACTCCCTATCATATTACAAATGCAAATTTTAAGCGTCAAAAATCTCATAAAATTAAATCTTTAACTAATCTGTAAGATTCAATTTCCTTGCTTGAGAATTTTCTTCGTATCGTAAACAACTTCGGTTTTCAGAGGATGTACTGAGATTCTGTTCCTAGCACACCTGTGCACAGTGTGGACATAATGCCATCCAATAATGCAAAGAAAACAAATTTAAGCCCATCCAAAAGTTCCAAAACAAACTCATTCGTGGGATAATCAATTCCACATTCTAATTCTACATTGAAGCCTTTAAATGGAAATAGTCACAGAAATGGCTGAAAAACACGTCTTCGAAATAGAGGCCATCTTAAGTGTACGAGATTCTCATAAGCTGATCTTCTAAAAAGTATGGGAAAGTATTATAACTATAGACTTGTAATCCTCAAATGTTGGCTACAAATTAAGAAAGCAAAAAAAAGCATTTGTCGAACTTTATAGATTAGTCCCGACTTGCCGATGGTCCACTCGGCACTTCTTTATTACTGAGTTTCTTTTAAAGACTTCCATCAGATATCAAAAAAAGACCTTGCCATCAATACCTTTGAAGTACTTTCTATGAATATTTATAAGCAGTGGTGTGAGGCTTAAAAAGACTTTTATTGCTGTAGGTTGGACAGGTTCTTATTGATCCTTAGTCCTTACTGCACATAAAAATATGATAGGATCGGATAAATAGGACACAAGTCCTATATTTTCTACTCTGTCCAGGGCTATTTTCTTGTACCAGGCTATCACTCCATAGGTAAAGATCAAACGTATCATTACGAACGACGTATATTTACCAAATGACTGTGGCGTATACTTACTATTAAAAATATATATTGTTTGATGGTTTTATCTATTTCTACACACATATCCAAGGTTTACATGAGCGAGGCAAAAGATTTTTCTGGGCTCAACCGGGATTTGAACCCGGGACCTCTCGCACCCAAAGCGAAAATCATACCCCTAGACCAGGGCTTCTTAAACTTTTTTCATTCACGACCCCATTTATGATTGCGAGTTTCCTGGCGACCCCATATAAATATGAAAGAAAGATAAATAAATATTTTCTGTTGATTTATTTACTAGGTAACAATTTAAATGTACATATGTATGAAAAGATATAGTTTTAGCATTCATTTAGAAACATACAAAAAAAAAAAAAGGGAGTTCTGATCGTCTTAGTTCGCTCGAAAATATTCGAACGCAGTCGTTGAGTGGTAGGTATTAATTTTAAATTAAATTGATGAGATGGATGTGCCTGTTTTTTATTGCATAGCAAATTAAATCTTGGTGGAATGTTTGAAACTGCTGGACGTAAGACCTTTTCAACATTTTTTAGCGATGAACGATATTCGGATTTAATATGTGTTAAAGCCGAGAAAGTGACTTCACATAAATATATGGAAATTCAGTCCTAGTTCCGATCCAAAATTCAGTCAAGGGCTTTTTTCAAATTGTAGTTTTAAGTTTGAGTCACTCGAAAGCTCAGCAAATTCCTCTTGAGCTTAGAGTGGCAGGTGATCAATCTCGCTTAAGATAATCCAAAACGGCTTTTGAATCCAAGCTACGTTTTTGAAATCAATATTAAATATGAAATATGAACGGAACTGTGTTTCTAGCGCTTTTAAGTGATCTACAATAATTTTTGTAATTACTTTGATTGTTGTTGTGGCACACGACAGCGCATTTGATGTAAGTATTTTATATATTTGGATATTTGCTTGTCGAGTTGAAGGAAATATAAAAAAACAACTTTTTAATTTTTTCTGAAACATATGCATTGTGCAGTGGCTAAAGTAAACATTATATAGCATAGCATAGGTATACCATAATTTGGCATGGGAAACCTCCCTTTAAATATTTAACTTGAAAATCTCTCGCGACCCCAGAATTTTCCTACGCGACCCCATTTGGGGTCGCGACCCATAGTTTAAGAAGCCCTGCCCTAGACCATTGAGCCGCTTGAAAGGAGTTATTTTACCTTTTTTACCTTTTCAGAAATTTCAAATTTTTTTGCTTTTTTCTTAGCCATCCACAAACAATTAATAAATTTCACTTGAGACCAGCTGCACTCCAAACTCGGTGGGTCAATTAATTTGTTGGAATGAAAGTAGTTTCAAACTGGAACGAAGCAGAGCTTCGGATCGATGTCCTAATTTGAAGTCGACGTTTTGAATGCATGGAAGTTAGAGACGAAAGCAATTGCACCACTTAGACCATTCTAACATTAGACGCTTTTTTGTCCTGAACTCAGTATTTTTGTGTTAAAAGGCAAGAGACAGCTCTGAGTTGACTATAGGACTCCTAAGTTGCATCTTTTGAATCTTTTTAAATGAAATTTGGTACAGAGATAGTCTAGAGCCCGAGAAAGGCTATAGGCTATACGTCAGCCCCGTATTCCATGGGAAATTCATTTCCAATGGAATGTAGTTATCTTTGATACCCACTAAAAGGCTTCAATACGAACGAAGCCGCGACGAAAAGCTGTCTATTTATCATCTTCGTCCTTAAAACCAGAGTAACTATTGAAAACATTGGACTACCTCGGAAAGAGAAATTCAAAGACTATTGGACCTTAATCATAGAAATTTTTGGTTTTCAAGCAATTTTTTAGGAATATGGCAGAATTGAGGAACGCCGCCGGGCAGTTCAGCTAGTAAATATATATACTTGTGATCATACTGAAATGTCATTATTTGCAACTCGAACAGATATGCAAAAAGGTTGTTCGGGCTCAACCGGGATTTGAACCCGGGACCTCTCGCACCCAAAGCAAAAATCATACCCCTAGACCATTGAGCCGCTTAAAAGTCTATCTCTGTTCCCTTTTCTAATTCTGATGTTTTCTTTGGAAACTATTTTCAAAGCCGTTTGATCAGCTTAATAATACATCTCTGTTGACTTTTCTATGGTGTTTTTATGTTTTCATTTCTTTTCAGATGCTATTTTGGAACCACAAACCTATTGAGTAAAATATTCTTTATTTGCTTAGCTTTTGACTTTTTACAGTCAATATTTATATTCATTTTACGGTCCAATTTTCTCAGATACCAATTTTGTGTACCAACAATCAGTTATTGTTATTTATAAAAAGAGATTTCAACATTAAATATATCACGGGATAAATTTCCTCACACATTATTGACTAATAGGTGTTCGAATTATTTGAGCTTGGCATTTCAACCCATGTTCTTGATCAATCACTACTCCATTGTTTGACATTCTCTCATCAGTAATGAAACAAAACCCTTATTTCAAATAACGATACTCGAAAAATCACTTTCGTTATCATTACGCTGCGATCGCATTTCATGACCTCGCTGTCACTTACGACTACTTTTGACGTTATGTTATCGCCCTGACATTTTCATGGATTGACTTTCGTAATTCATAGTCGGTCTATGTTGTGGTTATCGTTGCTTCCGGTTTCGCTTTTTTTTGGTCTCGCATATCGTAAATCGATATCACATTTTGACTGATGCAATGCAATTCTCTCACTTGATTTCAATGCGGTAATTCGGCCAAATTTTTAGCTTCTAATGTGCTCGAAACGATAATACTTTTGCTGTGAGAACATTCTAAAATCATCCTTTTGACTTTTTCACCTGCATTTTTTTTTTTTTTTTTTTTTTTTTTTTTCTTGCACTTATAAATTTCAAATAATTTAGGAAAAAATTTTCGAGATTCACAACTGAGGCCGAATCACCGCATCAGTGATCGAGTGAGTAAGTGCCATTTTTCCTTCAAAATTCGACTTAAATTATAGATTTTATCGGTCAGCTGTCCATTTAAAGATTTCAAATCGTTCAAATGCTGATGAAAGGAAGTCAAATTGTGGACCTAAAGTGTTCATTAAGTGAGAAATAATGCCAAAATCTAACAATTCAGTCACGTATCACTCGATCACGTGTGCAGTGATTCGGCTCCTGTATTCAAAGCACTGGAAAATATGAGCCCGGCTATTCGCAGAGTTGCAATGCTAACCAGAAGATTCCAATAAGAAAATAAGAAGAATGTAAACTATACAAAAGAATTGTAATGACAAACGCCACAGATAGCAAGGAATGTGGGAGAATGCAGATAATTGCAAAAAAGACAAGGATTGCAAAAAAAATCAAAAAATGCAAAAGGTCCAAGAGTCTGCAGAAGAGTGTGAATAGAGGCAACGAACACAAAAAACACAGAGGTTTTCAAAAGAAGGAAATCGAGATTATTATCGTTTTAGTACTTGGAAAATTGTGAACCCATAGTTTAAAGCAGAAGTCTCAAAATATAGTCACAGAGTACAGTCTTTTAGTTGAACTGAATAAATATTTTGAGGGGACAACTCACCTGAAACTGCTCTTGCCGCCATTACTTACTTACTTAAGTGGGCATTACAGTTCGCGATGAACCTGGGCCTCAGCTAACATCCTTCTATAACGACATCGATTTCGGGCGAGCTCTCTCCAGTTTTGCACTCAAAGTCGGTGGAGGTCTCCTTCCACTTGATTGGGCCACATAAGACGAGGTCTTCTCCTTCCGTGATTCCCCTGCAATATGCTTTGTGCAATGTGCGAGCCGTCGAAACGGAGCTCTGATGCCCATCCGCTCTACATGACCCATCCATCGTAGTTTCGCAATGCGTACTCGTCTAGCTATGTTCATGCCACGGTACAGTTCATACAGCTCTTTGTTGTATCTCCTTCTCTACAAATTGTCTTCGCATACGGGACCAAAGATCATTCGGAGAATTTTTCTTTCGAAACGACCAAGGGGCTCCTCATCCGCTTTCGATAAGGTCCATGCTTCCACGCTGTAAAGCTGGACCTGGGATGATCAAGGTCTTATACAAGGTTACCTTGGTTTTTCTAGAGAGAGTTTTGTTTCTCAATTGCTTTCTTAGCCCAAAGAAGCAACGCTTGGCAAGAGTTGTTCTCCGTTTGATCTCCACCCTAATGTTGCTTTCCGTGTCTGTAGCGGATCCTAGGTAAACGAAGTCCTGTACTACCTCGAAGTTATGTCTGTCTATTGTGACGTTTTGTCCAATTCGTCGATGTTCTGTGTCCTTGTTTGATGACAACATAAACTTTGTTTTGCCCTCATTAACCATCAAACCCATTTTTGCCGCTTCCGTTTCAATACTCGCAAAAGCACCTATGACACCACGCTTCCTTCTTCCCATTACGTCTATATCGTTTGTAATTGTACAGACTTTTGAAAGATTGTTCGTCTGGTGTAGACGTTTTAGTTTCTTATAATCTGTTCAAGTATGATGTTGAAGAAATCGCATGACAGTTTGTCGCCTTGCCTAAAAACTTTTTCGACATCAAAGGTCTCGGTGAGTTCTCTACTGACCTTGACTGAGCAGCGTTAATTATCCCAAGTCATCCTGCAAGTCGTACGAATTTTGCAGTGATGCCGAAACTAGACAAGGCTCTGTAGAGCTCGTCTCTGTATATTAAACTTAATCTTTTTAAAGAACCGTATTGAAAATATTGTTGAGGATAACTAAAAAAAATTCCAAAAAAGTTTGAGCTCAATTATAAAGTACTTAGAGGTCTATCAATCGTGTTTAATATTTCTTAGACCTAACCATACGTCAGTGTCAAAACTGTTCATTTGTTTTGAGCCCAGCAAAATAAACGACAAATATTTTTGTAGAAAATTAAATTTCCTTTAAAAAAGATCATATTAAAAAATTTTCTCAGAATAACCGTTTCCGAGTAATCAAGCTTTGAAAAATGGCATGTTTTTAGATTTTGCTCTTTTATTTTAGAGTTTCTTAACTCACGTACATATCAATATTCGAACAATTTCAAACATGTTCTTTAAAGGAAATTTAATTTAAAAAAAAAAAAGTAATTTTACACTTTTTCACAAAGTGCTTCTTTCAGAAGTTATTCGCGATTAAAGTTGTTGAAAAAAATTAAACTTTGTCGTTTTTTTCGTTTCTGATAGTCGAGATCATGGAAAATCTCCAAACACCGTGACATAACCGGTAACAAAATGGCACATATTCTGGTAAAAATCGGGCCATCACTCGAATTCACAGACGAAAGTCTCTGTACTCAAGCAACTAGAGCAAAAACACATAATCCAAAGTAACTTTCCTAAAGTTGCAAACAAACATAACATGTGGTTTTCTTTAGAAACCTGCTGACTATCCAGCGACCTATTACCAGACATTTCCCAGAAAATAACAGAGTTTCTACTTCAGCTCAGGAGACCTTGAGTCTCTCCATTGATTTTCATTCTCACGGGTTACAACTCACTGGCTAACCACGTGATCATAGTTGGCATTAGCATAATCCGACTTATGTAGAGATTACCAAGACGAAGAGGCAGAGGAAGAAGCATTACACTTTCTCTGTGAGTGCTCCCAGCACTAGGAAAAAAGCTCTTGGAAGATACTTCTTCGATGAACTGGGCAACATCTGCTACTTTCCACTCAACAGCATCCTAAAGGTCATTCAGGGCTCCAAATGGTTCAGTGAGGGTTCCGAGTCCTTGTAACCTAGTCACCAACTCAATATTCCTCTATTCACCACCTCTCGTAGTACCTGTGTTTTTCCACGGGTATCGTCTTTCGCTAGGAACTGGTAATACCTCCGATACTAAATTCATTGCCATGAAAAGTGCTTTCTTGATTAGCTGTTCGGAGTCGGCGGAAAATTTTAAGTCCCCTCAAATCACTCACAAGTCATGGTTGTAAGAATTGCGCTATACGTTGGAGCTCCCCACACTGTTGCGCCACCCAATGAACGTATGTCAACATCTATCAACTACCTCTCTCCCCTGCCATCTAATCCTCCGTTAAACCTGGGTCAGGGGAGAACAATAGGCTCCTAGAGATACTAGTGAGGTTTGCGGCAACCTAACCTAACCTAACCTACTGTGGCAGCAATGGAACGTATTTATTCGAAAACAAGTCTGTCCAGAAGCGATTCAAGCCACCGTATATGCAATTTATGAGCTACAACCGGAAATCAATAAAAGGTCTTGGATGAATAGGAGTGACAGAATGTGCTACTGCGAAACCAGCCAGGGCAGCCACTTGAATGGGACTGTTTGCTCTTAAACCATGCGGCCCACTGTTCACACTACTTTTTGCATTAGAACACGAAGCCGAGGGAGGAACGTCAAAATGCATCGGCTGAGTCTATCCAGTCTGAAAAAGTTCTAATTTCTCACACAACACATATTTATATAGGACACCACAAAACGTTTGCTACTCAAAACGAACTCACAGAAATAAACCGTAGAAAAACTACCCCATCTAAAATGCTGGTCTCAAACCAACATCCATTTTTTGTCTTAACGAAGACAAGCAAACCCACATTAACTCGCATCAAAATATTCAGGGCTTCACTCAAAGTCACTCTCATATCCTTCCAATGATGGAATCTTCCATAACCCTTATAAAACATGTAGAGCCACTTTGAAGAACCAAATCTAATCCGGATATTGCCTGCACCTAAAAGCATCCCCGTACAAAACCAACACCGAAGTCAGCGAATGGCAAAAATGCTTTGAAATGTTGGCTGAGTGAATGCAGAGTTAATATTCACAATAAAAATGAATGCTTAAGTGGTGTCTTGAAGTGGAAAACCCGTGGTTTTTTCTATGACTTACCCTAAAACACATAGAAGACTTTCAACTGTTTGCATAGCCAAAATTCCAACCGGAACAATTCAAACTCCCGCCCGCATCAAAAGCTTTTAGAGTTCCTCTCTGCTGAACGTTTTTCCAAGAAAAAACAAAAACAAATATCATTTTTCACATCCTTTCATATCTTGCCACGTTACAAAGTTACGAAATTTTTCTCTTCCGCTAAGTTCACCTTTCCATCTCCTGACTATCCTTGAGTTTTTTTCCATTTCTTTTTCTTCTTTCAAAAGGAATTTCCTCTTCTTTATTTGAGTTTGATTTATATTTCTGTTTACAACATTCCGCTAGTGTTTACGTCTGTACAATTAATCAAATCCCGCACTGATATGGACAAAACAAATTGCTTTCAATGAGTTCATGTCATTTTCTAATTAACTTTCTCCGTTTAAATGCACAAATCTATTATGAACTGATTTCAACTGTAGCGAGAGAGAGAGCTTAAGTACATCCTTAAGAGCCACCTCTACCCTCAACTCAGACTTCGGTAATAATCCTTTCACATCGATAGAAGAACCTGTTTCGAGGTCAATATCAAGGCAGGAGATGTGAACGGAGCACTTTTAACATGAACAAATGCATTTAGTTCTTCACATTCAACACAATTTGCACTTGCGATCCCCGCGCCCGCGCCCAACCCCACCACTTATACGCCCACGTAAACATGAAAAGTATCCTTTGATGATGCAGTTACATTGACTAGCTGGAATTGTATATCATCTGGAGTGAAACGCGCTTAATGATTCATCTTACTGTAACAATCCTATCGCTTATAAACACAAGAATATTACCACAGTACTAACAGTAAGCGCCCTGATACATTGTAAATGAATTGTATACACAGTGTAGTACAAAGGACACGCAAATGCAAGCCCCATTTCCCCTTTTCATTCAACTTTGAATTGTTGTTTATATAAATGGAAGGAAGGAACCTCTTAATGCAGGTTTTAACTTTCAAGGATACCCCGAGTGCGTGTGTTGTGTTTCCATGTTCATGAATAGAAATTTCTATTTGTGGAAGTTTTTGTTCACGTGAGGAGCAGTGGCAGCATCAGCAATGGCAGATGAAATAGTGTGCTTTCACACATTCCATATGCATGGCAGTCTATACATTTTTGAAAAAATATTTACCTTTGCAAGGCTTTGAGTTTGGAAAATTGTTTGCGTACATATTGCGGCACCACACAGTTATTGACGATGGAAACGGGTGGTTGTTTTAATAAATAATCGTGTTGGTGGTCGGGGAAAGCCAAAGGCTATAGCGAATTTCTCTCAATCATAACTTTTGAGGATTGGAGGGGACCGACTATTTTATGCCGATTACAAATTGCTAAAACGCTGCTCATGGCTGTGTAATACACTCGGTTGATTTTTCAATTCCCAGCAAAAAACGATGCGGGGAACTCGAAACTCAAACTCCCACGTAGTAAGCAAACGTACTAAACGCTGCGCCAAGGTTTGTTTAGCATAATGAAGAAATATTTATGCCGCTCGCAAAACACAATTAGATAAATTGCCTTAAAATGTCTTCTGGGCTTTGGGGAAAGCGAGTGGCAAAAAGTAAACTGATAATTTTGGAAAAAACTGGAGCACCGGATATTTTATTTGATTTTCTTTTTATTCAAATGTGACTTTCGGTTTCACAATGAGTTCATGCTCGCATCTGATGTCTTTGGATCTTGAGTATGAAAGAAAACGATTGTGAGGCTTTCCTTCAGATTCATAGAAAGAAAGCTTACAACAACAAAAACGCATTTGTTCAATTTTTTCTTGGAATAGCAAACAGCTGGAATATGAACCTACAAAAAAAGTAAAACGTCGCACCAGATGAAGTAAACAAAACATGTGTCTTTTTATATAAGTTGATAATTGCTTGCTTTTTTTAGATTACACTTGTTTCAATATTAAAGTGCACATGGTAGGTACTTGTTATGAGATTTTCAATACGAGAAAGCAATTATTTGTGGATCATAGGCTGAGGAGAAAAGTTATTATGCCATGAAAAGAGTGACCTACTTTAGGTTTTTTGGGAGGAATATTCGCAATAAACTCAAAGAAACGAGGAGCATACAAAACCAAGAAGAACGCTTTGGTCAAATGTTAAAATTGCTTTTAATTGCACACAAATTAAGCTTTCATTTATGCAATTCGCACCGGCGAGGACTAAAAAGATTGGATTTCAACAAATAGCATGACAGAGCTCGAGAAAAAAGAAGATGAAAACGAGATGATCACCATAATACATAACAGCGCATCCTTAGGAAAATCAGTTCATCACTTTCAAAATTCCAACATGCCTAGAGGCTCGCTGCTCGTTTTCTCCAACTTATTTATTTTTACATGCAATTGACAAAAAAAAAACCTGATATAACAATGAAACATGACATTATGATGATAGAGAATACGATAAAAATGGTTTCTGCAATTCTGTCTATAGTATTATTCGAACAACGAATTACCGAATATTCGTTAATTTTGACATTTCATTCACATTTGTGTTTTACATTCGTCACGAATAACGAACACAATTTACATCCAAAACAAAAATGGAGAATGATTTTGAGGTCGAACACGAGCGAAAAATTTATTCGATGTAGTGTGGATTGTATGTGGAACGAGAATAAAGTATGACAGTTCGTACCATGGGCGTAGCCAGGTAGGGGCAGGTAGGGGCAAATGCCCCAACCTAAGCCAAATGTCCTCGAAAAAATTCTGCGTTTTTTAAGAAAAAATTAATCTTTGTCCTCGAGGACATTTGGAGAAAATGCTGAAACAACGAGGACTTTTAAAGAGTATCGTAAAAAACGAGGACAATTTGGGAAAAAACGGAAAAAAAGGAGTATCAATGAAAATTTAAAAAAAAAACTGAGGACAATTCGCAAAATTGCCGAAAAACGAAGACTTTTCAATGAGATTTCTCGTAAAAAAACGAGGACAATTTGGGAAAAAAGGAGAAAAGAAGGAGTATCAATGAAAATTTAAAAAAAAAAAATGAGGACAATTCGCAAAACTGCCGGAAAACGAGGACTTTTCAATGAGATTTCTCGTAAAAAACGAGGACAATTTGGGAAAAAAGGAGAAAAAAAGGAGTATCAATGAAAATTTAAAAAAAAAAAAATGAGGACAATTCGCAAAACTGCCGGAAAACGAGGACTTTTCAATGAGATTTCTCTAACATCTAGAAATATTACACGAGTATATTTGGGCATTTATATTTATAATTCTTCGAATCAAAATATTCTCCAGATATTCTGAATCATATGAATGCGGCATTTTAAATGCTATTACAGAACATGCTAAAGGCAAATATCCTACTCTATTTTTAGAAACCAAAAAAATGATACTTTTAAAGTATCTCTCAATATTCTTGTCAATAAATATGTCCTACTTTTTTTTCAAAAAAAAAATGTCCTCGTTTTTTCATTGATTTTTGAGAAGTTGTCCTCGAAAAAAGACCTAAAAAAATTCCTGGCTACGCCCATGGTTCGTACCTACTAGATATTTGTTCGTAAGTCGTAACGAATATTTTTTTTTTTTTTCTATAACAGTTAGTCCACCTAAAAATAAATATGAAGTATATTTCCATCACTTCCTAAAAAATTCGTGGGGAATTTATGCTTGTAAGGTACTTAAAATCACATTTCTTGATTTATTCGTCGTTCGTTGGTCGTGCTCATGTGAGTAGTCCTTATCTGTACGCAAATGCCTCAACCGATGTACCAATTTTCTTCATTGCATTAAGGGTCTTTTGGAATTATATTTCTATATCTCAAATTATGTAATACACAGGGTGTTCCGTAATTCGTGTTGCATGCTATTGTGATGTGATTTTTTGTCATATTCTAAGATAAAAAATTTTCAACGGTAAAGTCCGTTTCTCAAATTTGAAATCACTTTTTGACAATTTAAAAAAGGCTAACTTTGGTGTACCCTGACCTGTGTTATATTCGGTTTCTCTGTCAATACTGATGAAAGAGCAATCCATTGGATCCAATGGATTGGTCACACACTGAGGAAACCAAACGATGATATTCCGAAGCAGTCCTTTGAATGGAATCCTCGGGGGTCACGGCGGGTTGGAAGACCAAGAACAACATGGAAATCTACAGTGATATGAGAAGCTAATTCCCAGAGAAAGACGTGGCCACGTCTTACTGATCGAGAAGGATGGAGACGTTTCGTTGACGCCCTATACCCCGAGTGGGGTTACAGGACCTGATGATGATGATGACTAATGAAAGAGACCTAATTTTAGACTTAATTTTTTGAAAAGATAAAAATCTTAAAATTGTATTTATGATAGGCTTAGGGTTGCCAGATTCTCAATTTTTTGAATGGTGTTCAAAGTTTTGACTTTGAAGTCATTTTAAATGCCGGTTAAACATGGAGCAACTTTATTTTTTACAGGTGAACAAAATAATAACTCATTAATAAGTGCACTCAAAAACCCATACATCTTATGATACTTGAAGAAATACAAAAGGGTAAAGTTTTAAAAAAAGATGAAAGATTTTTGGCCCTGAGGTTTTTTTGAATAAAAGGATAATATGGGTACTTTAAGTAGTTTTTATGTATTTTATACTAATACAAATCTAACAAGTGCTCAAAGTGCTCTCTTTCGTTTTGAATGTATGCAAGAGCCTGTTTTTGGATTTCATTGTGGATGTTTGCTCTCGATAAATCTACAATACTGATCCAGTTTCTCAAAGCCTTCGAAAGGTATTTGCAAAAACATTTTGAGAAGGAAGTCGTCTCTTAGGATAAAGTTCCTGGTATCTTCGTTGTGCCCTTCTTGACTTTCCATTGCAAAACCCATATACGAATAAAATGTCTGCGCATTCTTCTTTCGTAAATGATGGCATTGGAAAAAGCTTTCTATTTGTTTTCTTATTCTTTTAGTAGCTGTGTCCGCGACTTCGTTCGCGTGGAATAGTGACTTTCAGCAGCATTTTTAACTTTTTAAGAAATAAAACTTCTAGCCTTAAAAATGGCGGTATTTCCAAAAAAAAAAACATTCAAACCCTATTTCAACACCTTGTAGCCCTGTTAAAAATACTTTTGAGACCGTAGTTTTTGAATTCCCATTTCCGTTCCCGTGGGAATATGAGGATAGATATATAGCCTTTATCCTTCCGCATGTTCCAGACCATCTCTGTAGCTAATTTAATAAAATCTGTTTAGCAGTTTGAACGGGAGACATACGAAAAACATATCGACATAGCTACATTCGCATTTTCAATATTAGTAAAGACTCCCGTTCCCGTGGGAATATGGTGACCGATTTCGTGGGAATATGTGGATAAGTTAAAGTTAATGTTAGTCTGGGATTATGGAGCATTCCAACGGTGGAAGAATTTTTGAAATCGGTGCTGTAGTGTAAAAGTTCCCGTATACGTTCCTGCTCCCGTGGGAATATAGGGAACCGTAGGAATATGGGGATGAATTAGTTTTTATGTTACTCGGGGATAGTGTAGCATTCTAACGGTGAAAGAATTTTTGAAATCAGTGGTGTAGTGTCCAAGTTCCCGTATACGTTCCTGCTCCCGTGGGTATATAGAGAAAAAATATATAGCCTATTTCCTTCCTCAGGTTCTGAACAATCTTTGAACAAAATTTCATTTAAATCGGTTTATTAAATTGGACGGGAGATGATAACATAGAACGACGGACAGACAGAGCTCCTTTCACAGTTATTATTATATAAGTAAGGACTCCCGTTCCCGTAGGAATATGTGGATTAATTGAAGTTAATGTTTCACAGGAATAGTGTAGCATCTAGCATTCTAACGGTGGAAGAATTTTTGAAATCGGTGTTGTAGTGTCAAAGTTCCCGTATACGTTCCCGTTCCCGAGGGAATTTAGGGATGAATTGTAGCCTATGTGTTATTATGATGTATAAGCATTATTATTGGAAAGTTTAATTGAAATCCATTCAGCAGTTTTTGCGTGAAAGAGTAACAAACATCCACACATACAAACTTTCACTTTTATAATATTAATAGGATAGGATTTACATCGAGGTTGTATAAGTATCAAAGAACTTCTTGAACTAGGGAAGTTTAGCTTAGCATGTAAATAATCAGGTTGTTGAGTTCGAAAGATTTCATGCAGACAGGTCGCCGAACGGGAGCTTAGTAAGCTGTCGAGGCTATAGCCAGAGATAAGTGGTACAAAATTAGATATGTGGTCATACCGCCGCAGATTATAGACGTAGCGTGTGATGTTATTATATGCAACATTTATTTTGAGATTAGAAGCATAGTCCAACTTGCAAAAAAACTTCACATGCTTATAGCATCACAGGACGTAAGAGAGTTTTTGCAAGCATCAATTTTGTTGTTGGTGAAGAGCACGTAGACTACATTTGACTTTTCCAGTGCCACTATTAAAAAAAATTACTCCTAAATTTCTTGCAGGGCTGACATAGTCGGTTGGGCTTAGGAGTGATATATCAAAGGTTTTGCGATAAATGAATGGGCAAAGCTGTTGATTTAAGAGGATTTAAGCAAAGATGGTTCTTGTAGAATGAGAAGCAGGTCCTCATTCATTAGAGCTATGGCATCATTTTTCGCTGCAAATGGTCGACTTTTGAGGAGCTGCACATCATCGGCATATAAATGAATCGTATAATTTTTTACCACATGTGGCAATTCATTTACATAAATCGAGAAAAGGATCGGTCCAAGGATAGATCCCTGGGGTACTCCAGTTAAGACTTTGAGAGAGGTGGAAGAACGATCATTTGCCACCACGCAATGTTGCCTTTTGTTGAAGTATGAATGAACTAACTTGTTAGATTTTAAAATAAACCCAAAACTACTTTGCAGCAACAGAATTGAATGGCTGACAGTGTCAAAAGCCTTTGAAAAGTCAAGTAGTGAGAGCATTGTTATGTGATCATTGTCCTTTGCTATTCTTATTTCATCACTCACAAGAAGTAATGCTGATTCGCAGCTGCGTTTTGGTCTAAAACCAGATTGGCAGGAACTTAACAGGTTATTGTCCATAGATATTTTTATTTTTCGAAATAGCGAAATCCTTTGGAATATTTATTATAACCTAATATCATATTTTAATGCAGTTTTATTCAATTTTTACAATTTAGTAGCTGTAGGTACCACCAAATTTTAGATGAAGAACGAAAACTAAAACCTTGTACTTACTACAATCGCAACTTCGTGAGACTCATTCGTGTACATTTTTGGTTTTTCTATAGCAAACGTGAATAATAATTAAAATTTTTCGGACCTTGTGAAATCTGTCTGTCAATATGGAACGGAGGCATGCAATTTACGCGCACATCGAGGGGATATGACTATACCATATTATTGTTAGGAAACACAGTAGGAGCGTTTAGGAAGAAAGGAGAGTAATATGTAGGAAACACACATGCAAGTTGATTTAAATTCTCTCTATATTGTAATGTAAAGGGAGGAATGCAACTTGCTATTTCAGTAGAACACTGCTTATAGAAAAGCTATGAAATAGAGTGAGACAGGTAGCGTTTCGACGATGTTCAAAAGTATCAGTCGATTCTACGATTGAACTATAATTTATCAATCTTAACGCCTTGTTTTGTACAAGAATATTTGAGACACACTTGACTAAACACGGGAGTTGTATTCTTGTTTTGTACGGATGTAGGTTTCATCTTAAGAAACCAATGCATTGAGCAGAATTTTTGGCGATTTCAAATATGTGATCATTTCGACGAAGATCACCGTTTACACCCATACCAAGTACTGACAGCTTTTCAATAAGAGAGCCTGATGTCAAACTTTATCAAATAGGGTGACAAAATACAGCGGAAAGCCCCTTGGTCACAACCATGCCTTGTGACTGGTGAGTGAATAGTGAAGACCTACAATTTTCTGCGAACGGGTAATCGAGAAAGCGCCTCCATGACAATGAATTTTAGTATCAGAGGATTTGCCAATTCCTCACGAACATTTTTTTTTTTTTTCTGTTAGGAATCGAACCTCTCGCGTAACAGGCAGATATGCTAATCTTCACGCCACGGTACCAAAGTGGATCTTGTACTGTTGGTCATTAAAAAGTTTTCGTTTTGTAAGATGTTTCGTGAGTAGGTGTTTTATCAACGTTTCCAGGACCTTATGAAGAATGGAATTGGAAAGCGAGGAACATTCGTCTTTTTTATGGACAGGCTAGGCAAATACACTTTCTTTCGTCTTTTCGTGAAGATCGTAAAAGAATAGGAGAGATAGAAAAGCCTACGCAGTGGTTTTTCCAGTGTACTGTTCAGAATAACGGTGGAGATACCATCTGAACCGGCGGATTTATATATATTTAGACCTTTTAGGACTCCCGCAACCCAGCGAGTACAAAAAAAATATCAGTTTCATATCAGCTCCAGCTCGGGAGGGGCTAATATTCCGTACGAAAATGTCGAGTTAGCAGTAAACTGGGCTGCAAGTAAACTATAGCTTTGTCGATAGAGCTGACATACGATGAGTCATTGCAGACGAGCGTTGAGACCGATGACGTGGTTGATTCCTCAGTTTTTTTTCACAAAGGATACAATACTTTTTACTTTATTTTGAGCACAACAGTATTTTTTGACTTACTCTTGGCCATTTAAAAATGTTGATCTTATGTATGGGAACATGGCAATTATTTTGGAACGTTTGATAATTTTTCAGCTTTCTATACTGAAAGGTCGCTTATGGTTCTTGGGAAAATATTCTTCTCTATCATCCCTGATCACATCTTTGCAGCTTAAATCAAAACAAGAATTATCATTGGGCATGATTTTATTTGTTCAGTAAGGAACAAATTTTTTTATGTCGCTAAAAATAGAGATAGATCCAATTGCTGATGGAAGTCCTAGCTGTGGACCGCGACAGAATAAGTGCTGCTTCAGGTAATGAGAAACCTTTTAGAACACGATTTTGCCTGATTCTTTTCAACCAGCAATCTTCATATTGATGACTGATGCCATCATTTGCTGATTGCTGACTGGAAAAATATAATAGGTTGGATTTGAGTAGTAAACACACATTTGGTCAGCATGTAAAGGGTATTTTAAGCTGCATGACAAATGTATATGTGGCTATGGCTTGACAGTTCAGAATGCCAAAATATTCTGACACTTCATCATGATTCGCTTAGCTCCAGGACAATGCTTCCAAATTGTGAAAATTTACTTTAAAAAAAAATGTATCATTAATTCGTTTATTATCGATCGTTTTCGCACTAACTTTACTCCTCTCGATTCAAAATCACATGCAAGACAAAGAAATTTGTATTTGCACGCTAGTGGCCTCATTGGTCCTAATTTTTTTCGAAGTGAGGTAGGACCTGTCGTTGCGGTGAATCACGAGCGCTGTCGCCTTTTTTGATTCCAAAAATGCAACTCAACGAAATGAAGCCTTATCGTAAAATTTTTTTTAAATGCCTGAGTTTTCTGTTACAAATTATGGGACACACTGTTCAAGTCAAAGGTAAGAGTTTTCTGTTGGTTTTTGGCTTACACATCTATTTCTTTGTTCGTGAACGTTGTATGATATTGCGTTTTCAGATCCCAAGTCCATCGTTTTCTACTTTTTGCAAGGGGGTATTCAGGATCTCTTTCATTTCAAGACTATGACTTTGTCCCCCCATTACTTTGTTAGCCCCCGGGTTCAACGTAAAAATATCCCGAGCCAAGTAGGTTGAGATAACGTTTAATACCATGTGTTGCAGTGGTAGAGCCAATAATATTTGAGTGTGATTTTCTATTACTCGAAATTCTACGAAATTTAAAGAAACATATCTTCATTTTTTTGACACGTGCAATGCTTCATTTTTAATTGAATCACTCTTTTTGTGCTCCGGTGATTTGCAGTCGTGTAAGGCCTGTACCCTGTAACACATTTATTGGCAACTTTTTAGGTTATGTGGATATCGATAAACTTACTCAGAATATATAGAATGTCTCCTTTGTGGTGCCCGTGGCATAATAGTTATCAGCTTTTCTTTACTCACCTCTTACAACAAGCTGGATGTGCACTACACTGATGTTCTAGGCCGACACTGCTCTGGCGTGTCAAGTGATTATTATCGGTTTGGAGATGAAATCAATGCAGCTTTTCAAAATTTCATATAACCATAAATATTGTAATGTCACCTCAGATATGGCAGCAAATGACATCATAAATGGTAGTGTTGTGAGAACATAACATATTATGAAGTTTGAGATATTAGAGTCTTAAGATATATTGAATCGTTGAATAAATCAGTCTTAAAACAACTCTCGTCTTCACACTGCAATATGGTGTCAGAAGTAAAAACTCATACTTAAAAAAAAAAAAAAAAAAAATTAAACTAATGTGAAAAATTGCAAATATATAAAAAGTTAAAAAAAAAAAATCTATGACTGAAGAAAAAAGTTTAAATAACACTGAAACAACTGAAAATAAACCTATCAAAGTTGAAAACATGTCAGAAAAAGAAGGGCACGTGGGGATAGTCCCATCGCTACCACCATTGGATTTTACAAGTGGTCATCAAAATTTATCCGATCTCTGGAAAAATTGGATCCTACAATTTAAAATTTTCCTGAGAGCATCCAACATGGAAACAGAAAAGGATCCCCGAAAAGTGGCTATATTTTTGCATTATCTTGGATCAGACTCGTTGCCTATCTTCAGCTCGTTTGGACTTGATATGGACACAGTAAGTTTGCAAGACGTAATTGATAAATTCGAGGAATTCTGCTCTCCAAAAAAGAACATTGCAATGGAAAGACACAATTTCTTTACGAGAAAACAAATCAGTGGTGAGTCTATTACCGAATTCGTAACAAACCTAAAAAATTTGAGTAAATCCTGTGAACTTGGAACGTTGCAAAGTAGCATAGTTAAGGACATCTTCATTTGTGGCTTAAGTAGAGAAAATAGTTCCATAAGAGATAAGCTACTACGAGATGACAAGTTAACACTTGAAAAAGCAATAGAAATTGCTCGCCTCATGGAAAATACGAAAGAGCAGGCAAAACAACTTGAAACTTCAACAACAACTGTAGTTTCCAAAATAGAAAAAAGACTACCGAAATCTAACGTTAAATACAGCAATGCAAAACCTATGACCGAAAGAAGCAGAAATACGAAGACATCATCAACTTATCACCAGACAAGAATTACACCTACACAAAAATCCTGTTATCGATGTGGACAACAACATCACTTTAAATGTCCAGCAATTGGGTCAACATGCAAAAAATGCGGCAAACGGAATCATTATGCTGTCATGTGCAAGAGCAAGCTTCATGTAAGAGTCGTTAATGCGGAAGAAGGAGAAGAAGAAGTAGAAGAAGAAGAGCTATTTTTGGGAACAATAAAAGAGCAGCAAGGTGATTTTGGTAAGGCGATAAAAGGTAATGATCTATGGACTGTAGAGTTATGTATAAATAAGAAAAAAGTTAACTGTCTATTAGACACCGGTGCTCAAGCCAATGTTATATCAGAAAAAACTTTAAACGAACTTTTGCTAAAAAATATTAAACTTAAACCTACTGTTGCTAAAATTGTTTCTTATACCGGTGAAAGTATTATTAATAGCGGAATTTGCAAAATAAAATGTAGTTTAGATGGTAAAAAAGATGTCGATATTGATTTCTTTGTGGTTAAAAAAGATGATTGTGTTCCAATTATTGGTTTAAAAACATGCAAAGAATTAAATTTATTGAAAAAAGTTTATGAGATAACCAAAGAGACTTCTGAAAATAAGTTATTAAATGAGTTCAGTGATGTTTTCGAAGGCTTAGGTCGTTTGTCAGAAAAAATAAAATTAAAAGTAAATCCGGATGTAAGACCTAAAATTGATGCTCCAAGAAAAGTGCCATTTAAATTAATGCAGCGTTATAAAGAAGAACTCGGTCGTATGGAGCAGCTTGGTGTAATAACAGATGTTCATGAACCCACTTCATGGGTAAGTTCGATTGTTCTAGTAGAAAAGGCAAATAAAGAACTCAGAGTCTGCCTTGATCCTAGAAATTTAAATGAGGCTATAGTTCGCCCGCATTTTGAAATGCCTGATTTTGAATACATTCGTTCCCAGCTGGCAGGTTCAAAATTCTTTAGTCTTCTTGATGCAAATTCAGGATTCTGGATGTTAGAATTAGACAAAGAAAGTTCATTCCTTTGTACTTTTAATACTCCTTTTGGAAGAAAACGTTTTTTAAGATTACCGTATGGAATTAACGTGGCTTCAGAAATTTTTCATAATTGCATGCAAAGATTATTTAGTGATTTACCTGGATTATTAATATATGTTGATGATTTTTTAGTGCATGGAAAGACGAGAGAAGAGCATGATAATAATTTAAGACTAGTTTTAGAAAGAACAAGACAGTTAGGACTCAAATTAAACAAAAACAAATGCAAAATAGGGGTTACTAAAATCAAATATTTAGGGCACATTTTCGAACCTGAAGGCATATCGTCGGATCCTTCAAAGATAGAAGCTATCCAGAGCATGACTACGCCTTCATGTGTTAAAGACCTACAGAGATTTTTAGGTATGGTAAATTACCTTGGTGCTTACATTCAAAACTTATCAGCAGAAACGTTAAATCTAAGATCGCATCTTAAAAAAAACATTGACTGGCAGTGGACTAGTTCACATCAAAAAGAATTTGAAAAAATTAAGGACTTACTTTGTAAGTCACCCATATTATGTCATTTTGATCCTAAAAAGCCAATAACACTTTCAGTTGACTCTTCCAAAGATGCGATGGGAGCGGTTATTATGCATGAAAAACGCCCTATAGCTTATGCATCTACAACGTTAACTGAAACTCAACAAAATTATTCCCAAATTGAAAAGGAACTTTTGGCAATATATTTCGGCTGCAATAGGTTTCACAGATATCTGTATGGTCAAGCTTTTACGGTTGAAACAGACCACAAGCCACTCATATCGATTTTTAAAAAAAGTTTATGTAAAGTTTCTCCTAGACTTCAAAGAATTCTTCTTAAACTTCAAATCTATGATTTAAACGTTATTTATGTCCCAGGAAAAAATATGTATGTTGCGGATACTTTATCAAGAGCATGTTGTGTTAATGATTCTGAATTTAAAAAAAGTCTGATGAGGTGAATGTACATGTGAATTTGATATTATCAAATTTGTCAGTAACAGATACAAAATTGGAAGAAATTAAAAGAAAAACCAAAGAAGATGTTGGCTTGCAAATAGTTAAAGAATATTGTTTGAACGGGTGGCCAGAAAGAAATAGTTTGACAAAATTAGACGCGCAACCTTATTTCCATATGAGGGGAGAGATAACGGTAATTGATGATTTAATTTTTAAAAACAAAAGTCTTATTATACCTAAATCTATGAGAAGAGATATTTTAAATAAAATTCATGAGGGTCATTTTGGCATTGAAAGATGTTTAAATCAAACCAGAGACGTTGTTTACTGGCCAAATATTTACAACGACATATAGAATATTGTCCTTAGTTGCAAAACGTGCGCTAAATATAGACCGTCTAATCCAAAAATGCCTCTTACTCCTCACTCACCAACAAATCTTCCATGGGAAAAGCTAGGTGTTGATCTTTTTCATTGGAAAAACGAAGTTTATCTTTTAGCTGTAGATTACTACTCTAAATATATAGAAGTTGCTAATTTAAAAAAGGATTCTACAAGTAAAAATATTATAAACCACCTAAAATCTTTCTTTGCTAGGCATGGTATACCTAAAATTTTAATGTCCGACAATGGACCGCCTTTTAATTCAATCGAATATAAGTCTTTTCTATCTGCTTGGGATATTGAGTATCTAACGGCTAGTCCTTATTACCCTAAGTCTAATGGTCTAACAGAACGATCTGTTAAAACAATTAAAAATATTTTTAAAAAATGTTATGAATCAAAAACTGATCCTTATATAGGTCTGTTACAATACAGAAACACACCCAAAGGAAAGTTTGAATCTCCATCTAGATTATTAATGTCAAGACATCTCAGATCAAATTTACCTGTCAATACACATTATTTAAAACCTCAAATAGTCGATACAAAAAGTCACAGCAAAAACGTAAAAATATATAATGAAAAAATGAAAAAATACTACGACATGCATTCTAAGATATTACCTAAAGTTGTTCTTGGCGATGGAGTTCTTTTTAAACGAAATCCTGATGATACTTGGTCACCAGGTAAAATATTAGAACAATGCAAATAACCTAATTCGTATATAGTTGAGGATCTCTCCGATGATCGATCCGGAACGGGACAATATAGACGGAATAGGGAGCATATAATTTTGAAAAATCCATCTAACGATTATAAACCAGTTGAAGGTTTACACTCGGATAATGCCAATAAGCTAGCAAATACAAGCAGTATAACCCCAGAATGTTCTGACAAACAATCTTCGTCAGTCGAAACATCAGAAACCAAATGTAAAAGTCCAAATTATAAAACCCAAAGAGGGAGGAAAGTAAATAAACCGAAAAGATATCCTTTTTAAAATTAAAAAATTAAAAATAAGAATAAAAATAAAATGAACTAAAAAATTTGAATAGTATAAATGAATGTTTTTTGAATTGAATTAAATTTATATATTATAATACATGAATCTTATTCATGTTCTCATACTAATTATTTTTTTATATAATAAAAAGGGAGATGTTGTGAGAACATAACATATTATGAAGTTTGAGAAGTATAGTTCTTATTATAAGTTTAGTACATAAGTTTAGTACATAAGAGAAATGTCTTAGTCTTAAGATATATTGAATCGTTGAATAAATCAGTCTTAAAACAACTCTCGTCTTCACACTACAATAGGTAGGAATGATTAAAAGAGGCCCTTGATAACTTCCCTGAGGTACACCAGAGTTAGAATCAAAAGGTGAACAAATAAAATTTCAAAACTTCACTTGATGAGATCTACTCAATAATTTAAAAAAGATCCACGCATTCAGCGGAAGCCCAGAGACCTCAAAGCAAAAAAAAAAGCTTGGCTCAAAGCCCCAAACAAATCGATGTGGATGCAATCGACCTGATAACCATTTTCAAATATCAAATGAAACTCAAGTAGACAAAACATCTATAGAATATTACTACGGATACAATCCGAATACATAAACCGTACGCCAGAATTCTCGCCCTGCCAGGCCATTTTTCTGCTCAAGTAAACAACAAAAATTTCACATGTTTTCTACATATCCTGTTGCACATACAAATGCCATTCATTTTCGAACAAACTTTTAAGCGCCAAACGGGTGCGATTTTGGGTATAGGAAACAAGTCTGATGGCATTCCTTCGATTTAACTATTTCGACGCTCACTTAAAAATATCCCAAAGCGAGTTTCATCCTTGTGCAGAGCAAATCAATAAGGAAATAGCTATACTTCAAATAACATCGGCACTTCCTTTTGCAAAAATTTCATTTCAAAATTCCCTTGCGAATATTTAGCCATGCATTGCACACTTCGTCAGCTGGCACATCGTTATGTGTGGTGAAGTTTACGTAACCAATATTATGAGAAACTTAATTACTCGCAAAAACCACTAGCAGGGAATTTCATTTAATTTGAAATTAAATTTCTCTTCTTGATTCACAGGCGACCATCATCAGTGGCTGCGGTAAGAACATGCTCATCTCAACCACAACTAGGTTATACAAATGGCAACAGCAGTGCCAGTTCTCGAGGCAATTCAAATGTGACATCTGCAGCAGGGACATTACAGCAATCAACTTGTGAGCAAGGAACACAAACTCCTGATTCAATTAGCCGGGAAACCCGAAGATGTAAATTGAAATCTTTCAAGTTTTCCCTCAACAGTGTTACCACACCTGCCCTCAACTTACGGTACGTATTTCACATTGCATTAGTAGAGGTGGGATGGGTATGGGTTACATTTTAACAATAACAGATTCCTCAACAGCCGTAATAAACGTAATAACCTGTCGGCGAATGCCGTTGCCACCGAACAAAAAGCCACAAAAGTCCTGGGACTTGTTTTCTTCACATTCGTATTGTGCTGGTCGCCATTCTTCATTCTAAATATCCTGTTTGCGGCTTGTCCTGAGTGTCATGTACCTGATCATGTTGTGGATACCTGCCTTTGGTTGGGCTATGTGTCATCGACGATAAATCCCATAATTTATACAATTTTCAACCGGACATTTCGAGCGGCCTTCATTCGACTGCTGAAGTGTAATTGCGAAAGGTGAGTTCAAAAAATCTCTTTGTTTATGTGTAGGAGGGAGGACATTCATGAGCGTGGGTTTTGTTTTTCTTTTCTTTTTTTTAGATCGGGAAGACCACCTCGTTATCGTTCTGTTACTGAAGGAAGAAGCGCACTAAGCTTATGTGCGCCATCAGCACTACCGTTAGCGATATCCTTTCAAGGTGCACCACTGATGACACCCTCAACAACAAATGCGACACCGTTAAGTGATTTCCGTGGCAGCTACACAATAACAGATGATGAGTGCTGAGAAAATGTTAAAGCTGTTCATGTGTGATATGCGGTTATGGTTACATCCTTTGCGAGCCTTTCAACGTACATCGTGTACGAGTATAGTGAAAGAGTTCGTGTCGTGATATGACTTCATCATGCTGAAGTGGTTTTGTGAGTGGAATTGTTTTGGTGAGCAAATGAAAGAACAACACACATAATAAAACACTTTGAAACATTCTGGAAAATGATAAATGTACCTACACTGAAACATAAATCGAAGGCGATTAGAGAGAGGCACCCACATTAAGAATTTCTATCCACGAAATTAAGCTAAGCATTTGTGAATGCAGAAACTTGGAAAGGCTAAATAACATTGGAGCTTAACCTGTTAAGGCTTTAAGAATAGGGTTTTGAGTGAAAAATGTTTTTTTTGTCTCTTTAAAGGAAGTAAATTAACAAGGAGACGCTACAGAGCGGGGAGCCCTAGGGTCTACTATACCTTGTGAGGGGATGTAATGGACCTATGTTTTTTTGCTGATTCCAAACGGCTAATCGAGAGGGCCCTTTTCATGACAGTAAAACTACTCCCAAAGCACTTGCCAATTCCTCGCAAAAGGCGATACTAGTGGAAAAACATTTCCTGCTTTCTGTCGGGTTTCGAATCTCTCACGTAACAGCCAGAGATGCTTATCATAACGCCGCAGGCACAACTTTGTTTAGTTAACTGCTTTTATTTTCTGCTTACGGGTTTTGTTTTGGTGGCCTAAGTACCTCAGAGGCTGCTGTTTTCATAGCTTGTTGGCATTGTTGCCAATGGTCTTCTATACTTCATGGTCAATGTGCGAGGTATAAAAAGGTCCTGCGTCTTGCAGCTTTCAGAAGTCGCATTACCATTACTTTTCGTCTTCAATTCAAGCAGGGTATTCGTATTCGAACCTTGGCTACAGCAAATGAGTAGTCCGACTCAATATCAGCCCCTCGAGGGATAAGGAAGAAGAACACTGCAGTAGTCAGTTGGCTAAATTGGTTGATGGCTGATTTATTAGGCGAAAGCTAACTCCGCTAAAGATTTGTAAATACTGGAAAAGTCTGTTTCTAAAAGTAAGGTTCAGCTCCATAGCTAAGTGAATTAGCTTGAATTCGATTTTTGGAAGATTTGCCGCACAAACCTTACTTGCAGATAGTGTCTCCGAAGATATGGAGCCCCTCTAGTTTTGCGTTAACGATCACCGAGGATGATCACTGTGAGTGAAGCTTGGCAGTCAGGGCGATTCTAGGTTTTTCAAAAAACGCTTCGTGGCGACCTCAGAGCAACCCCTGAGCTGCAAAATTAGTACAAAATTTTGAGCTGAGCAGCAGAGCGATGACGCTAAGTTTCCAATTATGTTCTAATTTTGCCTCTTTGCCGCTCAGTACGTGGCCGTACCCAAAAAGTGTTTATCATGCCAAATGGGTTGATTTTAATTGTTAAGATGCAACAGTTTGAAAAGCTCAAAAATTTGCTTTAATTGTACTAATGCAACACATTTGGTCTATGAGGATATTAAATGCCAGTCAATCTTAAACTAGATAGGGCGAAGGTAGATAACCTTTACTAGCACGTCGACCTGTAAAGATCTTTCGTGCTCTTCCCTTAGGTTCAACCAAGTAAAGTGTAAGGTTGTTCATTCGTGTAAGAACCTAAGAATATTCGAAGAAGAGGTGATTCTAATGTCAAGGGGTCTAGTCAATCCTTTTTGGAAACGTTTAAGCCTGGATCTGGCTATGGCAGAGCATTCACATAAAATGTGTTCAGCAGTTTATATCCCTTCGAGGCAGAGACGGCAGGTGTCAACTTGGCTGAAGCCCATTTTTTTAATGTGATATTTGCGAGAGCAGTGACCAGCCAAGAAGTCCGTAAGTAGCTTTGCGTCACTTGCTCATGTCAACAATTTTTTTTTCATATGTCTCTGTTTTCTGAGATAAGTCGATGAATAGTTTTGGCGGTGCAGTTGTTCAATTGTCGGTCATGTTCTGCGGTTCTCAGGTAACCAGGGATACCACAGTAGTGTTCCGGGCCTTTGAATTGGGATTGAGAGCCAAGTAGCCAAGTTACCCTGTACACCTTCATGTCCAGGCACCCAGGAAAGAGTGACTTTATTGTTGGTGGCTAATTGAGATAAACATGTCAGGCAGTTCCAAACTAGTTTGAATTTTGGTTGAGGACAGGGCCCTTAGGGCTATCTGCTGTCAGAGCAAATTAGAATGCATGATCTTCAGAAGTTTCTTCCAATGCATTCCCTAAAGCACAATTCAATAGCTATTACCTCTGCTTAAAATATAGTTGTTGTTCTACCAAGGGATATCCCTTGATGATGTGAAGTTGGAACCGAAAATCCATGCACCTACCCCATTGTTAGTTTTTGAACCGTCAGAGTACCAAATGTATTGGAAAATACTTGTAAGAATTGCAGGGTTCTTCCATGCTGAACGGTTAGGAAAGGTTACTTCGAAGGGATAATGTAACATTATGCGTCTAGGCATAAAGTCCGGATTCGGCTTCATTGAGGCATCGATCAACCAAGTGCTTGAAGCGTTTGTGAGCTGCACCGTTTAGCTTTGTGGCGCACTTTTTAAGGGATTTTGATCGTTTGATCAGGTGTTGATGAAGGAGCATGGTTAAGTAGTTTCGATTCATCCAAAGATCCAACAGGTTGAAGGTTGTCGAGACCTGTCTCCATTAGAGTGTATGCACTTAGAACAGCATCATTATCTTGAATATTTAAATTTGAGTTGTTTATTTTGTACCCACGAGTAGTAGGGAAAGGAGGTCATCATTTGCAGAGCCTTATGCCAACGTAAGGGACTTACTATCAAAACTGGATTTACCTAGGTATCCAGAGTTCGCAACTAGCGACTAAGATCTCCTTAGCCATTCAGCCCTCGGAATCGCTGTTCAATCACTGGCTTGAGGATCAAGGATCGACCTTTACTGGTCTAGATCCATTATGTTCGGTTTAGCGAAAGCAAGTGGCAGTGGCACCCCGAGCAGAATGTTATTTGCTAACGCATAACGGTCTTGAAAAGATAGAGGCTAGAGTTTCATGGGATACCAGACTTATATTGCGCTTCACCTGTTCCTCGGACTTGTGTCCCTGGCTGCCAAGGCCGTGCCCTTAGTTGCCACAAATAGGTAAAACCATTTTTAACTCAATCAGTGCCTAAGGCTACCGTGCAGCTTGTTTTTCAAATAAATTACTTTGACTAAGAAATAAGGCCCCGCTCATGCCATTTCAATTGGGCAACAAGGAGACATGTACTATGCACCATGTGTTTATAGAACACAAAGTGTCAATCAATGGGGTGCCTCAGTTGACTTCGTAGTGGCTCAGGCTGTAGCTCATGGAATGCTTGGATGATATTGACTTCAATGGCTTGAATTGTATCCAGATTGATGGCGTAACATTGGCAGATCACAGCTCCCCCAACAAAAGTTCAAAGGCGTCGAATCGTTGGCTGATAAAACGATTTCCGATATTGGTGCGCAAAAGGTCGACTGTGATGTGGGCTGTGTGGTATGGCGCGCCATTCTGCATGATTCTCGAACAAATCAATGTCATCAATTTCTAAAAGAGGACGAATGCCATGGCCAACATAGCTATCGCCCACCGTTGGCTGAAAAGTGAAATGAAAAAATGAATTACTTGTCACACTTTCAGCTACAGCATCAGCCGAATTCTTGTTTCAACACACTGTACGAAGAAGAGGACCAGTATTGTTCACTGGACAGACATATTTGTTTCACAAAACTGAATAGAGCATGGGGTACTTTATTTTGACCAACGCTTCTTAAAAAAAAAACCCATTGTTTAGACCACACAGAGCTCACTTTGGGAATAGTTTTCAATATTTTTCAACGTTTCTCAAGGATACATTTCGTTTTGCGGAGCTATGAAAGCAGCAAACAGTTTGTAATATAAAGAGAGACCACTAGACGGCCCTCCCTGTTTTCATACAAGATTTTCGTATAAATTTTGCAGAAAAATGCTTCTTGAGAACTCCTGTAATTCCTTCTCTCAGTGTACGATAAAATAAAAACAATTAGGACAGGCCCAGGGCCAAGTACATTTCTCTCAGCCATACCTTGTGAGGCAACGGAAGGGAACTACGATTTTTTGCTTATCCCGGACGGCTAATCGAGAAAGCACTTCCATGACACAAAGTTACTATCGAAGAAATTACCAAATCTTCGCGATACCCGTTTAAAAATATTTTATTTTTCCCTGTTTCTGGGATTCGAACCTTGAACCTTCCACGTAACAGGAAACAATGCTAACAGGAATACACTATGGGCACATTGAACATATAATCACAGTGTACAACGCTTCCTGCTAAATTGTTCCATTCTTAAATCTTAAGGATTGAATATACATTCCTCTTCCTAGATAAATATATTTTTAGAAAAACTATTCGTTAGTCATTCCAGTCTTCCAGTCAATCTGTCAGAGAAGAAACCATTTTGTTCGCTAATCGTTGAGTAATGTGTAATTGCGTCTTATGTACAAGTATGTACATACATATAATATGTGCCAGTTTAAGAAAACATAAACTACAGCATAGAATTTTGCGGTTTTTGTGGAATGTAAATAAGACTAATTACATTACAAGGGGGCTTAATCATACTTCTGCTTGGAAGTTGAGAAACTGAATCGTATGTGGTCGTGCTTTCTGAGCATTATGCATGTCCTTTCTGACTTTTTTTTTTTTTTTTTGTTAACTTAACAAAGCGAAAATTACTACTACTACTTTATGTTTCTCACTTAAGAGCGAATTGCTAATTTTAATTGCCTTCGATTCTACAAAGATATTCCCAAAATAATAAGTCAAAACATTTTTGCTTTGTACATACTAATATTGCTATACATGAAATTCATTGAAAACAATAATTCATTTGTGATTAGAAGAAATAAAAATGTGAAAAAAATCCAAAATCAAGGCAAATACTGTTATCTAAAATCATTTCTTACTCAAAAGAAATTTGACAAGAAAAGCAAATACATTCAAACTCAGAAAAACGACTGGAAATAAATTAATCTAAGCATTTAAGTTTGTATCTTTAAATAAATAAAATGTCCCTAATCAAAAGATTTATGTAGATACAAGTAGGTAATTCAATTTGCTTTAATTCTAAGCAAAACTTCTTACCATACCTATAAATAGTGTATATTTTTACATGTTGTGTATAGAGTCTTTAAATAACTTTAAATTAATTAAATATAAATTATATCTTAGGGTACAAAACAGCAATAAAATTCAGTGTTTAAACATAAGCAAAAATTAGGTACTTAATGTTAATGCTAAGTAAAACTATAATTATATTTATTTGATTATTTAAGATTTTATTTAGGTGTAAGGTTCTATCTATCGTTAAGTTTGTTTCGTAAGAAGTTTATTAAATTTAGTGAAAAAAAAGAACTCTTAATAAAAAATTATGTTATTAGATTTGAGAGTTGTTTTATTTTCGGATGAAGAGAAAGGGGATCTCCAAGTTGTAATCAAGTACGGTTCGTTAAAAATTATATTATTGGACATGAAGCAAGCGCTCTAGTGTGACACATGAAAGGTTTACGAGCTATTAGGTCTAAAGCACTTCCTTCAGCCATACTCTATGAGAAATGGATGGGACCTATACATTTTTTCCGACTCCGAATGGCTGAATGTGAAGCGCTTTTCATGGCAGTGTCCGTACGTTCGATCAGATTTATCTGTTTTTTCTCTTCCTTTTTATTTTTTTTTTATGCACTGAATCCAGTTCTGATGTTCGTTGCCCCCAAACTCAATCGAATTTATAGGTAAATTTCAAAAACTACTGAGCATTACGAAGATCTTTAGGTAAGATCTGAAAACTACCTTAAATGTAAAGGACGGATGGGCCAAACGGAAATTGAATTTGTATTCAGCCCATCATACATAGGACCCGAATCGCCAAGCTTTTGTGACGAATATCGTTCAAAATATGGATGTACTGAATGTCTCTGTAAATACTGTCATACGCGGCCTTGAAATCGATAAAGAGATGGTGAATATCGATATTGTGTTCTCGGATTTTTTCCAAGATCTTCCGTAATGTGAAAATTTCGTCTATTGTTGACTTCTCTGGTCTAAAACCACATTGATAAGGACCTATTAAGTTGTTGACGTGGGGTTTCAAACGTTCACATATTACAGCAGACGAGATCTTATAAGCGACGTTAAGGAGGTTTATCCCTCTATAACTGGCGCAATTGTGAGGGTCTCCTTTCTTTAGGATCGGGCATACGATACTGAGGTTCCATTCATCGGGCATGCTTTCTTCCGACCATAGCAGGTAGAACAGCTGGTGCATGCTCCTTTCCAACTGGTCTCCAGCTGCCTTGAAAAGTTCGGCATCAAGGCCATCTGCACCCACAGTCTTATTTCATTTAAGTTTGCAAATGGCAAGCTTAACTTTTCCTAGGTCGGGAGGACGGCGTTCTTGATCATTGTCCAAGCTGAATGGGGCAATCTGCCTGACAGCAGAATTTGTGTCCTCATCGCCGTTAAGCAGTCTGCAGAAGTGATCTATCTAGATCCTCAGTAGCGACTGTGACTCTTCAACTATGTTTCCCTGCTGGTCTTTACAGGCTTTAGTTCGGGGCTTTTGCCACCCTGGCAGGATCTTTTTACCTTTTGGTAAAACTTCCGAATCTGTTCCTGTCATGGCACCTCTCAACTTCCTCAAAGGAGCCCTTCTCATACTGCTTCTTTTTTTTTTGAGAATTTGGTGTTCTTCCCTTCTTTTCTCCTTGTAAATCTCGCTATACTGATCGTAAGCAGCGCATGTTCGCTTCTGATTGCTTCTTTGTATTGATGCCACTGGTTTTCAATGCTTGATGCTGGCGGCATAAGATTCATGGATAGTTGGAGGGACACTTGTTTATAGAAGGCATTGGCAATCTCTTGCGAGTGTAGCTTTCCGACATCATATCATATCTCTTCACAGAGTAAGTTCTTGCGGGTCGTGAACAAGATATCCTCATTCGTACCTTGGCTATAGGGCGAATTTTGCCCTGATGCGGATGGTCACTATACGCTGGGTTTTGGCTAATCACCTTATCTCTGAGTCTTCCTCTAGCGACAAATCCGCACCCAAATAAGTGCTGTTTCTGTTGTCTGTGCAGTCCCCATAGTAGATGTCACAGTTTTTCATCTTCGTTATGCCCGGTCTGGAAGAGGCAGAAAATTGTAGGACCCCTCCATTACCTTACAAGGCATGGTTGTCCTCGTTCTGTTGCGCCATCCTATTTATTTATGGGAGTATTTTGTAACCATTTTAATTTCATTTATGAAGAAGAGGACCTAAGTAACTACTTTGAGGGACCCCAAAAGTAGCAAGAAACGGGTAGGAAAAAGTGCATCTGAAGCGAACTTTGCATATCCATTACAACAATCTGCGGAAATGACGTCAACTTCTTTACTTTTTTTCAAAGCTGAAAGGGCAAGGCCACAAATTCCACAAGATTAGTGGTTGTAGGCTTACGCATTTACATTTCTGAAAACCACGTTGTCTAGTGAAAATGAGAGATTTGGAATGAGAACTCAAAATCTCATATAAGATGCTTTTAAATATTTTTGGGATGTGGGACAGTTTGGCGATAGTTTCTTATATCATCTTCGGAACCTTTTTTATGAACTGGTGTTATAAAGGAGGTTTTCTATACATGTGGGAATTCCCCTTGTTTTACTTATCTACGCTCTTTATCATAAATGCAAGTGTTAGAGGTAAGTAAAAGGCAAAGCCTAGCACAAAGAGAGCGAATAGAAAATAAGGAAAATACAAGTAGTGATATAAAATACAGAACACAATTACCTAAGATGAAAAATAATATTATAACTAATTATAACATTAAACATAAACTATAAAATCTTAGTATATTGTATATATAGAATACGAAGTACATAAAGAACAAAAATTGTGCATGTGGAGCACTGGTTTTCAATTTTTGTTTTAAACTATTCTTATTAGCATTGAAATCAAAAAGTAGGGAGTTGGAATTGAATAATCTACTCATGCGCGATAGTGGTTCATGCATGCCGTTGTTGGTTCTATACCAACAGCTTGTTTCCTTCTCTCTTTCTGCAATGGAAAAAAACGAGGTAGACGTCATTACCACAGATTTCAGCAAAGCTTTCGAGAAAATCTCTCACGCTTTAATCCTCTTTAAACTTTTTTCCTCGTATTCAGCCCTATCCTACTCAAATGGATATCTTCATATTTGGATAACCGCCGATATAGAGTTCGTTTCCGTGTAAACCTCCGGTGTATCCCAAGGCAGCTATCTTGGACCCCTCTTTTTCATCCTTTCCATTAATGATGTTTAAAAGATCATCCAATATTCTTCTATCTCACTTTACGCGGATGACGCTAAAGTTTTCAAAGTCATCACCTCCGATCGAGATTCTCTCCTGCTTCAAAATGACCTCGATTCATTCGTCTTTTGGTGTTCTAAAAACTTTCTTGAATTTAACACTGCCAAGTGCGAAGCAATAACTTTTTCTCGTAAAAGTATTAAGCCTTCCCCCAGATCCTATCATCTTCAGAACATCTTTATAGACCGTGTGCAGCTTATCCGAGATTTAGGAGTTCTCTGCGACGGCGAATTAAATTTTCGTTCTCATGTTGACGAAGTAATATCAAGAGCTGATTCTGCCCTTGGTTTTATCAAGAGATGGTCCAAAGAGTTCCGTAACCCCCTTGCAACGAAATCTCTCAATATTGCCTATGTTCGCCCTCTCCTTGAGTATGCATCGCAAGTGTGGGCTCCATATCAAGCGGTTCGTATCTCAAGGATTGAAAGAGTTCAAGGTAATTATCTGCTCTTTGCCCTTCGGGATCTATACGTCGTTAAAACTGTCTCACCCTGCATCCTTACCGCGAACGTCTCGCAACCATTAATCTCCACTCCCTAGAGAACAGAAGGAATGTCTTTGACATCATATTCATTCACCGACTTCTTACTGGTAACACTGACTGCTCCCCCTTTTAGACCTTATCTCCTTGAATAATCCCCGAAACATAAGATCATCCCGATTTTTTTTTTTTCCTTCCAGCTCATCGTTCATCCTATGGTCTCAACGAACCCTTAACCTGCACGATGAGTAAGATTAATTCTGTTCCCTTTCATTTTGACCTCAATCTTCCAAGTCCCTGTCTGAAAGTCCTCCTTTTAAACCATTTTCCATTCTCGTAGTTTAATTTAGCTTTAATTAGTTTTGATTAATTTAAGTTTAGTGTTTAAGTATTAAGCTAATGAATGGGGCAGTAGCCCCACCAAAATCAAAATCTATGATGAGGACAGTGAGTCAACTCCAAGTTACACAAGTTGTGAGATCCTCCGCGGTAGTTGAAACCTATGGACGAGAGCAAGTAAGGTGATTCAGGTAGATTAAAAGGATCATCCCAAGGAAGAACTTTCAAATCAAAGAGTATTAATTTGTGTTGTATTCCTCAATACGATGCTTATGAATCTCATAAAGAGGAGACCAAACTTGAGAGGCGTACTCGAGATGAGGGCAAACATAGCAGCTATACAAAGTTAGAATTACATAAAGATCATTAAATTCTTTTGTCCACCTCTTTAAGATATTCAAGAAGAAAAAAGTCAAGGTTGATATTGAAATAAACACCCAGGTCACGAAAAGTGGAAACATTCCATAATGAATAACCAGACATCAAATACATAGCTTTACTAGGTTATCTTTTTTTCGAGGAAGTCATAGTTTGACACTTCGTTGGGTTGAGTCTAAGACGATTCTCATTACACCATGTTCCAAAGGTATCGACATCTTTTTGAAGAAGTTCGCTATCCGGAAGTGTTTTGAATAGATTTGAAAATTTTCATATCGTCCTCAAAAATCAGAATTTCTCCATATGAAATGCGAGAAACAATGTCATTCATTGTGATAATGAAAATGAAAAGCAAAGGCCCAAGGTGACTGCCTTGAGGCACATCTGACCGAGCATTAAAAGGATTCGATAAACGTTTACGAAATTTTAATTGGTACGTTCTATTTTCAAGTTAGGAGTAAATCCATACAGTAAATACTGTAGGAAAACCAAAAGCTTACATGCACACATAATGAGAGAGCTGATCGAATGCTTTGGAAAAATCAGTGTAATTGCAGTCGAGCTCAAACCCAATTTCAAGACCACTGGAATATTAGTGATGGAAGGAAAAAATACATATATTTTAACTGACCGGGGTCAGTTGAAGGGGGAAGAAATAGACAGAAGGGAAAATGAGGTAGGTAATCGAAATACGCTTCGGGAACAAAAGACACATCGGTAGAAGATTATTCAAAAAAACAAACCATCTTTTGAAGTGTAACATCCTTGGATTAATGGATTGAACATTGAAAACCCCAAGACTTATTGTATACTTTTCAATACAAAAATACAATACAACAAAAGCCATTCAAAGGACCCTGCCTCCTTGGTTACATTTACACTATAAACCTAATTGAACTGCAACACACACCCCCAAATCAGTCGATTATCTAAAAGAGATAAGCATTCAGTTCAATAATAAAAATGTTATGCTGTTTGATGTTTATACGTATAAATTAACGAAGCACTAAAAGTAAGTAGCTATAGATTCATAAGCAAACATAAGCGAACCCTTTGACTTGACAACGGCAAGAAATTTATTTCCGTCAAGGGCATCTTTAGGAGATCATTTATCATATTTAGGGACTTAAAAGCAAGTCCTTCGAGAGCCTAAACACTCACATACGCTTTACTGCGAATGAGAATCCTTTAAGCTATGTATCTCTTAGGTATGGATGTTCTCCTTTGTGGCTCGTTGCCGTAATAAAGCATTCACACAAACTACTCTGGTTTTATATATATGTTTGTCAACCCTTTTTTGTCATTTGAATAAAACTGGGGTCTTTGAATAAATGAAATGTATTCCTCACATTTATCACAGTGGCTAACGTTGGCAAGTATAATAAAAGAACAAAATAAAAAACTGCTTATGGTCTGTTTGTTCCGAGGAGAAATGAGAATTTCATTTGGAGATCCTTTTTTTAAGTTGGGCCAGTAAATCTGTTGAGAATGGAAGACACATGTTTGTTTTATGTCCTTTCATTGACATTATAAAAGGCCTTTTTGTAATTTACGTTTGTAAATCGTATAACATATTACGGTGTCAATTTGGAACGTTTATCGAAAACGAGGTGTGTTTTTGTCGCATTTCAGAGCAAAAATGCTTCTCATTTAGCTTCTCAGCAAACAATCGTGGTGACAGATTTTCCTGGATTGCGCCAGTGAGAAGTTAAACATCCTGTTTTTGGTTAACATCACTGCTTATGATGCATGGTCGATGTCCTTACCCATATAAGTCAAAAATATGTGATAACTTCCTTATTTGCAACCCCTATGTTCATTTGTTCATGCGAAATGAGATTATCCGTCTTTACTTTTCAGGTTCAAGTATTTGGGAAATAAATTCACAACTAATATTTTCCACTAATACTATTGAGTGACGCCTACATTTCAGGATGCTTTCACTTTTATCTTAACTTTTTTCTCTTAACGTAATCATGCCTATGATGGAACTCGACGGATCTTACTTCCGGGGAGTGGACGGTATTCGCAGGAAATTCATACTCGCGTTGTTTTTCATTAGTTAATTCGAAGAAGGTGGTTAGGAGTGTACTATATTCGGTACAGCTCTGATTGGTGTCAATTAGGTGGCGCGGTGCCCTGCAACTTATAGTGCACGTCAGTTGCAGAAACCCCTGAATAAGTTACTCCAACTTTTTTAGTTAAATGGTCTTTCAGTGTCTTTTAATTTTGAATTAGTTGACAAGATCTGTGAGAGGTTCCAAAACGGATTTTGTCGAAACAGTATTGTGGTTGGTGTGTAAGCAATATGTCAGAGAGCAAGATCAAACTACGAAGTTCAAGATAGTTTTCAAACGGCATGTCCAGCAGTATAGAAGCAAAATTATAAACACGATCGTATCTACGTAACCCAAATACATAACGAACAATGCTATTAAAGGCAACATTAAGCTTACGTTTGCTTGCGTAGTTGCAGTTGCAGTATATTTCGCACCCGTATGTCAAAATCGGTATAATACAAGTTTTGGCAAGAAGTATACGTGTTTTTACTGGCGTGAAGTACTGGGTTGTCCACAATGCACGTATTGCACCATATACTTTGCCTACAAGCGCATTAATGTGATTGTCCCACGTTAAGAAGCGGTTAAAAGTTACACCGAGATTTTTGGCAGTTTCCACATATTCAATTGGAGCTTTGCTCAACACAATTCGTGTTTCTAGAAATAACAACACATTTAGATTTTTTCGGATTTAAAACAAGACCGTTTAAAAGGGACCAATTTTCAATTTTGTTAAGGTCTTCGTTAACATTGAAAGCTCCATTCTCAATGAGTCCAAGGGGACAGCTAAGATACAGCTGGACATCATCAGCATACATATGACAAGAACAGTTATCAACCAAAGATGGCAGTTCATTAACATAAATGGAGAACAATAGCGGACCCAAAATGGATCCCTGAGGCACACCTGTATTAATCGGTAAAAAATTTGACAAACTGTCGCCAACTTGAACTGCTTGTATTCTATTTGTCAAATAAGAATATATAAGCTTCGTAGCACAAGGTGAAAAATTGAAATTCTGGCGAAGCTTATTACATAGGTTCACATGATTAACTGTGTCGAAGGCTTTTGAGAAATCAAGCAGTACCAAAAACGTTACCTCATCCTTATCTTGCCTTGCTTGCCTTATGTCTTCAGTGACGTTCAAAAGTGCAGTGATACAGCTGTGTTTCTTACGAAAGCCAGATTGTTTAGGTGAAAGCATTGAGTTCGCTGTAAGGTAAACATTGATTTGTTTCTGCAAAATTTTCTCGAAGACTTTCGATAAAAAGGGAAGCACGCCTAAATTCAGTACCTTTAGCGTTTTTAGTGAGTGGAATGATCTTGGCTACCTTCCACAAGTGAGGATACACTCCTGACATCAAAATTGTATTAATGCGTACGTAAGAAAAGGCAACACGATGGGTATGATCATATGCAAAAACTTAGCATGAATAGAGTCTAGTCCAACGGCATTAGACTTAACAGAAAGCAAACATTCAACAACATCAGCACTATCAACGCAGCAAAAACCAAAACCATAGTTACCTGGCTGATCAGTGAACGATGCGATTGCAGGTGCACTCGTCAAGGGCCCCATTGTCGATGGTGGCGAAGAACATGTTTTATTGAGGGAATTGACATCTACATCCTCAACTACCACATTTCTTGATTTACCAATACCGATGTCACGTAAGTTCTTCCATAGTTGACGCCCACCCAAGGAGCTACTGAGCCGATTAGAGAAAGTTTGTGATTTCACTAAACGTATTTCAGCGACAACTCTGTTACGAAGCAAGCAGTACGACCGTCGCATCTCAATCAACCGATATCGCTTCCAACTATTATATGCATCATCCCGTTGTTGCATTAAGAGTCGTATGTTACTCGTAAACCATGGTTTATCATTTGATTTTAGAATTTTTGTTTTTAATGGTACGTGCGTATCATAAAGTTGTTTTATATTTTCCGTTAAAAACTGCATCTGTTCATTAGACGATAGCATATAAAAAATGCGATCCCAACTAACGGCTCTGGTGTGCTCTGCTAATAGTTGACAACTTACGTTTTTGAAATCACGAAAATGGATTTTTTTAACAGAATAGTCAAAGCTAAAGTTAAGCGTTAAAAACATTAGATCATGCTTTGAGAAAACGGGCGCGGAAAGTACAAGATCGTACAAGGCTACGTCGTCGATGTTGCTAACTAAAAATAAATCTAAAAGTGAAGCTTCTCCACCAAAGCAATGAGTTGGGGTAATGGTGTTTACTGGTCTTAAATTAAACGTTTGCATGTTTTCAGACATAATATTTTGATTTAAAATGTTAATGATAGGACAAGGTATTGAAATAGAGACAGTGGCGGATGAGCTCCTGGTGAGCCAAAGACAGCTCTCAAATTCCTGCAGCAGGGTGTTGACACCGGATTATACGGCTCTTCATGTCCAAGGGGATACCGTTTAGGGCCTGGCCTTCCAAGTTTGGAGTTTTGCGTGGGGTTATCTATTCAACCAAGTAAGAATTTCATGGTTGCCAAGCAACCAACGGGCGTGGATAACAATAATGATTTGAGCGTTGACGATTTAAGCAAACTGAAAAATGGCAAAAACCTGCGGATATAGATGTGGATCGTAAGAACCCTCAACGAATTATTTGCAGATGAAAAGTTAGCAGAAGCAATTGACTGCTGTAAGACAGACTCAAGCGAAGACGAAAAACTGCAACACTTGCAATGGCGACTGCTATAGACAATTTTGATTTATTTTTTTTTTAAATTTTGAAGTGAAACTTCTTATGCGATTTTCAACAAGGTTTCGTTAAACGTTTAACGTTTAATTATCAATGCATACTTTTCGGCACTGCTCTCAATTCGTCATTCAACCAGACGATTTAATTGTAGTGAAATGTGTTCTTCCGTGGAGGTATCACTTCTTCCACACACTATATATTTAATTAAATTTTCTTATTAATTTTTTAATTTAATTTCTAATTAACCATTAAATATAATGAACATACCCATCAGGGCTAATTTCGCAAACATTGGCCTAATATGCGCCCACACCCGTACAGAAGAGAAAGACGAGTACTCCAAAGATTGTTTCTACGAGCTCCTTGAAAAACATATGAGTAGTGCTCTGACATGAAGTGAAAATTTTACTTGGCGGTCTTAACGCAGAACTATATGTATGTCCTCCATCTATAAAAACACAATCGGCCTTCATGACAAAAACTCCGAAAACGGACTAAGGCTAATCGATTTTGCTGCGGGCGGAATCTCATTGCAAGAAGTGCACGCTGATTGGATCTCTAAAATAAAAATAAATAGGGTGGCGCAACAGAGCGAGGAGCCCCTGGGCCTAGCGCATTTATCACAATCACGCATTGTGAGGGAATGGAAGGGGCCTACAATTTTCTGCCGGCTCCAAACGGCAAAGTACTTTTCAAGGCAATGAATACTACCGGAGGACTTGCCAATTCCTCGCGAAAGGATTCGAACTCGAACCTCTGGATTAACAGGCGGACATGCTATTCATCACCCCACGGGTACCACATCTATATAATCATAAAATTGCATGGCGATCCTCAGATCAATCTGCTAGGCACTCTTCCAATGTGATAGATGTCCTAACTTTCTGAGGGGCCAACTTTGACTCGGACCACTACCTTGTTGTAGCCAAGGTAGGAACGAGCATATCTTGTTCACGACTCGTGC
This sequence comes from Melanostoma mellinum, assembly GCA_914767635.1. NCBI lineage: Eukaryota > Metazoa > Arthropoda > Insecta > Diptera > Syrphidae > Melanostoma > Melanostoma mellinum. The sequence continues at coordinate 181,701,476 of OU612060.1, forward strand.
AAACCAACGCTGTGAAGAGATATGACATTGGAAAGCTACAAGAGATTGCCAGTGCCTTCTTTAATCGAGTGCTCCTCCAAATATCCTTGATTTTTATGTCGCAAGCATCAAGCATTGAAGAGTGAAGACCAGTGGCAGCAATGCCAAAAAGCCATCGGAATCACTGTGTCTGAGGTTCTGAATTTCACGCAGCCACCAAAAGAAAACCCATGTAAATGCAGCCAAAAAAAAACAGCGCCATAAATGTTGATGCAGAAGAAAACAACGGCTTCCATTGGACAGTACAACGAAATTTTCAAGGAGAAAAGATGTGAACAACGCCAAATTCTCAAAAAAAAAAAGACCATAAGAGCACTCGTTTGAGGAAATTGAGAGATGCCACGATAGGAATGAGATTAGAACTGAGACTCAAACTGAGTCTCAAACTCAAGCCTGTAAAGGCCAACAGGGAATTATAGTGAAAAAATTGCAGTCGTTACTGAAAATCTGGAAAAACCCCTTCTGTAGACTTCTGAACAGCTATGGGGACACAAATTCCGCAATCAGGCAGAATGGCCCATTGAACCTGGATAATGATCAAGAATGCCGTCCTCACGACCTAAAAGTAGTTAAACTTGCCGAATGCAAAATTAAATCAAATAAAACTGATGATGAGGATGGCACCAAGCTTTTTGAGCCAATTGAAGATAGGTAGGAAAGGGTGGTCAGATGAAAAACATAATCGTGCGTACCTGATCCTAAGAAAAAAAATCCTCACAACTGCGCCAACTAAAAATTTGAACATTTAGGGCAACGCAAACAACGTCTTTGTGGGAATGTACTAAGAAAACGAACGACCCATGCCATAAACTACGTGATCAACAGGGGGTGCAAAAACATCGAGCATTGACACGATATTGATGCGGAAGTTTTATTAGTCTGAATTTTTTTTTTTTCGTCAACATCAAAAAGGCTGGCTCATCCACCCTCTATTGGTGCATCTATAGTCCATCTGAGCTTCTCACACTCACTTCTTTTAAGTTGGACAACCACATGCGTGACTTTCGTCGAATTTGAATGAAGAATTCGTCCTGGTATTAGCTTACTGACTAATCTACTTAGGCGGGTATTACAGTAAGGGTTGAATTTGAGCCTCAGTCAACATCTTAAACCATAACGACTTCGATTTTGGAAGAGCTCTCTCCAGTTTTGCACTCAAAGTCGGTTGAGATCTTCTTCCATTTGATTGCAATGTGCTTTCGAAAACCCGTCGAGCCGGAGCGTTGATGTCCATCCCTCTACATGGCCCAACCTTCGTAGCCTCGTGATGCGTATTCGTATATAGATGTCTCAGGTCTCAGCACAGCTTATACAGCTCGTGGTTGCATCTTCTAATCCACACATTGTCTTCGCATATGGGACCAAATATCATTCAGAGCATTCTTCTGTCGAAACGACTACGCTTGCTTCTTCTTTGGTGTTGGCGTTTGAGTTCCGTACATTATTTACAAGTATGATGTAAAAGAAATGGATCACCAAATCCTTTGGTCCCTTGTCGGCACCAAAGCCTTTGGTGATTTCTTTACCAATCTTGAATGAGGAGCTTCAATCCTCCAAAGTCATTAAACATAGCCATTATCAGTCGTCAAAGCCGATAAGTTGTAGATAGACTTGGTGTGATCATTTTATCTTTTGATAGATTTTTTTCGATCTATGATGGCATTATCTATTTTCTCCGAACGTTTACTATTAATTCACGCTTCTCTCTTTTTCTCAATAAAAACATTCACACCAATCACAATGCCCGTCGTAACAATTTCTGACTACGAAAGACAAAATGAAAGTACTCACTATAACTTGTTGATAATTTTATCAAATTTGGTTTAAAAATATTCTTAAATGACGTCTGTGATGCCTCATTTTTGGCATTTGTAGTCCGAAATTGTTACAACGAGCACTGTCAAAAAGGAGGCCATCATCGCCTTTCAATTTTGTCTGCTTTTTGAGCTCGCAAGCTCGTCGTCTTTCGCTTTAAATAAATAATAAATAGGGTAGCGCAACAGAGCACAATGGATCCCTGAGATCCGAGTAAGGTGCTGCCACTTGTGGCTCTACCCCCCATTTAACCTAGCGCAACAGAGCGAGGAGCTCCAGGCCCTAGCATATTTCTCACAACCATACACCTTGTGAGGGAATGGAGGGGACCTACAATTTCCTGCCGGTTCTAAACGGTTAACCGAGAAAGCGGTTTTCATGACAATGAATTTACTATCGGAGGACTTGCCAATGCGAAAGGCGGTAGATGTGGGGAAACACTTTTGTCTCTGATGGATTCAAACTACGAACCTCTGGGTTAGCAGGCGAACATGCTAACCATCACGCCACGGGTACCAAGGCTTTGGCTTTATCCTCTCTAACCGTGCTTTCAGTTTTGCTGTATTCGACTGCCTGCGTTTGTCATCAAAATCCGGGCTTCGGCTTTTCAAGCTCATCAGTATACATTCGATCCTTCTCTACGACATGTTAGTGAGTAAATGTTGGACCTTGATTAGTTCGAACTTCCAGAGTACTGGACAATCATACTAAGTCCTGTATGATGAAATCATAAGCCCCATTTTGAAGGTACTATACTCTCAAAGGAAAAATAATCTTACCCAACTTACCTATGGTCTGTAAAAGTGGTTGTTTCCCACCAAAAATAACAGACAAAACAAGTCACCAAACTCCAACCAACGCGTTTCCAGCTCCCGAATTCGCCCTGTAATCGAACACAAATTTAAACACCAACCTACAAAACTCATCTCACAAATCCCCTTGTAACACTCCTCTTTTTGATAAGTCCTTAGCCGTTTGTTCCGTTAATCAAAACAACCAAATCCCCAATTTAAAGTTTTTTCCAGCATGCATTATCCGTTTTGTGTTAAAAACCTTCGTTAATTACGAAACGAATCTACTTTAATAGCGTTATCATCGTGCATGTGTATGTTGTTGAAGGGATTCCCATAATCCGCATTAAAAATTTTCTCAGACAAGGATAATTTTCAAGTGCTCTGGGTAAAACATTCTCATTATCCATAAAGCTTTCATTAAATTTCAATACAATGGCGCCGTTTTGCCTGTGGATGGATCCTGGATGCTGCTCCCTTGTGTATCTATAGCAAATAATGTTCATCTGGGCTCCAGATACTTCATCAGCAGCTGCTTTATACTTTATACTTGCTAACTCTGTTGTTGACTGAAAACATGTAGATCTTTTCCCAAAAACATCAGCATGTAGTGGGTGTCTGCCGGAAGATTTGTTAACCTGATTGTTGCAAAAAGGATAATAAGAAATACCTTAATTCAATGTGTACTCAACAATGGCAGAACATAACATAAAGGTGGTTGGAGGGTTCTCTCTCTCGCCAGTCATCACATGTGCATCATATTCGTGCTTTTCAAAGAAAAATATTACGAAGCTGCACACGTTTTGATATACAAAGGATAACATGAGTAGTGTGAAATTTATTTTAACCTAGACACAACATGCACGTGAAGCTTAGAATAGAATAGAATTTATATCGAGTATACCGACATTGAAAATTCCTAGAAAATTCTGTTAGTTTGTATCTTCAAAATAATTGTGGGGAGAAATGACGCAACGTTTTTTGATGAAATTAGGAAGCAAATATTGTTCTTGAACTTAGAAATCGATTGGATTGTCCATCAAACAATGAAGTTGAGTCCCCAGGATAATTTTGGGAATCACTAAAAAGGTTTTGCTGACTATCAAATGGAAACTATGGATTACTTCACTCTCCCTGTTACCTCAAATATTTCAAGGCACTTCATCAGTTAGTTTAACTTGAAAAAAAAACAAGTTTTGATATAACTCTCAATTGACTTTATAATTCCGCTTCGATAACATACAAATAGAGAGTCCCACATCAAACGAAACAAACAGACAGACTCACTTTCAGAAATACTCGATAAATAAACCAAATCACTCAATACGAAATTGCTTACAATTGATACGAAATCAGATAATTACTATTTTCTTATTTGTGTATGTAGAGTGTGCACAAATGATTTGCTCATCCTAGCACGCTTAAAGTATCTACTCTTACCAAAACAATTCACTGTTGAGTAAAAAATTTCATTATTGGCGTTCTGTTCTCTGTGTGTTCCATGGGATATACAAACAAGAACTAAAACTGGGAGGCGGCATCCACCTCCGTATCTTGAAAATAACGAAGTTCAAGCAGCAATAACCTTGTGTCGTGGTTGCCAGGTAAATTTTTTGGGAACTCCGAATTTAAATTTCATGTCTAAACGTCTTTATGTTCATGACGTTATATCATTTGTTGCTACGTGAACTGTGTCGTTGCCTAGAAAGAACGCATACTGGTCACTGTCGTTCTAGGCATAGGTCGCTTGCTCACTGAATTTGTCTGGCAATAGTCATTAATCCACCGACGTGCATCGTAGAAATAGAGAAATAGAAGACATAACCCCCTGCACAAGTATCCCTTTGCTAGATGGAGCTATTTCGAACGCGGCGATACGTGACTTCTTGAATAACACGAAGAACGATAAAGCGCCAGGACAGGACAGAGTACCTTATGAATTCATCACAAACGCACCAGATTCAGTTATAGACATATTACAAAAAGCTTTCAACCATATGCTTTCTTCTAAAAAGGTAGAACCAAATTTCAAAAAATCACTGATATTTCCCATCCACAAAAAAGGAGACTGTAATTTGGTGGCAAACTACAGAGGAATATCTTTTATGGATTGTGTAGCAAAAACATTTGCCGGTGTTCTGTTAGCAAGACTTCAGAAATGGGAAAGGGAATATGGAATTTTAAACGAATATCAAGCCGGTTTTAGAGAAAGATATAGTACTGCAGATAATCTTTTCAATTTATTCAACATAATAAATCTAAAAATGCATGAAAAAAAGAAAGTTTACTGCTTCTTTTTAGACTTTTAGGCTGCTTTTGATCTCATTGACCGCAATGTTCTCATGTACAAGATTAAAAAGTCTGGAATATCAGAGAAAATTTTAAAAGTTGTCAAAGACCTTTATAGACACTGTGTCAGCGGTTTGAGAAACTTTCGGAGTGGTTTAAAACATCAATGGGTATAAAGCAAGGGTGTCTTCTTAGCCCGCTTTTCTTTGCCCTATACATCAACGATTTACACGAGTATATTGGTGGCGGGATTGACGTGAATGCAACTCTGATAATGCAACTGTTCTCCAGGGAATGATAGACAGGATTGCTGAGTACTGAAGACGCTGGAACCTGACAATCAACCTCGAAAAATCAAAAATTGTTGTATTTAGAAAAAGAGGAGGGCGGTTAAGTGCTCAGCAACAATGGAAGCTTAACAACGAACAAATAGAAGTCGTAACAAAATATAAACCTCTCAACAAATCAAAATACTCAAACGAATCAAACCCATCAAACAAATCAAATCCACTCAACAAACAACTTTGAAATACAATAATGACGCTGCTGGATAATGAATTTATTATCCTCCAGTGGAACATACAAGGCTTTATAAACAACAAGCATGCTCTCGAACTTTTAATTTCTAGTTACAACCCTGATATTATTATTTTACAAGAAACACACATAACAAAAGCAAATAAATATATGTTTAAGATTAAAAACTACAAACCTTTTTGTTATAACAAAGATTATGATTATTCAAAAGCAGGAATAGGTATTTTTGTTAAACTTACCATTCCGGTTATTAGGCACACTACCTCTACAAACAATCTTCTATTTCAAACAATAGAAATTCCAACCAGAAAGCCTCTCTATGTAACCAACATCTATAGGGAGCATGAAGTCAACATTACCACAGAAATTCTCAATAACATACAAATTTACAACAACTTTCATCATTTAATAGTCGGAGATATTAATGCCAAAAATACACTTTGGGGATCGGATAGCAACAACAGATTAGGATTGATTTTCGAAAATTTCGTCAATGATCTCGTCCTCTTAAATGATGGATCACCCACGCTTTTCAACACCCGAAATACTTTTTCTGCCGTCGACGTCACACTAGCAACAGAAGATTTAGCCCCACTCTTTCAATGGAATGTGATTCCCCACGCAGAAACTAGAGACCATATCCCCATTATCATCCGAACTCATGAAAAAACATCGTTGAAAAAACCTTCAACTCGATTCAAGGAAAACCAGGCCGACTGGGAACTATTCAAAACATATACAGATTTGCAAGTCACCAATGTTCCTATCTCCAAAAACGTAAACCAAGAAGCAGCTAGAATTAAAAAATATTAAGAACTGGAGCAGCAAAAGCTATACCAACTACAAAAAAGGCTAATTGCAAAGACGTCAAAAATCCAATTTGGTTCAATAAAGACAAGCAACGCTAATAAAGATTAAGAATAAAACTTGGAAAAGTGCACGTAGACAACCTACAACCGAAAACTGTTTAGCCTACAGAAAAGCAGCTGCAAAGGTTAAATATGAGTCTAAAAAAGCTAAAAGACAACTTTGGGAAAATTTTCTTAACACGATGAATCCAAATCTTGATTCAAGAACCCTTTGGAATCGTGTTAACTCACGAAGATCATCAAAATACAACCATAATTTTCCATATATCTTTATTGATGGCTCCTTACAAAACGATCCTCAAATTATTGCAAATTCTTTTGCAAGCATTTGGAGTAAATATAGCGAAGATAAAACATATCCCGGTAATGTGCTAGCTAAAAAATCAAACTTCGACTTAAACAATCTGGCTACTCGCGATCCTCGTATTATCCAAAATGAGATGATTGATAGTATTTCAAGGACTGAATTTGACACGACCTTACAAATGCTAAAAGGAAATACACCTGGAGAAGACAAAATATTATATCGCATGGTGAAATCAGCCTCTGACAGCTTAAAGAACAGGATATGTGACTTATATAACGAGATTATTTGGTCTGGTACCGTTCCACACGAATGGAAGAAAGCCATACTAAAACCGATACCAAAAAACTCTCAAAACCATCACCAAACAAATGGGTACCGCCCGATTTCCCTCTTGCCTGTTCTATCTAAAATTTTCGAAAAAATTATTGGTAGAAGGATAGGATGGTTAATGGAGAAAAAAACAGCAAATGAACAACACGCATTCAGACCAAACAGAGGAGTACATTCCCTTGTCCACCTTTTGGAACACACTTTGTCAGATAACTTATCTTCTTTTAAACACAGTGTAGTGTTATCGGCCGACCTTGAGAAAGCTTTTGACAGGGTAACCACCTTCCCAGTGATTGAACAACTCCATAACTGGGGAGCTCCAAAACAAATTCTTAAAGTTGTATCTTCTTTCCTAACTGGTAGATCTTTTAAAACCAACATAAGCGGTTTCACATCAAATACCCAAAAGCTTGAAAACGGTACACCCCAAGGATCCCCCCTTTCAGTCTATCTATACAACGCCTACATTGATTCTCTGATTAATGAACTCAAAAAACCTGACCTTGCGCTTGATTTCGTTGGGGTTTACGTTGACAATATCTTTCTTGTCGCGTCTGGAAACCCCTCAAAGGTCAACTCAATTCTCAAGTCAGCTGAATCACAAATTTTTGCCTGGACACAGAAAACTGGAGCCATTATCCCGCCGTGTAAGACTGAAGCTCTCCATTTGTGTCGCAAAAAGAAATGTTTCCCACCAACGCTCACACTCCGTAACGCTGAGGTCATACTCAAAAAAGAAATGAGAGTTCTCGGAATTACCTTAACGAGGAATCTTAAATGGGATCTTCATGTTAAGAATACTATAAAAAAATACAATGCGCTGAGATTAATATGCTCCAAACGAAAAGGACCCCACTTAGAAACAGCCTTAAAAATAACTAAGACCCTAGTTGAAGGTACCCTTCAACATGGTCTCACAAGCTACATGTGGACTTCGAAAAAGAACTTACAAAGCTTAGATGCGGCAATCAACGAATGCTACAGAACTGCGACCGGAAGCCTTAAGACTACTCCCATTCCAGCCTTAAGAACTGAAGCCAGGTACACATCTTTCTTGCAACAAGGCAAAAAAAGAGCAGGTAATCTTATCAGCAAAGCTATCTCTAACAGCAATCATCTCCTAAATCCTGCTTTGACGGACCTAACCAACAGGACTAAGGCGAATAGAAAAGGCTCATTATCCTCATTGAGTCAGATCTTAGCCTTAGCTTCGTACCACGGTTTCTTCCCATCTACTACTACAATGGATATCACACCACCACCACCATGGAGAAGACATCTTTTGTCCATAAACGTCAGTCTTTCCACCTTTAAAAAAGAAAACACAAATAATAATATTTATCAAAAACTTTTTCAAGAACTTCTCGAAAACATCCACCCAACAAGAACACTTTACACAGATGGCTCATTTAAAGACAACATTTCATCTTATGCTATTGTAGAACTGGATGGCAACGAAACAGTTTATAGCTTCCAAGGTTTATTACCAAATGCAACAGGAAGTTTCTTGGCTGAAATTACAGCTTTACTCAAAGCCCTTAGTCTTGCACAATCAAAACATGTAAATACACTTATACTGGCCGACAGCCTTAACGCCTTGATTGGATTAAAAAACAATAATAACCACTGCTTCACCTTTGAAAGTATGCGAAGTATCCTCTACAACAACAAGCACATAACGGTTGCATGGATTCCAGGACATGTGGGTATTAAAGGGAACGAAGCTGCAGACAGCCTAGCTAAAGAAGTTACGCGCTATCCTCTAACAACAGAACTTCCAAACCTGCCAAATCTCATAAAAAGAACTCTGGAAGCCTATGATAACGATGGCTTAGATAAGGCCTGGAAAAACGAAGTCACCTTTCTACGAAGACACCAGTTTTCACAACATCGACCGCCATACAACATCAAACTAAGCCGTCATGAGTGCGTAACGCTGTTTCGAGTAAGAGTTGGAAAAACCTTGTTCTCAAGTTGCCACTATTTCAAAAAGGAACCACCCCAGGAATGCGGAAATTGTCAGCAACCATTAACTATCTGGCACATTTTTACGGAATGTCCTATCTCCCGGCAAATACCAGACTATTGAAGAAACACAAAACAGACTTTCGATCATACTCAACCCTTCTGATGCTCTCACCATGCCTCGAATTAAGAAAGCTCTAGATCAGCACAACAAATGGAAAGAGATATAAGATCGAACTAAAACTTTCTTGTTAATTCATCTTTTAAATTTTTTCTAAACCTAATCACTTTTTTTTCATTTTTATACTGCCCCGATGTCTTCAATTTTATAAATAGCTTATTAAATTTACTTTGTAAGTTATTTTTTGTAAATAAATAAATAAATAAATATCTTGGTGTATGGCTGACCCCTAGTTTGAGTTTGACCGAACACTTTAAGGAGAGTACAAAACTGGCCAGGCAAAGTTTGAATTTGACATGGTTAAATTTCATAGCCAAGGATGTCAGACTCTGCTCAAAGATAGAACTCTTCAACGCAGTCACCAGAGCCGTCGTAGCATATGGAGCACAGGTCTGGGGACACACAATATATGAAGAAGTGGAGAAGTTACAAAGGTATTTTTTAAAAAAAGTTCTCGGCCTACCAAGAGTAACTCCAAACAACGCACTAGTATATTTAAGGAAAAACAAATTTATTGGTTCGAAGCTTGGCAAAACTCTCCTGACCGATTTGGGTTCACTAACCTAGAAGAACTTGTGGCAAACAGGAACCTTTTTAATATGTTTGTTGATAACATAACTCAAAAAATTGTTTCCGAAGATCGCCAAGAGGCACTTCAAAGAGCGAATCTAACGAGATCACATGGGCTGTACCATCAGCTAACTACGAAGTTGGCAGATGCTATGTCGGCGATGGTCTAAAAGCCTCAGTAACGAGATAGATATTTAAGGAAAGGACAGGACTCATAAGGCTAAATGGAACATCAAGAACAGAACAAGAAAATACGAGCTGCTCACTCTGCAATATGAATGAAACAGAATCATACATGCATTTTATGGGAATTTGTCCAATTCTAAGAGGGATACGCAGAAACTGCTTCGGAACCACGACACTTGATGAGAACACCATAGTCAGTCTATTGGATGGAGGAAAGGCTTGGTGTCATCTTATAAAATATTTGGAAACAGCCCTCAAATATCGACAGATCTTTTAAGATATAAAAATAAGGAAATTGGTATGAAATCTATGTATTATTATTATAGAACTGAAATTTGAATAAAACATACTACTACTTCCACTACTACTACTACAGTCAACATATCGACATGAGCATATAGCGGAAGGCACTTGGAAATGAGAAGACGTCAGTACTGCAATGTCCCTAATCTTTGAAGTTAAATGTCGCAACTTATTTTACGAAGTAAAGAATTTATACATTTGTCTTTGTAGGGAACGATTACCTGACACCTCTACCATAATCTTTCGACATTTATGATCTTATATGCGATACTTATCAGCTATAACCTAGAACAGTCTGCTCAGAGCAGAAAATTGAAGACGGAACACAAAATCTAGCAGCAATAACACACGAGGAATTGGCTAGTCTCCCGAAAGTAAATTCATTGCCATGAAAAGCGCTTTCTTGATTTGCCGTTTTGAATCGGCAGAAAATTGTAGATCCCCTCGATTCCCTAACAAGGCATTGTTGTGAGAAATTAGCTGGGCCCCAGGGCTCCTCCTCTGTTGCACCACCCTATTTACTTTTATTTATTTAGTTTTGTACTCTAGTCAGTTGATGTATTTTCCCACTAGAATGCGCCACCTAAGACGAAGTTTCCTCTTCCGTGATTCCACTGCAAAGTGTTGTGGAAAACTCATCGAGCTTGAATCTTGTTCTCCACACATTGTATTTTCAAACGATATCGAAGGCTATTAGGAATATTTGTCTTTCGAAACTACCTTTGGTTCCCTCATCCGCTTTCGATAAAGTCCATCCCTCTGCGCCGGATTATTTTAGAGTGGGTTCCGTTTCTCAACGGCCTTCTAAACCCAAAGAAGAAGCATTTGGCTAAACTAATTTATCCATTTGATCTCCGCACAGATGTTATTTCCCGTGTCTATATCGGATCCTAGGTAGACGAAGTCCTGTGCTACTTCAAAGTTATATGTGTCTATTGTGACGTTTTGATCAATTTTTCTCTGACCTTCTTAGATAATAACATATACAATCGTTTTACCCTCAAATGCACTTATGACATTTCGCTTGCTTCTTTTTATTACGTCAACATCGTTTGCGTAGGCGAGTGATTGTACAGACTTTTCAAGGATTATGTCCCTACTGCTGTCGTTGGAGTTTTGCGCAGTCTTTTCATAGATGATGTTACTTAAATCGCATGGCAAATTGTTGACTTTTCGAAAGCCTATTTTGACATCAAATTACGGACCTTGATGGAGCAGTATGAGTTTTCTAAAGTCAACCTTTTGAGTCGAACGAGCTTTGCGGGGATGTCAAAATTAGACCTGGTGCTGGGTCAGTATTTCGAATTACGAACCTGATATAACCATAAGCACGATCATGAATTAAGAGAAAATTTCTGAACGATAATGAAACGACTTTTTGTGAGTATCGTTATTTGTAATATACGTGCGCTGTACAGCTCGTCTCTGTTAAAACTGCCATGTGCGGCCTATAAAGTGATGTTCTATATCGATATTACATACCCGGGTTATCTCCAAAAACTGCCGTAGTGTAAAAATTTGGTCGATTTTGGACTTTTTTGTTCAAAAACCGAAAAACCTTAAGGAAGCTTATTACGCTACAATTGGTGGAATTATAAGGGCTACCCTTTTTTATGATCTGACATAGGATACTGAGGTTCCACTCATGATAACTGCTAACGTCCGACCATATCCTCGTCAAAGCCATCTTAGACTGCAGTCTCGTTTGATTAAAGATTGCATATGACAAGCTTAACTTCTTCTAGGTCGGGAGGACGGCATTTTTCATTATTGTTCAAGTTAAATGGGGGCCTTCTTCCATTTTTTTCACCTTGTAAATGAAAAGACCTCTAGCCAATAACAACACAATCGTAATCCAAATTATTTTGCAAACTTCGAAAACTATGCAGCTTGGGCCATACAGACGTACGATTTTTGAATAACTTTTATGTTGTAGCGGTTTGCGGTTGCTGGCCGTGGGATATGGGAATGATTAGCTCGGGCTGCGGACATCTAGTTGCAATGGAGTACTCATGCTTATACTTGGTAAAATCATATGTATATGTTGTTCCACGTCTGAGTATTGATTACACGACCTAAGTTAGTATAGTGAAGTTCTCACAGTATAACTAGTTAACTTCGACAGAGTTCGTTTGATGGATGTTGGGTGGTCGGGTGAAGTTTGCGTTCAGATTTATCAGACATGACATATATGCCTCCGCTCCACCGACCTTCAAAATTTTTAGAAAACCATGCAACAAGTTTTACAAGCGGTCGTCTGAGGGTTCACATTAACCATCATTGGTCCTTGAAACCAAAGTCTGTCCGACTAGTTGTACAGTGAGAACTCAGTTTATTCCAGTGAAAAAGTGATTAGGTATTGGGTCAGAAAGTTTGAGTCTATACAGGTTCAATTCTCAATGGAAGACCTTTGGGGCGCCCAAGGTCAGCAAAGAACAAAAGAATCAATTAAGGCAGTTCATTTTTCCTTTAAAAAAAAGCACGGACAATCTTAGACAGATGCTTCTTTGGGTTAAGAAGGCAATTGAGAAACAAAACCCTCTCTAGAAAATTCAAGGTAATCCTGTATAAGAGCTTGATCATCCCAGTCCTGCTTTATGGCGTGGAAGCATAGACCTTATCGAAAGTGGATGAGAAAACCCTTGGTCGTTTCCAAAAAAAAATTCTCCGAATGATCTTTGGTCCCGTATGCGAATATAATGTGTGGAGAATAAGATATAACAATGTATGAGCTGTACCGGAACATGGGCATAGCCAGAAGAGTACGCATCGCGAGGCTACGATGGGCCATGTAGAGCGGATGGACCCAAACGCTACGGCTTAAAAGATTTTCGAAAGCCCATTGCAGGGAAATCGCGGAAGGGGAAGACCTCGTCTTAGGTTGCGCAATCAAGTGGATGAAGACCTCAACCGACTTGGAGTGCGGAACTGGAGAGAGCTCGCCCGAAATCGAAGTCGTTACAGAAGGACGTTGGTTGAGGCTTAGTTCAACCCCCAACTGTAATGCCCACCTAAAAAAAAAATCTGTGACAGTATGAAATTGGACCGATACACAGCCATCTTTCGAGATGTTTTCTGTCGACAGCTGCAAAAATTTTAACTGGATGGCGCAAAATGCCATACATCTGATGTCGAGAGGTTTCGACGAAAGCTCATATCACGCCGAGGTGATATTGCGTGACCTTCCAGATTGCCGCTTTTGACACAACACACAACTAGGGGCCGAATTACGGCATCAGTGATCGAGTGAGTGACATTTTTCTCTTCAAATTTGATCTAAATTACACAATATCATTCGTTTGTTCATCTATCGTTTCAAATTCCTTTCAATTACTGATGAGAGATTATCGAATAATGTTACTCGATTGCTCGATAACGTGAAAGATAGCGCCATGCTTACGTAATTCATTCATGTATCACTCGATAACGTGTGCGGTAATTCGGTTTAGTGGTCAATGAGGGCAAGACCAAGTATATGCTGTAATCAAGAAAGGACACCCAACACCCACGTCTTGAACAGAACTTCACGATAGACAGCTATAACTTTGAGTTGAGGTGATATTTGGTCCCGTCTGCATAGATGGATAGGGTAGAAGGAGATTTAACCACGAACTATACGGGCTGTACAGCGACACTGACCTGGTCAAACGAATTAGGGTCTAGCGGCTTAGATGGCTGGGTCATGTAGAACGAATGGATACCAACGCTCCGGCCCGGAAAGTATTCCGATCCCATCCCGAGGGACGGCGCAGTAGAGGAAGACCGCGACTCAGGTGGCGCACGCAAGTATTAGAGGACCTCAACCAACTTGGCGTGCAAAACTGGAGGCAGCTAGCTAGGGACCGAGCTGGCTGGAGAAGCATGTTGGTTGAGACCCTAGTCTGGACTGTAGCGCCACCTTATGTAAGTAAGTAAGTAAGTAAATGCCGACTATTCCAAGTTTTCGACAGGCTTTTTCATATCAACTTAAATTTCTGGACTACCCTATACATGGTTCAATTAATTTAAAGTGACATCCATTTATATCGTTGAAAACTTCAAGTGAATAGGCCATTCTGTCGAAAACATTGAAGGGGGTTGAAATTTTACTCACCACTGTCACAGTTGATCTTATTCACTTATCGCAAATGACCAGTCATCAAACAACTCAAACTGCAAATGCTTCTCTTCGTTGGCATTGGCATCTCTGCATACTATTTACTTGAATGGCTTTTAACATGGTCAATTTTGCTGTGCAGCTTGAAGATCCACATAGGTGCGGTAAAGATCTACCCTCCTGTAAAGCCCATATAGCCCTTCGAATTTCAAGATTTTAGATCAACTTAGTTTCACCAAAGCTTGCAACCGTGAACGTTGAATATTTCAGCTCTATGTAGCTTGTTTAACCGAAAGAAACTGCAGTGATTTTTCTTGCAGCAAATCACTTCGTCAATCAAATAGAAGTCCTTCCGAAAATAGTGACGCCAACGAACAACAATTTCTCCAGACACGAAAGTGGTTTTTACTTCAATCACACAAAACAGCGCGGAATTGATTTTTTTCTATTGAAAGTCCCATCGTCAGTAAGACGTTTGTAGGTAAATGGATTTATTATCTTTAGAGTTAACTATAACTATGAAGCCAAGGCAGAAATTCTCCTCTGGACGTTTCACATCCGCAAATAATAATAATTTTTCGATTGCAATCCGAGTTTTTTTTTTTCTTTCTTTTTCGCTTCTTTTTTTTTGAAAATATTTTTTTTTCCTCCAAGGATGTCGAAGTTTGGTGCTCTATGATTGCCATAAATCAAGAGCTCATTGTAGGGCTGCCAAAGAGTACCTACCTGCGGAGCGTAAGAAAGACGAGCTTTACAAAGGACAATAAGTGGAATTCCTTTTCTCACCGGAAATGTGACTGAAACTCAACGGTAATTCCGTTGCTGAAGTGTAATTTAAATAAATCGAAAAGAAAGTAGGTACCAAAGTTATTTGCTGGGCGTGTAAGAAAGGGAATTTGAACAAGGATTCTCAAGCTTCCGCGCTTGATTTGTAGCTGATTTTGATTTCATTGTTTGCATAGCCAACTTGGGGAGGCGTGGGCATTAATAAAAAGTAAGGTACGGAAATACTTTGCATTTTTATTTTTAAATAAATGGGAAAGGAACCCAATTTGTGAGCAATTTCATCACAATACCACAGGAAGTGCCCGTGTTTTCAATATGAAGAAAAAAGAGACATTCCCACAAACATCAATGCACAAGTAATGCTCTTGGCACCTTCTTCTTCTTATTCACAAACAACCCTAAATTTAAATTCCAAAGCAAACGACAAATCACAAAAAAGGCAACATTAATATGAAATGTAACCTATTTATCTCAGGAAGGGTCCTCTTATGACTAAAGTGGGTCAGGTAAGCAACGTTCATGGGGAGCGCAGGCTAAACAGAAGTTGCTGACTCTATTTAAGCTTCCTTCCAAAGGAGTTGTAGGTAGGTACGGCGCATAATATAAGGGGGAAGTCGAAGTCAGCCTGGTTTTGTCGAAGGATGTCTTCGTGGTTTTTATCAACAAATCACTTTCATCGCAAAAGGAAAAATGAAGATAATGTGAGGTTAGGTGAAATTGGGGTTGCTGTAGGTTATATCGTGCAATCAAATATTAATACGGCAGAGATGCTGGGTGCCTGGAAGTGAAGCTAAGTAAATTTTGCATTTCTTTGAACTTGATTCTGCTTGGGCATGACCTTTGATCGTTTATGTTTCTCTCTGGAGCACCGAATTGTAAACAATATTTTACTTTAGGCAAATTGTTGGTTCGCGGTGACCTCGGACTTAAGCTCAAAAAATATTTGAGAGCACTGCAATCATGGACAGACAGAATATCAAAGTCAGTGATTATTGATAACTTTGTAAATGTTTTGTATTTTCCCTCCTTCAACCTGTGTATGTTGAGACTGGGTTAGCGGCATTAAGTCGGTATTTTCAAGCATCAGAAGCATCAATATTTGCTTAACAGTTGTTATGACCTTTACAGAACTTATGATTTTACGACCTCAACTCCTCGACGGATGAACTTCAAAAGACAAGCGCTAAAATTCTTCTATTAGCTTTAAAATAAGTGGCAAAACTCTTAACGGTTGATCCCTTTAAGGGCCAGCAAAATTTTTTTCATTTAATAAAACAAAAACAAAATAAATAAAGTAAACTTTCATAGAAATGCTATCAACAAATAACGCAGATCTGGTGAGGTTCTCTGGAACGAACAAATGGAGCGGTTTTGGTGGTTAGGTTTAGATTGAGGTTTACTTGGCTGTCAGGAAACCAACTGACACTTTTAGACCAGTAGTCATATTGCTTTATTGTGGCACTGTATTTTTTTTTATATATATATATATATATACATATAATTAACGGGGTTATAACTACCCTTATAATGTCATTAAACACACTGCGAGCATTTAGAAAAATAGGAGAGGATTTGAAAGGAGACATAATGACGGGGAAAAACAGGGCCAGGTAAAGCATTCCACATTCGGGTGATGCGACTAAAATATGAATCTTTATACTTGACTGTACGCCCGGAGTTGGGCTCAAGGTAAAACTGATGAGCATTCCTAGCGAGGCGGGTGTGGCGGCTAAATTGTTTCAGGGGAGGAATGCAACTGGCTATTTCACTAGAGCACTGTTCATAGAAAAAGCGATAAAAAAGAGTGAGACAGGTAACATTGCGACGATGTTCAAGAGAATCAATCGATTCTACGATTGGACTATCCCTACCTAGTAGGTACAAAGATGTTTGAGCAGCACCTGACCAGATATGGGAGTTATACTCCAGTTTTGGGCGGATGAAGGCCTTATAAATTGTACCCAGATCAGAAGGGGTGAAGAACTTCCTGCATCGTCTCAAGAAACCTAAGCATTGAGCAGCGTTTTTGGCGACTTCAAATATGTGGCCATTCCAAAGAAGATCATCGTTTACACACATACCAAGTATTGACAGCTTTTCGGTTTCTTCGATACAGGTACCATTCATGGATAATGGCAATGGGGGAATGTTAAGCTTCAACGACAAGAGACAATATTGAGTTTTCGAAGCATTGAATTCTACTCGGTTATTATGACCCCATGTAACAATGCTGTCAAGGTTAGAATTCAATGAGCTTATCATACGCAACCGTTCCAGTTCCACATCCGAAGAGCAGGGACGTGAATATGGAAATGAATATGAAAAGCTGAGGGTCGAGTCGTCAGCAAAACAGTTTAGAGGATTAGAAGTTTCAGACAAAAGATCATTTATGAAAATGAGGAAGAGAGTCGGAGACAAAACGGAGCCCTGGGGTACACCAGCATTTATGAAATGGGTATCAGACTTGAAGCCATCCAATACAACTTGTATTGAACGGTCGGAAAGGTAATTTCTAATCCAACGAAGAAGAGACTCATCGATACCAAAAGCACGCATTTTCGATAAAAGAGCCTGATGCCAAACCCTATCAAATGCTTTAGAAATATCAAGCGCAATAATCTTACTTTCTCCAAAACAAAGTAAAGATTGGTTCCACTTTTCGGTGAGATATGCCATCAAATCACCAGTGGACCGTTTGCTACGAAAGCCGTACTGACGGTCATTAAGAAGCTTTCGTTCTTCAAGATATTTCATAAGTTGACGGTTAATCAACGTTTCTATGACCTTGGAAAGAAGGGATGCAAGTGCAATTGGACGGTAATTTGAAGGGGAGGAAGATTCGCCTTTTTTAGGGTTGGGTTGGACAAATGCAGTTTTCCATCTGCTCGGGAAAATCCCAGCAGAATAGGAAAGATGGAAAAGTTTACGCAGTGGTTTTGCCAGCGTAGAAGAACACCTCTTCAGAATAACGGCGGGGATACCATCTGGACCAGCGGATTTGTGTATATTGAGATCTATGAGGACTCTCGCAACCGAGCGAGTTCGAAAAAATATCTGCTTCATCACAGAATTTGTAGACTCAAGCTCAGGTGGAGCCAATATGCTATGAGGAAGTGTCGAGTTGGCAGCAAATTGAGCAGCCAGCAAATTGGCTTTGTCGATGGAACTAACATATAGAGAGTCAATGAAGACGACCGTTGGGACCGATGACGTGGTCGAGTTCTTAATGTTCTTGACAAAAGACCAAAAGTTTTTACTTCCTTTAGGACACAACAGTATTTTTTGCCCTACTTTTTGGTCATGTAAATATTTAGCCTTTTCTTTTTGAGCATTACTGCAGTAGCATTTTCTGCAGTAGGGTTGTCTTTAAATTTAAGAAAACTACTTTCTCAATCAATAGTCGCCTCTTTACAGGTAGAATCAAACCACGAACTCTCTTTGGGGATGATACTTTTTGTTCTGTGAGGAACAAAATTTCTCATGCCGTTGAGAATTACGTTAGATATCATATCAGCTGATGCGTCAACGTTTCCGTCGAAAAAACACAATGACCAATTAAAATTTAGAAAGAAATTATTCAGGCCGTCACAATTGGCTTTCTCGTATTGCCACACAGTTCTTTTAGGGACTTTATCTTTTTTTACCGTGATGGAAAACGAAAAATCTACCGATATGACACAATGGTCCGATTTGCCTAAAGGAGATGATACTACAACCCTGTATGAAATGTACCTCAAATAAGCTGAACTTTTTTTTCAGGAGAGTGGTGCAGGAAATGAACTCTGGAGGTCCTTCTTGTCTATACAGCTTCTGCAGCAGTTGTTTGATGAATGTTCGGAAAAAACACCGATTATGGAACCAATGTGCAATTTACTAATCAATGCAAGTGATCTGTGCGTTTTAGATTTAGACTTCCTGGACTTTTCTTGGTCCTAAGCTCTAAAAAGAGGTGCCGTGCGGTGATTGTTAGCATGTATAACTTCGACGAGGGAGATCGAGGTTCAGATCACAGAAATCTCCTATCGCTTTTCCAAAAGTATCGACCGTGGAAAAACATGACAATTTGCGATGAACCGTCACGACCTCCATTAGTGATTTAGTTTGTTGAACTTTGCCTGAGGTTGACTCAGATTCCCTTCACAACCCTATGAGTTTCAAAAAAAAAAACCTGGATTTTGGTTTCTCAAAACGCTAAACCACAAAATCATCGCACATCCCTGTCATTTGGACAAAAATACATGACATCACATTTGACAGCCCTAGCGAAGACCTCATGCTACTTCAAGGTAAGTTGAGGGCAAACTCAGGGCTCAAAATACACTCAGTTTGATATTCAGGTTTTTTAATAAACACTTTGGGGCAACATCAGGGCAGCCTCAGGGCTTCAATGAACAAACCTTTAGTTGAGTTGAGTGCAAAAACCTTATTAATCCATTAGATTAAGATGTGCGGTGTTAGCTTGCGTTCACACAAAGCGTTTTTGGAAAGCCTTACCTCGTGCTGAATGGATATCAGTGTTTTCGAGCTCTGGGTTTGCCTCAACTCGCCATAAAGTACCCCAAAGTTTTTACAGGGGTGTGCTCAGGTATCAAACAGGGCTGTTAAATAGCAAGTATTTTACTTTAAATGACAGAAAAGTGCAGTGATTTTGTAGCTGCTATGGAAATCTGAATGAATCCTGAGTAAGGTTCAACGAAAGAATGTATAGAAAACAGTTGACGTGCACTATTTTGTATAGGTGTAACATCATCTACACGCCAAGTTGACACCAATCAGAGCCTTTCCAAAAAGTGCAACCCTACCCACCAAGCGAATTATGCCGAGGTGGTTTTTAAGAGGTATTCAAAATTTTTATTGAAATGAAATGAATCGCATTTCACATGGCTTATGAGTCTTAGAAGTGTTTTTTTTTAGGAGGAAATCTTCAAAAGACACTTGGCAGTATTTGACACCAAGTTGTGTGGGATTCTTACCTCACTAAAAAATCCTCGTAATCAGAACCAATCTATGAACGATCGACAACAGATTTTTCTTTCTCAATAATATAATCGTTTAAAGGGAAGCTTAAACTTTTAAGGCTTAAACTCCATTTCAGAGTTGATATGACTATGCAGTCGCTGATTGTGTGATACAGCATGTTTTCTTACAACTTCTGTAACCGTTTCTATTTGTAGGTCACGATGTAAATCGCTATTTCTCATATACCATGGTGCATTTACTATTCCACGAAGGAATTTGTTTTGGAACTTTTGGATGATTTCAGTATTTGTTTTCTTTGTACAGCCCCATAATTGGACTCCATAGGTCCAAACAGTTCTAAGTACTTGTTTATAAAGCATTATTTTATTTTGGACAGATAAGTCTTAATTTCTACCGAGTAACCAATACATTTTTCTATATTTCAAGTTTAGCTCTTCTCTTTTCTTTTTGATATGATCTTTCCGCCGTATTGGCGTAAGGTACAGCTTGATTGTTGATGAATATTTGGACGTAGCTTAACTTTTTATTTGTAAAGTTTATATGTGCAGATTTAGCTTCATTGAGCTTGATATGCCATTTTTTGGTCCAACCACTAACGGTGTCGACGGCATTTTGCAATTTCTCAGCAGCCTTGACGACGCACTTACTGGATGCCAAAATTGCAGTATCATCTGTTTAATAATGGTGTTGTTATCCACTGGAATATCCCTTGTATATAGCAAATACAGGGTAGGTCCTAGGACGCTTCCTTGTGGAACACCGGCTTGTATTTTATTTAGCTTTGAATATTCTTGATCATACCGTACTCTGAAGAGCCGGTTTCAGATATAAGATTTTAGTATTTCGTAGTACTGCCTGGGTAGGTCCCTTTGCAGTTTGTACTCTAGCCCCTCATGCCATACTATATATATGTATTCTATATAATATTCATTTTCCGGGTTTCGTTTTGTTATCCAAAATATTTGAGTTTTCCAATTTCCTGAAAAAATTTTCTTGGAGTGTCTGCGACTATTAACCTATAAGAATTTTGGGATTTCCTTGTTTTTGTTCTCACTACTCACCTAAACCTCGCGTGAAAAATTAAAATTCTGCTACAAATTTGATTTATTTAAATACCGCCTACTTCGTAGTATTTTTTGTTTCTTGGTGTTTGTGAATTGGTATAGTTTTTGATAAACAAACCTTTCACAAAAACCAATAATGTGAATCAGCATAAATCACCTCCACCCAAAACGTCTACCTTTTAACCAATTTTCATAGTTAAGCATTTCCTCCTAGTCACAGTCACAGTCACGCTCTTGAATACCGTCCGCTAAAAGGGTTGTCATGACATGACTACCCTTAATGAGCATTAATTATGAAAAATGTGTATTAAAAGCCACGAAAAAGGGTGGAAAATATCATCATCATCATGATTACTTCATCAGGAATGCCCCCCAAGAGAATCTTAAATTGCTGCAGATTGAATAATTATACGAATCAATTAAAATTCTCTTCTAATCGAGCTTAATTGAATTCTCTAACAACTTTCAAGCAACTTTTACCATTCCAGGTAATTACTAAATTCCCTTTTACCCTTTTTGGCTTCCGGGGAAACACAGCAGTTATTTCGAAAAAGCCTCTTGAGGGGGTTGAATGTGAACACAGATTAATTGACATTGCAATAGTAAATTGGTCTCCAAATATCAAGTTGTAGGTACTTAACTATTTATATTCCGGGTTTCGTTTTCGAGAAGTGTTTATGTTATTTTGGAAAGTACTTTTATTGACATGTTATTTGTAGTTGGTGTTTTTTTTTTAACATTATTTCTTTTAAATATTTAATGGAAATAGCAAACAATCGAAACATGAACAGTCACTTTCATTAAATGGCCAGAAGTGGTAAAAATGAATTAGGGTATTTTTGTCCTTCCGCTTCCACTTATACCATTTAAGTACCTGTTCTGTTACGGGTAATCCCAGAAAACACACAACAAGCCATGAAGGAATAAGAATAGAAAAGGCATTGAATAAACAATATTGTATTGGGTTTTGAATGATGGCCAATTCATTAGCTATCTGCGTCTCACTATAAGCTTAACGTTTATCACGTCCAATCAATAATTGGGAATCACCTAATGAGATTCTTCGAGGAAACTACAAATGTCTGCTTATATCATTCATTAATATAAATACAAGCACGACTAAGCACGCTTTTGACGTTCAACATAAACAGCAATCAATCTTCGGAGCTCACTGCGTCGCGTCGTATCTTTTCGTAACTATCTCATATTTCTTCGTTCAATAATTGTAATCGAAATGAGGATTACCTGAATCATCAATAAATTCTTTCCTTTTCACCATGATTTGGTACCTGTTATTTTGTGCTATTGAATAGCGAGTTTGAGGTACTTGGAGGTGACTTATAATCTTCCACAAAATCCAAATCGTCTTTTCTGAAAAGGGAATACTCATTAGGTTCATTCGATGAAGCCCTGGGGTTGCTCCGGTTGTCTCTCCAAATGGTTTATTGTCACATTGAGTTTCTTTTGAGGTATGGGTTTGCTTTTAATGTCACAGTTTATCAAATTACTTTTTAAAACAAATTGGTAATAATATTGCTTTCGTTCTGGCTCATATCTTCAACAAAAGCATTTTCAATGGAGTCTTTCCTGACTGTCTAAAAATGGCAGAGGTCATTCCCATATTTAAGAAAGGTGATCGGAAAGAGTTGAATAATTATAGACCTATCTCTTTGCTATCCGTCTTTTCCAAAATATTTGAAAAGCTGTTGAAAAAAAGAATCATTTGTTTTCTGGATAAATATTCCTTCTTCAGTGGAAGTCAATAGGGCTTCAGGGCAAATAAATCTACCGAGGATGCTCTTCTGAGCTTTTGTTCTGAAGTCTATAATAGTCTTAATAAAAAGAAATTTACTGCTTCTCTCTTCGTTGATGTAACGAACTCGATACTGTTAATCACAGTATTCTACTACTGAAGTTAAAAAAGGTTGGTTTCAGGGGTTTCATTCTTAAGTGGTTTGGTTCATATCTTGAAAATAGAAAACAAAGAGTAAGAGTCGAAGGTGTTTTTAGTGAATGGCTTGACATAGACAATGGTGTGCCTCAAGGCTCTGTCCTTGGGGCGCTTTTGTTTTTAATTTACATTAAGTGTGTTTAATGACCTGCTCTAGATCGATCTAGAGCAGAAAAAAGCAGCTTTTTGGTGTTTAATGACAATTTTTTCTACTCCGAGCAAGAACTTTTTGTGTTTAATGACCTGCTCTAGAGCTTTTAGAGCAGCATTTTCTGCACTTGCTTCTGAGTAAGAGCAGATGGGAGTGGAAGTGTCAAAATCAGCTGTTGACATTTGATTCAAAATATTTCTGTGCTGTGTGCTGGCGATTAATTGGAAATAAAGTTTTTTGTGAGTGTTTATTTGTAAGAAGCTGGAATTTAGTTGGAGATGGAGACGATTAAAATATGCTCTGATGCGGGTCAAACCGTGGTGATTCGGTGCTCACCAAACACAAAATTAAGAATAGAAAACAGTAAGTACAAACCTCAATAATCATGGTTTTAAACATGTAATTTCTGTTGTTTTGTTTTAGATGAACAATTTCGAGCACAAGTTTTTGAAAACTATTTTGCTATCGGAGAAGAAGTTGCGACGGGAGAGGAAGCTTGCGATGAAGATTTTGTGCCCATCGAGCAAGACGGTGGCAGCAAGGCAACTTGGCTAAACAAAGACTGTCAGCTTCTGATAAGCATCTACAAAGAAGTACATCCCAACTTAGGGAAGAATGTCGTGCTTAAAACAAAAAAAAAGATGTTTGAGCATATTGCTGAACGTATGAAGGAGCATGGCTCGAACTTTTCACATCATCAAGTGGAAAAGTTTGGAGAGGGCTTTCAAAGCAAAAATCGTGCACAACAAAAAAACGGGAAGCAATAGGATTTCATGTCCTTTTGAGAAGTATGTATATTGAAATTACTAAATAAATAATCTATCTATCTATCTATCTATCTATCTATCTATCTATATATATAAAATAGGATGTATGTATGTATGTATGTATGTATGTCCGGGGTAAACTCCTAAACCACCCGACGGATTTTTATGAAATTTTCAGGGTAGACATAGTTTAGTTCAGAGATGGTTCCTGTCAAGGTTTGATCCCCATATTCCCACAGGAACGGGTTTGGGAACGGAAAATTAGAAACTACTCCACAGATTTCAAAAATTCTTTCAGCACTAGGGGTGCTACATTATCTCCCTTCATCAGTAGCTTAAACTATATTTCATCCCTATAATCCCACAGGAACAGAAACGGGAACGAGAACGGGAACTATAAAGTTACTTGACCGATTTGAAAAATTCTGTCAACTCTAGGATGTTACATTATCCCTCAGTGACATAGACTTATATTTCATTCACATATTTCCACGGGAACGGAAATTCCTTCAGGAACGGGGTTGGAAATGGAAACTTAGAAACTACCTGACAGATTTCGAAAATTCTTTCAGCAGTGGGATGCCACGTAGTCCCTCAGTAACTAAGCGTAGATTTCATCCCTATAATCCCACGGGAGCAGAAACAGGAACGAGAACCTTAAAATTACTTGACCGAATCCAAAATTCTTTCAACTCTTGGATGTTACATCATCATTCAGTGACATAGACTTATATTTCATTCACTTATTTCCATGAGAACAGAAGATTCCCACAGGAACGGGGTTGGGAACGGAAACCTGGAAACTACTAGATAGATTTCAAAAATTCTTTCAACATTAGAGGTGCTACATTATCCCCCTTAACCTTTGTCACTAACTTAGGCTATATTTTTCATCCCTATAATCCGACAGGATCAGAAACAGGAACGAGAACGGGAACATTAAAGTTACTCGACCGATCTCGAAAATTCTTTCAATTCTAGGAGTAACATTATACCTCAGTGACATAGATTTATATTTCATTCCTTATTTCCACTGGAACGGAAAATTCCAACAGGAATGGGTTGGGAACGGATACTTAGGAACTACTAGACAGATTTCTAAAATTCTTTCAGTATTAGGATACCAAATTGTCCCACAGTAAGAAAGATTATATTTCATCCACAAATTCAAACGGAAGAGGGAAAACGAGAACGGGAACCTTAAAACTAAAGACCCGAGCAAAGCCGGGCGGTTCAGCTAGTAAATAATAAATAACCACTTTCCATTTATAGTGAGCTTGCTGATATTTTGTTAGAGCGCCCTTCCATTGTGCCAGCGTTTTTATTGGGAAGTACAATTGACAGTGCAACTTCAAGAAATGAAATCCTTTCGCAAAATGGAATTGTTGAAGGTAACAACCACAGACTTAGATAAAAAAAGTATGAACAATAGGTACAATTAGTTTTCTTTTATATTGTTTAGATCAATTGTCATCTCAGCCCAGTGGAAGTGCTGGTTTTGCAGTTGCTGTTGACTCCCTCCACAGCGATGATGAAGCTCTCGATGAACTCCTGCCAGTAAAAAAGAAAAAAGCCAGTACTGTAGCAGTCGAGCTGATGAAATGGAGGGATGAGTTCACCAAAGAAAATAAGAAAAAGCGGGAGCACAGAGCAATGAAGCTGGAAGCTTACAAGGAGCGGACAGCAGAATTAAAAAAATCACGAGAGCTACGTGAACGCATTTTTAATGAAATGTTAAAAAATAAAGAGAAATAATAAGTTAAAAAAGGCTTGTTCGTGTTTTATTGTGAATTAAAATAAGTAAATACTTCGTCACAAAGAGTGTTGCGGCGACTAAATCCCTGAGTTTGTTCAGGTTGGTTGAGTACATTTGAGCTGTCATCTATAGTACATTCAGTCTCTTCGAAAGGAAGTTCATCATTGCCACATAAATTGTGCAATACCACGCAAGCTCTAATGAAATGGCAGAGTTTCTCCATTCCCCTCAACTTGCAATAATAAAGCTGCCGGAATCGTTGTTTTAAAATTCCAAATGAATGTTCTATGACGATGCGACCAGAGCTAAGTTTTCTGTTAAAAAACTTTTGCCTTGGCGATAAATGTCCATTGTCACGGTATGGTGTTATCATATATTGCGAACAGGCATAAGCAGAGTCCCCCAAAAGGAAAAAGTTTCCACATAGTGTTGGCAACTGTTGGTAAATAAAAGAATTCTCGTAGACTCGGTTATCATGGACTGAACCTGGATGTCCACAAAATATGTCGATGAATTTCCTGTTTTCGTCACAAATTCCTTGCAAGCAAACACTTATTACGTTTTTCCTATCGATGTAATCGTTTTTGCCGATTTTGGGGGGATCAATCCGAATACGCGTACCATCTATGACACCTGTTAAAAAGAAGATAAGTTAACCATGAAGAACTCAATATGCTTTTTTTGTTAGGTCTGTTCGTTGAGCTTTCCCCAGGGTTGACCCAGGTTTTCTTGACAAACCTATGCGTTGTCAAAAAAACCTGGGTTTTCCACTCCTCAAAAAACGCTAAACCACAAATCACCACACATCCCTGTCATTAAAAAAAAAAATACATGCCATTTGACAGCCCTCAAATCGCCACAGCAAAAAGCTAGGGCGAGTTTGGGGAAAACCTGTGGCAAACCTATGGCTCAAAAAACACTCAATTTGACATTCAGGGTGAATTTAGGTTTCTCAAAAAACGCTTTGTGGCGACCATAGGGCAACCCCAGGGCTTCAACGAACAAACCTGTTATCTTTTGAAATGTTACTGTATATGAAGTTCATAATTTTCTTGTAACTGATAATAGTGAAAAATAAATAATACTAATACTACTACTACTACTAATAATACTGAATCGGATTACTACCTTGTTATAGCCAAGATACGAAATGACGAACGAGGTATAGCCTGTTGACGACTCCCATGACCCAACGCTGTCACACGATATTTCGTCAAGAAAAAACTACAATCGCAAGAGAAAAGCAATGACTTTTCCAACCGAGTGTACCTCCAAGTAGAATTTTATGCCGCCAGCATTAAGTACTGAAGATCAGGGGCAGTAACGCCAACATTACATGCCTCTGATGTTCTGGACTTCACTCGGCCTCCAAAACTAAGCCCAAGTTTCTTTAAAGAAAGAATCAAATGCAACGAAACAAAAAGTATGACAAATGCAAAAAATAACAAGCGCTGCTTTTGGACAGCACAACGAGATTTACAAAGAGAAGAGAAGGGAAGAAATCAAATTCTCAATTTGAAAACGAAACATGAGAAGCTCTGGTTTTGAGGAAATTGAGATATGCCATGATAGGAATGAGTTTCGGAAATTCTACCTAAGGCAATCAAACCAAGCCAGATAGACGCCTCGAACTCAAGCCGTTAAAAAGTGTTCTGTAACACAATGCTACAGTTCTACAAGTCAAGAGCCACATGTAAAATTATGTGTATTACACTTCTAGAAGAGCAATCACGCTTGTAGCTTTATGTCACAGAACTTTTTTTACGCTTGTGGCAATTTGTAGTTTTGGAACAGGAACCAGCAAAGTAAAGTAGTGAATGACTAACAGTCGCTTCAAAAGATCTGTAAAATACAATTCTGGAGAGAAATTCCGCTGCTAAGCAGAACAACGCCATTCAACGTGGACAATTATCAAGAATGCCGTCCTCGTCCTCCCAACCTAAAAGAAAGTTAGGCTTGTCATAAATGAAACTACAGGAGGCAGAAGAACTCGAAGCCGAGCTTTTCAAGGCAGCTGGAGATCAGTTGCAGCAGCTGGTTTTGCGGGTCAGGTCATAAGGTCTGGGGCCCTACTCTGTATTTCGTTTCGAATCATAAGTCTATTCGAAAGTGATTTTCGATCCGATTATGAATTCGTACTCTGTATTTCGTTTTCGAATCGAAAAAAAAGTACTTAATAATATTTTCATTAACGGAATAGATTTGCGAAGTCTTGAAACATTTCTCAAGATATCTGTCAAATCAAGCAAAAAAAAAATAATATCAAAGCAAACTACAAACAAGTAAAAATGTAAATAAATGAAATAAAAAAATCGTTTTCGGATTTGCCGTTCCGAAAGTGGCAGATTCGAATCCGATTTAGAAATAAAAAGTACCAAATATTCGTTTCCGAAAATTTTTGCTTTCGAAACGAATTACAGAGTAGGCCCCCTGTCTCAACAAGCATTAAAATTTCACAGGAAAATTTGATTGTCATCTGTCGTGTTCAGGATTTTAATCGTTTTGTTCACAACAATTCATAAAAGGGGTTTTTCTTTTTACATAATCATGCTTATTTTGACATTCTATTCGAATGAAAGTTTAGTCGAATTCGAAAGAAGTGTATTTTGAGACTCGAATGATTCGAATGTTAAACATGTAAAATTTCGAATCACTCGAGTTTCAAAATTCACTTCTTTCGAATTCGACTAAACTTTCATTCGAATAGAATGTCAAAATAAGCATGAATAGGTCTGTTCGTTGAACTTTCCCCAGGGTTGACCCAGGTTTTCTTGACAACCCTATGAGTTGTCAAAAAACCTGGGTTTTCCAGTCCTCAAAAAACGCTAAACCACAAATCACCACACATCCCTGTCATTAAAAAATAAAAATACATGCCATTTGACAGCCCTCAAATAGCCACAGCAAAAAGCTGGGGCGAGTTGGGGGAAAACCTATGGCAAACCTGTGGCTCAAAAAACACTCAATTTGACATTCAGGGCGAATTTAGGTTTCTCAAAAAACGCGTTGTGGTGACCCTAGGGCAACCCCAGGGCTTCAACGAACAAACCTAATATACATACATAATTGAAACGTCAAAAACGTAAGAGTCAGCCCTATCACAGATTCCATCGTAGAAAACTTCCACACGGAAACACGGAAAGCTAAGTTACAATCTACGAAAATTTATGTGGTCACAAAATCCGAATGGAATCGAAGAAAGCATTTCCAGTCGCCACACTAAATACCACCATGCTGGTTATCGAAATCAGCTGTTTTACGCCAAATGTGCAAAATCATTC
The DNA here is from genome assembly GCA_914767635.1 of Melanostoma mellinum. Classification (NCBI taxonomy): domain Eukaryota; kingdom Metazoa; phylum Arthropoda; class Insecta; order Diptera; family Syrphidae; genus Melanostoma; species Melanostoma mellinum. The sequence continues at coordinate 181,730,490 of OU612060.1, forward strand.
AAATTTTACTGCAAAACACAACTTTTTTCGTATATAAAGACGAGGATTTTACATTCCACTTGGATTTGGTGATACCGAATCTACGAATTTCGAAATTCGTTCCACTCCAAATGGATCATGTGATAGTTACATCGGGAAACTTAAACTTTTTTCGATTACGATGGAATCTGTGATAGGGCTAAGTATTTCTTTTTCAATTCAGCAACATCTGAACGCTCAAAATGCTTTTCTTTTTTCTTCAGAACACTACACGAGCGCGCTCTACGTGCTCGAAATAAAATGACGGGGCATCTAGAGCAAGAGTCTGAGCTCAGTTCAGAACACGTTCACGCTGTTTGTTCTCAGTTCAGTTCATTGTTCGGAACTAAAAAAGAAAAACAACCTAATAAAATGACTCACGTCGCATCCGACCTAAGCATCGTGCATACCCAGTTTGCAACGGCACGTTAATTATGTAGTAATTGATAAACTCTCTTCCATAATGCTTGCTCAAGCCACTCTTCATTTCTTCAGAAAATGTATATGCTCGTTGATGAACCAAAAACCTTCAATCGAAAGTGAAAAAAAACCATATTTCCATCTTGAATCTCCAAATGTTCTTATTTATTAATGTACATCAGTTCAATTCAGTTTTTTTAACTATAGAGAAACGTAAAAAATAGAAAAACTTCATTAACAAAACTGAAAATCATCAATGTTTTTTTTTTTTAATCGTGTATGTGCTTAAAAATATCTAAAGTTAAGAAATGTACATAAAATCATGATTGATTTCTACAAATTCATCATCGAGAGCACGTGTATAGTTAACAAATTTCTTTTTCAAATGGGAAAACACACGGGTTAATGAGAAAGTCACTTAAAAACTAAACTCAACTATCAACTGAAGTCAAGCGCTTACTAATGATGAGTAAGACTTTAGTCATCTTTGGATTAAGATGAGTGTGAGTAATAAGTCATTGCGTTGCTTCGTTTAGGAAAATAGTCCATCTGCGGCTCTTGTGCTCGACATGTACTGATCGAGTTCCTTATCCAAGTCTTCTTTTTTCACGTCTGGTTTATCTGAACCTATTGGGAAAATGAGAAAATTTAATTAAACAAGAAAACAAAGAAATAAGAGAAAAGCGAAAAACTCAATCTGATTTTGGGTAAAGCCTGCAGCGAAGCTCTCACGAATAGCCTTCTACCGACTTTGGTCTGCTTTTACCTATTTGACGTCCACCTCCTCGAGCGCTTCCCCGACCGCGGCTGCGGCTTCGACCGCGTCGTTGTTGCTGCTGCTGTTGGCCACCAGTGCCATTACGTTGGCCTCCTCTAGGTGCAGTTCCTCTTTGTGCACTACGCCCACGGCGTCCATTTCCACGCAAAGTTGCACGACCACGAAGAGCTCCCCTTTGTTTGTTTGTGGCTGCAGCGCCACCAGATCTTAAAGCTGGTGCATTGTTCCTCTGTAAAATTCTGTTGTCAGTGCGACTCCTTGAACGACCACGTCCTCGGATACGTCCACGTGCGTCATTGCCTCTTTTAGAGACTTGCATATTCAATCTCTGATTGGATGCTGCTCTAGATAATCTTTGATTATTGAACCTTCCCTTGGGACGGCTTAATCTGTTTTGTACATCACCGGCCAAGGAGGCTCCCCTTGTAGTTACTGCCTTTAAAGAGTTACGCCTCTTTTGAATTCGCCCGGATGTTACGCCCCCTCTGATTGGACGTCTTGAAACTGCACGCGAACGACTTGCCGATCGAGTTCTAGCTATTGGACGTCTACCTAAGCGACTGGTTACAGGCAGAGAGTCCACATCTATAATTTCATCTGTCATTCTTAAATTTCTATTTGAACGTGATCGACTGCGGAGAGGTGGGCGAGATCGACTGTTAGATCGATTTGGACGGGCAGCATTTCGACCCGCATAGCCTTGCGATGATCGCCGCGTAATTGAATTTCCTGATCCTCTTGTCCTGGAACGGCTTCTTGATCGCATGTTTAGCTGTGGTGCGCGATCTGAATTCAACTGGGCACGCCATATTGGGCGGCCTTTGCCACGGCGAGGCCCAGCACCAGCACGCACAGATCCAATGCGATCAGATATCCTTGTCATCGAGTTTGATCGCCTGGGTGCGCGTCCCAAAAAATCCGCTTCCATTCTGTCAGGAGGTAAATACACAATATGAGGATTTGTTTCATTTTTGTCTAGTTTTTATTTGGGGGGAATGTTAGATTAAAAAATTTACTCTCGATGTGATGCTGGTTAAGTCTCTGTCAACAGATGGACAGAGACTCAAGACGCAAAGTCTCTGATTGCTACAGAGAGAGATAGAGAGAGAAGGAGAGCGCGATCTGGTAGATCATTTTTGATCGATCACTGTGCTCGTTTTTCTACTTTTTTTTTTGTAGCCTTTCTCTGTCTCAGTTCTACGTTAAATTTTCTACTGTCTTATGGCAAATTAAAAGAGTTCATCCTTACGTTGCTATTTTTGTAATGCTGTTGGCTTTGAGCAGCCTTCCGGCCGGGCCCAAGCGTAGGGCTTTAATTGTTCCACGTTTAAGTGGTTGGCCATTGGTTACCCGGGTGTATGCAGCTGTTGCTGTTGGTGGTCTTGTCTTCAGGCTTCTCTGCAATTGTGCAAATGGAAAATGGACAAAGAAAAAAATGTTGGTATCAGTTATTGGTTATTGTTGGGCTCTGTGTTTTAATATCTCCTTATGTTGACTGACTGTCTTTTATATTTTGAACTCCAAGCCTCTACCGGCATAGGATATATAATTTTAACTATTTTTTTTTTTTGGATTGGATGCGTACTCTTTTTAGTTTAAGTGCTGCTTCCCTTGTGTGCTTCTGAGCCAGTTGTGTTAGGAGACGACGATTGGCAATTGAAGTTGCACGACTAACTGGACTGTCGACGCCTTTACGTGATGCTCTTGGTTGGATTTTAGGTCTGGCGGAGAACGCTGTGAAGCGATCGCTTAGTGTCATTTTTGTTGAATTATTTATGTGAATCTTATTGATTCCGGATTGAGACGATGCTATGCTCGACATATCTGTTTTGTTGTGTTGTTTGAACTTTGAATTAATGATATAATTTTATATTTTATCCGGTTGTATTGTCTCCTTGTTTCCGTACGTCGGAATGATTCAAATTCGCTTTGCTGGCAATCCGTTGACTTGATATTTTTAGTTTATTTGAATTATTTTTTGTTTTTTTTTTTCTGTACTTTTTTTGTTGGGGGTGGTTTCGTATGTGTTTGTTTTGGCAGTTGGTTTGGTTTAGTGGGTCTGTTTTTTTGCTTCTGGAAAGAAATAAAATAAATATTGACACATATTAAACAAAAATTGAGAACTGAGAATCAATGTGCGCTTGCTATTGAGAATGAGCTCAGATACGTGTTCAGATAAATTATTTTGAGTCAAGGCTGATTTCATATTGCTTGAGGAAACGAACAGTGTCTTTGGATAAACCGTTTTTATTGTATATTTGGCACCTAAATGGAATTTTAATAGATAGCAGTAACTTTCAGTGAGTTTTTTCTGTTAAATTAAATTTTTATATAATTCTTGCCAATACCGAAAGGCAAAAGGATCCTGTGTTTTTATGAGTGGTAAAGAAATTCGCCTTGGGAAAAATTAGTTTAGGGTTGAGTGTCTACATTGTATAGGCAGTTCTTGTCCTAGGTTGATGTGATCTTCATAAATGTTTACTTTCGGTGAGTAATTTCTTGTACTTAAATGTTGAAAGTTTACTTGTATAATTTCATTGAAACAATTGGCTGGTAGTTTTCTCTATCATTCTGAGTTGTAACTGCTATATCGTCGTTTGTGTGTCAACTCAATAGGTTATAAGCCCAGCACGCTTCCACATCCCAAAAAAAGTCTAGGATGGTGGTTGGGCGCTGGCTCTGACTGGTGTCAACTTGGCGGCGCTCAGATTTGCAACTTATAGCACACGTCAATTGTGCTTACTATACCTCCACGCGGTAACCACTGGGCCCTGGAATGCTTCGTCCAGAGCTGACCTGCTTAACTAGTAAGTGCGAGTGTTGACAAAGGAATGCGGAAGAAAAGAAATGTGATCAACACTATAATGCTCTGCGAGTAATGACTGACTAGTGACTACTGCCCGAATCTCAGTAGTCAACATGATCTTTCGGAAATGTTTCAGCGGATGAATTCGAATGATCTCAAATTTGACGACCCAAGCAAACGTATAAAGGACAAAGACCTCAAGATCTGCACGTGGAACGTAAGATCTCTTAACGAATTACGTGCAGCTGGAGAATTAGCGAACGCCCTGAACGGCTTCAAAGCAGACATAACCTCCATATAAGAAGTGCGTTGGAGCGAACCGGGCATAAAGAAGATGCAAAAACTGTGACATCTACTATGGCGAATGCTAAAGGCAACAGAAACAGCGCTTATTTGAGTGCGGATATTTGTCGTTAGAGGAATACCCAGGAATAAGGTTATTAGCCCATCTAAACAGAAGGACTTTAAAAGGTTAATTCGAAGATCTAAGAATGCCTCTTACAAAAGATTCTGTGAAAGTATAGAAACACTCAGTGACACTTCACACAAGAGTGAAGAATACAGATCCAATCTGGAAGCAAAAATTTCAACAGATAGTCAATTTGGCCTAGATGAAATTGAAAATGCAATTAAGGCATCATAACCTCCTCGTAATGATACTAAAATTTTAGACAAAAGGAAAAATGGTATGATGCTGAGTGTGAGCAGGTTCGCAAAAAATACTTTGAGTGGTTAAAAATTATTAGAAAATACAGCGGTAAGTACTTACAAAAGATGTACATTGAAGCAAACTGTGTGTATAAAAGACAAAAAATAGCTTTTTGGAGAAAGAAGCTCTCAAGCTTACTAATTGTAGAGATTCTAAGGAATTTTGGAAAGGAGTGAACCTACTGAATGGCAAAAAACTACAAAAAGCACAAAATTAAACTTGGATTTATTGCATGATTGCTTCAAACAACTTCTCAATCCTGAAAACCTAGCACCACCTATTCACTTTGCAAAGCCTTAAATCAAGATGAAATTTTGGATTGCCCATTAAGTCGTGAGGAAATGCGAAACGTTCTGAAAAAAATTAAAGACGGAAAGGTGCGGATGGAATACCAACAGAATTCATAAAATGACGGAAATGTTAATAGACAAACTGATAACGGTTTATAATACTATTTTGAACACAGGTGAATCTCCAGTGCAGTACAAAAAATGCATTGTTTTTCCTATACATAAGAAGGGTAATAATCAGCCTTATTATGAGTTTCACGTGAACAGCATTCCCCTCGAAAAAAATCCCTTTTCACTTTTCCCTTATTATGAGTTTCGGGGGAAAAATTTTCCATGTTCGAAAAAATTCCCTTATTATGAGCTATTTTTCCCCGTGAAATGTGAAAACGTTCAGAGCAATTTATTTCACTTATTTTTGTGAGGCGAACAAGAAAACAACAAAAAGCGGAAAAAATGTAAGTTTGTTTTGTTTTAGTTTAGATAAAAAAAAATAAAGCTGAGGTTGTCCTATGTTTCAGGAGCAAATCAATAAACACTGCACAGAGCGAAATGCTGCTTAATAAGATGCAGCAAAATCCAGATATTGCTAGGGGTTTTGTCAAACAAAACCGAGAAAAGTTGCCGAGTTCTGGAAGCGGCTTACTTTGGAGTTGAACAGCGCAGGGCCTCCGAGCAAAAATGAATGCGAATGGAAAAAAGTAAGACTATTTTATTTTTGATATATTACTGACTTATAATTATATTTTTATTAGGCATGGACTGATCAAAAGCGCTATGTGCGAAAAAAGCGGCACTGAACAAAATGCACCAAAGAGGAACAGGAGGTGGGCCAAACAAAACCCAAAAATTTTCACCTTCAGAAGAGGCTATTTTCGCATTAATTGGAATGAGTGAAACCATAGAAGGAGTTGGCAGCTCACAGCCATTTGGTTTGCGTCAGATCGAGGAAACCGATGAAAACATTCCGGTTGCACCTGATCTAATTTTTGAAGTCCTTGACTCCACGGTACCGGTACCGAATCAAAGTGACAACCCAACCAATTCCGATCCTCAAAGAGGTAAAAAAAGAAAGGCCGTCGAAATGACCACAAGCCAAGTTGTGGCAGAAGAATTAGAAATTCAGAAGAAATTATATGGCGAGGTGCGTGAAGCGGTTTCCGTAATGCGAGAGCATAACACTGAAACGAAAGAACTCGTCAAGAAGTTATGTCGTTCAGTAGATCGATTCAATGAGAACTTTGAAAAGTTTCGATCTTCGGAGAAGGACAGACACAAAGAACAAAAGCGCCACAACATGGAAAAAAAAAGCTTCTAGAGCTCGAAATGCGCAAAATCGAGATAATGGAAAGGAAAGGCTGAAAAGTGAAAAGATGTGATATTTATGCAAGAACCAAAAAGTGAATTTTTTTTTATTTTTATTGAAAGACTTTAGTGTACATACGTTTTTTTTTCCTTTTTTATTTGAAAATGTGATTTAAGTTAATTTTTTTTTATTAGAACTGTACATACGTTTCATATTAGATTTTAAGGACGTTATTTAATTTGTTGAAACTTTTTTCAGTTAAAAAAAATATAAAAAATATTTTGTCTCTGATTTGGTTTGTTTCCTTTCATTTTGAAGTTCCTTAATCAAAGAATATTGGTGATGTTTGCGCGAATGCGTTGCCCAGCTGTAAGATATACAGGATTTGCTTCGAAACTGTGTGCATCTTCAATATCTTGGACGTTCACTGCTTCTTCATACAACACATTTCAGTCGCTTTTGTAGTGAATGGAAATGTTATGCAAGGCTGAACAAACATAATCTTAGCTGCCTTTTCCGGTTTGTAGTACAGTTCTCTTGCACTCAGTAGACATCGCCATTTGTTCTTAAGAACGCCGTTGGTTCGCTCAATAATGTTTCTACAACGGGAGTGAATATCATTATATTTAGACTGTGGTGAACCAGTTTCTGGTGTTCTATATGGTGTTAAGAGCCACGGCTCTAAGGGATATCCAGCATCTCCTAAAAGAAAAATAAATGTAGAGTATATTTTACAACTGGTTTCAATTGATTACCTAGTAGCCAAACGTTTTTATTTTCTTGTAAATAGTCACGTTCCATTTTTGACCTAAGCTCACTGACGTTCCAAATGAAAGAATCGTGACAAGCTCCAGGGTGCGTAGCATCCACGTACCGAATTTTCAGATTGTTGTCGCACACCTTTTCAATGATTTGTTATAAAAAAAATCTAGTTTACATTTATGATCAAACTTACTAGTAAGACATTTAAACTGCACTTTCCTTTCCTATTATAGTACAGATGTTTGTTAACTGCAGGTGAAATAATGTTCACATGTGTTCCGTCTATGCATCCTACAACACCTGGTAGCTTATACTTTCGATAAAAATCCTGCGCAATGGTACGTTCTTCATCTTGTGTGGGCCAAGTTATCCACAGTGGACAACATTTATTTTCAAGAATAGATAAAACTTCCGCAAGTACCACACTGAAAGAGCCTTGTGCCAAACCCACATCATAGTCCTTACCAACACCTTTTTGATATGCACCTTCAGCGAAAAAACGCAAGCAAGCTGAAAGTTTAACTATAGGTGGAATCCCAAATTTTTGTTTCGTTTCTGGTAAGGCTTCGGTAAGAACATCAAGCAAATATTTGAATGCTGGTTTGTTGAGTCTGTAATGCTGTTGAAATCTATAAAAGAAAACATCATTAATGAAAGCAAGTAAATACTTAATCAGTTCATACAATGGCTCACGCAACTCCAAGGGATTTGAGTGGTCTCTTATATGCCTCCGTATTGCCCGTTTTTGATTCCTTTCCTCGATTTGCATTAACATCCGCAGTGCTATGCTATACATGTTTAAATAATTTTGCAAAAATCTTCTATTTGAAATGTTTACACTTCGCTTTCCAAACACAACCTTTTTATTTTTGTTTGAACTTCAAATGACACTTCACAAATTATTAGGTGTGTTCATTTTCTGATCGCGATTACTGAGTTGTTTTAAAACAAAGTACAACACGACTATTGTAAACACATATAATTTGGGAAAATAACCAAAACTTTTCGCAATATTGTGGGTTTTATATTATTTTAACTTAATTGCTGGAAAAAACGACAAGTTATTAACGCGATTTATTCTTATTATACATCAATTTAGCAAAACAGAGAACTTCAGAAGTTGGAATTTTATTTTTTGTTTTTATCTGTGACGGGAAATTTGATGCAACTGAACGTGGTCTTTTTTTCGAAGGGAACTATTTGATTCGAAGTGGAATTTTGTTCAGGGGAAACTCATAATAGCTTTTAAAATTCCGGGCGAACAAAAATGTTCCGGGCGAATAGCTGTTCACGTGAAACTCATAATAAGGCTGAATATAACAGATCCAAACAATTATCGTGGTATCTCTTTTCCCAATGCATTCAATAAAGTTTTTTCCACAATTTTGAATGAACGTCTGACGAGTTAGTTGGATACAAAACAGAAAACTACTCGGAGAATTTCAAACAGGATCTAGAAGGGGTTATTCGAACACAGGCAATATTTTCATCTAACAAAGCATTGCCAGCAACTTGATCGAAAGAAAAAATTTTACGCTTTTTTCGTCGACTTCAAGGCAGCTTTCGATACAGTGGATCGTAGTTCGTAGAGCATTATTCTACAAACTCTACAACGTTGTAATGACAGAAGAATTTGGAAAAGTGCTGGAAAGTATTTACAATGTAAATCAATCAGCTATTTGGAACGGATCTGAAACTTCGGAATGGTTCGAGACACAAATGGGTGTTAAGCAGGGATGCAGTCTTAGCCCTAGCCTTTTTAATTTATTCATGAATGACCTCCTAGACTTCCTTCCAGGTGGAATCGAAATTTCAGGAATGAATATCAAAGCGCTTTTATTTGCCGACGATTTGGTAATGTTTTCCTACTCACCCCATAGATTACAATTGATGATAAACCTCCCTGCGATCATATGAAATTTAAGGGTGAACTTTTCCAAATCTACGGTTATGGTTTTTCTAAAAGTGTCGGGTCGAACTCCGACGAGGAACGAAAAAATAGAGAGCCTATAGAAGTCGTGAAAACTTATAAATATCGTGGAGTTACTATGTCTAGCAGTCTAAATATGGAACCTCACCTTAAAAATAAACGCGTCATAGCGAAAAGTGCAATTAACGCTTTATGGAAAAAATAGGCGTGTTTTTTCACAAGGATGTTATGTACATAACATGATATCCAAAAAAACGCTTCGTTTTTTTTTATTTGTGGGTTGGTGCTCTCGATCAGTTGTCAAACCAATAAAAGGCAACAAATGAATTTTTTTGCCAAATTCGCACAAAAACTCAAAAACTGATTGTTAAAAACCTAAAGCAATTGTATAGAGTGGAAAATAAAAATGTTCCGTAGTGAAATTAATGCAGGTAAACAATTTTTTTTGTCTGTTTAGTTTGGAAACGTCAAAAATAGGTCCGTTCACAAAGGTAACAAAGAATTTCTCTGACTCTGTTTACACGCTGGGGTTGAATTCAAATGAAACTTGTGATTTATGACAGAGTTGGAAAAATTATTTTGTTACTTGTTTTAAAAGAATTAAACTATTAATAATAAAATAATAAACCCAATTTTATGGATTACTTAACAATTACTTTTGAAAAATGTCAACATTCACAGAAAAATGTGAAAAAAAAATATGCAAAAAGTGCTTTCAATCACAAAACAGATCTTTTTTAATTGCTTATACGTTCTTTTATGTATCTTTATATAAATATACAAATCTAACCCCTGAAATCAATGAAATTCTAAAAAAAAAAAAAAATTAAGCAACAAGATTGCGGAGTGTAAGAGTGGGCAGAGGGTTTTATTCAGTTCAACATTTGTGAACAGACCTTCTGACACCCATTTTGCTTTTGTTCGAGATACATGAAAGTCTCTAGACGCACCAACATTTAGAAATGAAAAGTCGAAAAACTCATTCGAGACTCGACTAAACGTCAAAACTCTATCCCCGACCAAATCTTAACCATCATTTTATCCATAACATTGTTTGTCGGGGATGTTGTTTTTGCTTTGCGTGTAAAATGATGTTATGTACATAACAGTCCTGTGAAAAAAACACGCCTAATGTTTTTCAAATAAATCAATATTGCATAGTGTTGAATACAAGGTTTTTGTTGCGGTTGCGGAATCAATAGGCGTGTTTTTTTCACACGACTGTTATGTATATAACATCATTTTACACGCAAAACAAAACAACATCCCCGACAACCAATGTTATGGATAAAAGGATGGTTAAGATTTGGTCGGGGATAGAGTTTTGACGTTTAGTCGAGTATCGAATGAGTTTTTCGACTTTTCATTTTTAAATGTTGGTGCGTCTAGAGACTTTCATGTATCTCGAACAAAAGCAAAATGGGTGACAAAGGGTCTGTTCACAAATGTGTAACTGAATAAAATCGTATGCCCACTCTTACACTCCGCAATTTAGTTGCAGAAAATTTTTGATTTTTAGAATTTCATTGATTTCAAGAGTTAGATTTGTAAATGTATATTAAGATACATAAAACAACGTAATAGCAATTAAAAAGGGTCTGTTTAGTGATTGAAAACACTTTTTGCATATTTCTTTTCACATTTTTGTGTGAATGTTAACATTTTTTTCAAAGCTATTTGTTAAGTATGCCATAAAAATGGTTGTACTTTCTTATTATTAATAGTTTAATTCGTTTGAAACAAGTAACAAAATATTATTTCCAACTCACATCTAAATCACAATCTCATATAAATTCAACCCCAGCGTGTAAACAGAGACAAGAGAAATTCCTTGTTACCTTTGTGAACGGACCTATTTTCGACGTTTCTAAACTAACAAAACAGACAAAAAAAATTGTTTACCTGCACTAATTTCACTACGGAACATTTTTATTTTCCACTCTATACAATTGCTTTAGGTTTTTAACAATCAGTTTTTGCGTTTTTGTGCGAATTTGGCAAAAAAAATTCATTTGTTGCCTTTTATTGGTTTGACAACTGATCGAGAACACCAACCCACAAATAAAAAAAAATTAAGCGTTTTTTTTGGATATCATGTTATGTACATAACATCCTTGTGAAAAAAACACGCCTAATATTGTTGTATGCTTCACAGGTGTGGGGAGGAGAAAAGTATAAAACGGTTGAAAAATTACAAAGACACTTTATTAAAAAATGCTTTCGCCTACCCAAAACCAGCCCCAACTATAAGACCAATATTGATACAGGACTTTCACCTTTATTCACAAAATCCCTGAAAGGCTTCCAAAAATTTTAGCTTTGGATGCAATAAGGAAAAAGAACGTCTTGTATTCAAAGTTGGAAAAACTTGGAAGGTATTACCAAATAGACTTAAGATTTCTTGAAGAAAATGGAAAGTACCTGAAAGAAGATCTGTTAAATCTTGTGTTGAATGTGGACAAACAATACGGAACGGATTGAATGCCCGAAGCTTCATCCTCCGTACATAGATATATTTACAGCCGTCTCAATTATAATCTATGCGAACAGAACTGCTTCAAAGTCGAAAACAAACAATTTTCAAAATGCGAGGAGAGTTAATTGAATTGAACTATATTCCTCATCGGGATGATCTACCCATCTTCTCCAGCTTATACAACTTAAGAAAACGAGAGGATGTAATCCATTTTATCGGTAAATGTCAAATTTTTAACGAAATTAGAAGAGTTTTTCTCAACAGCAGCTATAAATCGGAGGAAGATGTATTCAAAATTCTCGACTGCGAAACTAATGTCACAGAATTACACAATTACTACAAAACTGCGATGTCATATCGGAATCAAATAATAAATAAAAAAAGGAAAAAAAAAAATCTACTATAGTTATAGAAGTTCTTAAACTTGTTTTCCAATCAAACTAATATAATCATATATGATACATTACATATGAATTTATTTTAAAATGATGTTAATCGGGCAGATGGCTAGGCCACGCTCTAACGATTTTGCTAAAAATTAATGTGAAAAGATATACTATTTTTAAATAATAAATCGAATTATCTATCTACCTATCACTCAGTGTCACTTCTAATCGACTTCCCAGAGCCCCTAATAGGAGCAATGTAAGCAAACTAGAAACACTCAGGAAATCAGACGGTTCTTATACCGAGTCTAAAGCAGAGAAACTCAGTCTTATGCTGGAAACTCGTTTTCCAGGAAACCAGGTATCAATCGAACCACAACAGTCTATTTCCCTTAGATCAGGTGAATTCCATAAATCCATTCGACGTACACGTCATCGACGCCGACGAGGCCATCAAATATGCCGTGGCATCTTTTGACAGCTTCAAGTCACCTGGCACTGGCGGTGTTTATCCAGCCAAGTCGCAGGAAAGTATAAACTTTTTGCTGTCTACTTTGAAAAATATTTTCACTGGTAGTTTATCTCTAGCGTATATACATAATAACTCCATGGCAGAGTGTTAAGAGTCGCCTTCATACCAAAAATTGGTAAACAAGACTACTCACTCGCCAAGAGCTTTAGACCCGGCAGTTTTATCTCCTTCCTGCTTAAAACGCTGGAAAGAATGATTGAGATTTTCATACGTAGAACATCAATCCAAATACACCCTCTGTCTCAGATGCAACATGCTTAGCAAAGAGGTAAATCTTGCGAGACCGCACTACAAAATCTTGTTAGCAGGATTGAATGCGCGCTTGACAGGAAAGAATTTGCGGTGGGCATTTTCATCAGGAGCTTTTGACAATGCTAGGCTTCGATGGTATGTGCAATGCTGCCAGAGAACACGGTGTGGACGAATCATTAGTGTTGTGCGTAGCCGTGCTCTCGTTTGGTTTCAGCCTCCAAGCTGTTTGTTCCCCAGCACAGGCTGCGCTTTATATGATTGACAACTACTAGAAACGGTCTCTCCGTCAATCCTCTTAAAACCGAGGTTGTCCTCTTCACGAGAAGTTTTCTACGTTTGGTCTGACCCAAATTACGCTTAAAGACGCCAACATCCCCCTTTCCAAATGAAGTCAAACATCTTGGAGTCATCCTGGATAACAAACTTCTTTGGTCTAAACATGTCGAGTCTAAAACTACTAAAGCACTGTCAGTCTTCTGGCAATGTAAAGGAGCCTTTGGCAAGACATGGACAATGCATTTCACCCAAAAACGGTCCTTTGGATCTATACGACTTTGATAAGACCAATCACCTCCTATGCGTCAATTGTTTGGTGGAATAAGCTCTCGCGTAAATATACGTTATTGCCTCGTTTGGAAAACTTCAAAGACCAATTTGTTTTGGTGTTACTGGGGTCTTCCTCAACACTCGCGGTGCTGCCTCGACGCACTGCTGCTTCTTTCTCCCCTTGATACCTACATCATGGGGTGTACTCTCAAAATCATTTCACGTTTAAAGAGATTTGGTCTCTGGCTTTGAAGAACTCGCAAACAACATATCTTTTGACTCACGTCTAATGGATATGCCCTCTGACACGATGATCCCAAGGCTCAAACAGCGTCAAAATTACTCAGTCAACTTTCTTTCGGTTCAGGACTGGTTCACTCCAGAATCTGAGCCTGGAAAGAACTGTTATCGTATCTTCACAGATGGCTCCAAAACCGACGAGGGTTCTGGTGCTGGTGACTTTGTTGAGAACGACGACATACGACTGCACTCATCTTTGGGATCATACGCATCCGTTTTCCAAGCGGAGGCTTATGCTATCCTAATGGCCTTTAGCCACGTAACGAACAATGGAAGGACGGGGAAGTTTACAGTGACAGCCAAGCTGTGCTTAAGGCCCTTCTCAACCCTCTAACCACTTCGAAAGTGATCCAGGAATGCAAGAGCTCTCTGAATGCGAAATTCCTTGCGTCTCATTTGGGTTCAGGGCCATGAGGGCATAACTGGAAATGAGATCGCCGATGAACTTGCTAGGCGAAAATCTCAGACAGCTTTCTCAGGACCTCAACCGTCGCTAGGTCTGCCAGCTTAATCAGTGAGGTCTTCAATCAACGATTGGATCTGTGAAGAGCACAACCGTAGATGACATGCCTTCATTGGATGCAGACAGACCAAACGTATGCTCCCCAACGTTAGTAAGAAGACTGCAACATTTTTGCTAGCTCGTAGCAAAGACTGTAGAAAGCTTATTGGCGTTGCCAGCGGGCACTTCTCTTTTGCCAAGCATTTAAACGTGTTAGGCTTAAGTGATACCACACTCTGTGAATCTTGTGGAGAAGATGAGGACACCGCAGAGCACTTCCTCTGTGAATGTCCTGCTTTTTCTCGCATGAGGTTACAGATACTCGGCGCAGACATGGTGAGAGCTGGTAACTTAGGCTCCTTATCATGGCAGCGTCTTTTGGCTTTTCTCCGAACATCTGGAAAGCTATAACAAATAGAAGGTTGCTATCTGGTAGTACAATGGACCGGTATTTAGGTCTGAGTGCTCGAGCTGCTATTTTAAAAACCTCCAAGAGAAAAGAAAGGTTATTAGCCAAAATCTAGTTAATGTTCTTATAATGACCATCGGCATGCGGGCCGACTTCGCAAACATTGGCCTTATATGCTCCAACGCCCCACTGAAGAGAAAGACGACAATTTCAAAGCATTCATGACAAAACCTCCGAAAACGGATTGAGGCTAATCGATTTTGCTGCGGGGCTAAATCTTGTTGTAAATAGTACACGCTACCCGCAACTCAAAATTCATAAAGGTAGATGTTGATCCCCAGATCAATTAACCGTCAACCAAATTGACCATGTTGCGATCGACGCAAGGCACTCTTCCAGTGTGGTAGATGTCCGAACTTTCCGAGGGGCCAACTTTGACTCGGACCACTACCTTGTTGTAGCCAAGGTACGAATGAGGATATCTTGTTCCCGACCAGCAAGAACTAACGCTGTGAAGAGATATGACGTCGGAAAGCTACAATCGCAAGAAATTGCCAATGCCTTTTCCAATCGAGTGTCCCTTCATTTATCCTTGAATCCCATGCCGCCAGCATTAAACATTGAAGACCAGTGGCAGCAATGCCAAGAAGCCATCAGAACCGCTGCTTCTGAGGTTCTGGGTTTCACTCGGCCACCAAAACGAAACCCATGGTTCGATGAAGAATGTAGGCAGGCAAATGCAGCCAAGCAAAGAGCACGACAAATGCTTCAAACAAAAACGAGGGCTGCTTACGATCAGTATAACGAGATTTACAAGGAGAGAAGAAGGGAAGAACACCGACTTCTCAAAAAGAAAAAGAAGCAGCATGAGAAGCGCTCGTTTGAGGAAATAGAGAGGAGCCATAACAGGAATGAGATTCGGAAGTTTTACCAAAAGGTAAAAAGATCCTGCCAGGGTGGCAAGCCCCGAACTCAAGCCTGTAAAAACCAGCAGGGAAACATAGTTATAGAGTCACAGTCGCTACTGAGGATCTGGAAAGATCATTTCTGCAGACTGCTTAAAGGCGATGAGGACACAAATTCCGCTGTCAGGCAGATTGCCCCATTCAGCTTGGACGATGATCAAGAATGCCGTCCTCCCGACCTAGAAGAAGTTAAGCTTGCTATATGCAAACTTAACCCATTCTCTCCCATTGTACTTTTAAAAGTACAGTAAAATGCTTTTAGCAAATGGCCATTTAAGAGTATGCTTCCAAATAAAAATTATATGTTTGAATTTGTTTTCTAAATATACAATATTATCTGAATTTTTCAGGTCTTTTTTTTGTTTTTTGGTCAAGTAAACTATTGTCCAACCGTCTTTTCTTAGAATGCATTTGGAATTATTTCTAGTTTTGTCTCCTTCCAAGACATTTGTGGTCTATAAACTTCAATAAGCAAAATATTTTAAATTATTTTCTAGTTTTCTATTCTAAACAATCATAAAGCTTACGAGAATTAAAGTTTTTTCATATTTTTGTTTTTATATAAAGATTTACGCAATGCCAAAGTTGTATGTACTTTAAAAAGTACATTGGGTTCATGCATACATTATTTTTCTAGAAGTCTAAATAGATTTTAAAACTGTCCCTACTAAAATTTTTTGCATAAGTTGACTGCGACTGCCTCACCGTTATGGACAAAATCAATTTCATCAACCGAGTTTTAACGAACAGAAAACTATTGAGATAGAATCCTTGACTGCTTCAGACTTATTGAAAAGTTGTTTGACCCTGAAGTCAGACAACTTATTGTAAATCAAACCATGTTATATGCAGGGCAAAAGAACCAAAGACAATAACATCGTTACATGTGAAAAGGTGAAGCAAGCAGCAACAAAAAAGGTAAACATACCTCAGGTCAAAAATTATTATATGGGCGGTGTGGACCTACACGACCAGTTTATAGACACGTACTCCATTGAAATACGACGCAAGAAGTGGTGGTGGAACATCTTAACCTCTATGCTCTCTTCAACTGTATGAAATGCGTGGAAGCTCCACAAGCTAGCAAATAACAACAATAGTGATCTGCTCGAGTTCATGAGGGCAATATCGCTTCACTATCTCATTCTTCATACTCTGAATCAAGGACAACCTACGCTTACCGTCCAAAGAAGCATTGTGGAGAGCGCAGGATACCACTTTCCCAAAAAACTACCCAATCAGTTGAGATCCCGTCAGTGCCATCTACGATCCCCATGGTGCTGTGAAATGTGCGATGTTACAACTCTTGAAAACCTTGGTTTTCCAGTTCTCAAAAAACGCTAAATCACAAATCACCACACATCCCTGTCATAAAAAACACGTACTATTTGACAGCGCTCAACACTCACCACAGCAAAAACCTATGGCGAGTTTAGGGAAAACCTAGGTCAATCCTAGAGCTCAAAAATAACTCAATTTGACATTCAGTGCGACTTAAGGTTTCTCAAAAAACCCTGTGTGGTGGCCCAAGGGCGACCCTAGGGCTCCAACGAACAAACCTATTGTGTATTCATATAGAGACTGTTTCAAAAATTTTCATGTCAATTCAAAATAAAAAAGTATGTATGATCCCGTTGTACTTTTTAAAGTACGGGTCCATTACTAACAACATAATTTTTTTTTCTAATTTGGTTTTTTGCAAAAGTGTGTTATTTTACCTCAATAAGAGGAAAATACTATGAAAATATAAACTTTTCTACTTTTGGTACCCTTGGGTGTTAATGGGTTAAATCAAATAAGACTGCAGGTGCAGATGGCCTTGATGCCGAACTTTTCAAGGCAGCTGGAGATCAGTTGGAAAGGAGCATGCACCAGCTGATCTGCATGATATGGTCGGAAGAAAGCATGCCCGATGAATGGAACCTCAGTATCGTATGCCCGATCCTAAAGAAGGGAGACCACAATTGCGCCAATTATAGAGGGATGAGCCTCCTTAACGTCGCTTTTCAGATCATGTCTGCTTTGATATGAGACTGTCTGAAACCCAACGTCAACAACTTGATAGGTCCTTAATTCCTTATCAATGTGGTTTTAGACCAGAGAGACATTATGGCAGATCTTGGAAAAAACCCGAGAGCATAATATCGATATTTACCACCTCGTTATCGATTTCAAGGCCGCGTATGACAGTATTCACAGAGACGAGCTGTACAGAGCCATGCCTAGTTTCGGCATCCCGGCAAAACTCGTACGACTATGCAGGATGACTTTGGAGAACTCACGCTGCTCCGTCAAGGTCGGTAAAGAACTTTGATGTCGAAAAAGGTTTTAGGCAAGGCGATAAGCTGTCATGCGATTTCTTCAACATCATACTTGAACAGATTGTAAGAAACTCAAACGTCAACACCAGAGAAACAATCTTTCAAAAGTCTGTACAATTACTCGCCTATGCAGACGATATTGACGTAATGGGAAGAAAAAAGCGTGATGTCATAGGTGCTTTTGCGAGTATCGAAACAGAAGCGGTAAAAATGGGTTTGATGGTTAATGAGGGCAAAACGAAGTATATGCTGTCATCAAACAAGGACACAGAACATCCACGAATTGGACAAATCGTCGCAATACACAGACATAACTCGTCGAGAGAGCTTTCGAGCAGTACAGACGTGTGTAAATTCGATCCGCAATATTTTATATTAATTTATATTTAAATTGAGGTAAACGTAAAAAATAACATTTGAAATGGAAAGTGAATGTAAAAAATGTAAAAAACGCTTTAAAGGTGAAAAAAACATTATGTGTAGTGGGCTTTGTGGCAAAGTTTTCCACGAAAAATGTACGGGATTATCCGAGTATGATACGCGCTCGATACACGAAAAAAGAAACCTTGTTTTTATTTGCGACAACTGTGTTGATGAAAAAAGTGCAATTTTCAATACTTTGAATGAAATGTTAAAATCAATAAATGAAAATAAAGAATATGTGATGAAGCAAGAGCAAATCGTGCGTGACATACTAGAAAAGTGCAACTCATTAGGCAGGCGCGAGACTCCTTGTACGAGTGTGAATCCGAAAGCCAAGGAATCATATGCAAGTCAAGTGCAAAAAGATCCTTCAGTTATAATTAAACCAAAATTGAAACAACGTAGTGAAAAAACAAAAGAAGATCTAAAGAAAAATGTTGATCCTAGTAACCTGAAAATCAGTGAAGTAGCAACAAAGCAAAATGGAATTGTCAAAATATCATGTATAAGTGAGGGAGATAGAAGTATTGTTAAAAATGCAGTTGAAGAAAAGCTTGGTGATGACTATGAGATTAAAATACCGGTGCTAAAAAAACCGAAGGTTATCATATGTGGTTTGAGTGACGAAATAAATTCAGGGGAAATAGAGAAAAGCTTAAGAGCGCAAAACAATATGCTTGTCGCGAGTGAAATAAATTGTGTGAAAATAATAAAGAAGAATGGAGAGAAAGGGGTAAAAAAGTTTGTTTACTATAATGCAGTGGTGGAATTGGACTGTGAAAGCTTTGCCAAAGTTATGCAAGTAGGGCGAGTAAATATCGGATGGGATAAATGTAATGTTTTTGAATCAATTTCAGTTAAAAGGTGCTATAAATGTTTGGGTTTTAACCATATAGCAAAAGATTGCAAAAATAAACCTTGTTGTCGTAAGTGTTGTGGTGAACATGAAACCGTAGATTGTAATATTACTGACATTATTAACAGATGTGTAAACTGTAAGAGATCAAACGAAAGGCTCGGTCTAAATCTAGACACAAATCATAAGACGTTAGATTATTTGTGTCCTGTCTATCTCAAAAAGTTAGATGCGGTGCGAAGCCGGGTGCAGTACTAGCAATTAAAAAATTCTTTTTTGTGTGAAAAACCCGTTAGTTTTCTTAACGGAGCACTTCTAAATGTACAAGGTATTACCGGTAATTTTGAATCAATTGAAGAATTAATTAAAAATAATAAACTGGATTTTGTGTTGCTCACTGAAACCCATCTTACACCTGAAATTGAAAAATGTGAAGTGTCCATAAATGATTATAAGATATATAATTGCTTAAGTAAATCTAGGCATACAGGTGGAGTAACTATTTACATAAAAAAAACAATAAGGTCTTGTGAAATTAGTCAGTTTACAATTGACAAAAAGATATGGATTTTATCGGTTAAAATATCTGTTAAAAATGAGTCATGGATCTTAATCTTATTATACAGATCAGAAAAAAATATGCCTGTACGTGAATTTTTTGAGGTTCTAAATGAATGGTTCTTAAACAATACAAGTGAAAATGAAAAAGTATTGCTATTAGGTGACTTTAATGTAGACTTTTTAGCAAAAAATAACTATGAATTTAGCTTTGTAAATGATTTTTTGATCAACACTGGCCTTGAACAATTAGTATCGCAACCTACAAGAGTAACTCAAAGATCCAAAACATTAATTGATTACGTGCTAGCTGATCATACATTGAAAATAGACGTTAGCGTCTGCGATGAGTGGAAAATATCTGATCATGAAACCTTGGGTGTTAAGTTATTTACGAAAGCGTTTAAAAATACCAATCAAAATAAAAGAAAATATATAAAATATAGTCATGACCCTTTTGTTAGTGCTTTAAATTGTGAAAACTTCAACAGCATAATCGAAATAAATGATTTACATACTTGTGCAAAAAAATTTGAAGAAGGTATTGAAGCAGCTTTGCTTTGTATCACAAAATCGTCGAAAATACGTGAAAACTCGGTTGAATGGTATAACTCTGAATTGTATAATTTGAAAAAGTCTAAAATTTTGTCTTATGATCGTGCTAGACTTGTAAATACGTTGGAAGCTTGGAATATATATAAAGTGTCCAGAAATCTATATAAACGCGAATGTGTTAAAGCAAAATGTAATTTTATCGAATCTAGGATAAACTACTGTGCTGGTGACCAGAAAGGTTTATGGAAAGTTTTGAAGCGTCAAATATTAAAAACTGAAATAAATGAGATAAAAGAAATAAAAATCGGAGATCGGTCTATCAAAACAGAAATTGAAATTGCGCGCGCGTTTAACACGTTCTTTGTAAAAAGTGTCCAAGACATAAATCGAAGTATAAATCAAGTGCAATATAATGATAATATCTCAATCCGTAGAAGTGCATTCAGATTTAAATTGATCAATTTTCAAGATCTAAATAAGTCAATCAAATCTATGAATAATAAAAAGGACTGCTTTGGTCTAAATTGTGGTATTGTTCTTGACTGTGTAAATGAAATTCTTCCAAAATTATTAAAAATTATTAATTTTTCACTTTTAAATGGCGAGTTCCCAGAAAGCTGGAAAGAATCAGTTGTTGTGCCAATTGAAAAAGTACAAAATCCGAAGAACCTTGAAGATTGGAGACCTATAAACATGCTTCCGACCTATGAAAAGATTCTCGAAGAAATTGTGTGTAATCAACTTACGGATTATATTGAAAAAGAAGATATACTGTGTTTAGAACAATCGGGTTTTAGAAAAGGTCATTCATGCGAAACATCTATATGTTGGCTTATTAACGAGTGGAAAAAAGAAATCGATAGCGGTAAAACTATTATTGGTGTTTTTCTTGATCTAAAACGTGCATTCGAAACAATAGACAGAGATATATTGATTGAAAAACTTTATAAATATGGTATCCGTGATATTGAGAAAAAGTGGTTCAAAAGTTATCTTACTGATAGATTCCAAAAAGTAAAAATAAATGAAATCTTTTCTGAAAAAATAACAGTTAATCTTGGCGTACCCCAAGGATCGAAATTGGGTGTAATATTATTCCTTTTATATATAAACGATATCGTTAAATGTGTGTCTGACGTTAAAATATCACTGTTTGCAGATGATACGCTGATTTATGTTGTTGGAGACGATTTGAAGGCATGTGAGAGTGTAATGCAAAGTCAAATTGAAAATATAAGCAACTGGCTGTGTAAAAATAAACTAAAACTAAACGTAGACAAAACTAAATGCATGTGTTTAAACAACGGTGTTTCAAATGCCAACATATTTATAAATAATCAACTCATCGAATGTGTAGATGTAATTAAGTATCTTGGTGTTTTTATCGACAATAAACTTAAATTTAACCAACATGTTTATAATCAATGCGTGAAAATATCAAAAAAAATCGGTTTTTTCAAAAGAATTCGAAAGTTTATATCTTTTAATTGTGCAGTGACGCTTTACAACACTTTGATTCTTCCACATTTCGATTACTGTTCGTCGATAGTATACATGTCAAATAGTGATAATATAAGAAAGATGCAAGTATTACAGAACAGAGCAATGAGAACCGTCCTTAAGTGCGAATATAGAACACCAATTCAGGATATGCTTAATACTCTCGGATGGTTAAATATTGAACAAAGACTTAAGTTTAATGCGCTTGTGATGATTTTTAAAATTAAGAATGATATGTATCCCAAATATCTACAACGAAACGTGCACTACATAACAAATTCCTTCTACAATCTGAGGAATACCGGGGACTTCAGACTTCCTTTATACAGAAGAGCAGCAACTCAAAACAACCTACTTTATAAAGGCATTCAGCTGTTCAATGGACTCCCTAGTAACGTAAAGACTGAAACAAACCTTAATAGATTTAAATTATTATTAAAACCTCTTTTAAAAAATAATGTTATATAAAATATTGCTTAAATTTAAAGTATTATTAATGTATTACTTGTTAATGTTAAGAGTTTATCAAACTAATAAATAAAATTAAAAAAAAAAAAAAAAAAAAAAACTTCGAGGTAGTACAGGACTTCGTCTACCTAGGATCCGCTGTAGACACGGACAACAACATCAGTGCGGAGATCAAACGGAGAATAACTCCTGCCAACCGTTGCTTCTTTGGGTTAAGAAGGCAATTGAGAAACAAAACCCTCTCCAGAAAAACCAAGGTAACCTTATATAAGACCTTAATCATCCCAGTCCTGCTTTACGGCGCGGAAGCATGGACCTTATCGAAAGCGGATGAGGAAACCCTTGGTCGTTTCGAAAGAAAAATTCTCCGAATGATCTTTGGTCCCGTATGCGAAGGCAATGTGTGGAGAAGAAGATAGAACAACGAGTTGTATGAGCTGTACCGCGACATGGGCATAGCCAGAAGAGTACGCATCGCGAGTCTACGATGGTAGGGCCATGTAGAGCGGATGGACACAAACGCTCCGGCTCGTCGGGTGCTCGAAAGCACATTGCAGGAAAATCGCGGAAGGGGAAGACCTCGTCTTAGGTGGCGCAATCAAGTGGATGAAGACCTCAACCGACTTGGAGTGCGAAGCTGGAGAGAGCTCGCCCGAAATCGAAGTCGATATAGAAGGAGGTTGGTTGAGGCCCAGGTTCACCACGAACTGTAATGCCCACCATAGTAACAAGAACCGAACTGTTTACAGGATTTATGAATCGAATCAGCAAACGGGCCTAAGCGGGTCACAAAGTTGTGACTAGGCAATTTTGGCCAGAATCGGATTAAGTGCTAACGACAATCGGACATAATGAAAAAAATGAAGAGTGCAACGCTCCTATTGAGTGACTCATTTTCTTTGTGACAAAGATTTGCAATTGCAGTCATGATTGAAAACATTCATAGGTATCTGAAGTCCATGGTAACCCTACAGATTGATCGATTATGTTTTATTATGAAAAAATAAATAAACGAAAAAAATAGAACCCGACGTGGGAAGCAGGCAAAATTATGAATTTTCACATTTTGGTATAACTCATAATTGAAAAAAAAGATTGAGTAATATTCAAACATGTCATTCCGTTCGTTTTGGGTCTAAAAATAGACAATTTTCAATTTAAGCGTAGGCGTAGTCTTAAATCTTCGAAAACAATTTACTTAGCAAGTACCTAGTTTATGGAGAATTGCATTTTATTTCACAATAGCTCAAAAACTTACCTTTAATACTGCCTCTGCTTTATAATAAAGTACAAATGTTTTGACAATTTCTCTTTTTTTCTTCAATTTCCCCCAGGAGCACGACTTTCTACTCGAGTTTACTGGAACTTTGTTTAGTGTTTTTATATACAAGTTGGCTTGTATTCTTTATCAGTGATATGATATTCTTTTTTGCAATTTATTCAACTTTCAACTAACAACTTTTTTACTTTTATTTCATTGAAATTGGATGGAAGATAATTGTGAAATTTTGCCTTGTTCTATCTTCTTCAATTTCTCAAAATGTATTTAATGAAAAATGGCGGATCATTAACGATGAATAAAATACAAAATGAATTCAGCGAAAAGTTCATCGGCAAAATAAGCTGAATGAGCACTGCCAGACCAATATTTAATTTAGTACAGTAAGGTTCAAAATTTTGAAAGAAATGAAAAGAAATTGTTATTACTAGACTCGAATTTTAAAAATTTTTATAAATTCGAATTGATGGTTAAAAACAAAATACCAGAAACTTCAAAGTAGTCTTATGCTACATTTTTATGAATGACAATGTCGTCAGCAGTTTTTCACATTGGTCGAATTGTTTAAACTTCGGGTTTCGAATAGAGCACTTCTTTGTCTCTGAAATCCCAAAAAAATCGAAAAAAGACTCAAGAAGTAAGGGCCAGTTGCTGAATCGAATCATAAATTTAAGTTCTACATAAAGTTTTCATTTTTGTATGGGACGTTCCGGAAATCTTAAGTTCTACATAAAATCCCCATACTAAAACAGAACTTTATGTAGAACTTAAATTTATGATTCGATTTGAGCAACTGGCCCTAAAAGTCATACTTGAATGATAGAGAGGGAAAGCACCATCGGGGCACTTCCTTAGTTATTGCTGCAGATAAAAAATTATGGGTGCATGGTGCATGAACATGTTCATCCGCAGCCATTATCCTATTCGTCTCTGTTTTTAACTTTTGTGTTTTATAATCTTCATCCGTCTCGCTTTACTTTTCTGCACTTCTGCAGTTGCAGATGCATGTAAATTCAGCATTATCTAAATTTGTATCTGTTGGTCTTTCATGTTTTTGAGACTTTTTCCTGCAGTCTTAGCAAAAAAGAAATTGCGTCATTTGAGCCTTGGCACTTGACGGATGAAATCACATTTTAGTAGTAGTGTCAGCAAAAGTTTAACATAGGCAAATTTGCCACCGAGAAGTTTTCACCTATTTTGATCTGGCTCAAAAGGAGGTACATTAAATAATGAGGTGCTCTGTTCTAGAACAGTTCGTTGAACACAAAAAAGAACAAAAAAAATTTCATTGTACACCAAATGCCAATCGTTTCTCTCTTGAAGATTTCAGAAAAGACTCGTTGAACACTGTTAAGGCTCCTCTCTTCTCCTGGGGCTAGATTCCGCAAGAGTGAGTATAAAAAACTCACACTCACGGCCCTCTGAAAACTCACGCTCTGAAAGACCGTGAATAAATTTGAAGGATAGTGTACACGTCTTCTGCCAAAAAAACTCACCTTCACCCTTGCGGAATCCAAATTAGAGAGTGTGCACAATTTTTTGTGTACACAATAAAAATTCACTCTTGCGGAATCTAGCCCCATTGCATGAATTGACATTTCGCTGTCAACGATATAAAAGGTGTGTTTCTTTACTGAAAATTCGCACGAAATGCACCGAAATTCGGCGAAAGTCAGTCAAATGTCGTTCCAGCACAGCGATTTTTCGCAGCAGTGCACAAAAGAGAGTGCTCACGAGAGAGTAAAAAAATTTCCCCACCCTGCGAATTTCTGCCACCTAAATTTCTGTGGGCAGAAATCGTGCACAGCCAAAACAAATACAACAACTGTCAAACAGACGTTTTTCAAGCGTTGCTGCGAATGTTTGTTAAAGACCGTTTCTTTACTTTTGAGACAATTACGCTCTTTCAGAGAGTTTCTGGGATTTCTGAGAGAAATTTACCCCACTCCTTAAAATTTGACAGATTTTGAATTTCTGTGCGCAAAGTAAAGAAACAGACCTAAAAAAAAAATTCATCTTTAGGCCAGGGCCAGAGCCACAGAATAATGTCGATTTCCAGTGGTACACAAAAGCACTTTTAAAAGTGCTTTTTTGCTCGAAATATGTTACATTGAGGCACTAGATCACTTTTTTTTTGCCCCGAAAAAGCACTTTTACGAATCTCGATTCAGAGGCAAGATTTACACGCACTTTCACGTACACCAACACAAAACATTTGACGTTTACCAGTTTGCAGTTTGATTATTTTGCATTTTTGGTTAAAGGACTGTGAAAGAGAGATAATAAAAATAAACAATAAACTATTTTGTGAAAATGGATCGCTCAATTTTAGCTGAAATTATCAAAATATTTATGAGTCGTCATCTTGTTCTGATTCCAACGAAGAAGTGTTTGAAATTCTGAAATTCCTTACACAAAACGAAAGGCATTCTGTGAATAATTTTGTTCAAAGTGTTGTGTACAATTATTCGGATGAGGAGGTTTCTTCCTAGTGCATTTATTAATAAAGTTTCGAAAACATTCTTTCTATATAAATTGCAGAACAAAACAAACGGGAAGAGTTGGCTGTCAAAAATAGCACACATACAATGATAAAAAAAGAATTTTGTCTTTTCTGTTCCAGTGAGCACGAAAATAAAGCACTTTTTTAGAGTGCTTTTGTTTTTGCAAAGGAAATCGACATAAGGAATATACAGAAGGTCATCTTCATCCAAAAAGTTCATTTTGCCTACAAGCTAAAACTTAGCGGAAGCCCCCGGGCCGGAAGCCCCCGGGCAGGAAACTGAGGTCAGTGGAAAAAGACGGTTGAGGTGAGATCAATTCCGAAAATTTAACGTTTTTTATTTTGTTGCAAAAAAGTTGGTATTTTTAAGCTTTCTTACAGTCTAGAATGTAGAAAAACTCATTTAAGTATCAGATATAAACTTTGTTTTAAATTTTTCCCAATATTTCACTTACAAAATGTAAAAATTAACAAAAATTGCATACTGATGCAGACACTTCCTTAATTTAACAGTGCACACATGGCCTTAAACTCACCACTCGAAAAAAAATGGGGTGAGATCAAAAAATGACATTTGGCAGATAAATAAATAACCAAATACCTATTGCGTTGCAAAAATTAAAAATATTTTTCCATCCTTCTTGATTTTGCTGCACTCATAATTATGAACACCATAAACTAAACGCTGCAGTGCTAAACCAGGCGTTGATGTAAAATTTCGATATATTTGTTTACTAGTTACATATGAACCGTAGTACATATTTTGCATTATACTTTTAGCTCATTGTTAACAAACGTCCGATTGTCTTTACGATGCATTCTCGACAAACCTGCCACCGACCAATGTGTTCATGATAACAATGCAATGGGATGGGAACTAATACTCTCTACAGACTTGTGTGATCTGCCTCCTAGTAGCAAACGGATTTTTATAAATTTAGTACACATTCTTTCCAAGGACTACGCAGAAGCAAAGTGCTGTAAGGATCCGATAGTTTTTTTTAGATCTTTCTTCAAGTTTATCGCTCGCAGACGATAGTAATACACATGTGGAAAATAAGACGACTGATGCGACGGGTGAAGTCGTTGGGTTGTGGGAAGCATCAACTTTACTTTGAGGACTTAAACCAACAGCAGTGAAAGGCATCAATTTGTGGCAATAAATAAATGATAATTTTTTTATCAACATAAACATAAATCCAAGCATAGAATAAGCTGTACTATTATTTAAATAAAAACCAAGCATTAGTAGCGACAGCGATGTATCTTTATTTTCCATGCTTGAAGATGATTCCAGTATCTCTTTTGATTCGGTAGACAATCATCAGGTATCAGGATCATAAAACAACTGAAAACTTCGTTGAGGTAATCCGTGGCTTCTTCAACTGCTCAAATTTTGATTAAAAACATTCTAATGTCTAAGGCCGTGTGTGAATTGCGTTAAAATGTGTGTTAAAATTTAACACGCGTTAAAATTTGACACTAATGAGGTGAATAAAATGGATTAAAATTTATCGAGCTGTGGAGCAGGTTAAAGTGTGTTAAAATTTGACGTTTCTAGTGATAGAGAAATTTGCTCTTGCTTTGCATAAATTCCAATTCAATTCATACAACGAAATATGAATCAAAAAAAAAAAAACGAAGGCAGGCTGGAAAACCATACATTAAATGTCAGTTAGAAATCAATTAATTTATGTATATAAATTTGATGCTTTTGTTTTCTAGGGTCTCAAGAAGAAAAATTAGAATTAATTGAAACTAGGATAAGTCTGTATGAAAAAAGAAAACAAGAATTAATACAAAATACTTTTGTCATTTTTCTAAACCAAATACGCATTTATTGTTTTGTTTCTTTTGAAATGTATGAAAGATATCAGCCATCAAAACTAATTTTCAGTGTTACTATACCGAATAAATCAATTAATCAAAATGGGAATTTCGTTTGAATATTTTTCATTGTTGTTTTAAAATATGACATTAGAATCGAGAACAATAAAAGAAAAAGATTTTTTTCGGTTTCAGAGACTTTCCATTAATCCTGTTTTCTTAAAAATATGTTTTGTAACAGAAATTATTTTTCCGTGAAAAAGAAAACCAATTTTTGTTCAGGGAAATTTCAAAAATTGTCGGGGGAAATTTTTTTAACCTACGCAGAAATCTTGGTTAAAATAATTTTTTTAACGCAATTCACACAGCAAATGGCTAAATTTGATCCCACCTCAAACAAGACGTCAAATTTTAATCGTGGTAGAAGTTTTAACGCAAATTTTAACGCAATTCACACACGGCCTAAGAAATCAAATGGATCAGTAAAAGGCTTTAAATTTCTGAGATCGTTTAACTCAACAGAGAGGTTCAAAATTATGATAAAAAGACGCGAGCAAACCGCAGCCGAAAAAGAAATATTTGTGTTCTTATGGTACATGGCCAATACAGACACATTCCGGGAATTATACAGTTTGTTCGCGTTGTCGATTTCAATCGCTTGGAATATAGTTAAACGAGTAACGAAATGGGTATTATCTATTGCACATGAATTTTTAAATGGTCGGTGCAAGTGAAGCTGAAATAATTTTGACAAAATTTGAAGATAAGTTTAAAATTTTAGGAGTTACAGGTGACATCAGTGAGACCCACATAAGAATAAAAACATCCACCGATGCGATGGCAAGGAAAGGTATTTGAAGAGCAAACGTCAGTGCAGCATTTCATTGCAAGCTATTCTGTGGAGAACCGGGAGGTCTTCGGCGAACAGATTTTGTTTCGGAGAACCTAGACAAACTCTTATGGTAGCAAAGTTTTACTCGGGGATTCTGCATATTCATGCCAAAATTGGCTAGTAACACCTTTTGAGTATTGTGAAAACCCAAT
Organism: Melanostoma mellinum; assembly: GCA_914767635.1. NCBI lineage: Eukaryota > Metazoa > Arthropoda > Insecta > Diptera > Syrphidae > Melanostoma > Melanostoma mellinum. The sequence goes on from OU612060.1 coordinate 181,759,208, forward strand.
GCCCAAGGTCCACTTGCAGTTTAACCAACTGCTTTGAATTGGACGTGCTGTAGTAGAAGAATCATTTGGTTTGTTAAAAACTCGATTTCGAAGATTGGTGCATTTCACTGATGAATCGAATATCAATTTAGTTGTCAACCTTACGGTTTGTGGTTGTGTCCTTCACAACTTCTGCATTAATAACAACGATCAGATAGAGAACAAACATATAGAAGATAAAATCGAAGGCGTTGAGACTGCGCCTCGAACAACGTATCATCATCATCACATCAAACGACAGCCAAGAAATTAAACCACTTCACAGCAAATAGTTTTAATTCAGTAGCGTGTAACCATCACACATTATTTTATTAGCTCAATTCTTCTCAATCTCATAAGTATACTTTTCCTGGTGTTGGTAACTTTGCTGCTTTGGTTCCAGATTCACTAGCAATTTAAGTCTTGTTTAACGACATCAACTGGAGGGGCAACATCCCGCCTGGGATCACGGTTGCAGTAGTAGTTGGCCGAAAGGAGATGAGCAGGGCCATCGGGGACTTCTGGTGGTGGCTGGATACGATCAGCGAGGCCATCTTCAAAGCGTAAGGCTTTTGTGTGCGCTCTAAGTTCTTTTCCAATTACTCCTGATTCACATTCATTAATTTATTATAAGCATCTAATGATAAATTAATAAGACTTGCCTTTTGGTTCTTGTGATGTCCCATGTCCTCCCTAAATTTATTTACTTTTTGCTGTCAGCTGTCAAACTCTTATTTTTTTTTCTGAGAGTTTCACCTCAGCAATGAACTTTTCAAATGAACTATTTCCTGTTCACTCAAGTTCATTTTTGGGAAATTTGCGGGTTTTGCGGGTGGAGATGGTGGAAGATGACCTTCTGTATATTCCCTATTCTGTGGCCAGAGCGCCAGTAAACAAAAATTAAAAACAATAATTTTATGAAAAAACAATTCTTGATTTGCCTGCGGCTGCGGCTGTTTGACGGGCTTAAATTATGGCCAATTTAACAAATTTTATAATAATAAAATTGATAATTGATCGAAAAGATGGAATGCCATTCTTGAAAAGATAGAATGCCATCCTCGAAGATTCTTCGCCATAACTCAGCGCCTTGGGCGTTTTCTGAATTTCAGCCTCCAGAAAAAGAAGAACATTAGGTGTCAATTGAATTTATAGCCGCACAAGCCACGATAATCCCTTCCCGCCGCAAAACATTCCATCATGGCCAACAGAGTTCCTGACTTGATTATTTGGTAAGTTAGATAGCGTCAAATAAATTCTATGAAAAGCTCAATCAAACCTTCCATATGACGACGATAAATAGTGGTCTGATTTTCGGCCCACTTCTTGTGATTTACTTTTTCTCGAACCTAATGCGCACGAGCTTAGGTGGAGACAACACACATGAAACGTTGTCACAGCTGGTGGAATCTCAGGACAAGGATTACTCTTGGCTGCTTAAGATAATTGTGAATTGCTTTGGCTATAGCTGTATTTTTGTACCTGGATACCTCATCTACAAATATGTCAACCGCACAAATTACCTGGAGAAAACAGGTGAGTTAGCATTTGCAGTCACCTTCCAAAGTATATAATAACGTTTTTTTCTTTCCTCTTTCATTCCATTGTAGAGAAAACGATCATTCATTCGGCAGTTCGCATGTGTATCACTGGTACCACTCACAACGACAACGAACCCAATGATTCGTCACAAACCAAGACACCGCCTGGTCACTCATCGCCGGCAAATGGCTCCGTCAGTTCTTCCATCAAACGCACAAGCTCCCAGGAAGCGGTTTTATTTATCTATTGCTTTATCGGCCTTGTGGGCTCCTACCTCACATGGGGTGTACTCCAAGAGGAAATAATGACGCAAGAGTACACTGACTCGGAAGGTAAAACCACACACTTCAAAGATTCACAGTTTCTGGTGTTTGCCAATCGTTTGTTGTCCGGTATTATAGCCGGCATTTGTATCAGACTACGCAAGGTGCCCAAACATCGAACTCCTCTTTACAAATATTCTTTTGCATCGTTCTCTAATGTCATCAGTTCATGGTTCCAATATGAGGCTCTGAAGTTTGTCAATTTTCCCACACAAGTGCTTGCCAAGTCGTGCAAAATCATTCCGGTGATGTTAATGGGCAAAATCATGTCCCGTACAAAATACGAAACCTATGAGTACCTGACGGCAGTGATGATATCAATGGGAATGGTGTTTTTTATGCTCGGCAATGAAGAGGACAAGAAAGCTTCTTCGGTGACAACCATGACAGGAGTATTCCTTTTAGCAATGTACATGTTGTCTGATAGTTTTACCACCAATTGGCAAGGTGCTCTGTTCAAAAAGTATTCCATGTCGCCTCTTCAAATGATGTGCGGCGTGAACTTGTCAAGCACGATTTTTACTGCAGCATCGCTCTCCGTGCAAGGAGGATTTATGGATTCGTTGACGTTTACAACGGAGGTATTGCTTTGTCTTTTATTAGTTTTCCTTGAAGGATTAATGAACAAAGTGATTTTATTTGCAGCATCCGAAGTTCCTCTTTGATGTTATTGTTCTCTCAATTAGTGCAACATTCGGGCAGCTGTTTATTTTTTATACAATTTCTGTGTTCGGCCCAGTTGTGTTCACTATTATCATGACGCTGCGGCAGGTAAGTAAATGATAAGAAAAGAAGACGTTACTAACATAAAACAGTTCGGAATCTTATTACGCCTCAAGCACACACAGAATTTAAATGGAGACTATGAGTTTCTTTTTTTTTCAGTTATGAAGATTACTACGAAGTAGGGAATCGTTGAGTATTTAGCTGATGACTAGGCAATTTGGGCTCAGAACCCTCACTGAACCATAACGCCCAGTTTGACGAAGAATATTCTCCGATGAATTTTTTTTCTAATTTGGGTCAAATTTTGGGCACTGACAGAGGAACTGGAGTGGTCGTTTTTCGGCCTCTTGTTCTGTTCATTCTCTACATAGGTCGGATGTGCTTTTGCCCATTTTCATCATGAGAATACCCGGTCAGATGTGACCTGTGAGAATGGCAATAAACGGAGTGAGAAAAGGCCTACTTTCCTGGGGTAGAAATTCTTTTTTTTTTTTTCTCTTTAAAGTGTCTGGCCATAAGTTGCTAGAAACTCTCCAGGTCTAGGAACCCCCCTCTTTCATTGGCGGTTTTTAAAAAGTGGGATTCTATTTTTTCTGCTCTTGTTGCTTAAGTGGTTTATGGTTGTCATGTCTGCCTGTTGTGCGGGAGATTCATAGTACTGTAACGTGCGCCTAGTTCGCAAAAATAAAACTCTACCTTTCAATTTAATTCTACCACTTTATTCAGTATCTACTTTCGATATACACTTTATTCGAACTCATAGTCCAATCATTTTAGCTATTTTAAACCCCAATCTGCGGAAAAATTCCTAGAGAGCTGAATTTTTGTATACACCTTTATTACGGCATTGTAATGAAGATGTGAAAAATCGACATTGATATCGTGCCGGCTAAAAAAGTTATAAAGGTCAAAAGGTCACGAAAACTGTTTTTCGCAAATATCTCGCGATCTATTGCTCAGAGGTCAATAAAGGTCATTATAAAAATTGCTTGTCGTAAAATTGTCTACAAAAAGTGTCTTTAGCATTTTTCTGTAGAATTAACCGTTTTCGGAGAAGAGTGCCGAGAAAGGTACTATATTATAACGATGCACTCGTTTCCTCACCACCTTCGAGGTAGAATGCATAAAAAATTATGTACTAAAGTTTATTTTTCTGTATTTTTCTGTATTCAAATAAAAAATTATTCACTCGTAAATAAAATAAACCTCTTATTACATATTATGGATTATGCCTACGGGGGAAACCATATAGAAAAAACGCGCCCTGCATTCTACCTCGAAGGTGGTGAGGAAACGAGTGCATCGTTATAATATAGTAGCTTTCTTGGCCGAGGTTCTCCTCTTCACGAGACGTAGAAAATTAACTGGTCTCAATATCCCCTTTTCAAATGAAGTCAAACATCTTGGAGCAATCCTAGATAGCAAACTTCTTTGGTATAAACATGTCGAGTCTAAAACTACTAAAGCACTGTCAGTTTTATGGCAATGTAAAGGAGCAAGACATGGGGTCTTTCACCGAAAAGGGACCTTTGGATCTATACGGCTATGATAAGACCAATCATTGTTTGGTGGAATAAGCTCTCGCGTAAATACGTTATTGCCTCGTTTGCCAAACTTCAAAGAACAATTTGTCTGGGTGTTACGGGGGCCTTCCCCAGCACACCGGGAGCTGCTCTCGACGCACTGCTGAACCTTCCTCCCCTTGATACCTACATCATGGGGTGTACTCTCAAGACCATTTCTCGTTTAAAACGATGTGGTCACTGGCACAATTCGCACTGGAGCTTTGAGGAGCTCGCAAGCAGCATATCTTTTGACTCACGTCTAATGGATATGCCGTCTGACACGATGATCCCAAGGCTCAAACTGCGTCAAAATTACTCAGTCAACTTTCCTTCGGTTCAGGACTGGTTCGCTCCTGAATCTGAGCCTGGAAAGAACTGTTATCGTATCTTCACAGATGGCTCCAAAGCCGACGAGGGGTCTGGTGCTGGTGCCTTTGTGGAGAATGACGACATACGACTGTACACCTCTTTAGGATCATATGCACCCGATTACCAAACAGCCAAGCAGTGCTTAAGGCCCTTCTTAACCCTCTTACTACTTCGAAAGTGATCCAGGAATGCAACAGCTCTCTGAATGCGGTCGGAAGGTTGAATTCTTTGAGTCTCATTTGAGTTCCAGGTCATCAAGGCATAGCTGGAAATGAGATCGCCGATGAACTTGCTAGGCAGCGATCTCTTTCTCAGGACCTGAACCGTCGCGTCGCTTGGTCTGCCAGGGTCCTCAGTGAGGGCTTCAATCAACGATTGGATCTGCATAGAAAACAACCGTAGATGGCATGCCTCCATTGGATGCAGACACACCAAACGTATGCTCCCCAGCGTTAATAAGAAGACTGCAGCAGTTTTGCTATCTCGTAGCAGAAAAGACCGTAGAAAGCCTATTGTCGCTGCCAGCGGGCACTTCTTTTTTGCCAAGCATTTAAACGTGTTAGGCTTAAGTGATACCAAATTCTGTGAATCTTGTGGAGAAGATGAGGACACTGCAGAGCACTTACTCTGTGAATGTCCTGCTTTTATAGCATGAGGTTACAGATACTCGGCGCAGACATGGTGAGAGCTGGTAGCTTAGGCTCCTTATCATGGCAGGGTCTTTTGGCTTTTCTCCGAACTTCCGGAAAGCTATAACAAATAGAAGCAAATAGAAGGTTGCTAACTGGTAGCACAATGGACTGGTATTTAGGTCTGAGTGCTCCAGCTGGTATTTTAAAAACCTTCAACAGAAAAAAAGGGTTTCTCGGCGCTCTACTCCGAAAACGGTTAATTCTACAGAAAAATGCTAAAGACACTTTTTGTAGACAATTTTACGACAAGCAATTTTTATAATGACCTTTATTGACCTCTGAGCAAAAGATCGCGAGATATTTGCGAAAAACAGTTTTCGTGACCTTTTGACCTTTAAAACTTTTTTAGCCGGCACGATATCAATGTCGATTTTTCACATCTTCATTACAATGCCGTAATAAAGGTGTATACAAAAGTTCAGCTCTCTAGGAATTTTTCCGCAGATAAAACCTAAAATGACTGGACTACAACTCAATTACGTTTATTCAATATTCACACTATCACGTTCTAAATAAAACTGACTTCTGGTTGCGTCAGCTCCCTCTTTATATAGGAGTGTGAAACATCGAGAGATTTCTAGTAGTTTTTCTATGAACCATGATGTCTAGACAAGTTCCCCTCCCGGTATTTCTGCACACATACACACTCACTCACAAAAGACGTCTGCCATTATAGCACTCCATTATAGCGTTGCCAGCACTTGTGTTTTCCGTTTAACGTTTTCAATTAGGAAATCAGCATGAAATGTTGAGTGCACATTACAGTACGAATCCCAATAAAAAAAAAAACAAAATAAAGGGTTTTTAGACGGATATCGTCTTTCTCGAGGAATTGCCAGTCTTCCGTTAGTAAATTAGCCCGATTAGCCGTTCGGAACCGGCAGAGAATTGTTGGTCCCCTCCATTTCCTTACAAAGGCATGGTTGTAAGAGATGTGCTGATATCCAGGGATCACTGCTCTGTTGCGCTACCCCATGTATGTTTTGTTCCATTTTGGAATCGTCTGTGAAACCGGAGACATGGTTTGCTTTTATAGCCTTTCTTTGTCTCAGCCTTCCCTTGTCCGAATGTTGATCTTTGATTACGGTTATTAGAATATGAAATCAGGAGGAGCGTAGTCTGTTTGAATGTCTATAAGAGTATGATTCATATATAATTCTGTGGCCTGATATACAATTATTGCATTGTTTGAGCCGCATTACGCTTTTGGACGCCATATCTTTAGTGAAAATATCTGGAGGAGCTAGCGACAGGAATGTTTTTCAAAACTGCCGTTGCTGTCGTTTTCATGGCACTTGTTGAGCCAATGCATGCTTACCGGTTTCGGGGATGGATGTAACTTTAACAGGCGCTTTAAACATACTTCTTTATCTTAAAGCCCAAGACATCTTCACAGGCATTCTTCTCAGAGCCACCTCTCAATGGACCAAAAACAAAATTTTTCAATCAACAATCCTCAACTTGCTCGGATCAATCCCAAGTCACTCTGACTATTCAATTCCGCAACCGACCTTTGAACAGGTTTCAAGTCTCCATTCCACCGAAGTCCAACTTTTTTTGGAGGCGCCTCCAGAGTTTAATTTTCTTTCGCTCAATTTTGAATATTTTGCAATGCAAATTACTTTAATAGTGTTTTTTATTGAAGATTCAAAAGATTTACCTTCAAATCGACACTCGCGAAAGCACCCATTTTAAAAACCAATGGAACAACACCACTTTCCCCATTCACTTTAGTTAAATTCGATTTCAAATAGATTGCAAAACGCAAAATATAAACAAAAATATTTCAAGCAATGCCAACAACATAAAAGCATGGTATACGTTTCAGCACTGACTGACAATTTCAAGAAAACCGTTACTAAAAATTCAATAGATACTTGTTGTTCATTACTTCACGTGGACTGTATAATAATTTTATGTTACTTGTACTGGATGAGATATGCACTACCGGTATCTAAAACTGTAATGATGACCGATGACAAATAAATAGCTTGTACAGTTTCCTTTAATACATTTAATTTATTTACTTGTTAGTTGCGATTGCGACCGTTCTACTGTAAGTATGTACATGGTTTGACTGACTGAAACAGAATGTGACAAGCGAAAGAAAGATTAAAGAGAATTCAGTAATTGAGCAAAAATTAGTCTAGGGTATGTGGACAGTGTTTGTCAGTTGAGCAAATTGAATACATTGATACAAGTTGAATGGACTTAAGGTCAAATATAATTAGTTGTTTCTGAACATCCCGGCCGCCCTGGAACGAGTTTCAGGACATGGGTAATAGCGCAATCTTAGTGATGGGGCGAACTAGTACTCCACTAGCTGTTTTCACGGAAACTACTCGTACTCGACCATCAGTTCCCTGAGTTGTTGATTCAATCCTTCCAAGAAGCCACTTTGTTGGCGGAAGATTTGGCTCCTTAATGATGACTAGGTTTCCTGGGCTGAGGTTTGGAGTTGCGGTTTTCCATTTTTTCCGTTCTTGAAGTGTGGTGATGTACTCGAGATGCCATCTTTTCCAGAACCCTTGGACCATATTTTGTAGATGGTTCCACTGTGATAGACGATTTATTGGGGTAGTTAGAGTTGTAGGTTCCGGGATAGCAGCAAATGGTTCACCTATAATGAAGTGAGCGGGTGTTAATGGGTTAAGATCACTATCGGAAATAACACAAAGAGGACGAGAATTTAATATGGATTCTATTTGCGTTAATACGGTGTACATTTCTTCGAAAGTTAAAATGGTTGCGCCAATGACTCGTCGTAAGTGATACTTAACCGACTTAACTCCAGCCTCCCAAAGGCCTCCAAAGTGTGGGGAAGATGGTGGGATAAAATGCCAAGTAACATTATCCCTTGCAAGTGACGCAGCTACGGTCTCGTTGAAAGCTTCTGAGATAACTAGTCGGTGCATCTGGTTGAGGCATCGACGGGCACCTTGGAAATTAGTTCCATTGTCCGAGTAGACATTTGAACAAAAACCGCGTCGGGAAACGAATCGGCGAAAGGCGGCTAGAAATGCGTCTGAAGTGAGGTCACTCACTAACTCCAGATGTATAGCCTTTGTGGCCATACACACGAATAAACAAATGTACGCCTTTGATGTTTTTGGATTACGGCCTCTGGAGAGCTTTATGCAAAATGGCCCGGCATAGTCACAACCAGCATTTGAAAATGGACGACTTGGCGATATTCGTTGCAAGGGTAGATCACCCATTAGCTGCGATGTAGTAGCCTTTCGCAACTTGAAGCATGTAGTGCACTTGAACACTATCTTCCTGATTAAGTTTCGGGAGCCCAGGATCCAGAACTGTTGACGTACGATGGCAAACGTTGCGGAGACTCCAGGATGCAAATTAGCCTTGTGAATATCTTCTACAATAAGATAAGAGAAGTTAGTGTTTGGAAGAATATAAGGATGTTTAATATTATAAGCTATATTAGCGTTTTTAATTCTTCCTCCTACTCTAAGCAGACCTTGTGTGTCAAGAAAGGGAGTATACTTTAGCAAGTTAGATTTCAGGGGCATTCGATTGGTTGTTTTTAGGGTACGAATATCGGCACTGAATGATTTTAATTGCACGGATTTGATGAGGGTTGTTTTAGCGATAAGTAGTTCTCGAGTTGTAAGATAAGAGGTACGACGGTTGGGTTTTTCACTCAGATAATTAAAGATAAACCGAATTACATAAGCGAGAATGCGTTGCATTCGCAACCACGATGAAGTTTTGTTTATTATGTGATCGATAACATCAAAATTACTAGGTTCGGTTAGAAGAACTTGGCGAGGGCATGGTTTCATTTCACGCAGAAGGTCATCGTCGTCCAATTGACGTGGTTTGAAGTTAGATTTCGGCCATGTGTGCTCGTCACGCGATAGAAATGGTGGACCCGTCCACCAGAGATGATGATTTGGAAGATCCGATGGAAGCACACCGCGTGAGGCACAATCTGCTGGATTCGACTCTGTTGAAATGTGACGCCAGCCACTGCTTGGAATGATGTCCAGTATAGCTGCTGTTCTGTTGGCGACAAACGTAGTCCAGCGACGAGGAGGTGATGACAACCAATGTAACACGATCTCCGAATCGCACCACGCTACGGTTTTTGTGAACTGACATGACAATGACGATCTCACGAGACTGAATAACCGAGTTAACAGTAAAGCTCCACACAGCTCAAGACGGGGAATCGAAACAGGTCTTAATGGGGCAACCTTGGTCTTTGCTGCGACAATTGTAATTTTGTAGCTTCCTTCAGCGAGTTTACAGCGAGTATACAGGACAGCACCATAAGCGAGAGTGGAGGCATCGCAGAACCCATGAAGCTCAACCTCGTTGGGCGAAACTGTCAACAAGTATCTAGGTACTCGAATCTGCTCAAAACACCTAAGCTCTTTCCTGTATCTATCCCAACGATCAGCTAAGTCTGAAGGCAACGGGTCATCCCAGCCAAGGTTCAAGTTTGAAGACCAAAGTTCCTGAAACAACATTTTGAAGAGGACAACAGATGGCGCCAGCAATCCTAATGGGTCGAATATGCGCGATACTTCCGACAACAACGAGCGCCGAGTTAATGAAATGGATGGAACAGACTTCGACATGCGAACCGCGTATTCATCATTGGCAGGATTCCAATGCATTCCGAGCAATTTGACATACGAGTTTGTGCGGTCTGTATCGTAAAACGAGTATTCACAGTCTTCAGTTGGCAGCGTCGCAAGGAGGGGCCAACAATTAGAGCTCCATTTTCGCAGCTCGAGTTTGGCCATGGACAGAAGATTAACTAGCTCTGCTTGTAATTCGATGAGTTGTTTTGTTGAGTTTGCCCCAGTCATTACGTCGTCCACATAGACGTCTTCCGATAGAACACGGGCTGCGTTGGGGTAGTCCAGTTTATAATCCTCAGAAAGTTGTTGCAACACGCGAACTGACAAAAATGGAGCTGAAGCTGTACCGTACGTCACAGTACGCAACCGATAGTGTTCAATTTCCTTAGACGGGGAGTCGCGCCAAACAATACGTTGGTAATCACAATCAGCATCGTCGATCCAAATTTGACGGAACATTTTAACCACGTCGGCAGTAAATACGAAAGGATGCTGTCGAAACCGTAAGCAAACACCAACTAAATCCCGTTGAATAGGAGGGCCTATTAGCAAGGTGGTGTTTAACGATTTTCCAGTGGAGTCCTTAGCAGAACCATCAAAAACAACACGCAATTTTGTCGACGAACTTTCCGGCTTCATAACGGCGTGATGGGGAAGATAAAAACATTTGCCACTGGGAACTTCAATTTCATCACGAGGCACCCGAGTCATGTGACCTAACTGTATGTATTCTCGCATGAAGTCGGAATATAAATGCAACAATTTTGAGTTCTGAGCAAAACGACGTTCCATTGCAACTAACCGAGATATAGCGAGAGGGAGAGTGTTTGTGAACGATGGATTTGGAGTTTTAAATGGGAGATGAACAACATACTTCCTGTCAGGAGACCGAGAAAAGGTCTGTCGAAAATGTTCCTCAGCCTGGTCAACCACAATTGAGTCGGTTGTTGGATGAACCTCCTCAATGTCCCAGAAACGTTGTAACAACGCATCTGTGTCAAGCAATGTATGAAACGACGAGAAATGGTTCGATTCGTTTGGTTCATAGAATTGTCCGGTTATGACCCATCCAAACGAAGTGCGTTGTGCGATTGGGCATCCACTATGACCTCGAAGTTGTCCCGTTTCGATAATGCTCCAAAGTTTGTCACCACCTAGAAGAATATCGATTGGGGAGGCGACGTTGAAATTTGGATCAGCGAGTTCAAGATTTTGAATATGAGACCAGGAGGAAATGTCAATGGATCTAGTTGGCAACCTTGACGTTAGTTTGTCAAGTATGAAGGCATCAACGAATAAATGAAACGAATTGATTCGAGAACGAAGCTTTAATGAGATGACTCCTTTAGTGTATCCAACTTCAGTCGACGATAAACCGACGATAGGAATTCTTGAATGTTTACGTTGATAACCGAGTCTTTGAGCGAAGGATTCGGTAATGAATGTAGATTGTGACCCGGAATCTAGTAGCACACGACAATCTATAAGATTTCCCTGAATGTCTTGAATTTTAGCTAAGATAGTTGGTAACAAAGTTGATTTGCACAGACTAAAATCAAGCGAGTGATTATTTACGAGTGGAGCGATCGAGTTGGATTGAGCATGGTTAGATGATACTGAAGATCGGAAATGGTTCGAGGAACCCGACGGAGACGTTTGAGCTTGAGTAACTGCATCTTCAGAATGAACAAGCGAATGATGGCGTGATTTGCACACCCGACAACGAAACGAAGAGCGACATAGTTTTGATGAGTGTCCAGATCGGAGGCAGTTAAAGCATAGTGAGTTGGTTTTCGCAAACTGTCGACGAGAATCAATGTCTAACGCGACGAACTTCGTGCACTGTGCAAGGATATGACTGTCTTGACACATTGGACATTGTGATTTTAGATTTGAGGTTGACGGTCCAGCTAGATGAGCTCGAATACCGCTTGTTTGTTTTATACGCGTCGTACCCGAACGACTATTAACTGATTGGCATGCCTCCAAAGCATCGCACCGCTGCGCTAAGAATTCTAAAAATTCCGATATAGATCTTCCTTCAAGAGAGCCGACTTGTTCTGCCCAGGCTTGTTTGGTTTCTGCATCGAGTTTATTTAATAATAAATAGATAAGCCAAGGGTCGCGACCCGAATTCCCCAAGGCATTAAGACCACGCACGACTTCATCTGCCCCGTCCGATATTTTTCTTAAAACTTGAACATTCGAATTATTGATAGTGGGTAGCGACAAAAACGTTTCAATAAATGATTGCGCAATTAGCTGGCTTCGATCGTAGCGCCTTTCTAAGCGCTCCCAGGCTTCTGGATAGTTGGCATCATTGACTTGTAAATGTTTTATGAGATTTGCGGCGTCATTGCGCAAATAAGATTTGAGATAATAAAATTTATGGGTCGGACTTAGGTTTGCTCTTGCGTCGACTGAACCGAGAAAAATGTCCCGAAATGAAGGCCAATCCTTATAATCCCCACTAAATGGCGGTACGATGACTTTCGGAAGTTTGGACACGTGATCACTCGATGAATGCGAAGACGAATTGATTTTTTCGAAAAAAGCTGATTGCTGATCAGCTAACCGATCTAACGCTGTAGAATGGTCGAGAACGTCACCTACACTTTTTTTTGTTTTATCGCGAATTGCCTTAGTTAGCCCGGCATTGGCACGGAAATATTTTAACTCATATTCGGAAAAGTCACTCTCGAGTTCATCAGTTTCTTGCTCATCTACCACCTGTTCAAGCAGTTCGTTGTGAAGGCACGAAAATTCAGACCATGTGGTCTCGAGTTTATTTAACCTAATCTCTAGCATTTCAATTGGTGTAAATTCGTCTATTGTTTCTACAAATACTGACGCACGAGTTAAGCGCCCTTTAGCATGACCGCACTTTGATTTTAATACACCTGCCATTGCAGTTACGGTACACGGTGATAAAGTTGATTTAGTTAGAGAACAAGCGTCTACGGTAGAAAGCCGATGCCGTTAATTTAGTTAGAGAACAAGCGTTTACGGTAGAAAGCCGATGCCGTTAATTTAGTTAGAGAACAAGCGTTTACGGTAGAAAGCCGATGCCGTTAATTCAGTTAGAGAACAAGCAGACCCACACGTGTTGTACCGTGGAGGGGTGTATGCCTAGCAGTTATATAATCTCGATTTTTAATAAAACATATAAATACTCTAGGTCGCAAAAAACACTCTGCAGCAGCGTTTTTTTTTTCTTCATAAACGAGCAACAGATTCAGTCTACTTACGCAACTGTACGTACTTCAATACCCTTTTTAACCTGTTTTCTTTCTTACGTATATTTTTTCTCTTACGACAGTTTATTGAGAAATATTCACGAATGTTCTTTTTTGCATTCGGTTTGAAGGACCAGATGTTCATTACTTCACGTGGACTGTATAATAATTTTATGTTACTTGTACTGGATGAGATATGCACTACCGGTATCTAAAACTGTAATGATGACCGATGACAAATAAATAGCTTGTACAGTTTCCTTTAATACATTTAATTTATTTACTTGTTAGTTGCGATTGCGACCGTTCTACTGTAAGTATGTACATGGTTTGACTGACTGAAACAGAATGTGACAAGCGAAAGAAAGATTAAAGAGAATTCAGTAATTGAGCAAAAATTAGTCTAGGGTATGTGGACAGTGTTTGTCAGTTGAGCAAATTGAATACATTGATACAAGTTGAATGGACTTAAGGTCAAATATAATTAGTTGTTTCTGAACACTTGTCTTTCGTTCAAATCAAATAAAACATTTAGACCAATGCTTCACTAAACTTAAAACAAAACCAGAAAAGGACAGACAAACTGATGCCATCTACAAAATAAATTGCAAAGGCAAAACCCAATGAACCGTGCATTGGAACCACCAAACAATTTCTTTGACAACGTAGGTCTGTCAAATCACAAGTCAGACATAAGATAAAAAAAAAGTCCGGACAAGACAGCTCTGGCGTATCACAGTAGGTTTGTTCGTTGAAGCCCTAGGGTCGCCATAGGGTCGCCACAAAGCGTTTTTTGAGAAACCTAAATTCACCCTGAATGTCAAATTGACTGTTTTTTGAGCCATAGGTTTGCCATAGGTTTTCCCCAAACTCGCCCTAGCTTTTTGCTGTGGCGATTTGAGGGCTGTCAAATGGCATGTATTTTTTTTTTTAATGACAGGGATGTGTGGTGATTTGTGGTGTAGTGTTTTTTGAGGACTGGAAAACCCAGGTTTTTTTGACAACTCATAGGGTTGTCAAGAAAACCTGGGTCAACCCTGGGGAAAGTTCAACGAACAGACCTAGTATTGGGAGAGGTTATTCTCCAGACTTTGATGGCTTTAAAATTTTACAGACGGAGAAACATGTTTCTAAACGGTACACGTTAGAAACATTACATATTATCAACAACTTATCATAATATTCTCAACAACTACAACAACATGAATAGAAAACTAGACATACAAAACATTTCGGCCGTTAATTGTTCTCTCCTGTCATCCTATGCGTAGATCCCGTAGGAGCGAAAACATTTTTGTCGTCGATCGCAAAGGAAGATTAAAAAAGACTGACCAAAACTGAGGTCAATAGGGCTGTAAACCTTTGCAACTTAAGCTTAAGTCGAATTTTATAAACCAGTTTCGGAACTGATGCCTCAAAATCTTCACCATCTATTAAAATGTATGTTACCTTATTTGTCTGAAAGTTACCTTACTTCCCGTCGTCGCGTCGTCTTTCTCGCAAAATCACAACCAATTGAACCAATATACTCTAACACTGAAATCTGCTTTTAAACACTTTTTATTACCAAAAACTAATTGTAATTATAAAAAAATGAATTAAATGAACGTATTGCAAATGGACTGTATCTTTTCTTTAATAATAAATTGTCTTTTGTCTATCAAATTTTCTTCTTTTTACTTCTGCTGCTCGATGCTCGTTGACGACTGACTCTTTCTCCTCTTTCGTGAACTAGATTTTCATTGTGTGTGTGTAGTGTGTGTTTTGCAGTGTGCGTTTTATTTTATTTTTTCTCCAACAATGTACTCGTAGGACTTCAACGCAAGGGTCTACTTTGCTTTCAGATTCGATTAGATCTTTTTCACCCTTCATTTTGCTTTGAAACAGTGTCCAGGCAATGAAAAAATACTGTCTAATATTTGGTTTGTTCGTTGAACTTTACCCAGGGTTGACCCAGGTTTTCTCGACGACCCTATGAGTAGTCAAAATACCTGGGGTTTCCAGTCCTCAAAAAACGCTTAGCCACAAAATCAGCACACATCTCTGTCATTTGAATAAAAACACATGCCATTTGACAGCCCTCAAATCGCCACAGCATAAGCCTAGGTCGAGTTGAGGAAAAACCTAGGTCAACCCTACGGCTCAAAAAACACTCAGTTTGTCATTCAGGGTGACTTTAGGTTTCTCAAAAAACGCTTTGTGGCGCCCTCAGGGCGACCCAAGAGTTTCAACGAACAAACCTACTATAGCAAATATTGCCTTCTATCAATTGATGACTTTTTACTTAAATTTTGATTTATTTTATTTTCCAGGCTGGAGCGATAACGCTATCGTGCAATATCTACCATCACAGGATATCAATTCTCGGTGTCTTTGGAGTGATGATTGTATTTCTTGCAATCTTTCTCAGAGTGTATTGTAACCAAAGATTAAAGGCTATTCGAAAACAGGCAGAGGCTGTTCGCCCGAAACTAATTGTTTAGTAGAAATAACGAATTTTGTTTTATAAACCTTCTCATTAAGTAATCGTATAGCTTCTGTAGCTAGGCTATTGTTAATATTTTACATTATTTACTCGAATGTTAATTTTAATGTGTAAGTCTCAACGAAAGCCGAACAAAGATCATAAAGTTTTTAAAATCTCTTGTTTTAATTTACTTAAGGCCAATGTCTATCGGTATATACTTAATTGATTTATTTATCGAAATATGCATGCATGTATCTTGTGTCGTTATAATCAAATACAGCTTTTAATACAGAATTATAATTTAATTTAATTGAAAAGATTTAAAATAGTTCTATATTTTTTTTTTTTTATATTTTTGGAATAACTCCACTCAAGTTTCTTAAATATTTCGGAATCGAGGCCCACCAAAGAGTGCTTTTCATTATTTGTTCATATGTAAAGTGTCTCCGGCATTGACATACAAGTGATGCTAGTAACCAAGTTCTAGTCCGTGAATGGAAATATGTATGTATTAATCTTTGCCGATGCATGGGAAAAAACAGAAAGTAATTTCATTCTGGTGTAAAGGAGGTGGTGCATATTTCTATGGAGCCTGTACCAAATGAAAGCTTACGTTCAGCCCAATCAGCTGCCAAATATTTTTGAATTCGGTCTTGGTAATTTTGAGATAGTTAGACTTGAAGTTGAGTGCCGGAAATGGGAAAAATCATACATTTCTGCAAATAATTACGTTTATCTCGAAAAGCATAGCACGTAGGACAATGATTTTGGTATCATATGAAAGATCATAAAAATATCTTTCATTTCATTCAAAATACAGTTTTCAAAATGCCTTATGTTTCGAAAAAATAGACCTAAAAGTTGTTTGTGGTGGATGGGCGTTGTACTATTCGGGTAGGCTCTGACTGGTGCCAACTTGGCGGCGCCAGATGCTGTAACTTATAGTACACGTCAATTGTGCTTACTATACCTCCAAGCGGTATCCACTGGGACCTGGGATGCTCCGTCCAGAGCTGACCTGCTAAACTAGTAAGTGCGAGTGTTGACGAAGGAATCCGGAACAAAAGAATTGTGAGCGATCAACACTATAGGTCTGTTCGTTGAAGCCCTGGGGTTGCCCTAGGGTCGCCACAAAGCGTTTTTTGAGAGACCTAAATTCACCCTGAATGTCAAATTGAGTGTTTTTTGAGCCATAGGTTTGTGACAGGTTTTCCCCAAACTCGCCCTAGCTTTTTGCTGTGGCGATTTGAGGGCTGTCAAATGGCATGTATTTTTTTTTTTTTAATGACAGGGATGTGTTGTGATTTGTGGTTTAGCGTTTTTTGAGGACTGGAAAGACCAGGTTTTTTTGACAACTCATAGGGTTGTCAAGAAAACCTGGGTCAACCCTGGGGAAAGTTCAACGAACAGACCTTATAATTACTCTGCGAACAATGACTGACTGCACGAATCTCAGTGGTCTACGAGAGCTTTCGTGTAAATGTTCCAGCGGACAAATTCGAAGGTCAGAATCAACGGTGGACTTCAGCAGCCATAAAAAGCAGAAACCCCTGAAGGAGCTACTCCAACATATTTGGTTTAAAGGTCTTTCAGGGTCTTTCAATACTAGGACAGGGTATTGAAGTAGAGATGGTGGCGGATGAGCTCCTGGTGAGCCAACGGCAGCACTCACACCCCTGCAGCAGGGTACTGACACTGGATATTCCAGCCCTTTGTTTCCGAAGGGATCCAAAAGGATCTGGCCCTCCAGGTTGGGGGTTGTGCGTAGGGTTAACTACTCAACCACGTAAAAAAAGGACAGTTCCGAAACAACCAAAAGCTTTGGATAACAATAATGATTTTAAAGTTGACGACCCAAGCAAACGAATAAAGGACAATGACCTCCGGATCTGCACGTGGAACGTTAAATCACTTAATGGATTACGTGCAGCTGGAGAATTAGCGGACGCCCTGGACTTCTGCAAAGCAGACATAACCGCCATCCAAGAAGTGCGATGGAGTAGACCGGGCATAAAGAAGATGAAAAACTGTGACATCTACTATGGCGACTGCTACAGACAACAGAAACAGCGCTTATTTGGGTGCGGATTTGTCGTAAGAGGGAGACTCAGGGATAAGGTGATTAGCCAAAATCCAGTCAATGAGCGTATAGTGACCATCCACATCAGGGCTAAATTCGCCAACATTAGCCTGATATGCGCCCACGCCCCCACAGAATAGAAAGACGACGATTCCAAAGACTGTTTCTACGAGCTCCTCGAAGAAACATATGAGCAGTGCCCTAGACACGACATGAAAATCGTGCTTGGCGATTTCAACGCAAAACTAGGGAAGGAGGACATCATTGGAAACACAATCGGTAAGCATAGCCTCCACGACAAAACCTCCGAAAACGGATTGAGGCTAATCGATTTTGCTGCGGGGCTAAATCTTGTTGTAAGTAGTACACGCTTCCCGCTTCTCAAAATTCATAAAGGAACATGGCGATCCCCAGATCAATTAACCGTCAACCAAATTGACCATGTTGCGATCGACGCAAGGCACTCTTCCAGTGTGGTAGATGTCCGAACTTTCCGAGGGGCCAACTTTGACTCGGACCACTACCTTGTTGTAGCCAAGGTACGAATGAGGATATCTTGTTCCCGACCAGCAAGAACTAACGCTGTGAAGAGATATGAGGTCGGAAAGCTACAATCGCAAGAGATTGCCAATGCCTTTTCCAATCGAGTGTCCCTTCAATTATCCTTGAATCCCATACCGCCAGCATTAAACATTGAAGATCAGTGGCAGCAATGCCAAGAAGCCATCAGAACCGCTGCTTCTGAGGTTCTGGGTTTCACTCGGCCACCAAAACGAAACCCATGGTTCGATGAAGAATGCAGGCAGGCAAATGCAGCCAAGCAAAGAGCACGACAAATGCTTATGCAAACACGAACGAGGGCTGCTTACGATCAGTATTACGGGATTTACAAGGAGAGAAGAAGGGAAGAACACCGACTTCTCAAAAAGAAAAAGAAGCAGCATGAGAAGCGCTCGTTTGAGGAAATAGAGAGGTGCCATGACAGGAACGAGATTCGGAAGTTTTATCAAAAGGTAAAAAGATCCTGCCAGGGTGGCAAACCCTGAACTCAAGCCTGTAAAGACCAGCAGGGAAACATAGTTATAGAGTCACAGTCGCTACTGAGGATCTATAAAGATCATTTCTGCAGACTGCTTAACGGCGATGAGGACACAAATTCCGCTGTCAGGCAGATTGCCCCATTCAGCTTGGACGATGATCAAGAACGCCGTCCTCCCGACCTAGGAAAAGTTAAGCTTGCCATATGCAAACTTAAATGAAATAAGACTGCGGGTGCAGATGGCCTTGATGCCGAACTTTTCAAGGCAGCTGGAGACCAGTTGGAAAGGAGCATGCACCAGCTGATCTACCTGATATGGTCGGAAGAAAGCATGCCCGATGAGTGGAACCTCAGTATCGTATGCCCGATCCTAAAGAAAGGAGACCCTCACAATTGCGCCAGTTATAGAGGGATAAACCTCCTTAACGTCGCTTATAAGATCTCGTCTGCTGTAATATGTGAACGTCTGAAACCCCACGTCAACAACTTGATAGGACCTTATCAATATGGTTTTAGACCAGAAAAGTCCACAATAGACCAAATTTTTAAATTACGGCAGATCTTGGAAAAAACCCGAGAACATAATATCGATATTCACCACCTCTTTATCGATTTCAAGGCCGCTTATGACAGTATCTACAGAGACGAGCTGTACAGAGCCATGTCTAGTTTCGGCATCCCTGCAAAACTCGTACGACTATGCAGGATGACTTTGGAGAATTCACGCTGCTCCGTCAAGGACGGTAAAGAACTCACCGAGACCTTTGATGTCGAAAAAGGTTTTAGACAAGGCGATAAACTGTCATGCGATTTCTTCAACATCATACTTGAACAGATTGTAAGAAACTCAAACGTCAACACCAGAGGAACAATCTTTCAAAAATCTGTACAATTACTCGCCTATGCAGACGATATTGACGTAATGGGAACAAAAAAGCGTGATGTCATAGGTGCTTTTGCGAGTATTGAAACAGAAGCGGCAAAAATGGGTTTGATGGTTTATGAGGGCAAAACGAAGTATATGCTGTCATCAAACAGGGACACAGAACATCGACAAATTGGACAAAACGTCGCATTAGACAGACATAACTTTGAGGTAGTACAGGACTTCGTCTACCTAGGATCCGCTGTAGACACGGACAACAACATCAGTGCGGAGATCAAACGGAGAATAACTCTTGCCAACTGTTGCTTCTTTGGGTTAAGAAGGCAATTGAGAAACAAAACCCTCTCCAGAAAAACCAAGGTAACCTTATATAAGACCTTAATCATCCCAGTCCTGCTTTACGGCGCGGAAGCATGGACCTTATCGAAAGCGGATGAGGAAACTCTTGGTCGTTTCGAAAGAAAAATTCTCCGAATGATCTTTGGTCCCGTATGCGAAGACAATGTGTGGAGAAGAAGATACAACAACGAGCTGTATGAGCTGTACCGCGACATGGGCATAACCAGAAGAGTACGCATCGCAAGGCTACGATGGTTGGGCCATGTAGAGCGGATGGACACAAACGCTCCGGCTCGTCGGGTGTTCGAAAGCACATTGCAGGGAAATCGCGGAAGGGGAAGACCTCGTCTTAGGTGGCGCAATCAAGTGGATGAAGACCTCAACCGACTTGGAGTTCGAAACTGGAGAGAGCTCGCCCGAAATGGAAGTCGTTATAGAAGGATGTTGGTTGAGGCCCAGGTTCAACCCGAACTGTAATGCTTACCTAAGTAAGTAAGTAAAAGTTGTTTGAAAAGAAACATTTTCGTTGACGTTTGCCAGCCAATATCTCATAATCCCATAATTTTGTTTGCACCACTTTAATCCTTAATTGGTAAGCTTTAATTTGATATATAATTACGCTATCATACATAAAGCATATCACGTACATTATACACAATTCCTAAAAAAAAAATTAAACAAAAAATATGTTCCACAGCAAATGCATTTTTTCATTTAATTTTTCGCAGTTCCTACTTTGTTTTTTACTAAACATAAAAACAAAATACATTTTAATGCTGCAAATGAGAAAAAAAAATTACTAATCTTCGTTTAGATCTATATCAAAATACCATCCAAAAACAAATCTAAAAAACTGATTGCTAGGTACCAAGCTTAAACATACAAGTCCGCGACCGTTAGGCCTAATTCATTGATAACTGATTGTTGGCTTGTGAGTGAATTATGTTGTTGAAAATCAAACAATCTAGCAATCTGTTTCTTATCAGTAATCACTTTTCATTTATTTTCATTTATAAATTAAATGAAGGGCTCCGTTCTACTCGTAGAACAAAAAAAAAAAAAATTTCATTGTACACCAAATGTAAATCGTTTCCGCCTGGTAGATTTCAGAAATGATTCATTGAACACTGCTTAAAATTCTCTCTTCTTCTGGTTTGCATGAATGAGGCTGTTCAGACAGGCGCAAGTGAACCGTGCAAAATTGACGTCTATATGTTTTTCTCTTTCCCACATAGTTGTAAGAAAGAGACTTTTTTTTGCGCCGAAGTTTTTAAAAGTTTTAAAATTTTCTTGGCGGAGTTTTGACATTTCCTTGTTTTGACACTTGTGTTTTTTTTTCTCGAGTAAAGAGACTGTAGTTGTTTGAAAAATAAATGCTCTTTTTCATGTTCCTGAAGCAAAAATACGAAAATAAATAAATTATTTTTTCAGTTCAGTTTAATTTCTGAGTTTTTTCTTTCCAAATCTTAAGGCAAAATAGTCGTCAAAATAAATCCATCGCGTTCACATTAGTTTCAGTCTGAACACGACGGAGTGGCGGAATGTCAAAATTGCACGGTTGACTTGCGCCAGTCTAAACACCGTCAATTGACATTCGCTGTCAATGCCATAAAAAAATTTATCTTTCGGCCGGTCAACAAAAAAATTATAAAAACAAATTCTTGCTACTTGCTTTGCTTGCGGCTGCGGCTGTTTTGCGGGCATAAATTATGGCCAATTTAACAAATTTTAGCATACAAAATTTGTAGGGTAAGGTCACCTAAATTCAAACACTCCCAGTTGTCGAACACTTTTTGAAAAACATCGCTCAAACTGCATTATTTCAAATTTTTTTAAATTGTTTTAATGCGAAATTGTAAAAGGTGTTATACTCTTTAACCCTCAGAAACAACTCACAAGGTCACAAGTACAACCAATAGGTGTGTTTAGTGAAAAAATTTGCAAAATTATGTTTGGTATCCTATTATAATAAAAATCTTTATTCGGAAACATTGGAATCAAAACTAAACTAACATGCGATGTTAATTCAATTGATTTAAAGTTAAATTCGATTTCAAATAGATTGCAAAACGCAAAATATAAACAAAAATATTTGAATCAAATGTCAACAGCTGATTTTGACACTTTGCTCCAATCTGCTCTTACTCAAAAGTAAGTGCAGAAAATGCTGCTCTAAAAGCTCTAGAGCAGGTCATTAAACACAAAAAGTTCTTGCTCGGAGCAGAAAAATTGTCATTAAACACCAAAAAGCTGCTTTTTTCTGCTCTAGATCGATCTAGAGCAGGTCATTAAACACGCTTGTTATAAGAAACTAAATAATTTTTACGTCTTTCTATCAACAAAAGTAGCAAAACCTTTGGGGCCAGTATTCGAACACCTTTTTTCAGTGTTCGAATCATGGAAACTCGGTACAATTTTAGGTTTCCTTTGTTCGAACAGTTAACAATTTCAATTATCACGTAGGTGTCTCATAACTTCTTGCCAAAGAAGATGGCTTAAGAAATATAGGTTGTCACCATTTAGCATAACCATTTAACGTACACCCAACTTTGTGCTCAAAATAAAGACTTTGTGTGCAACTCTTCAAATCTTATCTGATTTATATGGTTCAATAAAATTGAGAAAATATTAATATAAAAAAAATATAAAAATAAATATAAAATATAAAAATATAAATAAAAATGTTTGGATAATTTAAAATAGAGAAAACTTTAAAAATGTCTGTTTTGTGAAGCAATTAAATGTTAGTCTTAACCCAAAACACCATGTTCGAAATAATGAAACTTAATGTTCGGCTTTAGGAAACAAGTGTTCGGTTACTGGGGAATTGGATTGTTTTCCAGTTTATATTGTTTTATAAAAAAACGGTTAAGGTTACAGAATTAAATTTAAGTTTATTAAATAAAGTTTGAGTTTGAGAATCTAATTAATTTAACTTCGTGTATTGAATATCGAAGGTTGTCTGGCAATGAGCGATTACTTTATTGCAAGTCACTAACTGGGGACATGACCCTATTCCCTAATAATCGATCGAAAAGATGGAATGCCATTCTTGAAAAGATAGAATGCCATTCTTGAAGATTCTTCGCCATAACTCGGTGCCTCGGTCGTTTTCTGAATTTCAGCCTCCAGAAAAAAGAATATTACATGTGAATTGAATTTATAACCGCACAAGCCACGACAATCCCTTCCCGCTGCAAAAAATTCCATCATGGCCAACAGAGTTCCTGACTTGATTATTTGGTAAGTAAGATAAATAAATTCTTTGTAAAGCTCAATCAAAACATCCATGATATAAATAGTGGTCTGATTTTCGGCCCACTTCTTGTGATTTACTTTTTCTCGAACCTACTGCGCACGAGCTTAGGTGGAGACAACACACATGAGACGTTGTCACAGCTGGTGGAATCTCAGGACAAGGATTACTCTTGGCTGCTAAAGATAATTGTGAATTGCTTTGGCTACAGCTGTATTTTTGTACCTGGATATCTTATCTATAAATATGTCAACCGCACAAGTTACCTGGAGAAAACAGGTAAGTTAGCATCTGCAGTCACCTCCCAACGTATAGAATAACTCTTTTCTCTTTCATTGTAGAAAAAACGATCATTCATTTGGCAGTTCGCATGTGTATCACTGGTAAAACTCACAACGACAGCAAACGCATTGATTCGTCACAAATCAAGACACCGCCTGGTCACTCATCGCCGGCAAATGGCTCCGTCAGTTCTTCCATCAAACGCACAAGTTCCCAGGAAGCAGTTTTATTTATATATTGCTTTGCCGGCCTTGTGTGCTCCTGCCTCACATGGGGTGTACTCCAAGAAGAAATAATGACACAAGAGTACACTGACTCGGAAGGTAAAACCTCACACTTCAAAGATTCACAGTTTCTGGTGTTTGTCAATCGTTTGTTGTCCGGTATTATAGCCGGCATTTGTATCAGACTACGCAAGGTGCCCAAACATCGAACTCCTCTTTACAAATATTGTTTTGCATCGTTCTCTAATGTCATCAGTTCATGGTCCCAATATGAGGCTCTGAAGTTTGTCAATTTTCCCACCCAAGTGCTTGCCAAATCGTGCAAAATCATTCCGGTGATGTTAATGGGCAAGATAATGTCCCGCACAAAATACGAAACCTATGAGTACCTGACGGCAGTGATGATATCAATGGGAATGGTGTTTTTTATGCTCGGCAATGAAGAGGACAAGAAAGCTTCTTCGGTGACAACCATGACAGGAGTTTTCCTTTTAGCAATGTACATGTTGTTTGATAGTTTTACCACCAATTGGCAAAGTGCTTTGTTCAAAAAGTATTCCATGTCGCCTCTTCAAATGATGTGCGGCGTGAACTTGTCAAGCACGATTTTTACTGCAGCATCGCTCTCCGTGCAAGGAGGATTTATGGATTCGTTGACGTTTACAACGGAGGTATTGCTTTGTCTTTTATTGGTGTTCCTAGAAAGATTAATGAACTAAGTGATTTTATTTGCAGCATCCGAAATTCCTCTTTGATGTTATTGTTCTCTCAATTAGTGCAACATTCGGGCAGCTGTTTATTTTTTATACAATTTCTGTGTTTGGCCCAGTTGTGTTCACTATTATCATGACGCTACGGCAGGTAAGTAAATGATAAGAAAAAAAACGTTACTAATATAAAACATCGGGATCTTATTAAGCTTCAAGTATACGAACTGTTTAGAGATTTTGAAGGGAGACTGCGGTTCGACGAAGGAGTATTCTCCGAGGTTTTTTTTACCTAACTTGGGCCAAATTTTGGGCACTGACAGAGGAACTGGAGTGGTCCTTTTTCGGCCTCTTGTTCTGTTCATTCTCTACATAGGTCGGATGTGCTTTTGCCCATTTTCATCATGAGAATACCCGGTCAGATGTGACCTGTGAGAGTGGCAATAAACGGAGTGAGAAAAGGCCTACTTTCCTGGGGTAGAAATTCTTTTTTTTTTTTTTTTCTCTTTAAAGTGTCTGGCCATAAGTTGCTAGAAACTCTCCAGGTCTAGGAACCCTCCTCTTTCATTGGCGGTTTTTAAAATGTGGGATTCTATTTTTTCTGCTCTTGTTGCTTGAGTGGTTTATGGTTGTCATGTCTGCCTGTTGTGCGGGAGATTCATAGTACTGTAACGTGCGCCTAGTTCGCAAAAATAAAACTCTACCTTTCAATTTAATTCTACCACTTTATTCAGTATCTTTTTTTTTTTTTTTTTTTTTTTTTTTTTTTTTTTTTTTTTTTTTTTTTTTTTTATTACTTTTATTTTTTCTTAATATGGTTTTACAAATAGTATCTGCGAAGCCTAAGCTTGTCTGCAGAAGAATAATTTTCAATTATATTACATAAAAGCAATCAAAGTTACGATTTTATATAAATAACAATTTTAAGGTTTCAATTTTTTTCAAAAACATAAATATGTATTATGATAATCTCTATATATATAGAAATTTAATTTGAACAATTTAGGAAAAATTTTTTTAGCTCTTTTTTTCTTTTTTTAAAGTTTTGAATCATGACAATTTCTCTCGGTAGTCCATTGATTATTATTGGTACCGTGTGTTGAAGTTTGCGTCTTCCGTAGTTGTTGTAGTTTCTTGGTAACTGTAACATTCCTTGTGCACGTCTTCTGGTGTTGTGTTGGTGTTGAATTGGTTGTTTAAATCGGTTGTCATCAAAGTATTCTACTATGGTCGTCATCTTGAAAATATCTTCAACTTGTAGTGGCTTAAAAAGTGTGTCATATGTTGGTCGATAGTTGTTGTTTATTATTTTTACTGCTGCATTTTGGAGTTTTTGAATTTTCGTTATGTGGGTCTTAGCTGCATTACCCCAAGCAAGTATACCATATCGTATCCTTGATTCCATTAATGAGTAATAAACTAGTTTTAAAACATCGTGGTTAGTGTGGTATTTTAGATGAGATAGAGCAAACATCGCTTTCTTTAGATCCATCCGCAGTTTGTCTATGTGTTTATCCCATAAAAAGTGACTGTCTATTACTACTCCCAGATACTTGTAGCTGCTTACTAATTCGATGCATTCCTTTTGCGTTTTGGGGCATTCATCGTTTTGTAAATAAATCCTTTGATTTGTCGCCTTGAACTGCGGACTTCTGATATGCATCATTTTCGTTTTTGACGCATTCATTACCAAGCCGTTGTCGTGACACCATCTAACTGCCAAGTTGAATTCTTCTTGAATTATTTTTGTTGCCGTATCAAGAGAGCTATGGCGAACGACAATAGCCGTATCATCAGCAAAAGCGAAGGGAATACTCTGTTTGAAAAGTCGTAACAATTCGTTAGTGTATAGCACAAACAAAATTGGGCCCAGTTTAGATCCCTGCGGAACTCCATATCTCATCACTTTTTTCTCACTCACTGCATCTTTGATTTTAACACAAAATGTTCTGTTTTGAAGATACTCTGTCAGCCAATCAGCCATAGAACCACGAATTCCAATTCTTCTTAAAGCTTCAATAAGATTTGAGTGATTTAAAGTGTCGAATGCCTTACTGAAGTCCATGAAGATTACTAATACGTGTTGCCTCTTATTTAAACTTTCGTTGACACAATTTGCAAACTCCCCAAGCAACTTTCCTGTATTTTTACCTTTCTGAAAACCGTACTGGCTTCTATGAATAAGTGCATGTTTGTCAACAAAACCTTGCAACCTGTTGGCAATCACTCCCTCCAAACATTTTTCAATAACAGGAAGAATTGATATAGGCCTATAGTTATTCAGCTGATCCTTTGTTCCTCCTTTGTAAATCGGTCTTACAACTGCTGTTTTTAAGGTAGATGGAATTTTTGACTGAGTTATACTCAAGTTAATTAATTTGCATAGAATAGGAGCAAAGACATCCTTAAAGCTTTTAATATCAATAGCTCTGATTCTATCAAATCCTGGAGCCTTATTTTCTCCAAGTGTATTGAGAATGCTTTCAATCTCAGTGACGTTAGTTGCATATGAAAATATTGAACTTTCCACTGTGTCATTGATGTTGTTTGACGTTTTTATATTGCATTTGTGAATTATTTTTTCAGTCTGCGAAGAGAAAAACTCCGCCAGTTCCATTGATAGTGTTGTCATATCAGTTTTTTTGAAGTTTTTTTCCAATGTTTCGTCTATATTCGTTTTTTTTCTTCCTAGGATTTCGTTGATGAGACCCCATGTTTTCCTCGAATCAGTCTTAAATTGTGTAAACTTGTTTTTGTAATAGTTTGATTTTTGTACTGCTATGTGTTTATTGATTTCGTTTCGTAGGGTCTTATACTCTTTTTCATACGTCACATTTCTCCGATTATTTTTCCATCTTCTGTATAGAATATCCCTTTTTTTACATTCATCTACTAATGTTGTCGTTATCCATGGGTTGTTTTGTCTTTTTTTAACTGTCTTTCGCTGGTATGTTGATTGTTTGTATATATTGTCAAATTTTAGAAGTAGCCTATTGTATGTACTTTCTGCATCTTCTTCATCCAAAACCTCTCTCCAATTTTCTTCCCTAATAAGCTGGTTAACTTTTGAGCTACATATGCATGAAGAATTTGGAATTATGTTAACCTTAATTTTTTCATTCTTCTCATAAAATATTATTGCTCGGTGATCGGTGATACCATTATCAATTACAGCTGCATTAATTACGCTGTTCACTTTGTTTAATAAAATGTGGTCGATTAAGGTTTTGGTGCCATTTCTAGGATCAATTCGTGTGTATTTATTTATTACGTTTATTAGTCCTTTTGTTGCTATCATTTCCAAATAGTTTTTAACATAATTCGAGTTGTTGTCCTTTAAGTTAATATTCATGTCTCCCATAACAATTACATTTTCGTTCTTTTTAATTTGCCCTATTTGCTCTGACAATTCTATACAAAATTTTGCCTTGCTGAAGCCTGGTGGTCTATAAATTCCAATAACGGATGTAGTTACATTATCTTCTAAATACTGTATTTGAATATTTTCGTATGATGTTGTTTTTGTTTGTATGGTTTTATGAGATAAATTACTTTTTATAAACATCATAATACCTCCACCTCTATTTTTATTTCTATTTAACACCTCCTGTTCGAATCCTTCTAGTTGATAAAATCCTATTTCATCGTCATTTAAGTTTGTTTCTACTAGTATAATTATTTTTAGTTCGTTGATAAAATGGTTTATATTTGTGCAAAAAGTATTCCAATGTAGACGCATGGATCTTATATTGAAACACAAATAAAAATTTTTGTATTTTTTTAATTCATTTAAGTCAATGTCCGCAAAACCCTGCATCACTCTACAATTTGTGCTCATCGATATTTCGTTGCATACTTCTGTGCTGTCTAAATTTTCGTTGCATTCTTTTGTGCTGGTCATTTTTTATGTACAGTTTTGAATTTCTATTTATTTAATTCTCTCTGCTCTCACTGCACTATTGCGATCGCGTTATATTACATACGTCTTTTTGGGTGTATATCATAATTGAATGTGTGTTATCATTTCTGCGTGCTAAAATTTTCCCTGCACTCTCCCACACATACTTCCAATTTTCTGCCTTCGCTTTTTCTTTAGTTAACCACAAAAGATGTTTATTATTTTTTGTAAGCTGATTATTTACATAAATTGTTGAGTCATATTCAGCTGGCATCGAGTTTATAGCGAAGTTGGATGTGTTACTTCTAATTGTCGATAGTTTAATTGGACGAGTGGCTCTCGCTTGTTTAATAAAGTTGGTTTTGCTTGAATTAGAAATAAATTTTACAATTATGTTAGATTTTTCTGGGTTTTTTGTGTTTGTTCGGTAGACGTCTGTTATATCGGTTGTGTTGACTTCACATTTAATTGTTTTGCCGAGTCCTTTTACAGTCTCGATTAGATTTTCTTGTGATGTCAGTGGAATGTTTTTTATTTCAATGTTATTATTTAGTGATTGTTGTTCAAGGCTGTTAATTTGTGTTTGCAAATTGTTGATAGTTATATCTTTCTGTTTATTTGTCTCCTTAAGTTCGTTTATTTCCTTTGTGAACTGTTCAATCAAGTTATTGTTTTTAATCATGTTAACGTTAATATCGTCGTATTTGCTTCCAAGAAATGCACAGCTAGCAGAGATTTGGTTAAGTTGTTCTCTCAATTGCCGTATTTCAAGAAGAACAGCTTGATTGCCGCTGCCGTTGTTTTCGGGTGCCGCTAGATTGAAATCGGGACTATTTATGTGACGAATACGTTTAGCGGCTTGCTGATCAGGTGTTTGGGATCTTGGTGGCTCAATGTTTACGTTGTTTTGTCCATCTGGTGTGTTCCTACAAATGTGACATTTCCATATTTCTTTTCTTGCTCCCATAGTTCTCCATGATTTTTCAGTGACTGTTGTGCATTGAAAGTGTAATTTGCGCTTGCATAGCGAACACTCGGCGAACTCACCTTCAGCTTGCAGAGACTCCGCACAAGAACCACAGGCAGACATTTTAGACAAAAG
Organism: Melanostoma mellinum; assembly: GCA_914767635.1. Taxonomy (NCBI): domain Eukaryota; kingdom Metazoa; phylum Arthropoda; class Insecta; order Diptera; family Syrphidae; genus Melanostoma; species Melanostoma mellinum. The sequence continues at coordinate 181,788,569 of OU612060.1, forward strand.
AAAAACTGAATCTTAAACAAATTCAAAAATTAAAAAGTTGAAATTTAAATAAAGAACTGTATTATTATTTAATAGTTCACTATTTTAAACTGTTTTTATAAAATTTTAAATAAAAATTCAAATAAATTGTCTCTTTTATTTTTATTTTAAAATTTGAAAGGAATTGAAACTGATAGATTGTAAAACACGTCCGTATACTTTGACTGATCGATCGAAAAAAGATACTTTCGATATACACTTTATTCCAACTCAACTCAATTACGTTTATTCAATATTCACACTATCACTTTCTAAATAAAACTGACTTCTGGTTGCGTCAGCTCCCTCTTTATATAGGAGTGTGAAACATCGAGAGATTTCTAGTAGTTTTTCTATGAACCATGATGTCTAGACAAGTTCCCCTCCCGGTATTTCTGCACACATACACACTCACTCACAAAAGACGTCTGCCATTATAGCACTCCATTATAGCGTTGCCAGCACTTGTGTTTTCGGTTTAACGTTTTCAATTAGGAAATCAGCATGAAATGTTGAGTGCACATTACAGTACGAATCCCAATAAAAAAAAAAAAAAAAAAATAAAGGGTTTTTAGACGGATATCGTCTTTCTCGAGGAATTGCCAGTCTTCCGTTAGTAAATTAGCCCGATTAGCGGTTCGGAACTGGCAGAGAATTGTTGGTCCCCTCCATTTGCTTACAAAGGCATGGTTGTAAGAGATGTGCTGATATCCAGGGATCACTGCTCTGTTGCGCCACCCCATGTATGTTTGTTCCGTTTTGAAATTGTCTGTAAAACCGGAGACATGGTTTGCTTTCATAGCCCTTTTATAGCCTTCCCCTGTCGGAATGTTGATTAAGGTCATTGGATTATGAAATCAGGAAGAACGTAGTCTGTTTGAATGTATATAAGAGTATTATTCATATATAATTATGTGGCCTGATAGGCCTGATTTCCAATTATTGCATTGTTTAACCGTATCACGCTTTTGGACGCCATCCCTTTAAAGTAAAGGTCTAGAGAAGAAAGTTTTCAAAACTGCCGTTGCTGTCGTTTTCATGATACTTGTTGAACCAGTGCATGTTTACCGGGATGGATGTGACTTTAACTTACATTTAACTGTTAGAATTTAATATATTTTACGGTTGTTTTGGACGTTGTACATAACTTTTCTCCACCTAGAGGCATTCGTTGATGCACTCAATAATGTTGGAAATAACTGTAAGTGTAGCACTCGGAACAACACCTTCAGGCGCTTTTAAAATACTCCTTTATCTTACATCCCAAGACATCTTTGCAGGCATTCTTTTCAGAGCCATCTCTCAACGGACCAATAACACAATCAGCTCTATCGGGAATTCCTTGGGAGATATTTCTTTTTACTATTCTCGGGAATACATTCCTCCTATCGGGAATTCCTCGTGGAATGTTTTTTTTTGTCACTCAACAATCTTCAACTTTTTCGGATCAATCCCAATTCACTCTGACTATACAATCCCGCAACCGTCCAATTTTTTTTCGTGGCGCCTTCAGAGTTTAATTTTCTTTCGCTCAATTTTGAATACCTATTTAGCAATGTAAATTTAGGAGATTCTTGTTAAATTGTTACTTTAATAGTGTTTTTCATTGAAGATTCAAGAGATTTACTGCCGAATCGACACCTACTTCTTTCAATGCAACATGTTTTTAGCCGTGTTTAATGAAAAAAAGAGTAGAGCAGCGTAGCTCAGAGCAGAGCAAGAAAGTGTGGAAATGTCAGGCAATTTAGAGCAGAACAGCTGGTGTCAAAAGTCAGCTGATAAGAAAGCAACAAACATTTTGCTAGTTTGCAAAATTATGTTTGGTATGCTATTATAATAAAAATCTATATGCGGAAACATTGGAATCAAAACTAAACTAACATGCGATGTTAATTCAATTGATTTTAAGTTAAATTCGATTTCAAATCGATAGCAAAACGCAAAATATAAACAAAAATATTTGAATCAAATGTCAACAGCTGATTTTGACACTTCCACTCCCATCTGCTCTTACTCAAAAGCAAGTGCAGAAAATGCTGCTCTAAAAGCTCTAAGAGCTGCTCTAAAAGCTCTAGAGCAGGTCATTAAACACAAAAAGTTCTTGCTCGGAGTAGAAAAATTTGTCATTAAACACCAAAAAGCTGCTTTTTTCTGCTCTAGATCGATCTAGAGCAGGTCATTAAACACACTTTTTATGTTTTTCTTATGTCGCTTTCCATTGGTAAAAAAATCCGGAAAAGACAGCTCCGGCGTATCATAAGGTTTGTTCGTTGAAACCCTAGGGTCGCCCTGGGGTCGCCACAAAGCGTTTTTTGAGAAACCTATAGTCACCCTGAATGTCAAATTGAGTGTTTTTTGAGCCACAGGTTTGCCATAGGTTTTCCCTAAACTCGCCACAGGTTTTTTGCTGTGGCGATTTGAGGGCTGTCAAATGGCATGTATTTTTTTTCTAATGACAGGGATGTGTGGTGATTTGTGGTTTAGAGTTTTTTGAGGAGTGGAAAACCCAGGTTTTTTGACAAATCATAGGGTTGTCAAGAAAACCTGGGTCAACCCTGGGGAAAGTTCAACGAACAGACCTATAGTATTGAGAGCAGTTATTCTCCAGGCTTTGATGTCGTGTTTTGTATTTTTTTTTTTTTTTTTTGTTCTTCAAATTTAGTTTCCCTGAAGAAGGCAGCAACCCCTGCCAAAACGTTGGGAAAGTAAATGTAACTTGATTGTTTCATTACCAAAATTACAGTGACCAAAAAAGTCAACGGAAAACCAGATTTCCACTTCGCTTAAGTCCCACACGTCTTTGTTCATTACCTGCCCTCTCTGTCGAACAAAAACTACATCTAGGAGTTTTCTTCTTCGATGATCTAAGATCTGATGAACACAGATGCCCTTCACTTTTTTCCCCCTTTATTAAAAGCTACAATCCATCACATCTTTCGCATGGTATCACCATTGTATATAGTATAAAGAATAGTTAACTTGATATTTCAGTGCGATTGGTAGCGCATCCCTCGGCTCAGGTCACATCTCATATATGTTTCTTTGAAAACTTAAAGAAGCGCACCGCCTCCGTGCCCTCGGTCCGAAGCTTCTTACATGGGAAATTGATTTTACTATTCTTTATATATGCAATGGTATCACAAGCCTAATATTGGTCAGTTGGTGTGTCAGTTGGTTTCCTGACAGCCAATTAAACCTAACAAAAGCTTATCTAACCTTGCTCAGAGCTCGCTCTTAAATAGTTCCACTTTTTTGTGTTGTGGTAAGCTTTTGTGAACATTGAAATTCAAAAACAAAGCTTGATAGAATTGAAAATATCAGGATTCATGGAAGTCTTCACGTCAAAAATAGCAAAAACATTTGACTGGCTTTGCCATGTTCATGTACGTAGATCCCGTAGGAGCGAAAACATTTTTGTCGTCGATCGCAAAGGAAGATTAAAAAAGACTGACCAAAACTGAGGTCAATAGGGCTGTAAACCTTTGCAACTTAAGCTCAAGTCGATTTTTATAAACCAGTTTCGGAACTGATGCCTTAAAATCTTCATTGTCTATTAAAATGTACTCGTAGGACTTCAACGCAAGGGTCTACTTTGCCTTCAGATTCGATTAGATCTTTCTCATCCGTCATTTTGCTTCGAAACAGTGTCCAGGCAATGAAAAAATACTGTCTAATACTATAACAAATATTGCCTTCTATCAATAGATGAATTTTTACTTATATTTGGATCTATTTTATTTTCCAGGCTGGAGCGATAACGCTATCGTGCAATATCTACCATCACAGGATATCAATTCTCGGTGTCTTTGGAGTGATGATTGTATTTCTTGCAATCTTTCTCAGAGTGTATTGTAACCAAAGATTAAAGGCTATTCGAAAACAGGCAGAGGCTGTTCGCCCGAAACTAATTGTTTAGTAGAAATAACGAATTTTGTTTTATAAACCTTCTCATTTAGTAATCGTATAGCTTCTGTAGCTAGGTTATTGTTAATATTTTACATTATTTACTCGAATGTTAATTTTAATTAGTAAGTCTCAACGAATCGAAAGCCGAACAAAGATCATAAAGTTTTAAAATCTCTTGTTTTAACTTACTTAAGGCCAATGTCTATCGGTATATACTTAATTGATTTATTTATCGAAATATGTATGCATATATCTTGTGTCGTTATAATCAAATACAGTTTTTTATACAGAATTATAATTTAATTAAATTGAAAAGAATTAAAATAGTTCTATATTTTTTTTTATATTTTTGGAATAACTCCAGTCAAGTTTCTTAAATATTTCGGAATCGAGGCTCACCAAAGAGTGCTTTTCATTATTTGTTCATATTTAAAGTGTCTCCGGCATTGACATACAAGTTATGCTAGTAACCAAGTTCTAGTCCGTGAATGGCAATTAATCTTTGCCGATGCATGTGAAAAAAGAGAAACCAATTTCTTTCTGCTGTAAATTTGTTGTTTTTGTTTTTTCAAGTCTAGAATGAAATTTGAAACTTACAGCCTAATGCTGCCTAAAAATCAAAAGCCACAACGCTACGACCTACTGAGAACCACATCACGATCATGCACCGTTAATCAAACAGTAGCCGTGTTTTATTGGGAATTTCTATATTCACTTCATTTACCAACCATCCCTGTTTTTCACTTCTGCAAGTGAGTTATTTTTGTCCACTTACGCTGTCCACTTACGCTATTCATTTTAGAGTTGTTGATTTTCCATGAACGATGTTTTGCTGAAGTGAATATAAATTCCCAATAAAACACGGCTAGTAACTTCGTTAAGCCTTGCCCAAACCAATGCGGTGAGTGCGTGCGATGCGATTGCGATAAGTCAAATCCCTATACATTAAGTCAAACGTTTATGGACGTTTGACTTAATGCAAAGGGATTTGACTTATCGCAATCGCATCGTACGATCTCACCGCGTTGGTTTGGCCAAGGCCTTAAGCGTTAATCCACTTCAAGTGGAAAATAAAGTGGTGTTTGTAAAGTCAATTTGTGGACGGATGCGATTGTGTGTGTGAGGCTTGCCCTCTTGTTCTTAATTCCTCTATGGTACTCGTATACCAACTGCAAACAAGAACCACTCTGGCTGGTTTGCCCCGGACGCAATATAGGCCAACTTGCTACCGAGAAGTTTTCACCTATCTTGATCTTGCTCAAAACGAAGTACAGAAAATAATGTGCACTATTCTAGAACAACTCGTTATACACAAAAAAAGAGCAGAAAATTTGAACATAAAGACTGGTCGATTTGTTGAAGCAACACTCCTTAAACAACATACATCCCTGTTTGACGAATCAACCGCAAGTCAATACCGACAAATTGGTGTAAGAAAACAGTCGCATAATATATTCGCACGAAGTTTCAACAAATTGACCAATGTGAACTTCGTCAAACTGGTGATCGTTTCTGACATGAAGAATTCAGAAGAGACTCGTTGAACACTGCTAAAGCTTTTCTCTTCTCCTGGGTTTGGATGAATTGACATTCGCTGTCAACGCTATTAAAAAATTCATCTTTCGGCCAGTCAACAAAAAGAAAAAACAAACTAATTTTATGAAAAACCCATTCTTGCTTTGCCTGCGGCTGTTTTGCGGGCATAAATTATCGCTACTTTAACAAATTCAAGCATACAAAATTTGAATTCCCTAATAATCGATCGAAGTTTGACCCCCAGACAACGAGCAAAAAGAAAAAGAATGCCATTTTGAAACATTGGTTCGGCATAGCTCGGTGCCTTGGGCGATTTCTGAATTTCAGCCTCTAGAAAAAGAAGAACACTACGTGTCAATTGAATTTATAGTCGCACAAGTAACAATAATCTCTTCCCGCCGAAAAACATTCCATCATGGCCAACATAGTTCCTGACTTGATTATTTGGTAAGTTAGATAACGTCAAATAAATTCTATGAAAAGCTCAATCAAACCTTCCATATGCCGATGATGATAGTGGTCTGATTTTGGCCTCACTTCTTGTAATTCACTTTTTCTCGGACCTAATGCGGGCGAGCTTAGGTGGATACTACACACATGAGACGTTGTCACAGTTGGTGGAATCTCAGGCCAAGGAATACTCTTGGCTGCTCAAGTTAATTGTGAATTGCTTTGGCTACAGCTGTGTTTTTGTACCTGGATACCTAATCTATAAATATGTCAACCGCACAAGTTACCTGGAGAAAACAGGTGAGTTAACATCTGCAGTCACCTCCCAACGTTAAGAATAACTCCTTTTTCACTTTCATTGTAGAAAAAACGATCATTCATTCGGCAGTTCGCATGTGTATCACTGGTACAACTCACAACGACAGCGAACGCATTGATTCGTCACAAATCAAGACACCGCCTGGTCACTCATCGCCGGCAAATGGCTCCGTCAGTTCTTCCATCAAACGCACAAGTTCCCAGGAAGCCGTTTTACTTACCTATTGCTTTGCCGGTCTTATGTGCTCCTACCTCACATGGGGTGTACTCCAAGAAAAAATAATGACGCAAGAGTACACCAACTTCGAAGGTAAAACCTCACACTTCAAAGACTCACAGTTTCTGGTGTTTGCCAATCGTTTGTTGGCCTTTAGTATAGCCGGCATTTGTATCAGAGTACGCCAGGAGCCCAGACATCGAACTCCTCTTTACAAATATTCTTTTGCATCGTTTTCTAATATCATGAGTGCATGGTTCCAATATGAGGCTCTGAAGTTTGTCAATTTTCCCACCCAAGTGCTTGCCAAGTCGTGCAAAATCATTCCGGTGATGTTAATGGGCAAGATAATGTCCCGCACAAAATACGAAACCTATGAGTACCTGACGGCAGTGATGATATCGATGGGAATGGTGTTTTTTATGACCGGCAGTGCAGAGGACAAGAAAGCTTCTTCGGTGACAACCATGACAGGAGTCTTCCTTTTGGCGATGTACATGGTGTTTGATAGTTTTACCACCAATTGGCAAGGTGCTCTGTTCAAAGCGTATTCTATGTCGCCTATTCAAATGATGTGCGGCGTGAACTTGTCAAGCACGATTTTTACTGCCGCATCGCTCTCCATGCAAGGAGGATTTATGGATTCGTTGACTTTTGCAACTGAGGTATTGCTTTGTCTTTTATTAGTTTTCCTTGAATGGACTAAGTGATTTTATTTGCAGCATCCGAAATTCATCTTTGATTGTATTGTGCTGTCAATTAGTTCAACAGTTGGACAGCTGTTTATCTTTTATACAATTTCCGTATTTGGACCAGTTGTGTTCACTATCATCATGACGCTGCGGCAGGTAAGTGATAAGAAAAGAAAACGTTACTAACATAAAACACCTCGGGATCTCATTAAGCCTCAAGCACACGAAAGACTGCTTTTCTTTTTCAATAGTAACTGAGTGAAAACCTATTGGGCTAATCTCCACGTACCACACGCTGGCTATACACTGCGGTCATTACACCGAAACTTGTTCCTTGGAAAGTATTGTGGTGGATTGCTTTATACAAAGTGACTTATTTTTGTCTTAGGAAAGTCCAGCAAACAGCATGTATGTGCTTAAGTAGAGCACTCCGAACAACACCTTTCATAATCTTAAACCCTAAGATATCTTGGGTAGACAGATGGCAGGAATTCTTCTCTCTCAATGGAGCAATAACACTATTGGTCCCTCAGCAATCCTCAACTTGCTCGTATCAATTCCAAGTCTTTCTAACTACACCATATCCCAACTGACCTACCTTTGAACAGGTTCCAAGCTTCCATTTCATCGAAATCCATTTGGAGTGACGAGGAATTTTTGATAGATGATTCAATTCATTTTTATACGGATGGTTCAAAGCCGGAAAAGATGAGGGTGACGCGGACTAAACGCAATTCTCTCATTTCGTCTTCAAAGTTCGGAATTTCTGGCGATCAAGGAGGTCCTATCGTGGTTAAAGGAAAATGCAATGTGCTTATCTAAGTAGCCCTCAAGTCATTCGGCACTGACACCAAAAATTCACTAACCCCCCTTAGTTGTCGGCTTTCTCTCATGAAGATGACTGAACAGTTAAACATTTGCCTTTTTTGGGTGCCGATACACAGGGATTGGAAAAGTCGATGAACTCGTTAGAAACAGAATCAAGCCCAATCAGGAGGCTGAACATTGGTATACCATGCTAAAGTTAGATGCCATGGATAAAACCAGAAGCAATTACTTGTCTGGCAACAAAACAGATCTGTCCAAAGCTTGATCTAAAACGTAGAAGACACTTGCTATCTCTAACCAGATTGCACATTGGCTCCGTAATCGGTTTTATTAACAGGCATTGCTTCTTAGGCAGATATGCCCCAAGACTCGACTTTCTGTTAATCGATTTCTGCAGAAGTTGTTAGACGAGGCGGTTCATTACCTGTCCTCTCTCTCTCTCTCTCTAATAATGAGAACTACATATAGCAGTTTTCTTATTGGATGATCCAAGCAAACTGATGGATGCAGATACCGTTCGCCTCTTTTCCTCCTTATTAAAAGCTTCAATCCAATAAACCTAACAATAGCCAACCTAACCTCGCTCAGAACTCGCTCTTAAATAGCTCCATATTTTTGCTGACGCAAGCTTTGTTGAATATTAAAGGTCAAAAACAAATGTTGATAGAATTGAAAATATCAGGATCCGTGGAAGTCTTCACTTCAAAAATAACAAAAACGTTTAACTGGCATTTTCATGTTCAGAGGTGACATCCGTAGATCCCGGAAGGGAAAACGTTTCGCAACGATCGCGAAGGAAAATTAAAAAAAGACTGCTGGCCAAAACTGTGGTCAATAGGGCTGTATATCTTTGCTGATTAATTTTGGTGGGGGCAAAAACCCCATTTATTAGCCTTAATACAAGCTATTAACTTACAAACTAAGAAACTTAATAGCAAAGAGTTACTTACTAGTTGGAGGACTTGGGAGACGAAGTTTTAGGCAGGGAGTACTCATATTGAAGTCAAAACAAGAGGAGTGGGAGTTGACATTCCTCAGCATTCGGGAGATGGGTTCATTGGAGCCGTCAGAGGTTCGATGGGTGGGAAGATAGAAGAGACGGGGATTGCGGGTGTTACGAAGGTTAGTATTTAGAAAAATGGATTCGTTAAGGGCTGGACAGTTAATGCAACCTATGAGGATTCGGTGAATGAAGAGAACGTCAAATATTTCTCTTTGATCTTTCAGCGTATTGAGGTTGAGGAGTTTGATTCGGTCTTGATAAGGAGGTAATATCAAAGGATTACTCCAATTAAGACCTCGAAGAGCAAATCGGAGGAAACGGCGTTGAATGCTCTCAATTCTGGCAATGTGCACTTGTTGGAAAGGCGACCAGACTTGACAAGCGTATTCAAGAAGTGGACGGACAAATGAAATGTAAAGGGATCGGGTTACGTAGGGGTCAGCAAATTCTTTGGACCATCGTTTCACCAAGCCAAGTGCTGAATTTGCCTTAAGGATTATATCGTCGATATGCTTGAGGAAATTCAGCTCACGGTCGCAAATAATCCCAAGGTCCCGGATCACCTCAACGGTGGGAATGATTTGACCGTTTAGAAGATAGAGACGGGGAGGAGATTTGATGCGTTTATGTGAGAAGGTAATTGACTGGCACTTGGAAACATTTAGTTCCAGGCAGTTTTTGGAGCACCATATTGAAAAATTGTCGAGGTCATGTTGGAGGTGGGAAGGGAAGAGTCTTCAGAAGAAGAAATGATCCGGTAAAACTTAGTATCGTCCGCATAGAGAGAGATAGAGGAGTGTTTGATGATTATTTCAATGTCGTTAATACTGAGAATGCAGAGCAGAGGGCCTAAATGGCTGCCTTGGGGAACACCGGATGTAGCTAGAAAGCGGCTGGATAAGGCGGATCTGAACCGAACGCTGTAAAAATAAGCTGTTTTCTAAATAAGAAGAAATCCATCTTAACAGAAAGGTTCAAAGCCGAGGGTGGAAAGTTTAAAAAGAATAAGATTGTGAGAGATTTTATCGAAAGCTTTACTAAAGTCAGTTGAAATTACATCGACCTCCTTTCCATTCTCCAAGGCGGAGAGGGAAAATGAGACAAAGTCAACGAGGTTTGTTGTTGTTGACCTGCCTTTGAGGAACCCGTGTTGTCTAGGGGAAATGAGAGATTTGCAACGAAAACTCAAGTTTTCATACAATATGCTTTCGAAAATTTTGGATAGGAGTCAAAGAAACGTGGAGGGAATGGATCAAAAGAAAAATTCGGTAAAAACGAGAAATATGTAATCTGAATCAGGAACAAAAGAATCATGCCAGAAAGATTGTTTGAAGTAATTTGCGAAATAGTTTGCTACGGCGAGTGCATCGGATGAGGTTTCATGATTGAAGGAAAGGGAGGAAGGGTACCCGTCAGATTTTCTTTTGTGGTTGACAAATTTATAAAAAGACTTAGGGTCATTAATAATGTTAGATTTCATTTCGATTAAATAGCGTCTGTAAATGGTGTTGAAAAGCTCACATAAGTGTAGATAAGAGCCAAGGTAAGCTGAATAGTCAGTAGGAGATCGATTACGAAGGAAGATTGTCCACAATTTGTTCCTTTTATTTCTTAGAGTACGGAGCCTATGGTTATACCACGGAGGGGAAGTAGAAGAAGTCTTAAGTCTAGAAAGGGGAACGAAGAGGGATATAGCTTTATGTATTTCTCTGTAGAACGCGGATGTGGCATCTTCTACAGTTAGATTATCAAAATTAAATTGAGTTCTACTAAGATAATCATTAATTTTGCGGAAGTTCGCTTTGTGGAAATCGTATGAAGCTTGAGGTACGGGTTGGATGGTTTTGAAGACTGGAGAAAAAATGAGAGAAGGAGAGGAGGGTGTATGTTATCTATGGTTGAAAGAAGCAGAGGTGAAAGTGAGATTGAAGAATTAATGGGATCTGTTGTAAATACAAGGTCAAGTTGCCTACCCATGTAGTTTGAAATTCCACTTATTTGGCAGAGACAAGAATCTGCAAGGCGATCAACGAACAAACATTCTTTGGCAGAGATGGGACTAAGAGCAATGTAAAACGATTGGTCGTCTGACAAAGTCCAGTTCAGATACGGCAGGTTGAAGTCACCGAAAATAGAATCTCGTCATGGGATTCGCATAAATCTGAAATGTCGTCAATCGTTTTTATTGCAAATTCATAAGATTCGAGGGGTTGCGATGGTAAAATGTAAAAGCAGATAATGTTAAGCGATTTATGTGGTAATGTAATTTTGATTGAGACAAAGTCAAGGCTTTGGGAGGAGGATGTTGAGAGAAAAGATGAGTCAATTGTAATGGTGACAGCTATCAGGACACCACGACAAGGAGAATCACCAGTGTCGCGGTCTTGATCGTCATCTCGATAAACATTGAAAGTAGAAAGGAACAGTTCCTGGTTGTTAATGCTAGGGATAAGATTAGTATCAGTCAGGGCGTAGACTTCAAAAGGTAAAGCGTGGGATTGTTGAAGGAATGTTCTTGTTTTTGAGCGAAGTCCTCTTACGTAAGGTAAGAGGTAGATTACTAACGAAAAAAACTTGTCATGGTCAGCTCTATACGTTAAAGGTGGGATATTCGTTTTGAGTGAACATATTGACCAAAAGCTTCTAGATCATTAGTGACCTTTTCATGGGACAGATTAAAAAGCTCAGGTAAGCCAGGAAAATCCGAATGTTTTCGTATTGCTTTTTGACTCTAAGTCTAGACAGGGCGTAGGGTGATTTAGTTGAATCAATATTTTGCTGGGTAGGTTCGACTGTGGGTGGTAAAAGGGGGTCAAAACTGGAAGTTGAACTGGACGGTGGTTCAGGTGTGCTAGGATTAAGTATGTGGGAGCTAATAAAATGAAGGTATTTTGCTGCAGATGTAAGGTCGAAGCATGGGAAGGGTGACTTATCTATAGAAGAGGGTGTTGAGAGGGTTTGATTAGTGGGTAGAGAAGTAAGTTGAGATGTGGGAGTTAAATTAAAAGAAACTCTACGTGGAGGCTTAGGTTGAACAAGGCTGTGATTTGGTTGGGATACAAATTGTTGATTTTTAGTCTTAGATTGAGGCAAAGACTGTCTTGGCATAGGCAGGGGTTTTGGCTGGGGCTTATGATGAGACTTGGGTTGGTGCTTAGGTTGGGGCTGTGACTGGGACATAGCTTGAGGGGTAAATTGGAAATATTGTTGGGGACGGCTTGATATATTAAAAGGTGGTGCGAAACTGGGCATGATTTGGGTTTTGAAGGACCGATTGGGATCAGAACTCGGGCGTTGTTTTGATTTCACCTTATTCACTGGCTTGGGATATTTGGAAACAATCATGTTGGCTAGTTTAAAAGTCTAAACCTTAAGTCGATTATTGTAAACCAGTTTCGAAAAAATCGATCATTTTTAAAATTTAACCGGAACTAATCCCTTATAATCTTCTCCACTTATTACTATAGTACTATTGTACTCGTAGGACTTCATCGCCTAAAGTTTTGCTTGCCTTCGAGTTAATGATAGTTATTCCGGGTCTTTTCTATTCTGATTCGATTAAGTCTCTCTCAGACGTCATTTTACTTCTTAACAGTGTCCAGGGGCCGGATACTGTAACGTTTTAGACCACTATCGTCTGAATTTTAGGCAGTAAAAAAAAAACGTGTTTAAAACCCTGAAAAAGCTACCAAAATTTGTAAGACGATATTAAAATAGCTTTCCACTAACCACTGAAAGCAAGATTATATGAAATAATCTTTAAATCTACGATAGACGATTGAACGATAATTGTCTGAAAAGTTATGGAACTGGGCCCAGGCAATGAAATAATACTACATATAACAAATATTTCCTTCTATCAATTGATGATTTTTTACTTAAATTTGGATTTATTTTATTTTCCAGGCCGCAGCGATAATGCTATCGTGCATTATCTACCATCACAGCATATCAGTTCTCGGTGTCTTTGGAGTGATGATTGTATTTCTTGCAATCTTTCTCAGAGTGTATTGTAACCAAAGAATAAAGGCTATTCGAAAACGGGCAGAGGCTGTTCGCCCGAAACTAGCTGTTTAGTAGAAATAAGGGTTAGCATTTCTATGGAATTTGTTGTATAAACCTTCTCAATAAGTAATCGTATAGCTTCTGTAGCTAGGCTATTGTTAATATTTTACATTATTTACTCGAATGTTAATTTTAATGTGTAAGTCTCAACAAAAGCCGAACAAAGATCATAAAGTTTTTAAAATCTCTTGTTTTAACTTACTTAAGGCCAATGTCTATCGGTATATACTTAATTGATTTATTTATCGAAATCGTTATAATCAAATACAGCATTATATAGAATTATTATTTTATTTTATTTTATTGAAAAGAATTAAAAAAGTTCTATATTTTTTTATATCAAACCGAATAACAAGTTATAGGATTACTAAATATTTGCAAGGAAGTGCTTTTAAGATCTTATTTAAAGTTAGGACTAAAGGCAATCAATATTGTGTCAATGCTTTTAAGAAATTAAAATGTGTAAATGATTTTAATTTATGTAATTGTATATTTATTTCTAAATGGAAAATAACGGTTGAATAACTTTGTAATGAGTTCATAAATTAATGAGCTAGAATTTAAATATCTTGAATATTTCAGAATCCAGTCCCAAGGAAGAGTGCTTTTCACCTTTAAGATGATCATTTCAATTCCAGTTTCAGTTGAGGTATCAGTAAAGGTTCTCCCAAACCAAAGCGTTTTTGCCGTCGCGGCAGCGGCATTTGCAGTTGCGACAACGCGCCGCTCGGAGTGCGGCGAAAAAAACGTTAGTATACCCACACCGAAGCGTTTTTTTGCAGCGACAAAGCAACTCATTTTTGACATTTGTGAATTGTGTGTATTTAATTAAAGATTTTTTGTTGGTCGCACTAAATTTGTTCGACAAAGGAGAAAGGAGTATTAATTATACATATATTTGCTTCTCAAAAACCAAGAAGAATGAAAGTAAGTATGCAGTAAACATTTTTCTTTAAGTATATTAATATATTAAAACGATTTAAAGACTCATTGGCTGTAATAATTTCCTATTCTTTCTTCAAGGCAAATCGAAAAGGTGCTGTGTACCAGAATAGAATACCTGGAACTCTTGCCAATATGAAGACTCCGTTCTTCTGTAGCCATTTTGATAAGATATTCAAAGCAAGAAACACCTTCGAGGCGACGGCCACAGGACTAAATATATATATGTGTGTAATATTTGTGCAAAAACCTATCAACGGCCTAACCCAATGCGATATTTTAACCCACACGGGAGAAGCCTCCTCTATGTTGCATTTGCGGCAAGGGATTGACTCTGGATTCAAGGTATTATTTTATTGTGATTTGTGAAAGTCCTTCGAGGACTAATACCTATATGTGTTCTTTCAGAAACATGCGTAAAAATTAAAAACTTCAAATGCAGGCAGAGCGTATCTTTGATTTATAAAAACAATAAGAAAAACGAACCACAAAAACATGGATGTAGAGAGAAAGATAAGAAAAGATATCGATTCTTTGCAAACCAGAATCTTGGAACTATAAACTAGTGAAAGCAGCCAACACGGTAAAAATTTAAATAAATATTCAAATATTAATTTGCCTAACCTGTAAATTCGTTTCAGATTGTTAGTGAGGGTGCAATTAAGTGCTTCGGGTAGTGGTAACACTCCACTACATACGACAGTAAATTCTTCCACAACGACTGAAGACCAAATCGCTTATCTGTAAAGAGAAGTCACACTGGCGAACGCAATATGAGATCTCTCGTATAAGTGATTCTCTGCCTCATGAAATGTCACGGCTATGCAAAGACAAGCAATTGAATAGACCATTGATAGTTTCTGAGAGTTCCTGCAGTACAGCACTACATTTGGATTTGTCGCCGAAAGGTTGTACTGCAACAAGTAGTTCCGTTCTAAAACCATATAAAGGCGCTTCAAAAAACCAGTGGATGAATAATGTTATAGCAATAAGATGAATCCGCCATCACAGAATGAACCCACAAAAGGACACCAATCAATTTAGGGCATTAGTTACTAGACGCTAAATGTTTGTTAAAAAAAAGTTCTTTTCAGAGAACAATAATATCAATTTTTTGGCAAATAAATATAGCGAAACACTTGGAAACATATATTGGATTTTTTATCTTTATTTTACTCCTCTGTATTCACGGATGTGGTACAAAACCCATGCAGGGGTGATTACATCTGAGACAGCGATTAGTGAGCCAAGAGCATAAAGTTCCCTTTTTGGAACATGCTTGGTTGGTGGCCCTGAAACAACCGACTGTGCACGCGATTGAATAGCGCTGCGAACAGCTGGAACCAAGAGACGGGATGAAATGTTTTGCAACATTTTTATTTTTTAAGAGGATTTACGAGTAAGATACCACACGAACTATGAGGAAATCGAATTCATAGTAAAAATAATAATAATATTATCATAGTAAAAATAAGTGTTGTTCGCCAACACTCCTAGAGGACTACTTTGTAACTCAATAAAGGATCTCTAAATTACGACAATGTGAAATAGTTAGTTGTAGTTGTAGTTAAATTAAAAGAAAAAATGAAGTCTTTTGTGATATTAATTTAATTTTATTGTTATTGTATACAAAACAAACATTACGAATTATAATAACAGCTCATTACTCTTTTTAAAGCTTTGATTTTCTTTCAATTAACCTACTAAAATAATTATAAAAAAATTCCAATACATACTAATAGGATTGCTGTTAGTCAGAAGATTAAATATAACAGAAATTGAACACTATTCACACAGAAATACGAACAGAGTTTAAACATACATATATAAAATAAATTGTTCTTAGGAATATAGGGAATGGATTAAAGCAGCTGGAATGAATTCTACGATCCAAATTGTTCCTTGGTATTGTCAACAGAACATCAATCCAGTCTTCAATTGCATCCAAACCATTTTCCAGCTGTCTTTGACTTCTTTATTATGAATGAGGCTGTCTTTGAGTATTAAAATCAGCTCCTTCCACTGTTTTTTCTCGTACAAGTCCCTCACTTTGTTTAACCCGATTTTCCTAAAAAATCAGAATTAGAAGTCACAGCGACAGCAAAACTTAGCCCAATCAACAAATACCTCTGCGTTTCCGTCCTTGTTATTTTAACAGTTTCTCCATCAATATATTTCCATTCCTTCATGTTTGGTAGAGCTAAGAGAAAATCTTCATTCTGTTCACTTATAAGGTCTTCCAAGTGTTGCAAGCTTTCAACGCATTGAATCAAACGATTTTCGTATTTTGCCCAGCAATATTCCATATGAATCAACCGGATGATGTTACGTTCGTACAGATCATCAGAGATTAAGAAGGCGTATCCAGAATTGAAGGTCAGATGCGTGAACAATCTTTGCCACAGTGAACTTGTTTCGCTGTTTTCCACAAAGGTAACAAAAGAAAAATCGAAAAATAAAATACATATTCAGTGTTTTTTGTCGCTTACCTTCCTGTTTCGAACATACACATGCGGTATGAAGCGTTGAAGTTATCATTGGACAGTTGGTTCCATGAAGCCAAGTCATAATGGTTTCTGATTTAGCCAAAATATTTGATGAATTCTTCTCAGTCTCAATGCAACCAATTTGTACTTACATATAAAATATGAAGATCTCATGATAGGCGGCTTTGAGATCATCACCGATAATGTGGTCCCAATATTTTGCAACATTCTTTAGCCAGCGGTATATGAGGAGAATCAAGTCGAACGGCTTGGACTTTGTGTCTTCCAGAAACTTATTAAAATCGTCCTGAGTTTCTGCCTGAAATTCCTCAAACGTTGATGAAGTTTCCATCGATGGTTTCCTAGACGACTTTTGAACATCAATTGAAGTAGGTACACTTTTTCTCATTTTCCAGCGGCTTGAATGGCCATTCGTCGTCAAAAGTTTCACTGCAAAGAACGATTTTGTGTATTTACTCGATAACAATGAATTCAATTTACTTACAAAGTGAATTAAGCAAATATCCGCTTTAAGAACCCATTCAAAGTTGTATCAATCTCTGGTCTGTCCTGTTGACTCTTCTTTCTCGAAGTATGACGTCGGTTCTAATGCCAACCCCATTGCTCAAGAAAGCTCAAGTCCCTGCAACGTCTCCTCGGCTTTGTCTTGCTTGTTTCAGTCTCTTGTTTTGCATCTGAATCCTCTGCATTTGAATCATTACTCTGTTGTGGTGTTCTTGGGCCAATGTTATCTGTAGATGGTTCGTTTGAATTTTCACTGCTTTCAGTTGGTCTGGGCTCCTGAGGAAGTTCAGTTTCTCGGGATAGTTTTTCGTTTTCCTCATCTTTGGCTTGCTCCAGAAAATCGTCGACTGTGAGAAAAAACAAAACGCATTGCTTAGAGTTTCATGTAGATGGTTGTAAACAGAAATTATATATCTTCCAATTGAAAGCCAGTCCAATGTTTTTACTTGAAATTTCTCAAGATCTGGCTTGAATTTATTGAAAAAATCCTGCCGTATGTTTTTTAGTAGTATTTTGAAGTTTTTTATTGAATCTTGCTAATGAGACAAAAACTTACTTGCAATCTGGTCCCGCTGCTTCCTTAAGATAAAAATGGATGATTCTCTGAAAAGGAGATGATAACAATTGGGTCTGTTGCTTTTTTTTGCAAAAAAAAAAATTAAAAATTATTTTATGTCGTCTCACAACAAATTCCAAAACGAATTTGACAAGTGACAATTGACAAAAGGGAGCGGCAGCGGCGAAAACGCTGCACGTATGAGACTGTCGCTGCTCTTCGCCGCGTTGGTGTGGGGACTCTCATATGCCGCTGTGTAAATAATTTTGACAACTGCAAATGCCGCTGCCGCAACGGCAAAAACGCTTTGGTTTGGGTGAACCTTTAAGGTCAAATTCGTCAAATTCGTTTTGGAATTTGTTGTGAGACGACATAAAATAATTTTTAATTTTCTTTTTTGCAAAAAAAAGCAACAGACCCAATTGTTATCATCTCCTTTTCAGAGAATCATCCATTTTTATCTTAAGGAAGCAGCGGGACCAGATTGCAAGTAAGTTTTTGTCTCATTAGCAAGATTCAATAAAAAACTTCAAAATACTACTAAAAAACATACGGCAGGATTTTTTCAATAAATTCAAGCCAGATCTTGAGAAATTTCAAGTAAAAACATTGGACTGGCTTTCAATTGGAAGATATATAATTTCTGTTTACAACCATCTACATGAAACTCTAAGCAATGCGTTTTGTTTTTTCTCACAGTCGACGATTTTCTGGAGCAAGCCAAAGATGAGGAAAACGAAAAACTATCCCGAGAAACTGAACTTCCTCAGGAGCCCAGACCAACTGAAAGCAGTGAAAATTCAAACGAACCATCTACAGATAACATTGGCCCAAGAACACCACAACAGAGTAATGATTCAAATGCAGAGGATTCAGATGCAAAACAAGAGACTGAAACAAGCAAGACAAAGCCGAGGAGACGTTGCAGGGACTTGAGCTTTCTTGAGCAATGGGGTTGGCATTAGAACCGACGTCATACTTCGAGAAAGAAGAGTCAACAGGACAGACCAGAGATTGATACAACTTTGAATGGGTTCTTAAAGCGGATATTTGCTTAATTCACTTTGTAAGTAAATTGAATTCATTGTTATCGAGTAAATACACAAAATCGTTCTTTGCAGTGAAACTTTTGACGACGAATGGCCATTCAAGCCGCTGGAAAATGAGAAAAAGTGTACCTACTTCAATTGATGTTCAAAAGTCGTCTAGGAAACCATCGATGGAAACTTCATCAACGTTTGAGGAATTTCAGGCAGAAACTCAGGACGATTTTAATAAGTTTCTGGAAGACACAAAGTCCAAGCCGTTCGACTTGATTCTCCTCATATACCGCTGGCTAAAGAATGTTGCAAAATATTGGGACCACATTATCGGTGATGATCTCAAAGCCGCCTATCATGAGATCTTCATATTTTATATGTAAGTACAAATTGGTTGCATTGAGACTGAGAAGAATTCATCAAATATTTTGGCTAAATCAGAAACCATTATGACTTGGCTTCATGGAACCAACTGTCCAATGATAACTTCAACGCTTCATACCGCATGTGTATGTTCGAAACAGGAAGGTAAGCGACAAAAAACACTGAATATGTATTTTATTTTTCGATTTTTCTTTTGTTACCTTTGTGGAAAACAGCGAAACAAGTTCACTGTGGCAAAGATTGTTCACGCATCTGACCTTCAATTCTGGATACGCCTTCTTAATCTCTGATGATCTGTACGAACGTAACATCATCCGGTTGATTCATATGGAATATTGCTGGGCAAAATACGAAAATCGTTTGATTCAATGCGTTGAAAGCTTGCAACACTTGGAAGACCTTATAAGTGAACAGAATGAAGATTTTCTCTTAGCTCTACCAAACATGAAGGAAT
This sequence comes from Melanostoma mellinum, assembly GCA_914767635.1. Lineage (NCBI taxonomy): Eukaryota > Metazoa > Arthropoda > Insecta > Diptera > Syrphidae > Melanostoma > Melanostoma mellinum. The sequence goes on from OU612060.1 coordinate 181,807,989, forward strand.
GGAAATATATTGATGGAGAAACTGTTAAAATAACAAGGACGGAAACGCAGAGGTATTTGTTGATTGGGCTAAGTTTTGCTGTCGCTGTGACTTCTAATTCTGATTTTTTAGGAAAATCGGGTTAAACAAAGTGAGGGACTTGTACGAGAAAAAACAGTGGAAGGAGCTGATTTTAATACTCAAAGACAGCCTCATTCATAATAAAGAAGTCAAAGACAGCTGGAAAATGGTTTGGATGCAATTGAAGACTGGATTGATGTTCTGTTGACAATACCAAGGAACAATTTGGATCGTAGAATTCATTCCAGCTGCTTTAATCCATTCCCTATATTCCTAAGAACAATTTATTTTATATATGTATGTTTAAACTCTGTTCGTATTTCTGTGTGAATAGTGTTCAATTTCTGTTATATTTAATCTTCTGACTAACAGCAATCCTATTAGTATGTATTGGAATTTTTTTATAATTATTTTAGTAGGTTAATTGAAAGAAAATCAAAGCTTTAAAAAGAGTAATGAGCTGTTATTATAATTCGTAATGTTTGTTTTGTATACAATAACAATAAAATTAAATTAATATCACAAAAGACTTCATTTTTTCTTTTAATTTAACTACAACTACAACTAACTATTTCACATTGTCGTAATTTAGAGATCCTTTATTGAGTTACAAAGTAGTCCTCTAGGAGTGTTGGCGAACAACACTTATTTTTACTATGATAATATTATTATTATTTTTACTATGAATTCGATTTCCTCATAGTTCGTGTGGTATCTTACTCGTAAATCCTCTTAAAAAATAAAAATGTTGCAAAACATTTCATCCCGTCTCTTGGTTCCAGCTGTTCGCAGCGCTATTCAATCGCGTGCACAGTCGGTTGTTTCAGGGCCACCAACCAAGCATGTTCCAAAAAGGGAACTTTATGCTCTTGGCTCACTAATCGCTGTCTCAGATGTAATCACCCCTGCATGGGTTTTGTACCACATCCGTGAATACAGAGGAGTAAAATAAAGATAAAAAATCCAATATATGTTTCCAAGTGTTTCGCTATATTTATTTGCCAAAAAATTGATATTATTGTTCTCTGAAAAGAACTTTTTTTTAACAAACATTTAGCGTCTAGTAACTAATGCCCTAAATTGATTGGTGTCCTTTTGTGGGTTCATTCTGTGATGGCGGATTCATCTTATTGCTATAACATTATTCATCCACTGGTTTTTTGAAGCGCCTTTATATGGTTTTAGAACGGAACTACTTGTTGCAGTACAACCTTTCGGCGACAAATCCAAATGTAGTGCTGTACTGCAGGAACTCTCAGAAACTATCAATGGTCTATTCAATTGCTTGTCTTTGCATAGCCGTGACATTTCATGAGGCAGAGAATCACTTATACGAGAGATCTCATATTGCGTTCGCCAGTGTGACTTCTCTTTACAGATAAGCGATTTGGTCTTCAGTCGTTGTGGAAGAATTTACTGTCGTATGTAGTGGAGTGTTACCACTACCCGAAGCACTTAATTGCACCCTCACTAACAATCTGAAACGAATTTACAGGTTAGGCAAATTAATATTTGAATATTTATTTAAATTTTTACCGTGTTGGCTGCTTTCACTAGTTTATAGTTCCAAGATTCTGGTTTGCAAAGAATCGATATCTTTTCTTATCTTTCTCTCTACATCCATGTTTTTGTGGTTCGTTTTTCTTATTGTTTTTATAAATCAAAGATACGCTCTGCCTGCATTTGAAGTTTTTAATTTTTACGCATGTTTCTGAAAGAACACATATAGGTATTAGTCCTCGAAGGACTTTCACAAATCACAATAAAATAATACCTTGAATCCAGAGTCAATCCCTTGCCGCAAATGCAACATAGAGGAGGCTTCTCCCGTGTGGGTTAAAATATCGCATTGGGTTAGGCCGTTGATAGGTTTTTGCACAAATATTACACACATATATATATTTAGTCCTGTGGCCGTCGCCTCGAAGGTGTTTCTTGCTTTGAATATCTTATCAAAATGGCTACAGAAGAACGGAGTCTTCATATTGGCAAGAGTTCCAGGTATTCTATTCTGGTACACAGCACCTTTTCGATTTGCCTTGAAGAAAGAATAGGAAATTATTACAGCCAATGAGTCTTTAAATCGTTTTAATATATTAATATACTTAAAGAAAAATGTTTACTGCATACTTACTTTCATTCTTCTTGGTTTTTGAGAAGCAAATATATGTATAATTAATACTCCTTTCTCCTTTGTCGAACAAATTTAGTGCGACCAACAAAAAATCTTTAATTAAATACACACAATTCACAAATGTCAAAAATGAGTTGCTTTGTCGCTGCAAAAAAACGCTTCGGTGTGGGTATACTAACGTTTTTTTCGCCGCACTCCGAGCGGCGCGTTGTCGCAACTGCAAATGCCGCTGCCGCGACGGCAAAAACGCTTTGGTTTGGGAGAACCTTAAAGCTTTCAGTTAAACTTATGTCATTAAAACCCTTTTAGACGGTCAGTTCTCATTTCAGTGTGTAAATAGACGTCAGTTCGATGTTCAGTTGACCTTTTTTTATTTGAGAAAAATAAAAAGCAACAAAACTGAGAACTGAATAGAAATCTGATATGAATTTCATCAGTTGTCAGTTCAGTTATCTGTTCACTTTTAAGTGTTTAGACATAAGTTAAAACTGAACTGAGAACTGAGCGTCTAAAAAGGCCTTTAAATGTCAAATACTAAAGCGTTTAAATGAAACTGAAACTGATGGAATTATCATGTTGTCATTTCAGTTATCAGTTTAACGGACTTTCTGCTGCTCACAAGCAAAATTAAGCTCAACTGAGCACCGGACTGACGTTTAATGTCGTTTTCCAAAAACCAAATCGAAATGTGAATTGGAATTGGAGAGTTTTTATGTCAGATCTGACAGATAAAGTCTCCAAATCACTCCCAAACATGTTCCAAAATGGGGTTTAGAGACACATTTTGGAGTAATTTTTTCACTCCCGTGTCTGTTTAGGTGCAAGGGAGTGAACACCAAAACATAAACAAACTGTCATCTGACTGTTTGTCAAAGCTGTTCAAAGCAAGCCGCAGTTTCTATTTATTTTTTGTCAGCTCACAAAGCACGCGATAGTTTAATAAATTATCTTCAGAAGACCATTAAATAATTTTTAAAATTAAAGTGAACGATTTTTAGTCTTGTTTTCTGCTTTAACATGAAAGAAAAAATTTAGCAAGCTAACCACTACCAATGCAATCACTCCAAATCTGTCACTTCGGTTAAAACGATTTCCAAAACAAAACGAAAAAGGAGTGAAAGAATGAAATTGTTTTTGGAAAACGACATATGTCGTTTTCCAAAAACCAAATCGGGAGTGAATTGGAGAGTTGAAATGTCAGCTTTGACATTTTATGAGTAGCGAATCGAACGTTCGACTGGAAGCGAATTTTTTAGAGAAATCCATTTATTAGATTAGGCGTGTTTTTTTTTATGCTAGTATATAGTACAGTAAAAATTTCCCTTGGGAACCAACAACAAATCATTTTACTGTCGTAATTTTCCACAGTGAAAACAGGGATGGCATTGCTGTGGATTGATAGTTTCCAGCTATGAAAATAAGATGGCGCCACCAATGATTTCAGTTCATCAAAGCTTTTTCGAAAGGACGTGTTCAAAAAAAAGTGGTATTTGCAAAGAAATTTTTTCTCTCGATTAAAAATTAAAGAAATAAAAACTATGTTCATATTGAACATTCATATTGAATTTTCGCCATGTTTCTTACCTGGTGGTGTATATAATACAGGATTTTGCACTAGTTCTTTATTGCTGAAGATAATAGCTTTTCTCAAAGAATTATTTGACTAAAAAATATAGCCCAATGCAAGAAAAAAAAAACAAATCAAACAAACAAACGAAGCAGTAAAAAATGGTCAAAAGGAAAGGATATATGTATGAAAATTAAACATTCTTCAATAGAATTTCAAGTTTGGGACTAGCAGTACGTGTTTCAATTTAATTTAATTTGGGTTGTGTTTATTTGTGCGGTAATATTATAGTTCAATTTCACGGTTTTGTAAACAGAATCAACTTATTTTCTTTCTAAACCTATCGAAAAGACTGGTCAATAGTGTAAAATTGCTTTACCACAGGTTTGGATAAAAAATAAATTGATTCTGTTTGCCAATGGAAAATCTCATCAAAGATTGGTTTTTAATATCTTTTTACATACTCCCCGAACATACCCGAAAGTTTTTTTCAACAAAACAGCTGATAGAGCTTTCTTCACTGCTGGACGATGCCTCCAAAAATAGTAAAAAAGAGCTGTAAGAGAGAATCTGATGTATGGAAAATAAGGAAAAAAAATACAAATTCATACCTGGCTTTGTATCGTTATTCATTTGATAGAACAATTAACGAAACAAACCTGGTATGAATTTGATTTTGTTTCATCTTGAATTTCACAGAGAGCTTTGAAAAGTAGCAACAAGCTTTGACGTTGAGCTCCATCTTGTTGCTGAAAATAGAACTGAAAATACTGTGGACAGATCGTTTTTTTTTAACTCGAATGCTGTACTATATACTAGCTTAAAAAAAAACACGCCTATTATTATCATTTGACTCGTCTACTCTCTTATCTGACTTACTTTAAACGTCGAAAAAAGTTTTCTACAAAATTTTTGTTTCTACAACCTATAATATCGCTATAAAAGAAGTTCGCAAAAACATTCGCTTCCAATCGAACGTTCGATTCGCTACTCATAATAGGGACTGTAACTTTTTCCAATTCATCTCTGCGACTTGAGTTTCGATGTTGATCTGTCAAACCCCTCAGATTTGTTTGGTTTTTTTTTTTATATTTCAAATTTCAAAAACGAGTTTCTTTTAACTGGGTTTGTATTTTAAGAAATACTTTATTCTTATTTTTGACACGCCAGCAAAGTGTAATGTCGATCTCGGATCTCCATTGGTCGTTCGGAAGCTTTCTGAACGCTTTTCAAATCATTCCATTGGCATCAAATGACAGTTCCCCTCCTTCAAAAAAGAGAGATTTGATTCTTGCTTTGAAGAAGGAAGAGAAGCCAGAAGCACTCACACACTGAAACACTGTTGACGAAAAATTGAGATGAGTTCTAAAAACACTTTAAGACATATTCCTGTGGTTTTAAGTGTCCTCTTCATTGTCGCAGTCCATCTCGACGTCAGCCATGTTTGCGAATAAAAAAAAAAAGCGCTTGACGTTTCACACCGATACGCAATACTAGCAACGAAACTTCAAAACAAATAAAAGTGTTACTTTGGTATCCCGGATCAGAGAGTTTTTCCGGATTACCTATGGAAATCGAAATAACATCGAGTCGTTCCTATATGAAATCATGAATTTGTAACAAAATCAAAGATACATAACAACAACGATGATTTTGACACAACAACATCGTGTAACATCGAAGTAAAAAAAGAACGCACTACAGACAGAGTACACCCCGGACTACGGGTTAAAGTACAACGAACACACCTATTTTTTCTTGGCGGTCAAAACAAAACAGAGTCGAACGTCAAAAACCAAAACAACAAACAAATTTTGTTTTTCTGGCACCACGCTCCACACCGCACCGTCGTAAATGTTCAAAAACTAGTGTTGATTTCAATGCAGGTGTTATTTAAAGAAGAAATAATACAATGGAAAAGAACATTCTCTTGGTGTTGAATGATCTACTAGAATCCTCTTCATCCTCTTCATCGTCTTCAGATGACGATGATATTTTTATAGTTCAGCTTTTGTTAAGTGAGTCTGGTAAAAAGCAGCGAGTCCGACTGCAGAATTTCATTGATGTAATCGAAGAGTTTTCAGAAGGACAGGTAAATATTCAACACAAAATAATAAATAACTTGATTATAACAACCTTCAATCTTACAGTTTCGCGAACATTTTCGTTTAAAGAAATCAACTGCCGATTTGTTAATAACAAAATATGAAAACTCAGAACACTTCAAAAGAAAAATTGATTGCGGTGGGAGGAGAGAAATTCCCGCACGAGTTCAAATTCTTGCCTTTCTTTGGTAGGACTTAAACACTAGATACCTATTACCTAAAGAATAATAATTCAATAAATTTTAACTTTAGGTTTGTTGGAAATAAGGATTCCTACCGAGATGTTTGCAAAATGTTTAACATTTCAATTTCTTCAATCCACCGACTTATTACAAATATCCTCGACTTTATTTTTAAAATTTCTCCAAATTTCATAAAATTTCCTTCAACAGACGAAGAGAAGACTCAAGTCGCCACAAAATTCGAACAGGTAATGTTTTGAATACTAAGTTTATTGCTATCCTTTTCACCATCTTATTCTTCTGTTTTCGGCGTTAAGAGTATCGTGATTTTGAAGGACTACAGCTCATCCACTTAAATGCTTCACGCTAATGAGCAGACTGTTTGTTTTTTTTTTTTTTGCAGATTTCAGGCTTTCCAGACGTTTTAGGATGCATCGCCGGATGCTATTTGTATAAGCCAGCAACCAAAGCTCAAACAGCTAATACAGATCGACGAAACCCAGTACCTATGTCACTTCAAGGGATATGTGATGCCGAAATGCGATTTCTTGATGTGTTCGTTTGTGCACCTAGTAATTTACCTAATTCTAAGGTTTTTCAACTGTCTTTTATACACAAAGACCTTCCGGGAATATGTGGGAAAGAATACCACATCCTTGGTGACACTGCATACCCGTTAACGGAATATTTAATGACGCCATACAAAGATACAGGATACTTAAGCTATCACAAGCGAAAATATAACAAAAAACATTGCGAAACTCGTGAGAAAATAGAAGACGCGTTGTCTTTAATCAAAACGAGATTTAGGCAATTGTTAAGGCTAGATTTTCAATCATACGAACGTATGTGTAAGCTTGTTCTGGCCTGTTGTGTCCTACACAACTTGTGTATTGATGAAGGAGATTTGTGGGACATAGCCAACGACCAAGAAGGAAATTATGTCTCGAATAATGGAGGTATGGCAGCGTTGAATTTCAACATAATCGGCCTTAGTGATAACGAGCTCAGGAGAGCGGGAGAAATTAAGAGAACCCGTATTAATTCATCACTTTCATAAAAAAATCTCGTGTTAAAAAGAATCAAAAATATATTTTGTTTGTCGTTTATTTTTCTTGTTATTTTCCGGCGAAATTTATCACTGTGAACGCTGTATGATGTTGCCTTTTTGATAAAGTTTAGATTCTGTCTTTTGAGTTTGAACGTGACAATACCAACTGAGCCAGTCGTATTTTCTAATACGATCAAGAATTGTTACATTTGCTGTCATATGGAGCATCTTCACTTCAGTTGTCGTCAAACTACTCTCATACTTTTCGTACATTGGAGAACAGCCAGCTCCTTTTGGATTATCAGTTCTTTCTCGAACACTTCTGCGGCAGATCTCTTTGGTGCACTATTGTTTGTGCTTGCGGACGAGTAAAATATTGTTGTGTGAGATTGCATGGTGTTGATTGTGGCTCTTTACATAACGTTTCGATTAGCAACTCTTGGAACTGATATTCATTTCCGTCTGGAATGTCCGCTGTTGATAGCGATTCAAAATTGTCTCTGTTTGTTCCTGTTCTTAGACCAAAAGTACTTGCCGGAACACCTTCTATGGACTCTCTCATTCCAATCAAGTTGCAGATGGAATGCTCCGAAAATTTTTGTTCCATTTTGGCTCCAACGCCAGTCCCAGCTCTAGCCTTCAGGTTCATGGCATCCTTAGCCCTCACGTACTTTTTTTGATCTATTTAAAAATTACTTTCTTCCACTCTTGTTTGGTGTTCGTGGGTGGACCCGAGGAATTGAGTTCATTTTTTAGAGGTATGCCAAAACACTTGAACCTCTTCTTTGCTTCCTTTGTGGAATCCATATGCGATGTCGTGGTGAGATTCCATCAAATTTAAAAGAATTCTTAGCTGGCACTTATTTGTAATTCGCGACCTTAAAAAAACTAGATTTTTATTTGTTTCTTGAAAAATAAAAAAACTTACATTTTCCTCTAAACTCTCCAGGAAACCAGTCGGAAAAGAAATCGCGCTAAATGGATTTTCTTTTTCCCTTTTTTTGAAGTTAAGAATGCGTCCCTTATTCCCCGGGAAATTTTTCGCATATTCAAAGTTCGGTTTGAATACGAGAATAGTCAGCCTTATTATGAGTTTCACGTGAACAGCTTTTCGCCCGGAACATTTTTGTTCGCCCGGAATTTTTAAAGCTATTATGAGTTTCACCTGAACAAAAGTCCAAACTTGCAACGTTTCCGCTTTTGTTGTTTACTTGTTCGCCTCACAAAAGTAAGTGAAATAATCGAACATGGAAAATTTTTCCCCCGAAACTCATAATAAGGGAAAAGTGAAATGAGATGCTTTTCGGGGGGAATGATTTCACGTGAAACTCATAATAAGGCTGAGTTAAAAAAGGAGTAGTTTTTCGATTAGAATAAGAGAGAAAGGAAAAAGGACACATTTCCCCGGGAATTTTCATTTAGAATTTGGCTGTTTAACTATTCAATTTTTCAAGGACGCTCTCAATAAGGTTTATTATTTTCGTATTCTGTTCCATTCTTTCTCTGTGTCTCCGTTCCTTACTTTCTTCACTTAATTTTGATCTAATATCTCGACTTTCGATCAATCGATCAATCATTTTTTCTACAAAACATTTTTGTTTTTTTCTCGCTGGAGGCTCATCAGCGTCGGTTGACGTTTGCAATTCGGGCTGTTGTGCTCGTTCATTTGAAAAAGAAGGCGATTGAAAATCATCACAAGAACGATATGCGTTAGCTGGAATCGCAGGCAGGGTTTCCACAAGAACAGTTTCAGGAACAAGGGAGTCGTCATTAACAAGTATCTTGTCCATTAACGTCTCAAATGGTATGCTTTTCTTGACTACCCGACTTGTCGCGTTATGTTTGATTACTTCTCTCGTTTTTTTTACAATCGTTTTGAATCGGCCTTCTACTTGCTCAAATGTCACATATATATTGTGGGTTTTTCCAATTTCCTTTGCAATGTAAAACCACATCTCCTTTTTCGAGCGGAATCTTTTCATTAGCCCAACTTGGCTTTGATGTTCATTGTAGAGACTCAAAAGCGTTTGAGTCTCATCATCGGACCACTTGTGTACTTCTGAAAAATGGAATTTAGAACTTATTGAAATTGCTACGATAATACGAAGATTCTTACCTGTAGCAAGTTCTTCAGTATTTTCAATGGCTTTAGGACTCGGCATTTTATCGAAATACTTTGGTTTTTTTCTCGCAGGCGCCAAACCATCATCATTGTTGGTAGGTGCTTCTAATTTAGGGTCATTTGAAAAAGAAAGTGATTGGGAACTACGACGGAGGTGATGTGTCGAAGCTGGACTAGAAGGCTTTTCTTCCAACAAAAGATTATCATTTCGTTGGAGGTGGTTGGGCCCAACACTTATATCAGGTACAGGTAATACATCATCAACAAATATCTTGTCCATCGATTTCTCATAAGGAATTCTTTTCCGGGCTGCTCCGCTTGTTTTGTTATGTTTGATTATTGACCTTGTTTTTTTCACAACAGTTTTAAATCTTCCTTCCACCTGCTCAAACGTTACACATATATCGTGGATATTTTTCATCTGATGTGCAATAAAAATCCACAATTCTTTTTTTGAACGAAACTTTTTCAATGATCCGTCTTTGTTTTGGTACTCACTGTACAGATCCAAGAGCGTGTGTGTCTCATCATCGGACCATTTATGTACTTCTAGAATGATTTTAAATATTGCAATTTTAAACATTTGTTGAAGAAGTCATTTGCAAGAACCTTACTCGTGCCAAGGTCATCATTTTCTTCAGTTATAACAAAACTCGGCATGTTAGGTTGTAGTTCAATATATTCTGTGTCTTCCTCATAGATTTCGGCTTCTGTCTCTTCAGCGGAATCTAAGAAATAAGTGCTTTAAACATGTTAATTGTAAACGGCTTTGTTATTCCACTTACAAAAGCTGTTCTGATGGTCAGTTTCGTCCAAAATGGAATTGATTTGTCCATATTCTTGGGGGGTTACTTCCAAATGCTCAAATTTGAGTTTGCTTTCAGACATTTTTTTGTAAACTCAAAAGTCAAAACGTATACCTACAACACTTCACGTTTCACAACAGATAACAGAACATATACCTCGTTTCCATTTAGAATTGAATCCCACTTTAATTAGAATTGCCAGTGTATACCTAAATCGAATTGAAATAGGATTAAGCCTTGCGCAAACCAACGCGGTGATTGCGTGCGATGCGATTGCGTTAAGTCAAATCTCTATGTAATCTTATGGACGTTTGACTTAATGCATAGGGATTTGACTTAAAGCAATCGCATCGCACGCACTCACCGCATTGGCTTGCGCAAGGCTTTACCCGATCCGATACAGCTCTTGTAGCTGGATCGATTCAAAAGAGTGTGTTTTATAAGGCGAGTTTTATTGAAATTCTATGTGCACTTGTGTGCACTTCAGCAAAACATCGCTCATGGGAAAACAACAACTCCTTATGTCAGTAGCCTAAGTGCACATAAATATCGCAGTAAGCTAACTGCACAACAGGGATGGTTGGTAAATTTCTTTTTTTGGCATCCAGAGGTTGGCAGTCTTTGGGTTGTGTTCATTCATATTTCTGATTTTCGACAACAGATTGAATAAGTCTGTTTCTTTACTTTTTGTGCACAGAAATTTTTTTTTTAAGGAAAGGTTGTTGAATTCTTTCAGAAACTCTCTGAAAGAGCGTATTTGTCTTAAAAGTAAAGAAACGCCTTGAACAAAACATTCGCAGCAGCGCAACGCTTGGAAAAACGTCTGTTTGACAGTTGTGGTATTTGTTTTTATTGTAATAGAATGTAAACTCTAAATTAATACAAGTGGCAACTCTTTTATGTAACACATTTTTGGATTCTTAAGTTGTCAACTATTTTCTAACGTCAATTATCTTTGAATAAATTCTTTCTCTTTTTCAACTTCCGCCAAAGTAAGAACACCTTTCATTCTTGTGCTCCGATATTAGCTTTTTCTACAGGTTATGGGCCCAGGCCACGATATTTAGTTAAAGCACAAGAAAGTTAGGGAAAGTCGGGAATTAAATAAAATATTTTGAGTAACATTTTGTCCACAGATGCCCCAGAATTGTCCGCAGTTTGATTTTCATTTATCCACCAGTTTTGCGTTTTCCACAGTATAGCATGGCAGCTTCATCATCGTCGTTGCTTTCTATTGAAAAGCTCCGTGGCAGAGAAAACTATGATTCGTGGAAATTTGCCGTTCAAAATCTTTTGGAACACGAAGAACTCTGGGATTGCGTCATCGAGAAGTGTACTGATGCCAAAAAGTTGGTCAAGGCTAGAACCAAGATTATTCTTTTGATCGAGCCAATAAATTACGTCCACGTCAAAGATGCAGTCTCACCGAAAGAAGTATGGGATAAATTAAGAAAGGCGTTCGAAGATTCAGGGTTAACTCGAAAAGTTGGGTTACTGAGAGCTCTGATTACCACGAGGTTGGAGGAATGTGAGTCTATTGACGAATACGTTAATAAGATCATAAACACGGCTTACAAGATACGGGGTATAGGTTTGGACTTGAGCGAAGAGTGGGTAGGCACGTTGCTCCTGGCAGGACTTCCAGATCGGTACCAGCCGATGATAATGGGCATCGAAAGTTCTGGGTTGGAACTCACCGCAGATGCCATCAAATTGAAGTTGCTACAGGATGTCAAGACGACCGCCAATGATGGGTCGATGGTTTTTTATAGTAAAGCGTCGCAGAGGCGCGGCAGCAGCAGACAGAAGCGCATACGGTGCTTCCAGTGTAATAAGAACGGCCATTTTGCTCGCGACTGCACGGAAAGAAAGGGAAATACTTTCAACAATAAATCAAATTCGAGTCAACTACTATTCACCGCGTTGTCAGCCAAGGAAATAGACACAAACGAATGGTATCTGGACTCCGGCGCGTCAAAGCACATGACGCTGCATGAAGATTGGTTGGAGAATATTTCCAAGACGGACACAGGCAGAGTGGTAATTGCTGACAAAAATGTGATGGCTGTTGGTGGTAAAGGTGATGTCAAGATTGCGTTGTCGACAGGTGAGAGTGGTGTTGCAAAGGATGTTCTTTTTGTACCGAATCTGTGTGCAAATCTGCTTTCTGTAAGCCGTTTGACAGATTGTGGGAATTCAGTAGTTTTCAAGGGAAACTGCTCCGAGATTTACAACAATGAACAAAAATTAATTGCGACTGCTTCTAAGAAGGAAGGTGTGTACAAATTAGACAGGTCAGCTGAATTTGCACATGCCAACTTGTCAATTGCTGATGAACAAAAACCTTCGCTGTGGCACCGTCGCATGGGACACCTTAGTCCGGAAGGTATGTTAAAGTTGAAAAAGATTGTTGATGGGGTAAATTTTTCTGAAAAAGAAAGTATTGCACCATGTGTTGTATGTGTCAAAGCAAAGCAGACTAGGCAGCCGTTCAAAAACACAGGAACAAGAGCAACAGAACTTCTTGAGATTGTTCATTCTGACGTGTGCGGCCCTATGTCAGTAAATTCCATTGGAGGGGCAAGATATTTTTTGACTTTTGTGGACGACTTCAGCCGCAAAGTGTTTCTGTATCTAATACAGCAGAAATCCGAAGTGAAAGACAAGTTTGAACATTTCAGAAGTCTCGTTGAAAATCAAACGCAGAAAACTATCAAAATTTTGCGCACCGATAACGGTTCAGAATACTGCAACCAGGCGTTGTTGAACAGTTTGCGCAAACATGGAATAAGACACCAGAAAACAGCACCGTATACACCGGAACAAAATGGCCTGGCCGAAAGAACAAACAGAACGGTGGTGGAAAAGGCTCGTTGCCTACTTTTTGATGCGAATCTGAAGACCGAGTTTTGGGGAGAGGCAGTAACGACAGCTGCGTTTATTATTAATCGATCACCGAGAAAAGGCCTGACTGATGTAACACCAGAGGAGGCCTGGTCGGGGCAGAAACCGAACTTAATGCGTTTCAGAGTGTTTGGGTGTCGAGCAATGGTTCATATTCCAAAGGAAAAGCGAAAAAAATTCGACCCCAAGTCACTTGATTGCATTTTTGTTGGTTACAGTGAAGATTCCAAGGCGTATCGACTAGTTGATCCGAAAACAAAGAGACTGTATATCAGCAGAGACGTTATCTTCATGGAACAAGAGATTTCAAATCAGAATCAGGTAATTAATTCCGATTATGATACTCATGTTATTTGTTCACCATTAGATTCAGTGGGAGAAACAACAGGCGATGAAGAAGAAGAAGTCCAAGTCGATGAAGAAAGTTGTGATGATTTAGAATTGTCAAACGAGAGCGAGACGTTTTACTCCGAGGCTAGCAGCACTTTGGTTCCTGATTCAGATATGGACTATCAATTTCCATTCAGCGCTGAGGCAGTTGTTGAATCAGAAGTCAGAAGATCATCGAGAGCTCCGAAGCCGATAGTAAGACCTGATTTTGTTTCGCTAGTTGCCCGTGAGATGACGAGTGATCCGACGACAGTTCAAGAAGCAATGTCTCGTCCAGAGGCTGATTTATGGCGCGCAGCAATGAAGGAAGAATATGACGCTCTTATTAAAAATCAAACTTGGGAGCTCGTTCCGTTGCCGGCCAACCGTAAGGCGATAAATTGTAAATGGGTCTACAAGACGAAACGCGACAATACTGGCAATATATCACGCTACAAGGCAAGATTGGTGATAAAGGGTTGCGCCCAAAAGAAAGGCCTGGACTATGAGGAGATATATTCGCCGGTAGTGCGTTACACTTCGATTCGTCTTTTACTGGCTTTGGCGGTTCGATACGATTTGTACATAGACCAGATGGATGCTGTTTCAGCGTTCTTGCAAGGCGATCTCCAAGAGGAGATATATATGTACCAACACAAAGGTTTTTCTGAAGACCCCAAACAAGTATGTAGATTGAAAAAATCTCTCTACGGATTAAAACAATCAAGCAGATTGTGGAACAGAAAACTGGATACTGCACTTCTTAAATTTGGAATGCAGAAGTCGCAGCTGGATCCATGTATTTATTTCCAAATCTCGAAAGAACAAAAACTAATAGTAGCTGTTTATGTGGACGATATCCTAATTCTTTCAAATGATGATTCATCGAAACTCGAGCTGAAGAGCTATTTAATGAAGGAGTTTGAAATGAAAGATTTGGGTGCTGCTCGTTACATACTGGGAATGCAGCTTCATCACGATCGAACAAGCGGACTTTTAACGATCGACAACAACAGTACATTGCAGAAATTTTGGAACGTTTCCGAATGAGTGACTGCAACCCGACAACTACACCTATGGACACAAATCAAGTTTTGTCTAAGGAGATGTGTCCACAGTCCCCTGCAGAACAGGAAGAGATGAGAGACGTGCCATATCAAGAGGCAGTTGGCAGTCTCATGTATGCTGCTCAGGTTTCACGACCTGATCTGGCGTATGCCGTTAGTACAATCAGCCGATTCAATCAAAACCCTGGTAAGCCCCATTGGTTAGCATTAAAACGTATTTTTAGATATTTAAAGGGCACGGCGGATGCAAAACTAGTTTTCCGCAAAAATGGAAAAACTGATCTCAGTGGCTTTGTGATGCAGACTGGGCATCAGACGTTGATGAAAGGCGCTCAACTACGGGCTACACATTTTTGTTACAAGGAGCAGCTCTCTCTTGGAATTCTAAGAAACAACGAACAGTGGCACTTTCAACAGCTGAAGCCGAATACATGTCACTATCGGCCGCTACACAGGAAGCCGTTTACCTAAAGCGACTTTTGGACGAGCTGACCGGTACGGGTACCACTTCCGTACCTACCATATTCTGCGACAACAAAAGTGCTCTTGATCTCGCTTCATTACATGCATATAGAGCTCGCACGAAGCACATAGACATCAGACATCACTTTGTGAGGAATGAAGTTTCTGAAGGCAACATCAAGTTGGAGTATATAAACACCGATCATATGCTGGCAGATTTTTTAACAAAGCCAGTACCTAAACCGAAGAATATATTTTGTGCTCAGGGTGTGGGTTTAAAATTTGCTAATTGAATTAACTTAATTTTTAACGTTTAAGTGGGAGTATTGTAATAGAATGTAAACTCTAAATTAATACAAGTGGCAACTCTTTTATGTAACACATTTTTGGATTCTTAAGTTGTCAACTATTTTCTAACGTCAATTATCTTTGAATAAATTCTTTCTCTTTTTCAACTTCCGCCAAAGTAAGAACACCTTTCATTCTTGTGCTCCGATATTAGCTTTTTCTACAGTTTTGGCTGTGCACGATTTCTGTCCACAGAAATTTTGGTGGCGGAAATTCGCAGGACGGGGAATTTTTTTTACTCTCTCGAGAGCACTCTCTTTTGTGCACTGTTACGAAAAATCGGAACGGGATTAGACTGACTTTCGCCGAATTTCGGTGCATTTCGTGCGAATTTTCAGTAAGGAAACACACCTAATAGCTAATAGATGAGTCAGGTGGTGACTTGGTGGGGACATAAATAGACACGCAGTTACTAACACACACACACAAACACGGTCAGAAAAGGTGGTGGTAGCAGCAAAAGCAATGGTTTTCCCTCTTGTTCTTTATTTCTCTAAGCTTTTGACTTATTTAATTCATAAGTCATTTACTAACTTATGACTTAATGAGTTTTTAATTCACAAACTAGTAACCGTGATATAAATACCTGCATCGAAATCTGAATCCTAATTCCCAATTCGATTCGATTATTCGACCCTAAAAATAAAAATGAATCTTATTGAACACAGCTATTGCGAAAAAAAATTAAAGTGACATTTGTTTTGTTTACATCGAAAGTAAAAAGTTGAAATGCGGCAAATAAATTGAGAATCGAGAATTAAATAGAGAAAAATAGAAATGGAAAGTAAAAGGTATGCATTTATATCCTTAGAATGCAAATTTTTAATGTTTCTTATCCTTAGAACAAGTGCAAAGGGTACCAACCTTGAAAGTTAAAATTGAAAGTGAACTTGCTAAGTGCATATAACCAAAAATCGTTTTATTGATAAGAGCACATAAGTGCACATAGAAAATTTTCAATAAAACGCGCCTATAGAAAGATTACTCGATTAAGTGTGTAAGTAGATACCTGCATTGAAATCTGAAACATAATCCGATTCGACTACCCGATTTTAATGGAAACGAGGTAATAAAAGCTGTGTTCAACGAGGTTTGGTTTGATACACGCAGTGAGGTTTTGGATGTGGATTTGTATCATCACCCGGGTTACCAGGGGGTCAATTCCCGATCTGTGAAGCTGTGAAGTGAAAACATTTATCACAGCTTCACCGAAAATTCGATTCTCGATTAGTGAAAATCAAACCTCAAATGTCAATTTTTTTTCATTTGATAAATTTCTTTTCATTGCCGTATGAGTCGGTGAAAAATTCAATTATGAAAAATGGCCGCAAAACTCAAACGATGAAAAATTCAATTGGAATTTAATTGGAATGAGAGAGAAAATGAGAGAAAACTGTCAAAATTTATCATTTCGAACGTTTTAGTACTTTTTAGATCCGGAATCGCTGAGAGTGGGTTCGTCAAGTGATAAAATGAAAAAACTGTATGAAAACTAAAATGATATTTTTTTTTTCACTTCACAGCTTCACAGATCGGGATTTGACCCCCAGGGGTGGTTATGCAAAAGATAAAAAGTTTTTTATGAAAATGTACGAATACTGGGCTAGATCGTTTTCTTTTTCATCTGGAACATTGCACATGGTACAAAAAACAATATATCGTATTGCTCATGATGAGCTTGCAGGTTTCAACACATGTGTGCCTCGATAATGTCATGCGCATAACAAAAGAAAACTTTAGCTTTACCATGTTGCGATCGACGCGAGACAATCTTCCAGTGTAAAAGATGTGGCGCAAACTAACGCTGTGAAACGACATGACTTCGGATAGCTACAATGTACAATCATAAGGCGTAGCCAGTGCCTTTTCCAATAGAGTGTCCCTCCAACTATCCTTGAATCCTATTTGGCTAGAATTTAGCATTGAAAACTAGCGGCAGCAATGTCGACAAACCATGCCCCTGTTCTGTAACTAGGTGCGTTTTATTGAGAATCTTATAGCTTGTGCAGTAATGAGTCTCACTAAAACGCTATAGGAGTACTCACTAACTCAACTTTTTTCCATAAACACCATTTACCTGCCATCCCTGTTGTTTACTTTTGAACACTGACTCATTTTTGTTTACTAATCGTTGTTGTTTTCCCATGCGTGATGTTTTGCGATGTTTTGCAAACCTGCATATAGACTACCAATAAAACACGGCTTATCGCATCGATAGAGAAATAGTGAGAACCAGAACGAATTCCTTCTAAGTTCATAGTATATCGTTCCATTTTCCACCAATTATCGAGTCGATAGTTACAGAACAGGGGAATTGGGTTTGATCACAAGAATACAGGCAGAGGGAACTGAACAAACAAAAAGCACGGCAAATGTTGCCATTGCTGCCTTTCTATAGCCAAGTGGTCAAAAGGTTTACAGAAAGAAAAGAAGTGAAAACATGAAATTCTCAAAAAGAAGAAACAGGTAAAAGCTCGTTTCAGGAGATTGAGAGTTGCTATATGATAGGAATGTGATTATAAAAAAAAATAAAACAAAGAATAATTTAAAGGTTAAAAAGGAAACTGAGAAATACCAAAGTAAGCCTTTATAAGAACTTCATCATCATAGTCCTACTCTGTGACGCGGAAGCATGGATCATATCTAAAGCTGATGAGAAAACCCTTGGTAAAAAAAATTGAACTGTAAAGCTAAGTGTACACGATTGCCTGATCTGCAAATATTGCCAGATTTGTCAGTGAAAAATTTGTCTCGAATGGCTGACAATTGTGTACACACCAAATGAATTTGCAGAAAAACAATTTGGGTGCTAATTTGTAGACAAATATCTGCTAGTTAATTTGCAGATATCTGGCAATCGTGTACACGCAAGCTGACAACCTTGTACACACCAAATTTTTTTGCAGAAAAATTTGTTCATCAATCATTTTGAAGAGAAATTAATTTGCAAATGTGGCAATCGTGTGTACACAAATTTTGTTCATTTTCTGACGCTTCTGCAAATGTCTGGCAATAAATAAATTTGCAGACCCAGTTTGAGGAACATTTTCAAATTTATTCATTGGCAGACAAATCTGAGAACGATTACATGAAAAAAAAAAAAACACTTGGATTGTCAACTACAAAACTCATCGAAAATTTAAAGGTGATTTTTGTTTTTATAGAAAATGTGTTAATTACGTGAAAATTTTTTTAGTTATGGATGCTAACTCATATTAAAAAGATGAGATAAACAGTGAAATGGATGACATGCATAACATCATTATATTCCTTTCTGTATGTCACTTATGATCTTTCTGCAGAACGACCATTTCCACATGAATATAGTGCGATTATTCCAGATGGCTGAAACAACTAAACCTAATCAGGATACGAAGCCGTTTGTTGAGGATTAATATCCAAACTTCTTGTTCATAAAAAACCGAGCCAAGCGGATAGATTTCCTGGACACAGAGAAACAAATGCAAGACAAAATGCTAAGCCAACCAAACCAAAAAAGCAGAAACCAAACTTAAAATATTCCTTGGTGAAACAGATGAACAAAAGAAGTTCTCGAATGTTTCCGACTCAGAGAAGATTGTTAACTCTTTTTTGGTACCAGAAGTCACTGGTAAGTGAATTTATTTTCGGTATTGAATCAATATTCATACCAATGTTTTCTAGACGAAACTGCACCTGCAAGTAGTTTTCATTCAGATTTGCAATCTGTAGCAGAAGATCTCAGACGACGAGTATTTATGACACCGCGTAGTCAATTTTATAATGCTCCAGATGAGCTCACAGAGGCGAAAAAGTCTTGCTATGAATTCAGACTGCGGTGCATCAAAAACTTAGCTAAATTTGTATGTAATCCGCTGGCCGGTTAACGTAAAATCGAAATAAAACAAAGGGAAATATTTTGTTGTACACTCGTATTTGTATTCTATTCTCGGAAATCTAATCTTAACGCTAGCTTTCCATTCGGACCGAATGAAAACTAATTTTTTCTGTAGATCTATGAAAACGACATAAGAAAAAACCTTGGAGTAGTTCTCAAATGTTGCTTTCCATTGCATATTCATATCTTTTTTTGTATATGTATTATGTGGAGCCACCAAAGCTAAAAGGTGATCAAATTGCTTGTAATCCATTCGCAATAAATTTCGGTACAGTTCTGGTTCCTCTGCTCGCAATTCCACCATCAATTTTGCGTAACATCCCTCCTGTTCACGACGGGCCACCCAATCCTTCGTCCATACCTTACGACACATCTTTTTCGGCTGTTTGGCTGTTTCATCATCGCTGCTTTCTAACAAATACGCCGTCAAAATAGTTGCGATTGCAACGTTTTTATCCATTCATATTGTTTTTTGATATTTCACTTTTAGTTGAATATATTAGGTTTGTTCGTTGAAGCCCTGGGGTTGCCCTATGGTCGCCACAAAGCGTTTTTTGAGAAACCTAAATTCGCCCTGAATGTCAAATTGAGTGTTTTTTGAGCCACAGGTTTTCCCCAAACTCGCCCTAGCTTTTTGCTGTGGCGATTTGAGGGCTGTCAAATGGCATGTATTTTTTTTTAATGACAGGGATGTGTGGTGATTTGTGGTTTAGCGTTTTTTGAGGAGTGGAAAACCCAGGTTTTTTTTGACAACTTATAGGGTTGTCAAGAAAGCCTGGGTCAACCCTGGGGAAAGTTCAACGAACAGACCTATTAAACGATTAAAAACAAAATCTATGTTCTTTTCACTTTAAGCTTTACAATTTTTTTGACAGATGCGATGTGACAATGAACTGAAAATGAATTTGCAGATCCACAAATGAATTTGTATGTACACGGTTTGCAGAAATCTACAAATATCTGCAAATCTATTGCCAGCTATTTGCCCAATTTAGTTTGTCGACATTGTCAGCTAAATAGCTGGCAATAAACTTGCATATATTTGTAGATTTCTGCAAACCGTGTACACACAAATTCCATTTTCACCCTCATTGTCAGCACATTTGCCCACATTGTCAGACGTTTGCAGATCTGACAATGATTGTCAGACCTACCAATCGTGTACACTTAGCTTAAGAGCGCTCTTAAAGCTAAGAGGCTCTTAGTTTTAAATTTGGATGTGCTATTCAGCAATAATAGGGTCTAGTCTAAGCTAATTCGAATATTCGAAAAAGTCTCTGAACGCACACTTTTCGAACTACTTCGAAAATTTCAGTGTCAATTGTCAAAATCAGTCAAAAACAGAAAAAATTATCGGAAATTTAAGAAATGGTAGAGCGTAAAATTAATTCATTCTGTGTATTGCAAACCATAATTCGAATTATTTATTTTTTTCAACAGTTATTTATGATTTTTGAATAACAACCACAAATGACGCTGTCAGTAAATTTCGAATTTTCGAAGTTATTTAAAACAACAACCGCTCATAACTTAAGAGTGGTAGCGACCACTCTTAAGTGTTATGAGCGCTCATAAATCTGCACTAATAGTGGTCGGTGAATAGGTTTATGAGGCACTTAGTTTAAGATTTCTTGGTGAATACCACCCTTAGTTTTTTTTTCACTCACTTGTTACGGTAAAATTTCCCGGAACAAAAACTACTCTTGCTGTTGCTTTATTTTCATTCTTTATCCTCTCTTTTCCACTTAACCTTCCCATCCTTTTTTTTTGACCCCACCATTATTCCGTTGTTTGCTCTTAGCAGTGTGAATGTAACATCGCTTTGAGCAAATGACAAAAACAGGTAGCCCAAATCAGCGGATGAGCTGAGATATTGTTCAGTATGTCGAGCAAGAAGGACTCTGGAGAGTCACATACTAAAACAACAACACAAAACCGTCAACATAAAATATACCGTACACACATCACACAAAATTCACTTTACACAACATCACACAGAATACACATGCATATTGATCCAAAGTATGCATCGAATGAGCTCATAATTGCGAAGGAGAAAACGTCATCATTTCATCATCAATGTAAAGGCACCAATGTAAAGTAGTATGGCGTTAAGCCCACCCTAAATTATCTATAACAAGGTACAAAAAGGTTGGAACGATAAGTGTTCATCCCCTCATCCTTTAATCTGCAAAAGGGTCCACCAGAGTCAGGTTAGGTTTCGCGGTGTACAAGATTTCCTCCTCCTATAGGTTTCCTCTAAAGCATTTGTTATTCAGAAAAAAAATAGTAAATTGATCTTTAGTCTTCTTAGATTCACTTTTCACTCGTAGTAGAGTAACTGAGAAAATGCTCAGATTCAACTTGTTTTCAATTTATTAAATTTCGATGTTTTCTCAAAAAGGTTTTGATATAGGGTTTTAGGTGGTCTGGACTCACCCATCAAGTTTGGCAAGTGTTGGATTACACCAACCACTTGTCGAACTTTCGAACTTGGTGATTGGCAAGAGAACGGCAAGTTTTGGACGACACCAACAACTTGTCGAACTCTGTGAATGTGTGTGTAAACTTTTGTTGGTATTCGACAGCGATGGCTCAGCACGCCAACGGTGGCTGATGTCGAGACACTGAATCCACAAAAGTGATTGGATGAGTGTATGAATGTATGCGTGCATGAGAGCGGGGTTGAGGCCAGGCATGAAGCTAGGCTTGAAGTGGGGGACACTTCTTGGCTAGCTGACAAGCGAATGAGAGGTTTTTATAAAACTGTGAGAAAAGTTCAGAAATTGAAAGAAATTGAAAACAAGTTTTTTTATTTTTTTTTTTGAGTTTTCTTAGCGAGTTTTTAACAAGTTTTTAGAAGTTGTGAAAGGTGAATTTAGGTAGAAGAAAGGAGCAAGGAGAAGAATCGTCAGGACGGGACGATAATTTGGAAAAATACGAGGAAAAAGATAGGAGGAGGACATCTTGGAAAAGATAAGTAGAGTGTGTTAGATATAAATACATAATCCTTTATTGCGTAGTTTAAAGATTTCTTTTTAAACATTTTTCTGTGTGGATCTTTTTTTTTTATTTCGAATTTACCAGAAGATTGTCTGGCACGCGCCCCTTTAATTTCAACCCCATTTTGGAGTTTTTCGGGACCGAATTTTAACGGTCCAATCTTCTGTACCTTGTTCTTTTGTTTTCTTGAAAGACATTTGAAGGTCTTATATACATATATACTGTCTCTATAAATTTCTATTTATTTATTTCAACCTTGTAAAAACAACTTTATTTTCTTTAAAAGATCTGGGTTTTTAATCCAGGTTTACCAAGGTTTTCCCAGCAATAAAATCATTAAAATCATCTTTCTTTCTTTTCATTTTATATTCCTTTTTATTTAACATTTTTCAGTTAAGGTTTGGAAATTCCTTCTCTTTAAAAATTTCCTGGCGCCCATTTAAATCTAGGACACCCTGTTCTGATTTAATCAATATAATAATTCAATCACCTATTTTTTAAACAATCTACTTTTTTACCACACACATACTTTTTATACGCGATCGTTTTTTTTAGCTATTGTGAACCCAGCCCAGCTGAGTAGCCGTGGAGTAGCCGCATATCATTTTTTATTGCAGCTTATTGCACTTTTTTTTTGCTTACCCCGTCGAGTTTGACAGTTGTCATTCTCGACTATATTTTCGCGGCACCGGTGTGCTTTTTCTCCATTTAATTTCTTTAATTTTCTTTATTTTTCATATTTGGATACGAAAATCCAATAGTTCCGCGGTCTACAAGTTTCGCATCATCGTAAATAATAGTTTAACTTAATCGGAAAAAAAAGTGTAATAAATTGGCGCCCAACGTGGGGCACCTATTTTTTTTTTGGTATAAAAAGTATATACTATTGTGCGTGAGATTGCCTTGGTACTTTGTGCCACCAAATTGTGTCTTAGGGAAGTGTGTTTTAGCAGTGTGTTTTTTTTAAATTTTAACCCTTGTAAAAGTTCATTTACTTTTGTTTAATTTTCTTTCCCTTAGGTGAAGTTGAAAGTGATACAAATAAGTACACAGTGGTTGGCTACGAACCCATTTTTCTATTCTTGGGCAACGGTGGGAAACAAGAAAAGTCTGGTGTCAAGTGGAAATCTATTGGTCTGTATTCAACAGAACCAACCAAGTAAGGTTTTTTTATTTTTTTTGTTCCTTCATTGTATTGTTTTGGGGTAGTACATATTGAAATTTGGAAGTCATTTAGTTTTTTTTTCAATTGTAAAATCTGAAACTATTTCGAAGAGTGGTTTGCATTGCCACAGTGCATTGGATTGGAATCTCGCACAATAGGCGAGAATACAGAATAGTACCTACATATAGGGTGTTGCAACAAAAGTTTTGTTTGATTTTGATTTTATTTTTTTAATTTGTTTTACATTTGTCTTTTTTCCAATATTCATATCCTTTTATATATTCTTATATTGATCTAATTGATTTGATTTTGTGGTTATTATTTGTATTAGAGTGCATATATTTATCGATTTTCTTTTTTTGGTTTGGTAACTACTTGTGAGGTCAGTTGAGGTGTCTTGCTTGAATTTGTTTATTTGAATTGGAAGCTTGAATCATTGTTGGAGATATCGGTTTGTGAGGTTGATTCGTTTGTTTGGATTTTGAGATTAGTTTTTCTTTTTATTCTATCACAAATCGGAAAGTTTAAGTTTGGATTTAAACTTCTTTCATTGTTTTTTTGAGTTTTCTTTGCTGAATTGTTGGTTTCAAACCATACTTAAATTGAGTTTCGAGTTTCTTAAGCGACTGTTTTTTTTGATTTTGTTTTGCTTTCAAGTAGCCGATTGGAGCTTGATACTGTTTAGCTTAAATTTGTTTTGGGTCTAGGATCAGTTTCGGTCAGTTTGATTAATTGTATTGGCACAGTTTTATTTATTTGCTTTTGGTTTGAAGTCAATTAGTTTTTGTAGAATGGATATAAACAGGTTAGCGCAGGATGAGTTGGCATATGAAATGCAATGTAGGGGTTTAGATGTAGGAACTGTTGATGAGATGCGGAAGTCTCTAAGGGGTGCTAGGTTGTTAGAGAGAAGAGGTTCCTTGAGTGCTCCCACCAAGTATCCCTTCACTTTTGAAGAAGATTATAAGGCAGTTGAGTGTAAGTTGGTTGAGATTTTGAAATTATTAGAGAATCCGCCAATTGGGTGAAAATCAAAAGAATATGCTAAGGTAGTAGCCAAAGTAGAATGGTCGTTAGGTAGATTAGATAGGTCGCAACCTGATGAGGGAGAGGAAGAAAAACAGAGGTTAGGTTTAAAAAATAAATTAGTCATGGCTTTAGCCGATTTAGAAGAGGAAGTTGAAGTAGGAATAGTGGATGAAGTTCAGCGTTCGGTTGATACTCCCGACGCTAATGCAGGGACTAGTATAGGGCTAGGATTAGGACCATCAGCAACAGGAGTTCCAGCTATAACAGCAATAGAAACAACAACAACATCAACAGCAGCGATACCAACAGCAGCAGTACAATCAGTAGCAGTACCATCAGCAGCAGTATCATCAGTTTTTGAGGGAGAGATTAGGGCCAGAGATAACAGCGTAGTAGAGCAGGTTTTCGTTGGTAGGGAAAAATTTGAAAATATTTCCAAGTGGGATGTTAAGTTTACTGGAGAGCGTTGTGGTGCTTCAGTAAACGCATTCCTAGAAAGAGTAGAGGAGTTAAGACAAGCTAGGGGGGTTTCAGAAACCAAACTTTTTAGGGCAGCAGTAGAACTTTTTACAGGGAAAGCATTGTTATGGTATAGGGCGGTTAGAGTAACCATCAATTCATGGCAAGAACTAGTCAGGGAACTGAAACTAGAATTCTTGCCGCCGAATTATGATGACTTGTTGCTCGATGAGATAAGGCGTCGCACGCAAGGCAAAGATGAGACCATCGGAGTCTACGTGGCGACAATGTTGAATATGTTCGGAAGGCTTTCTGAACCTATTTCGGAGGGTAGAAGGTTAAGTATGATTCAAAAGAATCTTACTCCCTTTTACCAAACACAGCTTGGTTTGGCTAAACCTGGTTGTGTCTCTGATTTAGTTAGCTTAGGGCGCAGTCTTGAAACTGTTAGGGCTAATGTAGAGTCGTATGTTCCACCACCAAATGTTAAAAACCGAAACCTACTAGAGCCGGATCTGGCCTATGTGGGTGTTGATACCCCCGATGTTCTGGTTGTTTCCGATAACAACCGAACAAGTCGCGAAGTTGCTGTGCGTACGGCTCCATCAACGGATGGTAGACCTGAACGCAGGTGTTTCAATTGCAATGGCTTGGGCCATTTTGCTAACAGATGTTCTGCTCCTAGGCGTTGCTTTGGTTGTGGTAAACAGGGAGTTGCTCGAAGCAACTGCCCTAGCTGTTCGGGAAACGTGAGACGCGCTCTTGGGTCAGTAGGACGAGAGCGTCGTTGAAGCAGGTTAGGTCGCCTACTGGCGATCAGTCGGCGGAAGTGCATGTAGGTTTTGCACTTGAACACAAAGGTAGTGATGGAAGACCGTATCTTGGTGTTAGGGTTTATGGAGTTAGATTGTTAGGTTTATTAGATTCAGGTGCTTCACGCACAATTATATGTAGGGATGGGTGGGATATTTTAGCAGGGTTAGGGATTAAGTTAGGGAAAAACAAAATTGGTAGGGTTACATTAGCTGATGGAAAAGGAGTTGAAGTTATAGGAGTAGTATCGCTTCCTCTTACTATTGAGGGGAAAGTGGTACTTATAGAGTGTCTCGTCATTCCCAGTATCCCTCACATGCTGATTTTAGGAGCAGATTTTTGGGCTCTGTCGGGCATTGTTCCGGATTTAAAATCAGGGGAGTGGGACTTTTCGGCGCAAGATGCTTTGGCGTCAGTTTCGGACGCAGTACATCTGTCGGATCTAGACGAGACACAGAAGTTAGAGTTAGGTAGATTTTTAGATAGGGTTTTTAGCGAAATGCCAGAGGGATTAGGGTGCACACGAATGGTGGAGCACAAAATTAGGACCCAGTCAGAACCTATAAAACAGCGTTATTATCCGGTTTCTCCAGCCATCCAGAAGTTCATTGATAAGGAGTTAGATGAGATGTTACGGGATGGGGTCATCGAAAAATCTAACAGTCCTTGGGCTTCTCCCATCGTGATGGTGAAAAAGAAGGATAATACTTATAGGTTCTGCATTGATTATAGGAAACTCAATGGAGTTACAGATAGGGACGCATACCCCCTCCCATATATTTCAGCAATTTTAGATAGGCTTAGTAATGCAAAGTTTCTTTCATCCTTGGACATTAAATCTGCATATTGGCAAATTCCTATGGAGGAGGAATCCAGGAAATATACGGCTTTTACAGTCCCTGGTCGCGGTCTCTTTCAATTCCTGCGAATGCCATTCGGGTTGCACAATGCACCTGCGACCTGGCAGAGATTCATCGATAATGTCCTTGGTCCAGAGTTAGAACCTTTTGTATTCGTTTATCTCGATGATATTATCATCGTGACAGATAGTTTTGAAAAACATGTAGAAATTTTAGGTGAGGTTTTTAAAAGATTGATTCAGGCAGGTTTAAAAGTAGGTAGAGAAAAATGCAATTTTTGTAGGTCGTCTTTGAAATTCCTGGGCTATGTTGTGGACCGCAACGGTTTACATATGGACCCAGAAAAAGTAGAAAGCATGTTAGGAATCCCTGCACCGAAAACGGTAAAGGAAGTTAGGTTATTTATAGGGACAGTTTCTTGGTATAGGAGGTTTTTACCAAATTTTGCTAGTTTGGTAAAGCCATTAACAGATTTATTAAAGAAGAGTAGGAAGTTTGTATGGACCGAAGAGTGTGAAGAGAGTTTCAGAAAGGCCAAAGAATGTTTAGTGGCAGCTCCGATCCTGACCTGCCCGGATTTTACGAAGCCATTTGTTGTTCAAACAGATGCTTCGGATTTCGGGGTTGGAGCAGTTCTCAGTCAGACGTTCGACGATGGAGAGAAGGTGGTCTGCTACTTGAGCAGATCGCTTAACAGATGCGAACGAAATTATTCCACCACGGAAAAAGAATGCCTTGCTGTTCTTTGGGCAATAGAGAAACTCAGACCATACTTGGAGGGAGTTAGGTTTACTGTGATTACGGATCATTATTCATTGGTCTGGCTCAGTAAATTAAAAGATCCTGTAGGTAGGCTGGCGCGATGGGCTGTTAGATTACAACAGTTTGATTTTGAGATTGTTCACAGGAAAGGCAAGGACCATGTTGTTCCAGACATGCTTTCAAGAAGCGTACCGGTTTTATCCGGGATTACGGAAAACAGTTTGGATCCTTGGCTTGTGAGTATGAAGAACAAAATCGAAGAGAATCCATTAGCATTTCCAGCATGGAGGATAGAGAATGGGGTTTTATATAAGTATGTTAGGGCAAAACACATTTTAGTTAGGGATAGTAATGAATGGAAGATAGTTGTAGGTAAAAGTGATAGGAAAAAGATTCTTGAGGATTGCCATGACAATCCACTCGCAGGGCATATGGGGGTTTGGAAAACATTTGCTAGGGTAGAGGATAGGTTTTATTGGCCTAAGATGAGGTCAGATATAACAAGATACGTCAGAAACTGCAAAGTGTGTCAAAGTGTGAAGCCAGTGCATGATAAACCGGCTGGTCTGATGACGGAAAGAAAAGGGGTTACCAATCCGTTCGAAATGATTTGTATTGACCTTGTCGGTCCTCTTCCTAAATCGAGTAGGGGTTTTATGCACATTCTTACCGTAGTAGATTATTTTACCAAATTCCCTTTATTGTTCCCTTTACGGTCTGCAACAGCGAAGGCTGTGTGCAAAGAACTAGAAGACAATGTTTTCTTATTGTTTGGGGTTCCAAAAATTGTTATTTGTGATAATGGTCCGCAATTCAAAAGTAGGGAGTTGAAGTCCTTATGTGAAGGGTATAGGTCTACGTTGAAATTCACTGCACACTACCATCCACAGGCGAATCCCGCAGAGCGGATAAATCAAATACTGAAAACGACACTAAGAGCTTATGTGTCGGACAACCACAGGGATTGGGATTCTCAGTTGGCGAAAGTGGCCTGTAGTATACGCACTTCCCAACATGAGGTATTAGGGGTATCACCATTTTATGCTATATTCGGGAGGACGATGGTTACCTCCGGGTCAGGGCTCGCGAGCGCCACACCTCCCGACAAGTCTTTAAACCAAAATACAACCGGGGGACAAATGGACATGGGCGAGATAGAAACTAGATTTAGGAAGCTTAGGGAAGACATAGGTAAAAAGTTAGAAGCAGCAGCCAAGAAGTCGACGAAAATTTACAATCTTCGCAGAAGGGACGTGAAGTACTTCCCAAACGAGTTGGTTTGGAGAAGAAATTTCACCCTTTCTGATGCCGCTAATTACTATGCCGCTAAGCTGGCTCCAAAGTTTGTTGGGCCATTTAAAATCAAAAAAAGAGTTTCGCCATGGACTTATGTCCTAATGGACGAAAATGGTGCTGAAAAAGGTACTTGGCACGTGAAAGACCTTAAGCCATACCACGATGACCCCGAAGAATCCTGAAGTGAGTCGTGTAACCGGAAGAGGTTGCACAAAACGATACTGAGAGCCCCAAAGCTCTGTGATGTACTTTTACTCTCGCCAAGAGCGATTGAGACTTGGTTGTGTCGTCTATTAGTGTGTGTACTCCATTTGGTTGTGTTGTCTAACCATCATTTTTCCCATTACTTCGGCTTTTCTTTTGAAAAGCCCAGTTTTCTCTCTTTAGTAGGTAAGGGTGGAGTTTGTTACGGTAAAATTTCCCGGAACAAAAACTACTCTTGCTGTTGCTTTATTTTCATTCTTTATCCTCTCTTTTCCACTTAACCTTCCCATCCTTTTTTTTTGACCCCACCATTATTCCGTTGTTTGCTCTTAGCAGTGTGAATGTAACATCGCTTTGAGCAAATGACAAAAACAGGTAGCCCAAATCAGCGGATGAGCTGAGATATTGTTCAGTATGTCGAGCAAGAAGGACTCTGGAGAGTCACATACTAAAACAACAACACAAAACCGTCAACATAAAATATACCGTACACACATCACACAAAATTCACTTTACACAACATCACACAGAATACACATGCATATTGATCCAAAGTATGCATCGAATGAGCTCATAATTGCGAAGGAGAAAACGTCATCATTTCATCATCAATGTAAAGGCACCAATGTAAAGTAGTATGGCGTTAAGCCCACCCTAAATTATCTATAACAAGGTACAAAAAGGTTGGAACGATAAGTGTTCATCCCCTCATCCTTTAATCTGCAAAAGGGTCCACCAGAGTCAGGTTA
Source organism: Melanostoma mellinum (assembly GCA_914767635.1). Classification (NCBI taxonomy): domain Eukaryota; kingdom Metazoa; phylum Arthropoda; class Insecta; order Diptera; family Syrphidae; genus Melanostoma; species Melanostoma mellinum. The sequence continues at coordinate 181,837,383 of OU612060.1, forward strand.
GGTTTCGCGGTGTACAAGATTTCCTCCTCCTATAGGTTTCCTCTAAAGCATTTGTTATTCAGAAAAAAAATAGTAAATTGATCTTTAGTCTTCTTAGATTCACTTTTCACTCGTAGTAGAGTAACTGAGAAAATGCTCAGATTCAACTTGTTTTCAATTTATTAAATTTCGATGTTTTCTCAAAAAGGTTTTGATATAGGGTTTTAGGTGGTCTGGACTCACCCATCAAGTTTGGCAAGTGTTGGATTACACCAACCACTTGTCGAACTTTCGAACTTGGTGATTGGCAAGAGAACGGCAAGTTTTGGACGACACCAACAACTTGTCGAACTCTGTGAATGTGTGTGTAAACTTTTTTTGGTATTCGACAGCGATGGCTCAGCACGCCAACGGTGGCTGATGTCGAGACACTGAATCCACAAAAGTGATTGGATGAGTGTATGAATGTATGCGTGCATGAGAGCGGGGTTGAGGCCAGGCATGAAGCTAGGCTTGAAGTGGGGGACACTTCTTGGCTAGCTGACAAGCGAATGAGAGGTTTTTATAAAACTGTGAGAAAAGTTCAGAAATTGAAAGAAATTGAAAACAAGTTTTTTTATTTTTTTTTTTGAGTTTTCTTAGCGAGTTTTTAACAAGTTTTTAGAAGTTGTGAAAGGTGAATTTAGGTAGAAGAAAGGAGCAAGGAGAAGAATCGTCAGGACGGGACGATAATTTGGAAAAATACGAGGAAAAAGATAGGAGGAGGACATCTTGGAAAAGATAAGTAGAGTGTGTTAGATATAAATACATAATCCTTTATTGCGTAGTTTAAAGATTTCTTTTTAAACATTTTTCTGTGTGGATCTTTTTTTTTTATTTCGAATTTACCAGAAGATTGTCTGGCACGCGCCCCTTTAATTTCAACCCCATTTTGGAGTTTTTCGGGACCGAATTTTAACGGTCCAATCTTCTGTACCTTGTTCTTTTGTTTTCTTGAAAGACATTTGAAGGTCTTATATACAATATACTGTCTCTATAAATTTCTATTTATTTATTTCAACCTTGTAAAAACAACTTTATTTTCTTTAAAAGATCTGGGTTTTTAATCCAGGTTTACCAAGGTTTTCCCAGCAATAAAATCATTAAAATCATCTTTCTTTCTTTTCATTTTATATTCCTTTTTATTTAACATTTTTCAGTTAAGGTTTGGAAATTCCTTCTCTTTAAAAATTTCCTGGCGCCCATTTAAATCTAGGACACCCTGTTCTGATTTAATCAATATAATAATTCAATCACCTATTTTTTAAACAATCTACTTTTTTACCACACACATACTTTTTATACGCGATCGTTTTTTTTAGCTATTGTGAACCCAGCCCAGCTGAGTAGCCGTGGAGTAGCCGCATATCATTTTTTATTGCAGCTTATTGCACTTTTTTTTTGCTTACCCCGTCGAGTTTGACAGTTGTCATTCTCGACTATATTTTCGCGGCACCGGTGTGCTTTTTTTCCATTTAATTTCTTTAATTTTCTTTATTTTTCATATTTGGATACGAAAATCCAATAGTTCCGCGGTCTACAAGTTTCGCATCATCGTAAATAATAGTTTAACTTAATCGGAAAAAAAAAGTGTAATACACTTTCAAATAAAGGCGACAACATATGCGATGAAAAAATAGCCCTAGGTGCTAGACTTGAAACTAAAAACTGGATCTGGAATTGTGATCCAAAAAAAAGTTAGATCTTGTGTTGTTTTTGTAAATACATATATTTTGCAAAGCAAATCTGATCCGGATCAGATCACAAGGAAAATAAAATACGGCTAATAACGTTTAAAGGTCTCTTAAATCCAAATTAAAAATTCATTCTGACGTTTTGGGAAAATTGGTGTCAATTTCGCTCTGTTGTTTAGGTAATAAAATTTCTAAAAATAAACTTTTCTTAAAACAAAAATATGGAAGATTTTATTCCCTATTTAAATGTTTTCAATGTGCTAAGAATTTTTCAGATGTTATGATTAACAAATAAAAACCTAAAAAGGTGGCACAAAAGCTCCACAGAGCTACAAGGCCAAACGCGTTGTTCTCGTAACAACCATTCTCGTGAGTGCGGTTCTAAAAGGTTAAATTGGAATAGCATTCTTCAAGGCATATTTTCCTGCTTTGAGGTGATATCCACCAGAGAAAAATCATTTTGGATGTTTATGGTGGTCGAACGCCCATGCAGTAGTTATGCTTTATCCATTTCGCCATGGAAGTCGTGTGCCTACAACTAGAGCTAAGAGATAAGAGATTGTCAGGGAATTGCAGTTTTGCTTGGCAAAGAAAGATTGTTCCATGGTCGAGCGGTCGATTTGCTTCTCAAAATAAGGGCCTAAGACCAACAATGCGTTGCGTTAGTTTTAAATAAATATTCGAAAGAAATTCTCATCACATTTTGGGTTGATGATACTCGTACATAGTTTTTTTTTTTATAAGAAAAAAGGCACCACATCTGTTTACAAACGAATGGTTGTCAAAACGCAGTTCAAATTGGACTAGATTTCTGTTTTTACTACTTTATTTTGACACAACTATCAATTAGTTTAGCATCAGCACAGAATCGATTATAGATAAGAATTTAATCAACCTCTCTTAAGTTCCAATTAAATTTTAATTGTAACTTAACTAATCGACGTCTAAGAGACGTCTTAAGAAAATCTAATAAATACGGCTGACAATAGTTAGAAGAGCACGCATCGTGAGACTACGATGGCGAGGACATGTATAGCGGACCGGCTACAATGGGTTCAATATAAAACCGTATGCAACAGACTTTCAATGCGTGTGTCAAAATGTTAAAGCCATTAAAACTGTCTGGCTACTGAAGTATCATTTTTATAGTTCCCAAAGAAACACATACGTTTAAAATCCAGCTTTTATATACTATAACGAAAGCTTACTTAAAATTTAACAAACGTTTTAAGGTATCTGGCAGGGGGTTGGGACTGCACTAAATGTCCCGCAATGATTGACGTACATTCTTATTATATTCCGAAGAAAATATAAGAAAGTTCAACTATACCTTAACGAATTTGAGGTTCCATTTCTAACAATTTTGCCACCTGTTACCTGCCCAATTGACCACAATCCCGCCTCCATACTCGGACATCGTTCTCACCTGTGTTGGGGACAAGAGCGTATAAACTTTCAGCTAACGAAGGTTTGTCCACCGCGTCGGTCGTTGCCCAGCATATCACACAGTTCGTGCAATAACTGAGGTCGAATTACTGCATCAGTGATCGAGTGAGGGAGTAACTATTTTGGGATTGCTGCATACGCGAGTCTATAATAATTCAAAAATGCCGCTGATGGTTGTGATTGTCTTCCAGTGCATGTGCTCGTTTTGGACGAACAAGTACCTCTTCTTCGATTTGATTGGCTCAATATGCATGTTTGATAATTCTTACTTACTAAGGTGGGCATTACAGCTCGGGGTGAACCTGGGCCTCGACGACTTCGATTTCGGTCGAGCTCTCTCCAGTTTCGCACTCCAAGTCGGTTGAGGTCTTCATCCACTTGATTGCGCCACCTAAGACGAGGTCTTTCCCTTCCGCGATTTCCCTGCAATGTGCTTTCGAACACCCAACGAGCCGGAGCGTTTGGCTCCATCCGCTCTACATGACCCAACCATCGTAGCTTCGCGATGCGTACTCTTCTGGCTATGCCCATGTCACGGTACAGCTCATACAGCTCGTTGTTGTATCTTCTTTTCCACATTTTGTCTTCGCATACGGGACCAAAGATCATTCGGAGAATTTTTCTTTCGAAACGAGCAAGGCTTTCCTCATCCACTTTCGACAAGGTTCATGCTTCCGCGCCGTAAAGCAGGACTGGGATGATCAAGGTCTTATACAAGGTAACCTTGGTTTTTCTGGAGAGGGTTTTGTTTCTTAATTGCCTTCTTAACTCGAAGAAGCAACGCAACGGTTGGCAAGAGTTATTCTCCGTTTGATCTCTGCACTGATGTTGTTGTCCGTGTCTACAGCGAGCGGATCCTAGGTAGACGAAGTCCTGTACTACCTCGAAGTTCTGTCTGTCTATTGTGACGTTTTGTCCAATGTTTGACATTGGTACTTCCATATGGTAACGTGCGCTTAGTTCGCAATTATAAAACTTTTCCTTTCAATTTAATTGTACTACTTTTATTCGATTTCTTCTATCTATAATTATATAATCTAATCCTTCGTAATAAATACAAGAAAATGTGCACAATGATCATGCGTCCAATGAGTTTTCGTTTGATTCCTGATGAGAGAATGACAATTGTGGTAGTACATTGCTCACATATTGCCGTCGGGAGTTACTCGATAACATGAGCAATACCTCGATCTCAATATAATTTTTTTTTTTTAAATATAAGTAAAGTACACAGTTCTAAGCACACATTGGCCACGCATCTTACCTCTCATATGACTGCAATCAAACCCAAAGAAAAACATTTTCGATTACAAACTAAAAATATATGTTCGATTGCAAAAACACGAGGACAAAACAAATTGCAATAGAGTCAAAATCTTTCGCACACATTTCTTGTGATAACCCAAGATTCAAGACTGCAACAAAATAGTCAAATATGTCACCATCGCCGAAATAAATCTCAAAACGAGCTCATTGTTCAGTTTGAACAGACCACAAACCGGAAATTCAACATCTTCAAATCTCATTTGGGTCAAAAATTCTTCAACCTATTGGAATAGAATTCTTTAGCTTATCAAATCAAAAACTTAAAAAGAAGATTATTTACTCACACTCTTGTCCCATCGGCTTTCGATATCTGAACACAAGGTACCCAAATTGAGATGCATAGGAATTTTAGATCGACACAGAACCATATCTACTACTACCATCAAAAACAAGATATTCGATCCTTGAACTAAACATGCCACCAATAAGCTCCAAAGCATTTGTCGTTGGGTTTGATAACAAAAAAATAATTGATGTAAACCAAGAAGTATAAGGAAAAAACTGCTAGAGATCATGAAAAATAAGTATAACTCAAATAGATTCTGGAACTTTAGAATGAGTTGAAAAATTTGAGAGTAAATTGCGGAACATTCATCAAGCTCCTCAGAGAATATGCAAAGTGCTTGCATTTCACGGAATTTCGTCCTTTGAAAATGGTGTTCTGAATTTTTAATGCGACTTACGAACTTAACCATGTGACTCCCAATATTTTCATATACTCCTGCAACAGCTATGAATCCCAAGCATGAAAAATCCACCAGCGATATAAAGCCGAACCAAAGGATATTTAAAAAAATCACTGTAAGTACTACAGCAAAATCATTTTCTTTTACAGCTGTAACGACAGTCGGATAATAGCCAATCAATAAAAATGCATTACTTGCAAGGCGGACGGGTATCATTATAAGCAACTTCTTCCCGAAAACTCTAGAGTCCTTGGTTAACAGCGACACTCGATTGAGTACGACAATAGTCTTGTTAACAAGTCGTATGAACTCATCACAACGAAAGACTTGGAAATGTAAGATCATTACCGAAAAATACAAAAGAGATATGAAATGGACCGTTACAATCACTTTGGCGTGTACGTGGTCATCTTTCAAGTACTTTACTAAGAATTGTGGTGAAAATATGGCGAAACTAACACAGCAAACCACTCGAAACGATATGCAAAATATATGAGATATAGTAGATCGCTTCAAGCGACCATTGTCTGATATTTCAAAGAACACTATGCCAAATGCCTTTGCATAAAAGTAAATGAATTTAATGGTGATTATGGAATATTTGCTTTCTTGAAAATCCTTGACTGACATGTCGAACAAAAGCTTAGCACAACACTAACAGAAACAAATGTGGAACAGAGGTATAGGTAACGATGCATCGTTAACTATACCTCTGTTCCTCTGTTGCACCATAATGTAATAAGCAGTACTATGACGAATTGACCATAACGGCATTACTTTAATAATTGATGAACAATTAGTAGCTTACAACAGCCATCATATTAGCAGGATGGCAACGTCACCTCCTTTTTTGGTGCAGTAGATTGATAGCAGAGTGGTATGTTTTTAATGAAACAGGAAGTCTGAAGGGAAAGAGAATACTTGATGCGTGCTTGAACTCATTCATCGGGCTGTCGACTTTTAAATACTTTAAAATAGCGTTTCGTTTCCGTTTCTATCGACTTTCCATCTTTCTCTCCCACTCTCTCTCTTTATGTACATATTATATACATATATACCGTGACCATTGGACAAGAAGGTTCTATCTGCACTCATATTACTTTGGAGAAAATAAAGATTGAATATTTGAATCTGTGTGACTTTCATACCTTGATCTTACATTAAAGGTTTTTTGACCTATTCAACTAAGCATCGATTTATTTATTGTGGTAGGTACCATGCTTAGCATGCTTCCCTGTTATTCGGAAGGTTTTAGGTTCTTGTATCGCCTTTCATCAGGAAATTTGCAAGTAAATTCATTGCCATGAAAATCGTAGTATCTTACCCAAAACTGTATTAGAGCAGTTGTCAAAGACATTTCTGTTCCACAATTGAATCACCTGAGGGAAATTATAGCATCTCAAGACGTCGCGTCGTCGCGTCGCCCAGCATATAGAACAGTTCATACCACAACTGAGGTCATCAAAGATCGAGTAAGGGAATAACCGAGTAACTGTTGGGATTCATACGCCAGTTTATAATAATTCAGAAATGTCGCTGATGGTTGTGATTGTCTTCCAGTCCATATGTTCGTATTGGACGAACAGGTACCTCCTTTTCGATTTGGTGGGTTCCTGGTGCATCAACATGCATTGGTACTTTCTTACTAACAAATTTTCTTTGGCTAAGATAGAGTTATCAAGTTTTGGCATCCCTTTCCCTACCAAACTTGTCCGATTGTGTAGGATGACGATGGAGAACGCACGCTGATCCATCAGGGTCGGAAAAGATCTCACCGATACATTCGACGTCAAAAAAGGTTTTTTCTTCAACATCGTTCTTGAAAGAATAGTGCAAAACTCTCAAGTCAACACAAGAGGCGCAATCTTTCAAAGATCCGTTCAACTGTCAGATATGCCGACGATATTGACATAATTGGAAGAACGCAGCGTGATGTCAATGGCGCGTTTATGAGCATTGAGACGGAAGCGAAGAAGATGGGTTTAGTGGTAAATGAGGGCAAGACCAAGTATATGCTGTCATCAAGAAAGGACCCCCAACACCGACGTCTTGGACAAAACGTCACTATTGACAGCTATAACTTTGAGGTAGTTAAGGACTTTGTCTACCTAGGCACCGCTATTAATTCAGACAACGACACCAGCGCTGAAATCAAACGAAAGATAACTCTTGCCAATCGCTGTTTCTTCGGACTAAGAAGGCAATTGAGTAGTAAAGTCCTCTCTCGAGCAACTAAAGTGTCCCTGTATAAGACACTTATCATCCCGGTCCTTATATATGGCGCAGAGGCATGGACCTTGTCAAAGGCAGACGAGAACGCTTTAGGATGCTTCGAGAGAAAAATTCTTCGGCTGATTTTTGGTCCCGTCTGCTTAGATGGAGAGTGGAGAAGAAGATTTAACGACGAATTGTACGGGCTGTACAGCAACACTGGCCTTGTCAAACGAGTCAAGGTCTAGTGGCTTCGGTGGCTGGGTCATGTAGAGCGAATGGACACCAAAGCTCCGGCCCGGAAAGGAGAGGACCTCAACCAACTTGGCGTGCAAAACTGGAGGCAACTAGCTAGGGACCGAGCTGGCTGGAGAAGCATGTTGATTGAGACCCTAGTCCGATCGGGACTCTAGCACCACATTAAGTAAGTAAGTAACTAAGGATAGAGTTATCTAACATCTTCGCAATACATTAAAGAAAATGTGCACAGTACTTTTTCAGCCTTATTATTAGTTTTACGTGAACTGTGAACAGCTCTTCGCCCGGAATATTTTTGTTCGACCGGAATTTTAAAAGCTATTATGAGTTTCCCTTGAACAAAGTTCCACTTGGAATCAGAAAGTTCACTTCGAAAAAAAGACCACGTTCAGTTGCATCCAATTTCCCGTCATTGCTCGCAACGTTTTCACATTTCACGGGGAAAATAGCTCATATGGAAATTTTTTCCTCCGAAACTCATAATAAGGGAAAAGTGAAATGGGATCTTTTTCGAGGGGAATTAGTTCACGTGAAACTCATAATAGGCTGCTTATATTTTCATTTCAGGAATAATCAGTGAGCACTTCATGCGTCGAATGAGATTCCGTTCGAGAGAGAATGCAAATTGCGATACTTCATTGCTCGACAACTTAAACTGTACAGCCAAAGTCACATGATTCCGTCGCGAGTTACTCGATAAGGTGAGCTATAATTCGGTCATTATTTTTTTGGAGATGTAGCTACTCCGTTCTAAACACTCATTTGCCACCATCTTTAAATCAATACATTTTCTTGGAATTGAAAGACCCTAAACACAAGAACAGCCGTATTTATTAGATTTCCCTAAATAGCTCTGGACGGACGAATAGTTATGTAGTGAATAGCACTCTATTCTACGTTAAAAAAATTCTTATTTATAAACCATTATAGTTATGGTGTGTATATCTTACCTATCTATAATCTATAATCTAATTTATAGCATTGAGCGGTAATGCACAGGTGTACTTCACTATCGAAAACAAACCGGTCTCTGAAAGCCATCTATGTATCCGCCGGCGTACTAATATTTCCTTGTCATTTCACAATAGCGATGACATAAACCTATTCAGTCGCTATACTACCTAAATCGGCGTTCAGGATATTCCACCTCTATGTTACGTTCAAAAAGTTTTATAAATAGGTTTTTCTGTTCAGTGGTATTATAAGAGGAACATAGCGCTATTCGCTCCCTATTATGGGTTCATAAATAAGGCTGAAAGACTATATTACAAAATATGTGGATGAAGCTCATTAAGGGTGTTTCTGTCTTAAGATATTTGATGTCAACTCTTGGTTCTTGAAGTTTTTGTTCATCTTTAACTATTTCTTATGTCTAATGAACTCATCACTACGGAAGACCTGGAAATATAAAATCACTACCGAAAAATACAAAAGATCTATGAAGTGGGTCGTTACAATCACTTTGGCGTGTACATCTTTTAAGAATTTTTCTCACAACAAAACACTCGAAACGATATGCAAAATATATGTCTGATATTTCGAAGAACATTATGCCAAATGTCTTTGCATAAAAGTAAATGAATTTAATGTTGATTATGGAATATTTACTTTCCTGAAAAACGTCGACTGACATGTCGAAAAAAGTCAAAACACAGCAGAAACGAAAAAATGTAGATAACTAAGGATAATTCAGTCAGCACTGCAGTTATTATTTGACTGTTAGTTACTACAACTAATTTTGAACAAAGGCATTACTTTAATTATTGAAAAAAAATTAGCTTATTAGAGACAACAGCCATTATATTAATAGGATGCCAGTCTCCCATTCTTTTGTGGTGAAGTAGATTGATATTAGAGTGGTTGTTATTTAGTCTATTGAATGCACCGATGAAACAGGAAATGTGAAAGGTATTGTAACGTGAACCCAACATTTTATACCAATTTCCTAATCGAAAAACGTTCAACCGAAAACACAACTGGCAACACTTTAATGGAATGGTATAAATGACAGGCGTTGCTTGTAACCCAGTGTGTGTGAGTGTAGAGAGACAGACAGACAGAGAGTAGACAGCAAATGTGGCGACAATGTAGAAGTTACTGGAGAGTTCTAGATGGCGTGTCATTCGATATAAATAGCCCGCCCGAGGCAACCAGGAGTCAGTTTGGTTTATAGAGTGATAAAGTTAAGAGTAAATACAAGTGATAGTCCCAAAGTCGAGTTGAGATCGAATTAAGCATATATACTGAATAAAAGTGATAGAATTAAATTAAAAAGTGAAGTTTTATATTTTCGAACTAAGCGCACGTTACATTGGTGTCAGAAGTGTAAATAAAACTTATTTGACTAGTAAAGTGTAAAAAAAAAAAAAAAAGTAAAAAGAAAAATAATAATTTACAGTGAAAATGGGTAAGTTATTAGAAGAGCTCAACTGCATTGAGCTTAAAAGTGAGTTAGGTAAGCGAAATCTTTCTAGAGCGGGATCGAAAAATGAGCTCGTCCTGCGCTTGCGTAACTATTTGGAACAGCAAGGGGAAGACGTAAACACTTTTGTTTTTGAAACAGAAGTGGAAGAAGAGGAAGTAAGTGAAAATGTAGATTTTTCTAGTATAATGAAGCTTTTATTAGAACAAAGAAACGAACAAAAGAAAATGATTGAAGAGCAACGAAACGAGCAAAAGAAAGAACAGCAGAATGTTCTCGAAAAACTCGAAGAACAACAAAAGAAGCTGATTGAAGAGCAACAGCAAAATATTCTCGGACGTCTGGAAGAGCAACGAAACGATCAAAAGAAGGAACAGCAGAATGTTCTCGAACAACTGGAAGCACAACGAAACGAACAAAAGAAAGAACAACAGAATATTCTCGAAAGACTTGAGGCGCAACAGAATGTTTTAGAAGGTCAGAAAAACATTCTAGAAGGGAAATTGGGTAATATTGAGAAAAATGTATGTGCCCTTGACGAACGAGTTGAAGGTGTGGAAAAACAGCTTTCTGTTGTAGAGAATCGTTTGGAAAGCCGATGCGATAACCAGTTCTCTGTTCTGTCCAAGGAATTAGACCAGATCCGGAAAATAAAAATTCGAGAATCTGCTGGAGAGTTTGCAAGGAAAAAGGAGATGAAACCCCCAACATTTGATGGACAGTCTTCTTGGCCAGTCTACAAGAGACAATTTGAGGCAGCCGCGACAACAAATGGCTGGGATGACGAAGACAAGTACATTGCACTGACTCTTGCTCTTAGAGGACCAGCAGCTGAATTACTTCAAACAGTTCCAGCTGGTAAGAGCGGCGATTTCAGTTCTCTCGTGGCAGCTATAGATAAACGCTTTGGAGATAGCCACTTGAAAGAAGTCTTCCGAGTTCAACTCAATAACAGAGTCCAGAAAAGGGGTGAAAGTCTACAGCAGCTCCAAGCAGACGTCGAAAGACTGGTTCACCTGGCATACCCAGATGCTGGAGAAGAAATCATCAACCAGCTTGCTGTTGAGTCCTTCGTTCGTGCCATTTCCGATATACATCTTCAGAGGTCTGTGCGAACTGCTAGAACACGTACTCTTTCCGAAACTTTAGCATTCGCATTGACAATTGAAGCAGCAGAACAGGCTTCTCAGGGAGTACATCGACTTAGAGAGGCCATAGTTGAAGAATGCTTGTGCCAAAGAGCTGAAATACAAAAGAACCGGAGCGGACTAGCAAGATGTTGGAACTGCAACAAGACCGGGCACTTACAGCGTCAATGCCGACTACCACCAAACAAAGCCAGTTGTCAACATTGTGGAAGCAAGAGATCCAACCCAGAGCAAGGTAACAACAACACCAGCGTTGCCTATCAGCCCGTTTCCCATCAGGGAAACGAGTAAGAACCAACTTCGAGGGGCAGAGGCTGGTTTCTTGTATCGATGGCCCCAAAACCACCATCCAGGTCTCCCAGACCAAACGAGACAACAAAAGTCTGACTGTGGAGACTACTATTAACGGCAACAAACATGTGGCTACCATCGACACCGGTGCCACAGCCTCCATAGTACGTCGAGACCTGGTAAAGACGACGTGGCTTCATAACACCAATAGCTACCGTCTAAGAACCGCAACGGGAGAAGCAGCAAGAGTATACGGAGAAGTGAGTCTTAAGATCCGACTGGCCGATCTAGTGTTTACTCATCAATTCCTGGTGGCAGATATATGTGACGAGTGCATCATTGGAATCGACTTTATGAAACAGCACGGAGTAATTTTAGACATCGGTAATCAGGTATTGAAGTACCAAAATAAGGAACTTCCAATGACCTATTCGAACGAAAGTACGTCGACATTGAGAACTGTCATCACGGAAGATCTGATTCTGCCTCCTTCTTCTGAAGTGTTTGTTTGGACAAAACTGGAAGGTGAGTTTGGAAGCCTTCGATACCTCATGGTGGAACCAGAACCAGAGTTTTCCTCCCAAAGCGTCATCATTGGGAAAACACTGGTAGCACCGAAAAACAAAATGGTCCCCGTACGATTACTAAACACCAGACCGTACGATGTAAGGTTGAAGAAAGGAGAAGTCGTTGGACGTTGCGAATCGGTTGCAGCAATTACGAAGATCACAGACGAAGCCCCAAGAAAAACTATAACTCCGGAGGAGCTCAAAACCATCAGAGCTAAAATACTGAATTCATCCAACCTTGATCGCCAACAAACAAGGATAGCTGAAAATCTCCTGCAAGAGTACACTGACATCTTCGCATCGCAAAAGGGACAATATGGTAGGACACAGTTGGTGCAGCATCGCATCAACACAGGAGATGCAAGACCGATTCGTCAACCCGCAAGACGTCTTCCACTGGCCAAACAAGGTGAGGTTGAGGAAATGATAACAGCAATGAAGAAGGACGGTCTTATCGAAAATTCTAAAAGTCCTTGGGCGTCACCAGTGGTGCTAGTGAAAAAGAAAGACGGAAGCACTCGTTTTTGTGTGGACTACCGAAGGCTGAATGATGTGACTAAGAAGGACAGCTATCCCCTGCCCAGAATCAGTGATACCCTGGATGCCATGGAGGGAGCTCAGTGGTTTTCGACGCTGGACTTGAAGAGTGGATATTGGCAAGTTGACATCCACCCTGATGATCGAGAAAAGACGGCGTTTTCTACAGGTAATGGGCTCTGGCAGTTTAAAGTTATGCCGTTTGGGCTATGCAACGCTCCGGCAACATTCGAGCGTTTGATGGAGTGCGTTCTTCAAGGACTGACGTGGAAAGCTTGCCTAGTCTACTTGGACGATGTCATTGTTTACGGGAAAACATTTGACCAACATTGTAAGAACCTTAAAGCCGTGTTTCAGAGACTTCGAGAGGCTAACCTTAAACTGAATCCAGAAAAATGTGCACTTTTCAAAACCGAAGTCAAGTATTTGGGACACATCATCTCATCCCAAGGAGTAAAGACTGATCCTGAAAAAGTTGACTCCGTCAAAAATTGGCCAACACCACAGGACAAACATCAACTCCGAAGCTTTCTGGGACTTGCCACATATTACCGACGTTTCGTTAAGAACTTCGCTGGAGTTGCAAAGAGTTTGCATCAGCTCACCGAAAAGGGGAAGCAGTTTAAATGGTCAGTTGAGTGTGAGAAATCTTTCCAGGAACTCAAATACCGCCTCTGTAACGCTCCAGTGCTGGCACATCCAACACCTGGCAAAACATTCATCGTCGACGCAGATGCAAGCAACGTTGGAATCGGGGCGGTACTATCCCAAGTGCATGATGGCGAAGAGAAAGTGGTGGCATACTACAGCAAGGTCCTATCGAAACCCGAAAGGAACTACTGCGTGACCAGAAGGGAACTGCTAGCTCTTATCTTGGCAACAAAGCACTTCCATAAGTACATCTATGGACAGAAATTCCTTCTGCGGACAGACCACGGTGCTCTGAGCTGGCTGTTGAACTTCAAAAATCCAGAAGGTCAAGTCGCAAGGTGGATAGAAAGATTGCAGACCTATGACTACCAGATCCAACACCGCAGAGGAAAGCTGCACTCAAACGCCGATGCATTATCACGAAGACCTTGCAAAGTGGATTGCAAGCATTGCAAGCGGCAAGAAGACAAAGAAATCATTACCGCTCAGCGACTAAGAGCTGACCCCATAAGCGGATGGAGCAATGAGGAAGTGAGGACTGCTCAACAGGAGGATCCAGATATCGAACCCATTCTCGCATGGAAAGAAAATGAAGAGAAACCGGAATGGGGAGACATTTCTGACAGGAGTCCAGTTCTCAAAGCCTATTGGGCACAGTGGGACTCACTATATGTGCAAGAAGGTGTCCTCAGGCGAAGATGGGAATCCGCTGACGGTAAGTCATATGTGATGCAGCTGATCGTACCGCAATCGAAAATCAGTGAAGTTCTTCGGGAGATGCACGACGGACCTTCTGGAGGCCACCTGGGAGTAAACAAAACACTGGAGAAGGTGCGACATCGGTTCTACTGGTTACATGCTAGAGATGACGTGGAGAAGTGGTGCCGAACATGTGACAAGTGTGCTGCAACCAAAGGACCTGGTAGGAAGATTCAAGGTAAGATGCATCAGTACAACGTTGGATCGCCTTTTGAGAGGATTGCAGTAGATGTGGCTGGGCCTTTTCCAGAGACCAACGCTGGAAACAAATACATTCTGGTTGTAATGGACTATTTTAGCAAGTGGCCTGAGGCGTATGCCATCCCAAATCAAGAAGCCAAAACGGTGGTCGACCAGATTGTGTTTAACTGGGTGAGTAGGTTTGGCGTGCCTATGGAACTCCATTCCGACCAAGGGAGGAACTTTGAGTCAAACATCTTCCAAGGAGTGTGCGGACTACTTGGCATTAAGAAGACGAGAACCACACCGCTTCATCCACAATCTGATGGGATGGTTGAAAGATTTAACCGGACCTTGAAAGAACACCTCACCAAGGTCGTAGGCGACTACCAAAGAGACTGGGATAGGCACGTACCGCTATTCCTGATGGCCTATAGAAGTGCAGTACATAGCTCGACAGGACAAACACCATCTGACATCCTGTTCGGGAAAACCATGCGGCTGCCCAGCGAACTTAAATTTGGATGCCCCACAGAGGAGCCACAGGACACGAACGAGTATGTGGACGACCTCAAGGAGAGACTCGCTGACATCCATAAAAGAACAAGGGAACGGATGAAAACCTACAGCGACCGGATGAAGACACGGTACGACACAAAAGCGACAACGTCAGGATTCCAAGCAGGAGATCGTGTGTGGCTTTATAATCCTCATCGTCAAAAGGGATTGTCACCGAAACTTCAGCAAAACTGGGAAGGTCCTTATACTGTAGTCACGAGGATTAACGACGTGGTTTACCGCATCCAAAGAGGACTAAGAGGCAAGTTAAAAGTAGTTCATTGTGACAGGCTGCATCGATATAGTGGCGAGGCTGCAGATGGAATTATTCGGGACGAACAATCCTAAGGAGGGGGCAGTGTAACGTGAACCCAACATTTTATACCAATTTCCTAATCGAAAAACGTTCAACCGAAAACACAACTGGCAACACTTTAATGGAATGGTATAAATGACAGGCGTTGCTTGTAACCCAGTGTGTGTGAGTGTAGAGAGACAGACAGACAGAGAGTAGACAGCAAATGTGGCGACAATGTAGAAGTTACTGGAGAGTTCTAGATGGCGTGTCATTCGATATAAATAGCCCGCCCGAGGCAACCAGGAGTCAGTTTGGTTTATAGAGTGATAAAGTTAAGAGTAAATACAAGTGATAGTCCCAAAGTCGAGTTGAGATCGAATTAAGCATATATACTGAATAAAAGTGATAGAATTAAATTAAAAAGTGAAGTTTTATATTTTCGAACTAAGCGCACGTTACAGTATGAAAATACCCGGGATGACCTCCAAGTCAACGCGTTCAGCCACCAACGAAGCACTACACTTCTTCGACATTGCAAATCTGTGACAAATTTTGGATACTTTAACAAGTGACAAAGCCATACAATTTTTTTTTGTAAAAATCACAAATTGCTGCCAGACCGCCAAGTTATACTTCTACTTCTCCTCTTCTCCCTTTTCAACGTCACAAACATCGTGATGTTGAAGAGATCACGCCACTGCTTCCCCACTTCCATGCCACGCACTACTGATCCAGAAAAACTGATGTTAAAAAACATTTAACATGTACCTACTTTACATTTACAAGGAAAAAAACTCTGCCTTTACTGGCTTCATAGATTAGAACTAAACCAAAGACTATCAACGCTTCGAAATCAAAATTCAACTTGATACGATACACTCGTCAGTTTGTATTAAGAATACATTTGAACACTGAATTTTTATCAGGGGATGTAGCTCAGATGGTAGAGCGCTCGCTTAGCATGTGAGAGGTACGGGGATCGATGCCCCGCATCTCCAAACATTTTTATTTTTTCAGTGTATCAAAACGATATGTTGTTATTTTAGCATGTTCTTGTTTGCTGTACCAATGCCCCCTGTTCATGGAAATCAGTCATGCTCTGTTTACGTAAAAACAAATTGACACGTGGGTTTTTAAGTCGGCATTCGGCTGAACCAAAACAAAAACCCACATCAATTGAATATGCCTATATGTATATTGAACATATTTACATAAAAATATTTGGAATTTATGGGTTTAGGTTTTTGAAAACGGGGCAGTGTGTTACTATTTTGTTGTGAGAAAGTGCAAGCAATAAAGTTGATTATTTTTGGCGTAAATGGAGAGATACAGTTACGTACCTACGTTGATGAAATAAAAAGAGAAACTGTTTGGTTTTTTACAGTTTTTGCTGAAAACAGACTTAAAATTTGTTTATTTTGGAACTTATGTTTCCTTTCAGGAGGTCGCATTGCACCAAAAATATGTAGTGAGAATTTACATGGACGGTGAAAAGTGTTTTGAATATCTGCCATATAGTACCCCTCATTAAGAAATAGGGTCGTGTTTAAATTGCTTGAGTTTGTGTCTGCTTTAAAAACAGAGGTTCTTTTGTGAGAGTTTAGTTTAATTTGAAATCATACTCACAATCAATTTATTGAATACTAGCTGACCCGGTCACGCGTTGCTGTGGCTAGCGTTTTTTTTTCATATGATGTTGTTATAAAGTATCCAATGGGAATGGTAGGAGAACATCAGACCTGGGAACCACAATGCTTTTTTACATAGATGCTATTTGTAAAAAAATCATGGGGACCTTCATTACTGAAATTATTATTTATGAAAGAAGACGGAAACGTTAAAGCTGATATAAAAATGTACTGGTTTGGGATTTGAAGGGGAAGGACTTTGAACACAATTGATAAAAATTTTCGTACAGTTGATATAAAGGAATAATCAAAACAAAACAATTAAATTTAAAATTGTTTATTATTTTTATTCAAGTTTGTAACAAATGAGTACATTACATAAATAACATGGGGAGAGTACGATAACTATGGCGACAAAAAATAATAACGGTTTCTGATAGAGGGGTTCAATACAAGCATTTTTTACTATGGGAGGGGGGGTCTATCTCCCCCCGTTTAGGCGGTAGGGGCAATTTTATAAAAATTGACTTAAAATCTAAAAAAAAATATTGTAGAACAACGGGAAAACTTACAGATACAATTTATACTTTTTATGAAAGCCGAAACTTGCACTTTATAATAAAATTTAAATGAAGTGGTTTCAATTTATAGTTTTTGAAATAACTGACTTCAAAGTCAAAATTTATGAAAAAAAATTTTAAAAAATCACTTTGAGTACTATGTTTCTCGTGATTACAAATGCCAATAAAAAAAAATTAGATGCAGTTAGTTGCTTCAATAAATTTTTTATCAAACGATATAAATTACTTTTTTCTATGTCTTATAGTTTTTGAGATAATTGAAAAATAGTAAAACTATATTTCTTTTTTAAAATCAAAAAATTTTCTAATTTTAAAAGAAACTTTTCATATAAAAAATTTGCACCCCAAAGCTTATGAGCAGCTTAACCCTGCGGAAAAAGGGTTAAAATAATGAGCCCCGCGAAGCGGGCCATGCGGAAAACTGTTGCATACGGAAATTAATTGCTACTTTCATATTTAGCATGAGCAACTTAACCCTGCGGAAAAAAGGGTTAAAATAATGATTCCCCGCGAAGCGGGCCATGCGGAAAGCTGTTGCATACGGAAATTAATTGCTATTTTCATATTTAGCATGAGCAGCTTAACCCTGCGGAAAAAAGGGTTAAAATAATGAGTCCCCGCGAAGCGGGCCATGCGGAAAGCTCTTGCATACGGAAATTAATTACTATTTTCATATTTAGCATGAGCAGCTTAACCCTGCGGAAAAAGGGTTAAAATAATGAGCCCCGCGAAGCGGGCCATGCGGAAAGCTGTTGCATACGGAAATTAATTGCTACTTTCATATTTAGCATGAGCAGCTTAACCCTGCGGAAAAAAGGGTTAAAATAATGATTCCCCGCGAAGCGGGCCATGCGGAAAGCTGTTGCATACGGAAATTAATTGCTATTTTCATATTTAGCATGAGCAGCTTAACCCTGCGGAAAAAAGGGTTAAAATAATGAGTCCCCGCGAAGCGGGCCATGCGGAAAGCTGTTGCATACGGAAATTAATTGCTATTTTCATATTTAGCATGAGCAGCTTAACCCTGCGGAAAAAGGGTTAAAATAATGAGCCCCGCGAAGCGGGCCATGCGGAAAGCTGTTGCATACGGAAATTAATTGCTACTTTCATATTTAGCATGAGCAGCTTAACCCTGCGGAAAAAAGGGTTAAAATAATGAGTCCCCGCGAAGCGGGCCATGCGGAAAGCTGTTGCATACGGAAATTAATTGCTATTTTCATATTTAGCATGAGCAGCTTAACCCTGCGGAAAAAGGGTTAAAATAATGAGCCCCGCGAAGCGGGCCATGCGGAAAGCTGTTGCATACGGAAATTAATTGCTATTTTCATATTTAGCATGAGCAGCTTAACCCTGCGGAAAAAGGGTTAAAATAATGAGCCCCGCGAAGCGGGCCATGCGGAAAGCTGTTGCATACGGAAATTAATTGCTACTTTCATATTTAGCATGAGCAGCTTAACCCTGCGGAAAAAAGGGTTAAAATAATGAGTCCCCGCGAAGCGGGCCATGCGGAAAGCTGTTGCATACGGAAATTAATTGCTATTTTCATATTTAGCATGAGCAGCTTAACCCTGCGGAAAAAGGGTTAAAATAATGAGCCCCGCGAAGCGGGCCATGCGGAAAGCTGTTGCATACGGAAATTAATTGCTACTTTCATATTTAGCATGAGCAGCTTAACCCTGCGGAAAAAGGGTTGAAATAATGAGCCCCGCGAAGCGGTCCATGCGGAAAGCTGTTGCATACGGAAATTAACTGCACATAAGTACCTGTCTTATGAATTTTTATACTTTCACTAGTCTATTTCCTAACATTATTGTAAATTCGTACGTATTTCCATAATTTTTTGAAAATAATGCATACTTCAATAGTTTTACTATTTTTCAATTATATCAAAAACTATAAGACATAGAAAAAAGTAATTTATATCGTTTGATAAAAAATTTATTGAAGCAACTAACTACATCTAAATTTTTTTATTGGCATTTGTAATCACGAGAAACATAGTACTCAAAGTGATTTTTAAAAATTTTTTTTCGTAAATTTTGACTTTGAAGTCAGTTATTTCAAAAACTATAAATTGAAACCACTTCATTTAAAATTTGTTATAAAGTGCAAGTTTCTGGCTTTCATAAAAAGTATAAATTGTATCTGTAAGTTTTCCCGTTGTTCTACAATATTTTTTTTTAGATTTTAAGTCAATTTTTATAAAATTGCCCCTACCGCCTAAACGGGAGGAGATAGACCCCCCCTCCCATAGTAAAAAATGCTTGTATTGAACCCCTCCACCAAAAACCGTTATTATTTTTTGTCGCCATAGTTATCGTACTCGTGCCAATAACATGTTATAATTAAAATTACAAATGATGTTGGTAGAGCGGATATTTTAAAATCTTCTTTGTAAATAATTTTAATTTCAATTTAATTTAGCACCAATCGGTACACAATATTTTTGGTTAACCTGTCTTTTGCTAAGACAAATAGGTTCGACGGCGTTCCTACACGTGAGCATGCAACATATAGCTGCCCATGAGAAAAACATGGATTTTCCAAATCTTATCCACAAATTGACATTGTTTGGCCATGAGACTTATTTGTAGTCATGGCAAAAGCCAAACGAATTGGAAACTGTAACCTTCTGAAGGGTATGGTAGAATCTGACGGTATCATTGGAATATGTGGCAACAGGGCCACTTTTCCTTAAAATTTTCTAGTTAAAATGATTGCTTCCAGAATATTTCCGGTTATCTTTTTAATGACCAAACGTGTACCGTTGCATAATTTAAGTGGATTTAAATTTCGCAGGAGAATAATAGTTGAACCCATCTTTAATCGAAGATTATATGGTGGCATTACGGATATATCTAGTGAATTTAAAAATTCAACTGGAAAATTTACACTATCATTTTCATTAACAACAGTATCGATTGATTTAAAAGACATCAGATCGCCTGGTAACAACTGTTGTATCTGGAAGTTAATTTCATCAACCTTTTTGCTGCCAAAATAGCCCGATGACTGAGCCAGCTATGATTCAAGTATGTAATTACTGTGTATATCCGGAAAAATACTCTGAAATAATCCGTTTTTTTCCTGAAGAACAGTGCAGAAATTGTCTGGCAGTTTAATGCATTGAGTATTTGGTTGCAATTCTATTTCACCGTTCCCTACATCTGAAAGAAAATCTGAAATATTTGTGCTGATGGATCATTTTGCAATCTTACGCGCATGTTTTTGGTCAATCTAAGTATTTCAACACTTCGCCATAAGAATTATTGTTTTAAAGATGCATTAATCTCATCCGCGAAAGCAGAGCGGTTAAGATCTGGCAGAAATCGCCAGACAAAAGTAAGAGTGCACCACCTATATTCTGTCGCATTCGTTCTTCACGTTGTTCTTGACACTCTTGTGCACGACGCTCTGCTATCCTGACTCTTCGAGCTGCATTTCTTGTTGTGATTTGTTCTGCCGACTGATGAGCTCTTTCAACACGTTTGCGTCGTGCTTCTTTGCTCCTCTTGTTGTTGAGGTTAAACTTTTTTGGTGGGATTCAACTGAAAATAATAATTTAATAGTTACAAAATAAACTGAATAACATGCTATTATAGCGCATTGAATAGCTGTATATATCTTACATGTATATAGTTTAATTACAGTGTTGAATAACGAAGCACTAATAATTAAAAAGCAGGAATAATTTCACCATTATATTCACTATAATATGAATTTTATTTGTATTTAATTTATATTTAAGTCAAGCTACACTTAGCCGACTATACTTACTCCAAAATAAAAAAGTAAAATTCACTGTATTTCGTTTATTTTAAAATAAATTTAAATAAATTCAATAACATGTGTTGGTTGATCATAAATTGAGATGTAAGCTATCCTATCTTCCAAGTTGGATCAAACTGCACACGGTGTCCAAATTTGATTAAAATAGGTTAAGTAGTCTAGGAGTCCATCGCGGACAAACATTGTGACACGTAATTTATATATATTAAGATATGTGAGTGAAATCTCCCATAAGCGGACACTCATGCTCCCCGAATTTTCGTTCGGTTGTGGGAGCTGCCCGTCTACCAAGAGAAAGATTTTTTTTTAAATTTTTATAATGTTTATGAAGAAGAGAATAGTATATGCATAAATACATGCATTCATAAATAAATCGAAATCTACTTTAAATAAAAATTCAAAATTGTTGACTGATGTAGTTTGCTTACTTTTTGCTAAATAAATTTATTTTCAAAATGGCTTGAATGGTTAACGTTTAAAAGCTACAAAGTCATCTTTTGTAAACTGTTTTAAGAACATAGCGCATGCTAAGAAAATTTGAAACCTGACGATAATATCTTTTAATGTGTCCGTTATAAAGAAGCTATATATGAAAAAAATGTAAGAAATAAATTACCGTGTCCATTTAAGAGAGCGTACGTTTAGAGGAAAGCTATTTATAGAGAGAATTGATACAAAAATTTGGTTCCCAAAAAAAATGTCCATTCAAGGGAATTGTCCGCTTATCGGAGCTGTCCGCATGCGGAGCTTTCACTGTACATTAATACAAAAATCGCATTGTCCCTTTGACCTCGATTTTACGTTGGTTCGAGTACAAGACAACACGTCACCTGACTCAAACACAAAGTTGTCGAACATAATACCTGAATCTCAATCGCGCTTCGGCTTCAGCTTCAACCCCATTACGGGCGAGCACTATGTGTTAGCTTTGATTTGGCATTATGATTTTATTGTTGTTGTTTTTTTTCTTTCTTACTGTCAAATTGAGTAAAATTTAAGCCTAACTAAACTTTTTGCTTTGAGTAGATTCACGTAACGTTGCCTTGTACACGAACCAACGTAACATCGCCTGCAGTAACTATGTTTTATAATTTTTTTGATGTACTTTTCACTTTAATGGTTAAAAATTTTGGCTACGGTTATATAAAGTTGTCTACATTTTCCACGGTGGCATAGTCATTCGTTTTGTTAAATTGATTTCAAGCCAAATGACAGTAAAATAACGACAGCGAGCAAGGGTCCGAGGTTGGGGCGTAGGGGGCTCTCGGTCTAATTTAGCTTGTAACCAAAACCAAGACCTGGTTTCGAGCTGCAGCTCACGTATTGCTTGGATGATATTGCTCTTAAGTTCTTGAATAGTTTCCGAATTGTTGGCATAAACACTTTTTCTTCACGGTTCCCTAAAAAAAGTCCAAAGGAGTCAAATTCACAAACGCACTATTTAGGCAACACACTTCTACACATTCTAAATTTTTCCCTCCGTTTTCAAGCGCAAAGAAACTCAAATTAATTCACGGAGGTATGATACCGGTTTTCTGTCATGTTTCTAACGGTTAATATACTTACTTCTTACTTAGGTGGGCATTACAGTTCGGGGTGAACCTGGGCCTCAACCAACATCCTTCTATAACGACCTCGATTTCGGACGAGCTCTCTCCAGTTTCGCACTCCAAGTCGGTTGAGGTCTTGATTGCACCACCTAAAACGATTCTTCCCCTTCCGCGATTTCCCTGCAATGTGCTTTCGAACACCCGACGAGGCGGAGCGGATGGATCCATCCGCTCTACATGGCCCAACCATCGTAGCCTCGCGATGCGTACTCTTCTGGCTATGCCCATGTCGCGGTACAGCTCATACAGCTCACTGTCGTATCTTCTTCTCCACACATTGTCTTCGCATACGGGACCAAAGATCATTCGGAGAATTTTTCTTTCGAAACGACCAAGAGTTTCCTCATCCGCTTTCGATAAGGTCCATGCTTCCGCACCGTAAAGCAGGACTGGGATGATTAAGGTCTTATACAAGGTTACCTTGGTTTTTCTGGAGAGGGTTTTGTTTCTCAATTGCCTTCTTAACCCAAAGAAGCAACGGTTGGCAAGAGTTATTCTCCGTTTGATCTCCGCACTGATGTTGTTGTCCGTGTCTACAGCGGATCCTAGGTAGACGAAGTCCTGTACTACCTCGAAGTTATGTCTGTCTATTGTGAGGTTTTGTCCAATTTGTCGATGTTCTGTGTCCTTGTTTGATGACAGCATATACTTCGTTTTGCCCTCATTAACCATCAAACCCATTTTTGCCGCTTCC
Organism: Melanostoma mellinum; assembly: GCA_914767635.1. Classification (NCBI taxonomy): domain Eukaryota; kingdom Metazoa; phylum Arthropoda; class Insecta; order Diptera; family Syrphidae; genus Melanostoma; species Melanostoma mellinum. Next base: position 181,860,737 of record OU612060.1, read on the forward strand.
GTTTCAATACTCGAAAAAGCACCTATGACATCACTCTTTTTTCTTCCCATTACGTCAATATCGTCTGCATAGGCGAGTAATTGTACAGACTTTTGAAAGATTGTTCCTCTGGTGTTGACGTTTGAGTTTCTTACAATCTGTTCAAGTATAATGTTGAAGAAATCGAATGACAGTTTGTCGCCTTGCCTAAAACCTTTAATAACTGTCAGTGTCAAAATAACCTAGTGTCGCTTTCATTTCGTGAAAAAGAACCGTCTAGGAGCGTCTAGGAGCATCCTCATTGCGTTGCATTATGTCACTTTCCATTTGACGAAAAGAACCGTCCCAGAAGCTGCAAAAAGATCGCTTCTCGTGATTCTGAGAAGTGACATCTACTTCTCGATTTGAAATGAGTATCTATCCACTCAAGAAGCACTAACACAAGTTACTCAAATATCAAAATCAAAATTTTCTCCAAGGAATATTTTTTATGAGCCATAGATGTTCCACTCACACAAAGACAATCTATCAAAGCTGAACAGAAATAATTTTAGGTGTCCCATTGGTTTTTAAAATGAGTGCTTCCTCAAGTGAAACCAATGGAAAGCTACATAAGATTCAAAGATAAATCACTAGATGGACCCACACATTTGTAGAAGACTCAAAATAACCTTTTCACATTTTTGAATCCTATTTCGTTTTTTGACCAACTGACTTTTGACGCCATCACCATCAATCAAATGACTGTGATCTAAGTTGTATGAAATATTTCTTTTCGGTTTTGACATTTGTTTCTCTGCCTTTGTTATCATTAGTTTCGTTCGTTCGTTGAACTTTACCAAGGGTTGACCAAGGTTTCCTTGACAACCCTATGAGTTGTCAAAAAACCTGTGTTATATAATCCTCAAAAAACGTTAAACAAGAAAATTATCACATATCCCTGTCATTTGAATAAAAATACATACCAGTTGATAGCCCTCAACTCACCCCAGGGAAAACCTAGGGCTAGTTGAGGGCAAATTCCGTTCAACCCCAGGGCGCAAAAAACACTCAGTTTGAAATTCAGGGCGAGTTGAGGTTTTAAAAAAAAATACTTTGTGGCGACCACAGGGCGACCCCAGGGCTTCGAGCTTCAACGAACGAACCAAATATTTAGGTAGACTTGCCAATTTTAAAAGTTTCATTTCCTTAGTTGTTCCAGGTCCGCCATCTAACGTTTTTTTGCAAGTAGTGCTTATTTCGTGAATGGTAACACTAAGCTCATGTCTTACTTGACAGATAATTAGTTTTATCCATCCGCTGAACGAATATGTTGCGCTTTTGCTTCGTTAAGTGGGCCTGCGATGCCAATTTTGCCAAAAAATCTTCTTTTCAGATGAAGCTTTTTTTGATCTTGGACGGTATGTAAAAATAAAAATAAATAAGGTGGCGCAACAGAGCGAGGAGCCCCTGGGCCTAGCGCATTTCTCACAACCATGCCTTGTGAGGGAATGGAAGGGACCTACAATTTTCTGCCGGTTCCGAACGGCTAATCGAAAAAGCGCTTTTCAGGGCAATGAATAATATAACGGAGGACTTGCCAATTCCTCGCGAAAGGCGATATCCGTGGAAAAAACATTTTTGCCTTTGTTGGGATTCGAACTCGATCTTCTGAATTAACAGGTGGGCATGCTATCCATCACACCACGGGTACCAAGAAGCGGGTATGTAAACAAGCAAATTTGTCACATTTGGGGCACAGAAACCCCGCACACATACATTGAAAGCCGATACACCCAAAATGAGTCACTGTTTGGTGCGGATTCTGGTCCAGAGGCATTATGGGGACATTTTCGAAAATCAGCAAGTTTGTTTTGCGCCCATCTAAAAAAAAAGTAAGTTGCCGGACCTTGTATAAAGAAACATAAAGGCATAGATAATGTTAGTAAGATTATTTAGAACTCAATAAAGATGTGTATTTGCAGATTTGTACATCTATTCCGCCTTTTTGCACATTCCTTCACCTTCACATGATCACAACATGCCCAAAACAAAAAGTCTAGACAAGTTTCAGCGGACGTTCTGATGATACTTCACTCAAAGCCTTGCGTAATACTTTTTAATGCATCCATTGGCATTGAAATTTCCTCTTTCCTACAATGACTACATCTTTCCTTATGTTCTAGAGCATTGGATGCCTCATTCAAACTCTTTTTGTCCACTAGACCTTGAAGTATACTAAAGTTGTTCAGCTTGCAAATTCTTCCATTGTTGGGAAAGATTTATTTCGTATCTCACGCATATCAACATATCAAAAAAGGCCCATTGTGATTCATAGGAATCTCTATACGAAATAGTAGTCATTAGCGCCAACCTATCCCAACATAACATTTTCACCAAAATGTGTATAAACTACGAGGCGATGATAGAAGCGTAGGTCGACCACCTCTTCATTTGCAAAATTCGTATGCAAAAATCAAAGAAGTAGTAAAGTTGCGTTAGATTTCACCAGCCAAGTTAGGTAACAACTCCGATTCGGGAAGCAATCGCATAGAAGTAAGGAAAAACACCCAATGCCACATAAACTGTGTCCAAAAGTGTAGACTGATTTCTTGAATTTGCTTTGGGCGTCCAAAGTGATGAGTGTCAGTTAAGTTTGAATCAAATATTTAGTTCAAGTCTAAGATCCCTCGAGATTGGATTAGCCGTCCCGTCAACCATACGCAAATGTAACGTGGCTTAAAAAAAGTTTGTGTTTGATGTGATTTTTGTGAGAAACGTTTCTCTAATTGTGTCCTTTTGTTTTAGTTCATGATGTTAAAAGAAGTCTTTTCAATTTGGTGGTTTGTGGTGCTTATTATTCTATTAACCGAACTTGTCTTGAGTGCACCCCAAGGATATGACTACTACGCCAACCAGCGTAGGAATTATTACGTCCAAGCCCAGAGAGCAGCACAAGCCCAACGAATACAAGCTCAAAGAATTGCAGAACAGAATCGCTACCGATATCAACAAGCCCACAGGTCTGCTACAACCACAACCACAACCACAACACGCAAACCCAACATAGTGAATAGAGCTGATTCGGAGAATGCCAAATTTCTTGGCACGCAAAACCAAGAATCTGATGGTAGTGGAAGATTTTTGACGAGAAAAGCAAAGAGATTACTTGGAGGTGGCGGCTACCCATACCCATATCCATACCCAGTACCGTACCCATATCCACCTGGTTGTAATTTCCGGGATTCTGATAAAAAAAAAGATTCACAAGGACGTTTTCTTTGGGACTTCAACGTTTACAACGTCTATCCCAATTCATATGGAGGAGGCGGTTGTGGTGGAGGATTTGGAGGAGGATTTGGAGGAGGCTATGGTGGATATGGAGGTCTTGGTGGAGGCCTTGCTGACCCTTATTACGGTGCCAGACCTGTTCGCGGCGGTTTCCTCCAAAATTGGCTCGGCCTTTTCCTTCCTGGTGGCGCTCTGTACTCACCATATCCAGGACCCTCGGGTTCTGGACTTCCTCTGCAATCTCCTCAGAGCTCTCCGGCGGATTTGGACTACGATGCAAGTCTAGGTAGCACTGGGTCAGGTGCTAACGCGGGAGCTGCCACTGGCGCACCTGTGATGGTTAGTCGCGGTTAGTTTTTTTTTTGTTAGTTTTGTTTCTCATCATTTTCATTTTAGACAAACCTAACTCCTGGTCAATTAGTGAGTGGAGTTGCGGGCACTGTTAATAATGTCATTCAGACGTTATCAAACAGGCCTATTCCTGTTTATGGCTAATAATGTAATATGATGAGAGTTGTTAATTATTGATAGTGTGTTTTTAGACTTTGTATAAATAAAGAATAAGCGTTTTTTATGTTTGTTGTTTTAAATAGTTGACCTTTCTCTCCATTGTTCCACGGATTCAAGACATAGACAAAAACGAAAATCTTTTATTTGGTCAGCTTGTTCTGAAAAGATAGTACCGGCTTTAGCTATAATATCACTCTAAGTTTAAAATGAGGTCATAGCATTAGTACGATATATGAACGCCTTCATGCCGTTCACTCACAGTTGACAAATTTAAAATTGGAAGCTCCTAAATTTTGATAGGTCAGAATCGAAGAGACCTAATAGCCAAATCGTATTGCACGGCGGACGTCCTGAGATGCTGTGATTTTCCTGAGGTGATTCAATTGTGGAACAGAAATTTCATTGAGAACTACTCCATTAAGGTCTCCATTAACTTAAAAAAAAGAAAGTATATACAGGGTGATTCGCATAAGGTGTGACAAAAAGATAGGGTGTGTATGTTGGACCTAGACAAGCAAAAAATCGTATGGGAGGGGGGGGTCCATTTTCCCCCGTTTAGGCGGGAGGGGCAATTTAAAAAAAAAATCACTAAAAATGGGAAAAAAACTATTTAAAAATAACGGTAATACCTACAGAGTCGTGCTATAGCATTTTGGAAAGCCAAAAACTTATACATTAATTTAAATTTAAAAATAAGTTGTTCAAATAAATAGTTTTTGAAATATTAATTTTCAAAGTCAAAAAATTTTGAAAAAAAAAATAATTTTTTTTTTAAAACCACTTTTTTTTTTCCAAATTTTACGTAATTAAGTAGTAATTTTCTGGCTTATTTTCAATGCTCTTATTTATTTTTGATCAAACACAAAAAACCGGATGTCAAAATAACCTGTAGTTTTTGAGAAAACCAAAAATTACAAAAACGACTTTTTTAAAACTTTTTTTTTTAAAGTTTTTTTTTCTTTATTGGGTTCTTAAGTGAACTTACAAATAAAGGATGAATTTTCTCTTTACTTTTTTTATTGAGAATTCACTTAAAAATCCAATAACGAAAAAAAAACTTTTTAAAAAAACAAAGTTGAAAAAAGTTGTGTTTGTAATTTTTGGTTTTCTCAAAAACTACAGGTTATTTTGACATCCGGTTTTTTGTGTTTGATCAAAAATAAATAAGAGCATTGAAAATAAGCCAGAAAAATATTACTTAATTACGTAAAATTTGGAAAAAAAGTTGTGTTTGTAATTTTTGGTTTTCTCAAAAACTACAGGTTATTTTGACATCCGGTTTTTTGTGTTTGATCAAAAATAAATAAGAGCATTGAAAATAAGCCAGAAAAATATTACTTAATTACGTAAAATTTGGAAAAAAAGTGGTTTTTAAAAAAAAGTAATGTTTTTTTTCAAAATTTTGACTTTGAAAATTAATATTTCAAAAACTATTTATTTGAACAACTTATTTTTAAATTTAAATTAATGTATAAGTTTTTGGCTTTTCAAAATGCTATAGCACGACTGTGTAGGTATTACTGTTATTTTTAAATAATTTTTTTCCCATTTTTAGTGATTTTTTTTTTTAAATTGCCCCTCCCGCCTAAACGGGGGAAAATGGACCCCCCCTCCCATACGATTTTTTGCTTGTCTAGGTCCAACCTACACACCCTATCTTTTTGTCACACCTTATGTGAATCACCCTGTATAATATAATAAAATCAAATGTAAGGAACTTAATTAATACTTAACGTGACCATTTATTTTTTTTGTCAAAGCGGGACATCTTCGGAATTATGTAATAAAAAAAAGTTAGTAGTGTTTTACAAGGTTTTTCATTATTATTATTTTTAAATAATCAAAGCAAATAAGTAGTGTCGTGAATTCTAGTTTGTATTTTTATATTTATCGGCTGAAAAAATTCGTTTTAAAATATCGGGTCATGCTTTTAGAAAAGTGTGAAGCTTAGTACATAATTTATTTATATTTATCTTCGTTATCAAAGTAGCTTTCATTACTGAGACACTCCACTGTGTTTTATCACTTGTCCAAACCTTGTTCAATTGAGAAAAAACTCTTTCCACAGGTGCGTTACTTCAAGGCAGACACATAACGTACTCAATAGTCGTAAAAAATTTGTTAAAGTTAGATAATTGGCACTAAAGTGCTGGAATAAATCGACCCAACGATTTTCAGTTGAACCGTTCTCGGTATTCCAGCCAGAAATGTTTTCATCTGTAACAAAGTTTAAAATAAGTGAAAATTCGTCAAAGACTTTCGCATCTTGGCTGCTGCTGATAAATCCTTGCGTGATTAGTAAATCAACCGATTTCAAATTCAAATACTTCTAATTCTGTGTTAAATTGACACCACTGGCACTGGTCCAAGTATTCCTTGCTTGTTTTATAAAACTCATTCGCCACCGTAGTTTTCTTTTTCTGGCTTACTGCTGCTTTTTTCTTCTGTTCTTTCTTGCAATTTTACCATCAGGCTACGGACCATGTGAGGAAGGAAAATCGTATGCGCTTTTAGTGTTAGCTGTTAGGTTATCTCGGAGACGATTAATTTCCTTGGCAGACTCTTTAGCCGATACATTTTGCGCTTCGATTTTCAAAGCAACTTCATGAAAGGTCGCTGCTTGTGCTTGATAGAAAATATAACCACAATTCTGAGCTGGGATTATCGAAATATGTCTTTCAAATATTTGGGCAATTTTCGATACTCAGAAAAAAGTTTATCAAAGGCTGAAACATTTTGATAACTTTCTCAAGCTTTGATTTACTATAGCCCAGCAGCTTGTGATACTCTGTCTCGGTAACACTACAAAACTCTTTCAAAGTATCTACTCGAACGCTGTAGAAATGAGGAAATTTTTACTATAATGCATTCGAATACAGGAAGACAATCAGTGGCAGTTTTGATTGCGTTGTGGACTATGTGGGCTCCACATTTAATCCCAATAATCTGTCTGCCGAGTGATTTATGGTTCAACTTTGAGTAAATATTATTATTTTCTCTCCAATTCTTTCCCCCGAAGTTGCAGCTCGTGTTATCTCCACAAAACGCAACAATTTTTTTATTTAAGTCATTAAAAGACAAAACTTCCTTCAATACAATAATAATACAATAAGTACAATAATATCCGATGTTTCGCCTGGCTGCTCCCGAAACTCTAAAACCTTAACTTTCACGCTTTTCTATGGTAAAAAATAGCCAATTAAAACAGGGAATAATTTGATTGAGCCATGATTTGAAGCACCCGTTAATAAAGTTTTGCAATTCGATTTACGTAAATACTCTTTTAAATCTTCGGTTGCTATGGTTTACAGTTACAGCACATTTACCACAATAGCTTCAAACTTTGCACGTGCACATCTAAACTTTTGCCCAAAACATGCTAGATTTAAAGCAGAACAACAGTCATTTGAGCGAAAACTGTGATGATGTAAATGTTGCACGGTGATCGGCAAGTCTATGTTTTTCTGATTTTAAATGTTTTCTATATCACTGGCATGACCGTATCCAACACTAAAATCTGTTCGACATTTTTCACATGTAACGTCTGCGGTGTCATCTTTTGTTTGTTTTATAATAATATAATATTTCTTTAATAGTTCAATGAACTTTTTCAAAATCATTTGATAATAATTTACAACTTTTTATGATTATATAATTTCTATACTCATAGTATTGAAATTTTAAATTTTAAGTGCAAATTTTATATGAAATTTACTTTAATTACAAACATCAGAAAGAATTAAACCACACTGATTCTTGATTTTAAAAATATTTTTAGTTTATGTTTAAAAGAGATTAGATTTGTTTCTGATTTCAATTCATTTGGTAAATGATATAAATTGTAAATGGATACTTCTGTGTGCAGACTAATATTAAAGGAACACTTGCGTTTATTGTTTTGTTACAAAACGCTACTTGAACTAAAACAAAACCATCGATAACTAATTAACAAGATGGCAATCTCTGGCCATGGCGGCATTTGTCCACAATCTGCTCACACACAACTTCACGAAAATTACTTACACAACTTTCATTTTGCCGGGTTTGTCAGCTTTAACCACAACTTCAGATGCCACCAACACTTCAGATTTCACCCCGCCAAAAAAGGAATTTTTGAAACATATTTTTGTTCTCCACTTAAATTTTTTTTTTTAATTTTAACCTCGAGTGTTTTGCTAGCACGCATTCCTAGTTGATACTATATACAAAAGAATGAACATTTTTTTTCATTAAAAGAAACTCAATCCTCACAAAATTTGCAAAAGCGGGACAATTTCAGCCTCGCGGGGGACAGCGGGACAGACTACCTGAAAGCGGGACGTATGGTCACGTTATTAATATTGTGAATTATTATGAATTACTATACCTACAGACATTTTTTACGTAAACGAGCACTCACATTACCGTATGAAGATAACATAAAGAGCTTTTTAGGTTTTTGTAAAATACTCCAAAAGGAAACAGTGGAACCCAGTCCATTGAAATCAGCAATCTTTTCTAATGCTTCCTTTTTGCAAAGGTGGGTGAAGTTTTTAAGATTGTGATTTATGAGTCTCGCTAATAGTGCACCAGGACTTCGAATAATAGTTTCAGAAAGGATTCATTCATCTGAGTATGTATCTCAATTTTCGGCGAATTGCCAACAAATTCAGTTTTCACTTTTTTTTGCGTTAAGAAAAAGAAAAACGGAATCTATTGGCAATTTGTTAATAATTGTGATACTGAGATGAATGAGGGGTATCCAAGCCCAGCATCATGTCCACAGAAATGTTGTATTTAAGAAATGTTCATTAAGACAAGTTTTTTTTTAAATTGTCTTCATAGACGAAGTTCACATTTGTCGATTTGCTGAATCTTCATGCGAATAAAGCAACTGTATTTTTGCTCTCCTTCTCTGTTACCCTAATTGAGTTAGTCAGTACCGACAAATTGGTGTAACAGAGAAGAAGAAAGAAGTTTCAACAAATCGACCAATGTGAACTTCTTCAAGGTTTAATGGCCACTTTCAATTAGTTTACTTTTTCAAGAAAAAACCAACTAATTAATTGCTTCAATTTTCAACACAGCTTCGAGAAGAGAAACGAAAACTAAAGTTTGAATATTTTTCATCAAAAAAATGCAAAAGCAAATGTTTTGAAAGCTCTCAATGAGCTTCTTTGAATAGCCACGTGTCGCTGTGGATGTATCAATAGGAACATACTGGCAAATTGGTCGATTTATTGTTCCCTCTATTGCTATTTCAGAAGCAGTTGAAAACTAAAAGTAAGTCACATCTCTGAGGTATCGGTTTACTCATTCCATCACCAGCAAAATAGGAAACTTCAAATTGGCTTTTACAGTTAATATCGCCTCCTTTTTCCGTTGCGTCCGTAAGTCCGTTTCCATTGCATCTGATGCTTATGGGTCACCTCTCATAAGAACGTGTGTATTTGATCGAGCTGTCAGTAGAATCCGGCAGCGAACAGACGTATCGGGTTCTATGAGTCGGGGCCTTTACGTTGAAATACTCTCTACCTAGCCATTGAGCACTGCAAGGGTGGCGCAACAGAGCGGGGTGCCCCAGGCCTAGCGCATTTCTCACAACCATGCTTTGTGGGGGAATGGAAGGGACCCACAGTTTTCTGCCGATTCCGAACGGCTAATCGAGAAAGTGCTTTTCATGGCAATGAATTCATTACCGGAAGTGTTGCTAATTCCTCGCGAAAGGCGATACCCGTGGAAAAACATTTTGGGCTTCTGTTAGGATTCGGACCTAGAGCACCCCGCGTAACAGGCAAACATGCAAACCATTACGTCACGGGTACCACAGTACTAAAATCGATGGAACAATACACATTTATAAAGTGTCTGGCAACCCATTTTTGCGTGTCACTTTAAAAAAACAAAATAATCTATCTTTTTGACCCACCCTAATATATATATATATATAATATATAGAGAGACGGGGGAGTAGATAGAAACAGAAATAAAACGAGCTGATAGTTTTTTTATTCTTCTGGCGTTGGCCAGGGTTCGAACCATAGTCATGAAATCTCGGAGCAAATTTTTTAAAAAAGTGGAGTAAATGGAAAACTTCCAGAGTGGGTTTGGAACAAAAAGAAAATTTTTACCTTTTCTTTAAGAAAAATTTTATTTAAGTAAAGGTTGGGCAATCTTAAAGCTTCTTTTAATATTAAAACTTATTTTGGCAGTGAAAGCTGCTTCTCGTTATGAACTTATGACAGAAAGTGAGTGACCTTTGTGGAACGAAATAAGCCGCTTAATGGTTAATCTAAGTTAAAAAATTATTGAAACTAATTCCAAAGTTAGTGCTGTGTGTCAAAACGGTGCCCTTTTTGAAAGAACTTTTGATTGAAGTGAAGCACCCAGCGCACCGGTGTTAGTATTTAGGTTTGTGCAGAAAGTAATTTTAGTGGACAACTCCCAAGGTCCTGTCCTACGATCTGCACAAACTGGAATGTGGCTGCTGCAGCCGAGAGTGTTAGACTCAATTCACGATCACGTTTCTATCCTCCGGTTTGATACTGACATGGACTACTTTCAATTTCAATTGACTGTCCGAAGCTCCAATTTGACCTCATTCTACTATTTTTTATGGAGAATGTGACGAGAATTTGGAAGCCATTCAAAGACGTATCAGCTTTTGCGAGGTGCTGGTAAGTCAAGAGAATTAAATTGCCATCAAAAGTACTACCTTACTTAAATGTTCAAATTTCGCATAAAATTGTAAATCCTTGGAATGCGACAGGTCCCGATATGCCCAGTTTTTTGCACCCCCTTTTCTTTTACTTATTTAAAACACAATTTTCATATCCATTGTTCAAGTATCAAAAGATTTTTAAGTGAAAAAAGAGGAGTAAGCCTAGAAACAATTAGAGCGTCGCAGTAGATTTTGTTTTTTCTTCAAAAATGGAGCGAGTTTGCCTCCGATCCGGAGCAAGGTTTTAACGCTGGCGTTGGCCATTTTAAAGTGCCTGATGAAAAAAAACCTCCACTCTACTATTTTTTTCTATCTACTGCGCCAAAAAAGAAGGTGAGGTTGCCATCCTGCTTAAATAATGGCTATTGTAAGCTAATTGTCCTTCAATTATTAAAGTAATGCCTTTATGGTTAATTCGTTGTAGTAATGCTTATGAAATTATGGCGCCATCGTTACCTATACCTCTGTTCCACATTTGTTTCTGTTAGTGTTGTGTTAAGCTTTTGTTCGACATGTCAGTCGAAGTTTTTCAAGAAAGCAAATATTCCATAATCGCCATTAAATTCATTTACTTTTATGCAAAGACATTTGGCATAGTGTTCTTTGGAATATCAAACAAGGGTCGCTTGGAGAGATGCAATAAATCGTACATATTTTGCATATCGTTTCGAGTGTTTTGTTGTGTTAGTTATGCCATACTTTCACCACAATTCTTAAAAAAGTTCTTAAAAAATGATCATGTACACGCTAAAGTGATTGTAACGGTCCAATTCATATCTCTTTTGTATTTTTCGGTAATGATTTTATATTCCCAAGTCTTTCGTGGTGATGAGTTTATCAGACTTGTTAACAAAACTATCGTTGTACTCAATAGAGTGTCCCTGTTATCAAAGGACTCCAGAATTTTTGGGAAAGAGTTGCTTATAATGATAGCTGTCCGCTTTTCAAGCAATACATTTTTATTGATTGGCTATTCCCCAATTGTTTTTACAGCTGTAAAAGAAAATGATTTTGCTGTAGTAATTACAGTGATTTTTTTAATTATTCTATGGTTTGGATTTATGTCGGTGGTGGATTTTCTATGCTTGGGATACATAGCAGCTGCAGGAGTATATGGAAATATTGGGCATCACATGGTTAAGTTCGTAAATCGCATTAAAAATTCTGGACACCATTTTCAAAGGACGAAATACCGTGAAATGCAAGCACTTTGCATGTTCTCTGAGGAGCTTGATGAATGTTCCGCAATTTACTCTCAAATTTTTCAACTCATTCTAAAGCTTCAGAATTTATTTGAGTCATATTTATTTTATATGATCTTCAGCAGTTTTTTAATTATACTTCTTGGTTTACATCAATTATTTTTTTGTTATCAAACCCAACGAAAAATGCTTTGGAGCTTATTGGTGGCATGTTTAGTTCAAGGATCGAATTTCTTATTTTTGATGGTAGTAGTAGATATGGTTCTGTGTCGATCTAAAATTCCTATGCATCTCAACTTGGGTACCTTGTCTTCAGATATCGAGAGCCGATGGGACAAGAGTGTGAGTAAATAATCTTCTTTTAAAGTTTTTGATTTGATAAGCTAAAGAATTCTATTCCAATAGGTTGAAGAATTTTTGACCCAAATGAGACTTGAAGATGTTGAATTTACAGTTTGTGGTCTGTTTAAACTGAACAATGAGCTCGTTCTGAGATTTTTTTCGGCGATGGTGACGTATTTGACTATTTTGTTGCAGTCATAAAGGTTTGGTTATTACAAGAAAGTGAGATATAATTTGGGGCGTATTGGCAACATGTTTAGTTTAAGCGTCGAATTTTGTGTTTGTATTGGTACTTATAGATACGGTCTTATGATGATATCGAGAGAAGCTTGGGACAACAGTGAGAGCAAATAGTTTTATCTTTCTGTGTAAGCTTTAGAAAATTGATGAATATAAATATATTGTTACTGTGACTATTGATAAATGTTTTACTACAGAAAAAAAATCATTTAATATATTTAAGTTAAACGGTCAAATTGAAAAGAAAGATAAAAATGAAGTTGGCAATGTACTAAAAGCTAAAAAATAGTCCCAGAGGTCTTAAGGTGCGTTCGCACAATGACGACCGGCAATCCGATCCCTTTGATTTTGTTCAAATTTGGACCGATCGAGACGTCCACACTAATTTGAGTTCCCCGATCCGCAAATGCCGATTGGTGCCGTTCAGCATAATGTGGACGCACCTTAAAGCACCAGTCACCACACCAAGCTCTTCATTAATAAGATGGCCGCTGTTACAAAATGGAGGGTTACATTTTTACCCACTGCTTTCTTTGCTGATGAGAAGAATGGCTGGTTTATTTTTGTTTGCCGTAAGGCTGTTTATAACAAAATGCGAACGCTGTGAATAAAGTGCTTTGTTGTCAAGCGTAGGCTCTACTGGAAAGTGCTTAGGATGTTTCACGCTTCTAACAAATCTACTACCAGCATAGGCGCATCCCCGGGGGGGGGGGGGGGGGGGGGATCATCGTCAGATTAATGTTTGCATATATTACTCGATCCGACAAAAGGGAGGAGGGTTGGGACTTTACTGCAATTGCAGTAGATCTACTGCACTTTTCTCGAAAAATAAATCTACTGCCTTTAAATCAAATCTACTGCACTTTTGTTCTTACTCAGCCGTATTTATTAGATTTCGCTATAACACGCTTAAAACGCAAAATAGTTATGCAGTGAATAAGAACTTATTAAAACTTTATTCAGTGAATAAAAATCCTTATTTATAATCCTTTTCATCACCCATTATAGTTATTCATACCTTATGTCAAAATCATAAAGAAATTCTCTAATTTGGTTTCTCAATGGTTAAAACTGACAACAGAAATTTGTTTTTGTTTATATTTTTTTAGCTATGGAAGATGAAATGTAGGTCACACAATGTACGTTATTCTATATATTTACGTACTTCTATATTATTCTTTGGCTTTAATTTCTAGTTGTTTTGTTAACGTTTCGCAACTGGAAAACTTGTAAGAAACTAATTTACAAAAAAGGAAAACAATGCATATTTCTTTTAATTGAAACACAATTACTACATCCAAATTATTTATAAAGTTAATGTAATTTGGGTACATTTCCATTTTAGTAATAGTAAAATTCTCCAAGATGTAAATAAACCACTGAATGAAAACTCAATACTCAAAATCAAGGGAAATTTATGCGCTAAAACACGCATATCGGCGTTTTAGCTATTCAGTTCTTATTCACTGACAAAAATTGATTATAAATACAATTTTTGTTTTATTCAATGATTAAGCGTGTTTTAAAGTTGTGCGGAGTTTATTATGCGATTATAGATACGGTTGACTAAGGGTGGTATTCACCAAACAATCTTAAGAGCGCTCTTAAAGCTAAGAGGCTCTTAGTTTTAAATTTGGATGTGCTATTCACCAAGCAATAATAGGGTCTAGTCTAAGCTAATTCGAATATTCGAAAAATAAGGTTTTTGAGTCTCTGAACGCACACTTTTCGAACTACTTCGAAAATTTCAGTGTCAATTGTCAAATTCAGTCAAAAACAGAAAAAATTATCGGAAATTTAGGAAATGGTAGAGCGTAAAATTAATTCATTCTCTGTATTGCAAACCATAATTCGAATTTCTTATTTTTTTCAACAGTTATTTATGATTTTTGAATAACAACCACAAATGACGCTGTCAGTAAATTTCGAATTTTCGAAGTTATTTAAAACAACAACCGCTCATAACTTAAGAGTGGTAGCGACCACTCTTAAGTGTTATGAGCGCTCATAAATCTGCACTAATAGTGGTCGGTGAATAGGTTTATGAGGCACTTAGTTTAAGATTTCTTGGTGAATACCACCCTAAGTATAACTAAACAGGTCTTTACATTGAAATTTTTAAATATTATATTAGTATGGATTCAGTCAGTACCAATGCAGGATTAGAAAGTACCTTACATTTATCTTTCCTATACGGATATGAATTCTGGGATCGAGTTCTAGCGATATATTGCTTCTCACAATTTTGAAGAAAGCAAAATTTTTGAAATAAAAAAATGTTTGGGTCAATTTTATGTACAAATTTGTGATTAAATAAAAAAGCGTTTTAATTTTAATAATACACAATTAAAACTTCTTAAGTATTTAGATGCAAAGGTAGTGATATATTCTCTATACCTCGTTTTGGCCATTGTAGCGTCTTTTCCTTTCTTTAATCTGATTTGTTTGAAAATTTTGAAGAACTTATCATTGTTTGGAGGTCTTTGTTGGGAAACCAATATCTTTTAGATAAATATTATGATGCTGTTGACATAACAGCTTTTAGGGTCAAACTTAAAAATGAAGAAAAAACTTTTGGGAAAATAATTTAATAGTTTATGTACATATATGTTAAGTTTATGATCACTGCCACATAGTAGTACCGCAGCAGATCGGAAATTTTCAACAGTTAGTTAAGTGAAGGATAAACTTCGCAACAAATTGAATATAACCATACTTTAGAAAATGCTATACCCTGTAAGGAAATGGACGACCTAAACAAAGATTGTTGGGAACCTTCTGATTCCGTGGGCCTTAAAGAGTATTTTAATAAGTTTTTATTTGTCAACGGACAATAAAAAAAAAAGCAGTAAATAGTTAGCAATTATGACAGTACTTTTTTTAAATCAAAGCTGATAATCATATAAGTATATGAATTTTTAAGTGAATTTGCTTTGAAGAAAAATTTTTATTTTATTTAAGTTATTTATGTATGTGAATCTATGTTTAAAGTTGTTCATGTTTTGAAAATGAAAAATCTACTGCAGAACAGTTGAATCTACTGCATTTTTATTTCAAATCTACTTCGGACATTTTTCCAAAAAGTCCCATCACTAGGGACTAGGCCAAAAATCGGTTCTTGGATCATGATTGATTCCACAAGTTCTTTTACTGAATATTCATGAAGCGCATTCAGAAATTGTAACATCGCTATTCTTTCACAAAATATAAATTCAGAGAAACGATTTTTTAGATGGGTTTGAATGGTACATCAGTGCCTTTCAGAGCGTGCTGTGTAAGCTTTCACTTTTGCCTAAAAGATGCCTTTTCTCGGATCGCGTCACATATAAACTTTTTTACCTGTAAATTTTTGATCGAAAGATACTAACCAGCAAAGCATCAATCGCATTTTGGATGTTCTGGCCATGGATTCGTTGTCTCCACATCTTGACTTCTAACAGAAAATTTTCTTTCCAACAATCCGATATAGGTATCTTCGTAAAATGTGTAGTGCATTTTTTTCGTTAAATTCTTGTTTAAGAAACAGTTGCCCGAAACTTTGGAAAATGGATTTCTGAGAAATGAACGTATCGAGAAACGAAAACTAGAAATAAATTCTGTAGTAGTCTTTAATACTTTGTGCTTGAACGTTGCAACTATTTTTTTGTTGATTGCAACAGCGGCGTGCCAATTTCATTGTGATTTCGTATTCACAACAAATTCTAGCAACATGCTCATAAATAACTTGGAAAGTAGAATCTGTGCTTTCGCGTTTGTACGTAAATTCATTCAAAGCGTCATCTAATCACTTCTAGGACGAAGTTCACATTGGTCGATTTGTTGAAGCAACAAACCGACCAAAATGATTACATTGTTCAATGAATCGACCGCAAGTCAATACCGACAAATTGGTGTAACAGAAAAACAGTCACATTTATTCGCACGAAGTTTCAACAAATCGACCAATGTAAACTATGTACGTCTAGCTTAGTAGCCTCACTTAGATCTTGGTTTTTAGATTGCAACTCAAAGGCAAAACAATCGAATAAGCTGAATCCATAGATTGATGTTTGCATGTGGCTCGATCCGATAAAAGGACTTACTAGGCAAAAAATCAGTTGCTGGATCTGAACAGCCCTGTTCACACTGTACAATTAGTTGGACAGACTTCGTTTGATGGAAGTTGGATGGTCTGATGAAGTTTTCGTTCACACCTATCAAGCTTGTCGTCCAACTTTATGTCACATTCCTTTCCACTCCGTCCAACTTCTAGATTTTCAAAAAATTTTGAAAACCATCCAACTAATTGTACAGTGTGAACATGGCTAATGTGACAGGCGATTTGGAATTCAACCGTCGAAATCGCTGTCAAAAGATGCAACGCAATGAAATTTATATATATATATATAATATAAATAAAATTTTGGGTAATAGACCTCCCCCCCCCCCTTGCCCAAATCCTGGATCCGCCACTACCTACCAGACAGAAACCTCTTAAGACATTTCACAGCATGCCTTCGCTTCAACAACAAAAAATGAGGCCGAGTCTACATTTTTTACTTTCGATGTATGTAGGTAGATACTATAAGGGAAGTTTTGTAGTGATGTAAAAAAAAATTTGAGATAGCAATTAAATATAACATTATGATGATAGGGGATACGAAAAAAGTGAGTCCTGTGTTTCTGTATACAGCCTGAATCACTGGACCGATTTGGTTCAAAATTCGAAGTTATGGTGAAGTACCCTAGAGAGGGTTTTTTTTTGGAATGGGGTTACTTGGTTTTGAAATAACGGTACCTGCCATAAAACCAATATGGTAAGGTTAGGTTAGGTAGAATGGGCTGACGGTCGATCTTATTGCCGCCAGACTTAGATCAATGTAGATCCATTGTGATACCCTGGAGTACTTAAACGTCCTAAAAGCCTATGAGTTTATGGTTGGTCGGTTTTTAACCATTTTGTGGTTTTAACGAAGTTCGACAGGCTGTTTCTGGTAGTGTCTTATGATCGTTCTAGTTCGTTGAAGAAGTAATTGCCTAGACATTTTTTTTCTGGCTTGGGAGATTGCTGGACAGTGACAAAGGTAGTGAGTGGTCTCCTCATGTTCATCTTCGTAATTGCATCTGCTGCACAAGTGGTCGGTGCAAAGAACCATTTTCTTTTTGTGGTAGCCTAGTTGGTTGTATCCTGTTATAATACTGAAAATCGATCGTAGTAAGGGGCTATTCAAGGATAGTAGGCTTTCAGATCCGTTGTTATCATATTTTGGCCATAGTTTCCTGGAAGTGACACAGGAATCCAGACATTCATATCTTTCATTAGATTTTCGTATTATTTTGTTACAAAGGATCTGCTTAATTTCACTGAGATTAAGATCAATCTGATTGATTGATCAATGAGAGAAGGGTCATGTGCTGATCTTTTTCTCGCTAGTTCGTCCACTTTTTCTTTTCCCGGTATGCCACTGTGACCGGAAACCCAGCAAAGTCTAACGTTATGCCAGCGTGCCAAGAACCCTTAGTTCTTTGCGACAGCAAGAAACAAGCTTTGGTTTAACAAGAGGGGCAGAAATCGCTTTTATTACCGCTTGGCCATCAATGAAAAAAGTGATAGCAGTATCTGATAGCGCAATCATGGACTCCTATTTTGCAGCAATTGTAAGTGCCAAGATCTCGGCTTGGGAGACACTTACGAGCCGTCGCGTCGGTATACAAATTGATATAGACGTCTCTTCATATGAGGTGCGTCATTCTCCCAATCCTGTCTATTGGGGATGCTGGTTGAGAAGGATTTCTTAAAATCCAGATATGAAGTTATATTATCCGTGCAGATATTGTTGTCTGAATATCGTGTTAAAATCTGTGCATGTCCTGTTTGGCTGGTTTTCTAGACATTACACTAAATCAGTGTAAGTGTGCTGTTGCTGCCGAGTTTTGAACATAGAGATCAATGGGTGTGAGATTGAGGATTACGTCCAAGCTCGCAGTTGGTGTAGTTCTCATCGCACCAGTTAGGCAAATACAGGCTGTTGTTTGTACTTTGGTTAGGGTTTTTAAATGCGTGGACTTTTCCAGCGCCTTCCACCAGACCAAATTGCTATGTGATAGAATGGGTCTTAAAATGGCAGTATACATCTAGATGATGGATTTTACGATTTGGTCCCCAACTATTGCCAAAACCCTGTTATACAGAATACAGTGCTATCATGGCTTTTTTCTAGGAACCACCAAATATATTATGAAGTGCAAATACTGAAACCTTGTACCCAGTCTTGAATCTTGATATCGTATTTAACGCACAGTCGCAAGCTCCTACTATCCAGTCGTGCCCATTTTCTTTATTATAGACGGCAATATTGATATAATTTTTGAACTTCAGAACTGACTTTTTCCAGATAAAATGCATTTGTATATCTTAATACAGCAGACGATATGAACAACAATGGTAATGACATGATAATGTCAAAAACCTGTTATCTTACTCAGCTAATTGTTTTTCAATAATTAAAGTAGGTAATTTCCTTATAGCCAGTTCGTAGTAGTAGCACTCAAACAAACGTTGAAGTAGCACTCAACAAATTCATTGTCTCGTATTTGTCGTGGACTTGCTAAGTCCTTATTCGATAGTATTATGTCAGTCGGTGTTATTCAAGAAAGTAAATTTTCCATAATAATCCTTAAATTCATGTACTTTTACGCAAAAATATTCGGCATTGCGTTCTTCGTAGTTTCTGACAATGGACATCTGGAGAAATCTATAAAGTTCCATCTTTTTTGCATATTGTTTCGAGTGTTTTGTTGTGTTGGTTTCATTTTACTATTGCCAGAATTGCTGTACACCGCTCTTACAACAGATGATCCCATGTATTTAAGTTTGCTTTCAATCATACATTTCTCGTCTGTTTTCTGTTTTTCGCTTATGGTTTTATTTTTCCAAGTGCTTCGTTGCGACGAATTTATAAGACTTGTTAACAAAACTGTGGATATAATCAATCGAACATCACTGTTAACCAAAGACCGAAGAATCCTCGGAAAGGAGTTGAATCTTTTGACAGCTTGCCGCCTTGCAAACAATGCATTTCTATTGGTCGCACACAGTCCTTTATTTTTTGGTGCTATAGAAAAAAACAATTATATTGTAGCAGTTCATTTTATATCTTTTTTTATTCTTTGGTACGGTATTATGTCCGTGGTCGATTTTTTATGCTTGGGATACATAACGGCTGCAGGAATATATAAAAATATTGGTAATCATATGGTTAAGTTCGGAAGTCGCGTTAAATGGTCAGAAGGTGAAATTTCAACGACAAAATACCGTAAAATGCAAGCACTTTGTGACTTCTCTGAGGAGCTTGATGAATGCTCCGCAATTTATTCTCAAATTTTTAAGCTCATCCTTGAGTTTCAGAAACTATTTGAGTCATACTTATTTTATATGATCTACATCAGTTTTATTGTAATTGCCATCAGTTTATATCAGTTATTTTTCCTATACCTGGTTGGTCAATTTTTGGTGTGGAACGTATTGGCAGCTTGTTCAGTTCAGTTGTGGAATTTCTTGTTTCTGATGTTCGTAGTAGATATGGTTCTGTGTCGATCAAAAATTCCAAAATATCTCAAATTGGATACTTTGTGTTCAGATATCGAGAGCAGATGGGATAAGAGTGTGAGTAAATAATCTTCTATCCTTAAGTTTTTGAAGGAACTTAAACAATTTTCTTCCAATAGGTTGAGGAATTTTTGAACCAAATGAGACTTGAAGATGTGGAATTTACAGTTTGTGGTGTGTTCAAACTGAACAATGAACTCGTTCTGAGCTACATTTCGGCAATAGTTTCATATTTGATTGTTTTCGTTCAATTTAAGGTGGGTAAATAAAACTGTTTGAAGAATGTAGATGCTTTGTGTACCATCTTCTTATCTGGAACTGGAAGTAGCTGCATGAGAGCAGCGCTTCGTTAGTAAAATTACGCACGTCTTATCTTTTTGAACATCTAACGATCTCGAATATTTCTTATTTTCGTAGCACATCATCCCACCCATTAGGGGTTTTCCTTTTTTAGTTCGTAAGAGTATTTCTTTTTCAATTCAGCAGCACTTGAGCGCTCAAAATGCTTTTCTTTTTTATTCAGAACACTACGCGAGCGCACTCTACGTACTCGAAATAAAATGACGGGGCATCTAGAGCAAAAGTCTGAGCGCAGCCAACTTCACATAGCTCAGTTCAGAACACGTTCACGCTGTTCGCTCTCAGTTCAGTTCACTGTTCGGAACTAAAAAAGAAAAACCCCTATTGATGTCGTGGATAAATACCTCAAAAAAGGGGAGTATTTGAAAAACGCATTACACAATTTTGAATTTACATAAAAATATTTTATTTATGACATCAGCTGGTTTATTCGCATTACGTCAAAATCGTCTGAGTGAGCAACTTTCGAAATGTCTCTACAGTTCAGTTTTATAGGTACAATCTTTTTAAGTTTGATGTTGAAAAAATCGTATGAGAGTTTATTGGCTTGTCGAAAGCCTTTTTTGACATCAAAAGCCTGGGTTAGCTCTTTACTGAACTTGACAGAGTATCTTCAATTCTCCAACGTCATCCTTCATAGTTGAACGAGCTTACTATGGATGCCAAGGCTAGCCATGACTCTGTGCAGGTTTTTACTGTAAATACTGTCATCCTTAATAAAATAAATATGCGAATAGGATAGCACAACTGATCGGAGGGCTAAGGGCCTAGCGCATTGCTCTGACCATATCTTGTGAGTGAATGGAGGGGACTTACAAATTATTTTACGTCTTCCGATTGGTGAATCTAGAAAGCGCTCTTCATGGCATAGAATTTCTATCGGGAAATTGCCGAATGAAGGATAACTTGTTCACGACCTGCTTGAACTAACGCTGTGAAGAGATATGACGTCGGAAAGCTACAATCGCAGGAGATTGTCAATGTCTTTTCCAATCAAGTGTCCCTCCAATTATTATCCTTGAATCCCATGCCGTCAGCATTAAGCATTGAAAACTAGTGGCAGCAATGCCAACAAGCCATCAGAACCGCTGCCTCTGAGGTTCTGGATTTCACTCGGCCACCAAAACGAAACCCATGGTTCGATGAAGAATGCACGCAGATAAATGCAGCCAAACATAAAGCAGGACAAATGCTGATGCAAAAACGAACAAGGGCTGCTTACGATCAGTATAACGAAATTTGCAATGGGAAAAGAAGGGAAGAACACCGAATTCTCAAAAAGAAAAAGAACCAGCATGAGAAACGGTCGTTTGAGGAAATTGAGAGGTGCCATCACAAGAACGATAATCGGAAGTTTTTCCAAAAAATAAAAAGACCCTGCCAGGGTGGCAAACCCCGAACTCAAGACTGTAAAGACCAGCAGGGAAACATTGTTGTAGACTCACAGTAACTACTGAGGGTCTGGAAAGATCACTTCTGCAGACTGCTTAACGGCGATGAGGACACAAATTCCGCAGATTGCCCCATTCAGCTTGGATGATGATCAAGAGTGCTTCCCTCTTGACCTAGAAAAAGTTAAGCATGCCATATGCAAACTTTAATCAAATAAAACTGCGGGTGTAGATGGCCTTGATGCCGAACTTTTCAAGGCAGCTGGAGATCAGTTGGAAAGGAGCATGCACCAGCTGATCTGCATGATATGGTCGGAAGAAAGCATGCCCCACGAATGGAACCTCAGTATCGTATGCCCGATCCTAAAGAAAGGAGACCCTCACAATTGCGCCAATTATAGAGGGATAAGCCTTCTTATGCTATAATATGTGAACGTCTGAAACCCCACGTCAACAACTTGATAGGTCCTTATCAATGTGGTTTTAGACCAGAGAAGTCCACAATAGACCAAATTTTTAAATTATGGCTGATCTTGGAAAAACCCCGAGAACATAATATCGATATACACCATCTCTTTATCGATTTCAAGGCCGCGTATGACAGTATCTACAGAGACGAGTTGTACAGAGCCATGTCTAGTTTCGGCATCCTTACAAAACTCGTACGACTATGCAAGATGACTTTTAATGAATTCTCCACGCTGCTTCGTCAAGGTCGGTAAAGAACTTACCGAGACCTTTGATGTCGAAAAAGGTTTTAGGCAAGGCGACAAGCTGTCATGCGATTTCTTCAACATCATACTTGAAAAGATTGTAAGAAACTCAAACGTCAACACCAGAGGAACAATCTTTCAAAAGTCTGTACAATTACTCGCCTATGCAGACGATATTGACGTAATGGGAAGAAAAAAGCGTGATGTCAAAGGTGCTTTTGCGACCATTGAAACAGAAGCGGCAAAAATTGATTCGATGGTTAATGAGGGCAAAACGAAGTATATGCTGTCATCAAACAAGGACACAGAACATCGACGGATTGGACAAAACGTCACAATAGACAGATATAACTTCGAGGTAGTACAGGACTTCGTCTACCTAGGATCCGCTGTAGACACGGACAACAACATCCGTGCGGAGATCAAACGGAGAATAACTCTTGCCAACCGTTGCTTCTTTGGGTTAAGAAGGCAATTGAGAAACAAAACCCTCTCCAGAAAAACCAAGGTAACCTTGTAAAGACCTTAATCATCCCAGTCCTGCTTTATGGCGCAGAAGCATGGACCTTATCGAAAGCGGATGAGGAAACCCTTGGTCGTTTCGAAAGAAAAATTCTCCGAATGATCTTTGGTCCCGTATGAGAAGACAATGTGTGAAGAAGAAGATACAACAACGAGCTGTATGAGCTGTACCGCGACATGGGCATAACCAGAAGAGTGCGCATCGCGAGGCTACGATGGTTGGGTCATGTAGAGCGGATGACCCAAACGCTCCGTCTCGACGGGCTTTCGAAAGCACATTGTAGGGAAATCGCGGAAGAGGAAGACCTCGTCTTAGGTGGCGCAATCAAGTGATGAAGACCTCAACCGACTTGGAGTGCGAAACTGGAGAGAGCTCGCCCCAAATCGAAGTCATTATACACTGAAAAAATTATTGTTCTTAAAAGTTAAGAATCGCATTCTTAAACCGAAATTCATTAAATTCTAAGCAGAATACTTAAATTTTAAGCACGAATTCTTTAAAAAAAGCACTGTTTTAAGAACAGTTCTCAAAATTCATTCTTAAAAATTATTTTGCCGAAGTTTATTGAAAAGCTCCATTTTTTAAGAATTTTTTCATAAAAATTATGAATTTTTCTTATTTTGTGAGCATTGGCTTAAGAACTTTTTCTTAAAAGTTTCATTTTTAAGAATTTTTTTCTTAAAAGTTAAGAATTTTTCTTAACTCCATCAGTTTTAAGAACTTTTTCTTACAAAATCTCCGTTTTAAGAAATTGTTCATAAAACTCAGTATTTTTTCATAGTTTGTGTTGTAAGAACTTTTTCTTAAAAGTTTCCACTTTAAGGGTGGTATTCACCAAACAATCTTAAGAGCGCTCTTAAAGCTAAGAGGCTCTTAGTTTTAAATTCGGATGTGCTATTCACCAAGCAATAATAGGGTCTGGTCTAAGCTAATTCGAATATTCGAAAAATAAGGTTTTTGAGTCTCTGAACGCACACTTTTCGAACTACTTCGAAAATTTCAGTGTCAATTGTCAAAATCAGTCAAAAACAGAAAAAATTATCGGAAATTTTAGAAATGGTAGAGCGTAAAACTAATTCATTCTCTGTATTGCAAACCATAATTCGAATTTCTTATTATTTTCAACAGTTACTTATGATTTTTGAATAACAACCACAAATGACGCTGTCAGTAAATTTCGAATTTTCGAATTTATTTAAAACAACAACCGCTCATAACTTAAGAGTGGTAGCGACCACTCTTAAGTGTTATGAGCGCTCATAAATCTGCACTAATAGTGGTCGGTGAATAGGTTTATGAGGCACTTAGTTTAAGATTTCTTGGTGAATACCGCCCTAAGAATTTTTTCTTAAAAGTTAAGAATTTTTCTTAACTCCATCTGTTTTAAGAACTTTTTCTTAAAAAATCTCCGTTTTAAGAAATTGTTCATAAAACTCAGTATTTTTTCATAGTTTGTGTTGTAAGAACTTTTTCTTAAAAGTTTCCACTTTAAGAACTTTTTTCTTAAAAGTTAAGAATTTTTCTTAACTCCATCTGTTTTAAGAACTTTTTCTTACAAAATCTCCGTTTTAAGAAATTGTTCATAAAACTCAGTATTTTTTCATAGTTTGTGTTGTAAGAACTTTTTCTTAAAAGTTTCCACTTTAAGAACTTTTTTCTTAAAAGTTAAGAATTTTTCTTAACTCCATCTGTTTTAAGAACTTTTTCTTACAAAATCTCCGTTTTAAGAAATTGTTCATAAAACTCAGTATTTTTTCATAGTTTGTGTTGTAAGAACTTTTTCTTAAAAGTTTCCACTTTAAGAACTTTTTTCTTAAAAGTTAAGAATTTTTCTTAACTCCATCTGTTTTAAGAACTTTTTCTTACAAAATCTCCGTTTTAAGAAATTGTTCATAAAACTCAGTATTTTTTCATAGTTTGTGTTGTAAGAACTTTTTCTTAAAAGTTTCCACTTTAAGAACTTTTTTCTTAAAAGTTAAGAATTTTTCTTAACTCCATCTGTTTTAAGAACTTTTTCTTACAAAATCTCCGTTTTAAGAAATTGTTCATAAAACTCAGTATTTTTTCATAGTTTGTGTTGTAAGAACTTTTTCTTAAAAGTTTCCACTTTAAGAACTTTTTTCTTAAAAGTTAAGAATTTTTCTTAACTCCATCTGTTTTAAGAACTTTTTCTTACAAAATCTCCGTTTTAAGAAATTGTTCATAAAACTCAGTATTTTTTCATAGTTTGTGTTGTAAGAACTTTTTCTTAAAAGTTTCCACTTTAAGAACTTTTTTCTTAAAAGTTAAGAATTTTTCTTAACTCCATCTGTTTTAAGAACTTTTTCTTACAAAATCTCCGTTTTAAGAAATTGTTCATAAAACTCAGTATTTTTTCATAGTTTGTGTTGTAAGAACTTTTTCTTAAAAGTTTCCACTTTAAGAACTTTTTTCTTAAAAGTTAAGAATTTTTCTTAACTCCATCTGTTTTAAGAACTTTTTCTTACAAAATCTCCGTTTTAAGAAATTGTTCATAAAACTCAGTATTTTTTCATAGTTTGTGTTGTAAGAACTTTTTCTTAAAAGTTTCCACTTTAAGAACTTTTTTCTTAAAAGTTAAGAATTTTTCTTAACTCCATCTGTTTTAAGAACTTTTTCTTACAAAATCTCCGTTTTAAGAAATTGTTCATAAAACTCAGTATTTTTTCATAGTTTGTGTTGTAAGAACTTTTTCTTAAAAGTTTCCACTTTAAGAACTTTTTTCTTAAAAGTTAAGAATTTTTCTTAACTCCATCTGTTTTAAGAACTTTTTCTTACAAAATCTCCGTTTTAAGAAATTGTTCATAAAACTCAGTATTTTTTCATAGTTTGTGTTGTAAGAACTTTTTCTTAAAAGTTTCCACTTTAAGAACTTTTTTCTTAAAAGTTAAGAATTTTTCTTAACTCCATCTGTTTTAAGAACTTTTTCTTACAAAATCTCCGTTTTAAGAAATTGTTCATAAAACTCAGTATTTTTTCATAGTTTGTGTTGTAAGAACTTTTTCTTAAAAGTTTCCACTTTAAGAACTTTTTTCTTAAAAGTTAAGAATTTTTCTTAACTCCATCTGTTTTAAGAACTTTTTCTTACAAAATCTCCGTTTTAAGAAATTGTTCATAAAACTCAGTATTTTTTCATAGTTTGTGTTGTAAGAACTTTTTCTTAAAAGTTTCCACTTTAAGAACTTTTTTCTTAAAAGTTAAGAATTTTTCTTAACTCCATCTGTTTTAAGAACTTTTTCTTACAAAATCTCCGTTTTAAGAAATTGTTCATAAAACTCAGTATTTTTTCATAGTTTGTGTTGTAAGAACTTTTTCTTAAAAGTTTCCACTTTAAGAACTTTTTTCTTAAAAGTTAAGAATTTTTCTTAACTCCATCTGTTTTAAGAACTTTTTCTTACAAAATCTCCGTTTTAAGAAATTGTTCATAAAACTCAGTATTTTTTCATAGTTTGTGTTGTAAGAACTTTTTCTTAAAAGTTTCCACTTTAAGAACTTTTTTCTTAAAAGTTAAGAATTTTTCTTAACTCCATCTGTTTTAAGAACTTTTTCTTACAAAATCTCCGTTTTAAGAAATTGTTCATAAAACTCAGTATTTTTTCATAGTTTGTGTTGTAAGAACTTTTTCTTAAAAGTTTCCACTTTAAGAACTTTTTTCTTAAAAGTTAAGAATTTTTCTTAACTCCATCTGTTTTAAGAACTTTTTCTTACAAAATCTCCGTTTTAAGAAATTGTTCATAGAACTCAGTGTTTTTTCATAGTTTGTGTTGTAAGAACTTTTTCTTAAAAGTTTCCACTTTAAGAATTTTTTCTTATAAGTTAAGAATTTTTCTTAACTCCATCTGTTTTAAGAACTTTTTCTTACAAAATCTCCGTTTTAAGAAATTGTTCATAAAACTCAGTATTTTTTCATAGTTTGTGTTGTAAGAACTTTTTCTTAAAAGTTTCCACTTTAAGAACTTTTTTCTTAAAAGTTAAGAATTTTTCTTAACTCCATCTGTTTTAAGAACTTTTTCTTACAAAATCTCCGTTTTAAGAAATTGTTCATAAAACTCAGTATTTTTTCATAGTTTGTGTTGTAAGAACTTTTTCTTAAAAGTTTCCACTTTAAGAACTTTTTTCTTAAAAGTTAAGAATTTTTCTTAACTCCATCTGTTTTAAGAACTTTTTCTTACAAAATCTCCGTTTTAAGAAATTGTTCATAAAACTCAGTATTTTTTCATAGTTTGTGTTGTAAGAACTTTTTCTTAAAAGTTTCCACTTTAAGAACTTTTTTCTTAAAAGTTAAGAATTTTTCTTAACTCCATCTGTTTTAAGAACTTTTTCTTACAAAATCTCCGTTTTAAGAAATTGTTCATAAAACTCAGTATTTTTTCATAGTTTGTGTTGTAAGAACTTTTTCTTAAAAGTTTCCACTTTAAGAACTTTTTTCTTAAAAGTTAAGAATTTTTCTTAACTCCATCTGTTTTAAGAACTTTTTCTTACAAAATCTCCGTTTTAAGAAATTGTTCATAAAACTCAGTATTTTTTCATAGTTTGTGTTGTAAGAACTTTTTCTTAAAAGTTTCCACTTTAAGAACTTTTTTCTTAAAAGTTAAGAATTTTTCTTAACTCCATCTGTTTTAAGAACTTTTTCTTACAAAATCTCCGTTTTAAGAAATTGTTCATAAAACTCAGTATTTTTTCATAGTTTGTGTTGTAAGAACTTTTTCTTAAAAGTTTCCACTTTAAGAACTTTTTTCTTAAAAGTTAAGAATTTTTCTTAACTCCATCTGTTTTAAGAACTTTTTCTTACAAAATCTCCGTTTTAAGAAATTGTTCATAAAACTCAGTATTTTTTCATAGTTTGTGTTGTAAGAACTTTTTCTTAAAAGTTTCCACTTTAAGAACTTTTTTCTTAAAAGTTAAGAATTTTTCTTAACTCCATCTGTTTTAAGAACTTTTTCTTACAAAATCTCCGTTTTAAGAAATTGTTCATAAAACTCAGTATTTTTTCATAGTTTGTGTTGTAAGAACTTTTTCTTAAAAGTTTCCACTTTAAGAACTTTTTTCTTAAAAGTTAAGAATTTTTCTTAACTCCATCTGTTTTAAGAACTTTTTCTTACAAAATCTCCGTTTTAAGAAATTGTTCATAAAACTCAGTATTTTTTCATAGTTTGTGTTGTAAGAACTTTTTCTTAAAAGTTTCCACTTTAAGAACTTTTTTCTTAAAAGTTAAGAATTTTTCTTAACTCCATCTGTTTTAAGAACTTTTTCTTACAAAATCTCCGTTTTAAGAAATTGTTCATAAAACTCAGTATTTTTTCATAGTTTGTGTTGTAAGAACTTTTTCTTAAAAGTTTCCACTTTAAGAACTTTTTTCTTAAAAGTTAAGAATTTTTCTTAACTCCATCTGTTTTAAGAACTTTTTCTTACAAAATCTCCGTTTTAAGAAATTGTTCATAAAACTCAGTATTTTTTCATAGTTTGTGTTGTAAGAACTTTTTCTTAAAAGTTTCCACTTTAAGAACTTTTTTCTTAAAAGTTAAGAATTTTTCTTAACTCCATCTGTTTTAAGAACTTTTTCTTACAAAATCTCCGTTTTAAGAAATTGTTCATAAAACTCAGTATTTTTTCATAGTTTGTGTTGTAAGAACTTTTTCTTAAAAGTTTCCACTTTAAGAACTTTTTTCTTAAAAGTTAAGAATTTTTCTTAACTCCATCTGTTTTAAGAACTTTTTCTTACAAAATCTCTAGATAGATAGAAGCTAGATATCTCAGTTATTTGATTAGAGCCATTTTGAGACCAGATTTGGATTCAGCGGGTAGCAAATTATCGGAAAAGCAATGATTTGTTTTTGGGTTAACACTGTTTTATGTTAAGAAATAGGCTCAAAAATGGCAAAAACCTATTTTTCTGGATTTTGAAGGCTTCATATCTCGAAAACGTGATATGACAGAGCAATCCTGAGGCCAGATTTGAGCTTACCGAGCCAAGATTCCTTAAAAAATATAGTTTGCTTTTGACGGCATTCGAAAACGTGAAATTTTGTTGACCAGTGTAGTTAACTAGAGAAAAGATCATAAGTTTTCATAACACTGCAATACGTTGTGGTAGAACTCTTTGTTAATTTTTTTTGTTGAACAACATCATCAACTTCATGAAGTATTTTTGAGTTGTTTATTGTCAACCTTTTCGCTTTACATTCTACTAAATGGCTAAGGCGACTTTTATTTTTGAATAGTGTTACTCTATGTTTCCAAGTTTTTTTTGTTGGTTACTTTTGTTAAGGTCTTAAAAGCTGTTTATTCATGGTTCCTTAACTAAGAATTTCTATATAAGATCTTATGTTTTCGTTAATTCAGCCAATTGGTAAGTAAAAATTAAGTTTCCCTTTATTTTTCGGCATGTGTTTGAATTAAGAAATCTTCAGCCTGAAATAATTTAAGAAATTGTAAGAATTTCTTTGTGCTGAATCCTAGTCTCGCGCCATGTTGCCTCTAAAACAACAATTTATTGAAATATTTAAGTATGTATGTATCCTGTTTATAATCCTAGGTAAAGATTCGAAAAGATATTTCAATCCTCATAATAAAACCCACTTGAATTTCAAATAAAAAAATTGATTCTTTAATTTTTTCTGAGTAGTGTACATATTTCAATTCATTGAACTATATTTAAATCGATTCCTAAAAAACTCGTGTGGAATTTATGCTTGTAATGTACTCAAAATCACATTTCTTTATTTATTCGTCGTTCGTTGGTCGTTCTCATGTGAATTCACCTTAATTTTTCATCTATGCATCCTATTGCGGCATATACACTGTTCAAATGCTTGACCAGCACGTGAGAGTGTATTACTAACAACAAACACTATTTGACTTTGGATATACACACTTCAAGCTTGAGTCTTCAATCATTGTTGTTGTTGTTGTTTTCCCCATTAAACTTCGCGCTCGGTAACGACGAATGTTCGCTTTGCATGCAATCAATCTGGCATATACACTCTTCAATGATTGAACGAAAATCAAAACGATTTGATTTTGCTTCCAGCATAAACACACTGCATACGTGACTTATTTTCACTAATACACTCTTACATACTGGTAAAGCATTTGAACAGTGTATATGCCGGAATGCCGCATTATAAACAGAAGGAGATGAATTTGTATTTACTTTTCTCTTCTCTCTCAATTCAACAAGTATGAAATTCATATATCTTCTTGTTTCGTCTTCTTCACTTCAGAAAACTGCAGATGCAAAATAATGCCAAGATTTCACAGTTATCATGAATTTAGCATCTACTACAGGGTTCAAACCTTTACTTCAATCGAAGCAAATCCAATCCGCTTTTAAGAAAAAGCCAAAATTTACTTCGTTTCTTCGCTTGAGTTGAGATCTATGTACATACTTCACTTTTTTCATACTGAAAAATTACCCTTTTAAACTTCAATCAGTCTCAATTTTTAATAACTCCCTTGACTCGATTTTCCATTTCCACTTAAATTTCATTTTCCCTTCACTATTTTTCAATGAACATTTATTTCAGTCTTGGAATCAAACGAACTCAATTCACACATAATTTTCGATACTGTTTTTAATAACTTGAGTTTCTTTCGAATCAAATCTACTTCGCAATTTTTCGATTTGCTTCACATTTTTTTACAATTTCACTTCGAAATTTGATTCTTGAGGTTCGAACCCTGATTCTACTATGCTATGATGTGAATTGTGAAATGTGATCATTCAACGTGGTTTATTGGTTTAGTTCAAGTTTGGTTTTGGTGGAGATAGGACGTTATCCGTGACTCTGTTTGATTAAATAAAAGAAAAGTGTATGTGTTAGTCTTAGTAGAATCAAGCAATAGAGTAATGCGAAACAGTCAATTTTTTTCATTTTGATGTGGTATGTATACATAGACATAAAATACAAAAATTTGCAAAAAACCATTTCAGTTTTTATATGATTTTTGATGTTCCTTTTAACAATTTTTCCCTGAATATTTCTGCAGAACTTTTTTTCAATGGCTTCATTTAAAAATTGTTCATTTCATAAAAGTTAAGATTTTTCTTTAAGTGCGCGCCTTTTTTGGGGTTTTTTTCTTAGCAGTTGTCTTTTTAAGAATTTTTTCATGAGAGTTAAGATTTTTCTCTACTAGTGCGCGTCTTTTTTAAGTACTTTTTCCTAGCTGTTGTCCTTTTAAGAATTTTTTCATAAGAGTTAAGAATTTTTCTTTACTAGTGCGCGTCTTTTTTAAGTACTTTTTCTTAGCAGTTGTCTTTTTAAGAATTTTTTCATGAGAGTTAAGATTTTTCTTTACTAGTGCGCGTCTTTTTTAAGTACTTTTTCTTAGCTGTTGTCCATTTAAGAATTTTTTCATAAGAGTTAAGAATTTTTCTTTATTAGTGCGCGTCTTTTTTAAGTACTTTTTCTTAGCTGTTGTCCATTTAAGAATTATCATAAGAGTTAAGAATTTTTCTTTACTAGTGCGCGTCTTTTTTAAGTACTTTTTCTTAGCTGTTGTCCTTTTAAGAATTTTTTCATAAGAATTAAGAATTTTTCTTTACTAGTGCGCGTCTTTTTTAAGTACTTTTTCTTAGCTGTTGTCCATTTAAGAATTTTTTCATAAGAGCTAAGAATTTTTCTTTACTAGTGCGCGTCTTTTTTAAGTACTTTTTCTTAGCAGTTGTCTTTTTAAGAATTTTTTCATGAGAGTTAAGATTTTTCTTTACTAGTGCGCGTCTTTTTTAAGTACTTTTTCTTAGCTGTTGTCCATTTAAGAATTTTTTCATAAGAGTTAAGAATTTTTCTTTATTAGTGCGCGTCTTTTTTAAGTACTTTTTCTTAGCAGTTGTCTTTTTAAGAATTTTTTCATGAGAGTTAAGATTTTTCTTTATTAGTGCGCGTCTTTTTTAAGTACTTTTTCTTAGCAGTTGTCTTTTTAAGAATTTTTTCATGAGAGTTAAGATTTTTCTTTACTAGTGCGCGTCTTTTTTAAGTTCTTTTTCTTAGCTATTGTCCTTTTAAGAATTTTTTCATAAGAGTTAAGAATTTTTCTTTACTAGTGCGCGTCTTTTTTAAGTTTTTTTTCTAGCAGTTGTCCTTTTAAGAATTTTTTCATAAGAGCTAAGAATTTTTCTTTACTAGTGCGCGTCTTTTTTAAGTACTTTTTCTTAGCAGTTGTCTTTTTAAGAATTTTTTCATGAGAGTTAAGATTTTTCTTTACTAGTGCGCGTCTTTTTTAAGTACTTTTTCCTAGCTGTTGTCCTTTTAAGAATTTTTTCATAAGAGTTAAGAATTTTTCTTTACTAGTGCGCGTCTTTTTTAAGTACTTTTTCTTAGCTGTTGTCCTTTTAAGAATTTTTTCATAAGAGCTAAGAATTTTTCTTTACTAGTGCGCGTCTTTTTTAAGTACTTTTTCTTAGCAGTTGTCTTTTTAAGAATTTTTTCATGAGAGTTAAGATTTTTCTTTACTAGTGCGCGTCTTTTTTAAGTACTTTTTCCTAGCTGTTGTCCTTTTAAGAATTTTTTCATAAGAGTTAAGAATTTTTCTTTACTAGTGCGCGTCTTTTTTAAGTACTTTTTCTTAGCTGTTGTCCTTTTAAGAATTTTTTCATAAGAGCTAAGAATTTTTCTTTACTAGTGCGCGTCTTTTTTAAGTACTTTTTCTTAGCAGTTGTCTTTTTAAGAATTTTTTCATGAGAGTTAAGATTTTTCTTTACTAGTGCGCGTCTTTTTTAAGTACTTTTTCCTAGCTGTTGTCCTTTTAAGAATTTTTTCATAAGAGTTAAGAATTTTTCTTTACTAGTGCGCGTCTTTTTTAAGTACTTTTTCCTAGCTGTTGTCCTTTTAAGAATTTTTTCATAAGAGTTAAGAATTTTTTTTTACTAGTGCGCGTCTTTTTTAAGTACTTTTTCTTAGCTGTGTTCCTTTTAAGAATTTTTTCATAAGAGTTAAGAATTTTTCTTTACTATGCATCCTATTGCGGCATATACACTGTTCAAATGCTTGACCAGCACGTGAGAGTGTATTACTAACAACAAACACTAACGTGGTTTATTGGTTTAGTTCAAGTTTAGTTTTGGTGGTGATCAGATGTCATTTCTCATTCGTAACCCTGTCGTTTTGATTACTTAAAAGAAAAGTGTAGTAGAAACAAGCAACAGAGTCTTAAAATGCGAAACATTCAATTTTTATGAGAAATTTTTTTCATTTTGGTCTGGTATGTATACATAGACATAAAATACAATAATTTGCAATAAAACATTTCAGTTTTTATATGATTTTTCATGTTCCTTTTAACAATTTTGCCATGAATATTTCTGCTTACAGAACTTCTTTCAATTGCTTCATTTAAAAATTGTTCATTTCATAAAAGTTAAGATTTTTCTTTACTAGTGCGCGTCTTTTTTAAGGTTTTTTTCTTAGCAGTTGTCTTTTTAAGAATTTTTTCATGAGAGTTAAGAATTTTTCTTTACTATGCATCCTATTGCGGCATATACACTGTTCAAATGCTTGACCAGCACGTGAGAGTGTATTACTAACAACAAACACTAACGTGGTTTATTGGTTTAGTTCAAGTTTAGTTTTGGTGGTGATCAGATGTCATTCGTAACCCTGTCGTTTTGATTACTTAAAAGAAAAGTGTAGTAGAAACAAGCAACAGAGTCTTAAAATGCGAAACATTCAATTTTTATGAGAAATTTTTTTCATTTTGGTCTGGTATGTATACAATACATAGACATAAAATACAATAATTTGCAATAAAACATTTCAGTTTTTATATGATTTTTCATGTTCCTTTTAACAACTTTGCCATGAATATTTCTGCGAACAGAACTTCTTTCAATTGCTTCATTTAAAAATTGTTCATTTCATAAGAGTTAAGAATTTTTCTTTAGTGCGCGTCTTTTAAGTTTTTTTTCTTAGCAGTTGTCTTTTTAAGAATTTTTTCATAACCACCACGTGAGTGTATTACTAATGCGGCATATACACTGCTCAAATGCTTGAGCAGCATGTGAGAGTGTATTAGTAAATTCTATTTGACTTTGCATATACACACTTTAAGCTTGAGTCTTCAATTATTGTTGGTGTTGTTGTTGTTTTCCCCATTAAACTTCGCGCTCGGTAACGAAGAATGTTCGATTTGCGGTGTCTTTACGAAATGCATGCTGGATCAAGCATTCAATCTCGCATATACACTTTTCAATGATTGAAGCCTGATTGAACGAAAATCAAAACGATTTGATTTTGCTTCCAGCATACACACAATAAATACGTGACTTATTTTCACTAATACACTCTTACATGCTGGTAAAGCATTTGAACAGCAGGGTTAAAACCTCAAGAATCAAATTTCGAAGTGAAATTGTAAAAAAAGTGAAGTAAATCGAAAAATTGCGAAGTAGATTTTATTCGAAAAAAGAAACAACAGAAGGAGATGAATTTGTATTTACTTTTCTCTTCTCTCTCAATTCAACAAGTATGAAATTCATATATCTTCTTGTTTCGTCTTCTTCACTTCAGAAAACTGCAGATGCAAAAAAATGCCAAGATTTCACAGTTATCATGAATTTAGCATCTACTATGCTATGATGTGATCATTCAACGTGGTTTATTCTTTATTGGTTCAGTTCAAGTTTAGTTTTGGTAGTGATCAGATTTGATTCGTGACCGTGTGGTTTTGATTAATAAAAAGCAACAATAAAATGTATTAATACCCCTATTATGGATGACAACTCAACTGAAATTGGGTTGTCTTCTCATATATATAACACGGGCACACAACCCAATTTTCAGTTGGGTTGTCATCTGTAATAGGGGTGTAAGAGTCTTAAAATGCGAAAGAGTCAATTTTTATTAGATTTTTTTTTGATCATAGGAATTGTCGCGATACGATCGATGTACCAAGAAACACAATATTCGTAAAATTTGTTTTGCTGTTTGCAGGTCTGGTATGTATATATGTGTAGACATAAGTATATAAACATAAAATACAATAATTTGCAATAAAACAGTTTTGCCATAAATATTTCTGCTTACAGAACTTTTTTTCAATTGCTTGCTTCATTTAAAAATTGTTCATATTATTGTTCATTTCATAAAAGTTAAGATTTTTCTTTACTAGTGCGCGTCTTTTTTAAGTACTTTTTCTTAGCTGTTGTTCTTTTTAAGAATTTTTTAATAAAAGATAGGAATTTTTCTTAATTAGTGCGTGCATAAATTTGGCTTCTGCTACCTTATACGCATTTTATATCATTTTCAGATTAGTTAAGTTAGTGTCATCTGTTGTATCTTAATTTAAATACCTCCAAAATGTTGTGCTTCAAGTGCAAACGAAAATTTGCTCATATTAACCTCTTAATGTTTCATTTAAGAAATACTCACGAACTAGTTTCAAATAGTGAATATCGATGCTTTGAACAAAATTGTTCTCTCCTTTTTAATAATTCATCCAGTTACAAAAAACATATATTATGTTCACATAACAATGTATTTATTTCAAAATATAAAACAAATAAGATCTTTTCTAAAGATATCGCAGAAACAAAAACTGAAGAAAATACTGATTCTGCTGAAAATATGTCCGTTGATAGTAATATACCAATGCCATGTGTTTCATTTTCATCTCCTCTCCTTTGCCATCCGGCATCGTTTTCATCTCTGATGCCTTCTTTTCAAAGCCAAACAAATACTGAAACTGATAATTTCTCAGTAGAAAATGCAATAAAAGTTGTTTTTGAAAATGCACTAAAATTTACTTTACTACTACATTCAAATGATAATATATCAAGAAGTGATGTTTATCAGATCCAAAAATACGTACTTTCATTGTTAGTTGCTCCTATCCTTGAGATTTTTAATGAATTTTCCCAAAGTAAGCTTAAACACGATTACAAACTTCTGAATGAAATAGTAAGTATCATAAGTGCTTGCAAAAATCCATTTCATAGTTGTAGCTCAGATTATCTGTTATCACAAAAGCTTAAGAAGTCCGGATACATGGACGATTTAAAAGAATTTACAATTAATGCGGAAATAAATCCTACATTCCACCGTGGAGAATTACAACTAGATGAAGTTTATGCTAGAGGTGTTATTTTACCATTGCGATCACAATTTAAAATATTGTTTGAAACAGACAATTTATTGTGTAAAATGTTAAATCATATCCAGACCTTAGAAAAATCAAGTAGGTTTGAAAATTTTATTCAAGGTGAGTTGTGGAAAAAAAAGAAAGCAATGTATCCAAAAAAAATACTTATTCCATA
The DNA here is from genome assembly GCA_914767635.1 of Melanostoma mellinum. NCBI lineage: Eukaryota > Metazoa > Arthropoda > Insecta > Diptera > Syrphidae > Melanostoma > Melanostoma mellinum. The sequence goes on from OU612060.1 coordinate 181,896,822, forward strand.
TTTTTTATATGCAGATGATTTTGAAATTAACAATCCTCTTGGATCTCATTCTACAGTCCATTCTATTTGTAACTTTTATTACTCATTTGCTTGTATGCCAATCAACGAAGCAAAATTAGAAAACGTGTTTTTAGCTGCTGTAATCAAATCAAAAGACTTCAAAAAATTCGGAAATAGTAAATGCTTAGGGCCCTTGATTAGTGAGTTAAAATTCCTAGAAGAAGAAGGTCTTTGCATTAAAGGAGATGATAAGATGTATACAGTTCATTTTATTTTGGGCCTGATTCTTGGGGACAATTTAGGACTCAACACATTACTAGGTTTCAATAAATCCTTTTCAGGCATATTTTGTCGATTTTGTCGTTTAAATAGAGAAGAATGTTTCTTGTTGCCTTCAGAACAAGCTGATGCAGTACGAAGCATGGCAAATTATGATACAGATGTCCAAGCAGAAAATCCAAAAGAAACCGGTATTCTTGATGAGTGCTCCTTTAACAACATTCCTTCGTTCCATGTCGTTGAAAATTATAGTGTAGATGTGATGCATGATATCTTCGAAGGGATCTGTCATTATGACCTTTGTCATGTAATACTCCATTTTATACAAAATAGAAAATATTTCACGCTAGAAACATTAAACAGGCGAAAGCTTACTTTTGAATATGGTCAAATTGAAATCGGAAATACATCCAACGAAATAACTTTAACTCATTTAAATAAACGCCATTTACGAATGTCAGCAAGAGAAATGATGACATTTGTTCACTGTTTTCCAGTAATGGTTGGAGACCTAGTTCCTTCAGTTGATGAAGTTTGGAGTTTTCTTTTAAATCTCATAGATATTATTGATTTTGTTCTTTGTTTTGAAGTGTCGGATCTTTCCACAATGTCATTGAAGAGTAAGATAGAAACACACAATAAACAATACGTTGAGCTTTTCCAAGACAACTTAAAACCTAAGTTTCACATCCTAACGCACTATCCAACAATTATAAAACATTCAGGCCCACTTCGAAAATTTTGGTCATTTAAATATGAAGCCAAACACAAAAGTTTCAAAGTCTATTCACATTCAATTACTAGCAGAAAAAATATTTGTCTTACTCTAGCTAAAAAGTTTCAACTTAAATATGTGAACAGAATCTTAAACTACAAATTCAAATTTCAAGATAAAGAATATGTAATATCTCAAAACGATGAAACACAAACCGGATTGAACTCCTTAATAAGCAAAGAGTTAGGCATCGAGAAAGAAAAACTTAAATTTTTTACTAAAGTTGAACACAATGGAGTTGTGTTTAAAAGTGGATTTTGTGTAGCTAAGTTCACTCATGATTATTTAATTTTCAAAATTGTGTACCTTGTTCTGTATGAAGAAAAGATGGTCATATTTTGTCAGAAAATAAATGAAGTCTACTATAACCCACACTACACGGCATTTGAGGTCGAACCATCAGTCCTGGGTGAATATAAAATTTTAAATTTTGAGGATATTGTTGGACCTCCAACCACAATTATAAAAACTGCAAAGGGCAAATATATGATAAGATTAAAAGAATATTATCTGCCATAAATTCACAAATGTAAACGAACATCAAAATCATAATCTGAAAATATACTTTATAAGCACAATCATTTTTTCTCATATCGCACCCTCAGTACAACACGGTGATAAGTCAAGAAATGTCACTTTTGAGTTAATGATGAGGAAATGTTTCTTTTGAAATTACCTTTCTTTTGAGTGGCTTGTCGTTTGCATGAACAAAAAATTCAAAAGATTATGGCTGTTTTTATAAAATTTTTACTACTTGTTATGTCCAACTCTTAAATAAGTCTCAGTGGAAAATAGAGCTAACACAAAATAATCCCATAAATCACACTGATTTTCTTATTTCAAAAAAAAGTCTGTGTAAGACAGAGACATTTCAAAATGGTTACTTCGAACGATTCTTGTTTCCAATGCAATACAGACTTTTATCAAAAATATTTCAGTTTTTTTTGTGCTATACAGCGATAAACCAAAATATTTCTGTATTTCTCTTTGAATGTTTTCATGCAACAAAGCGATAAGTGGAAGTTTTGTTTCTTTTTCTTTTTGTGAGCCTTCACAAAAAACTAGATTATTTATATTGTGTCCACAAATAAGAAATATATTCACTAAAAATTCAAAAGATTTATGTTTCCTCTTGTAATAGAGTTTCGACATTACTCAAATTGCTGCCGTATGGCAAGTTATTAACCAAAGTTTAAAATCGTAATTTTGCACAAGCGTTTTCTCAAAATGGTATTTTTTGACTTATCACCGTGTTGTACTGAGGGTGCGAATTATTTGCTTCGTGCGAATCAATAGGGTTAGAAGTGTAAAAATTGCAAAAACTATTTGTATGTATAATAACACTAACCATACGTATTTTTTCTTGCTCACTCTTTCCACCACAGCAGTACCCATGTAACCGAAACTTTGCGATGAGTTATTGCATCGGGAAACGATGAAAATTGGAAAGAAACCAATTTAATTTCGATTAGATTTCAGTTTATCAGATCGAGGAACGATGCAAATTGACGCGAAAACAATTTAAATCTAACTAAAGTCTAATTCAAATCGAATTGGTTTCGTTCCAATTTTAATCGTGTCCCGATGCAATAACTTATTGCAAAGTTACATAACATGGGTACATTAACCAGCAGCGTCAGCGTCATTTGATTCTAGATATTAAACGAGTAAATGCGGTATGTTTTTCTGTTATTATTAAAATTAAAAATTGATTTAAAAAAATTATTTTCCGGTAAGATATTTCCAAAAGAGACAAGAGAGAAAAATATGGAGGACAACAATTTGCCGTCAAGCCAGGTTATTTCCTCTGAATTTAGTGAATCGGACATCGAAGAGAGTAGTTCCTTGCAAAACTTAAATTCAATACCTTCTGGTTGTTCGTATAAAATCTATGATGGGCTTACAATGCTTCCAGTGGACGACGACCTTAGAAATGAAATAATCATAAATGAAGTCACCTTTGACCAAGCTGTGAAAGACCTTCTTAAAAGTTGGAATTTGGAGCATTTGGCAGACATTTTTAATGGCAAGTTTTTGACATCAGTTATCATACATATTTAAACTAAATCATACATATTAAACAAGGAATGTATTCGTATAGGTGTATTTATAAAATACGTGAAAATAATTTTTTTGTCCGAAGAAAATTCACTTTATGCAATTAGTATATAAAAACATACGTTTGATTTTCATGAACATATATGAATGCGTGAGTGGTTTTGGGTTCGATTATGATTTCAAACTCAAAAAGCTTCCTTCTTTTCAGAATTAGAAATGTCATATTTTCCAAATTGAACACTTTCAAGAGAGTCCAGAAGGCCTCCATCTAGGATGAAAAATCGTCTTTAAGAATTGTATCGAAAGCAAAAGAAAAAGTGTATCGAATTGTACTTTTTTCAATTTCTCAAATTTTATTGAACAATGATTCAAAAACTTAGTTTCTTTCATAAAGGAAAACAGCTACATAGTATGGATTTTAAGATATATAATAATTAAAAAAAACTTAACTTTCTTAAGTATAAATAAGAAGCTTATCGATTTCAATTCAAGAATGTAATCAAAAGTGAGACAGTAAATAAACCTACTATATATTACTTTGTTTTCGTTCCAAGAGGTGTTCTTGTTTAAGAGGAATAATTATTTAGACATATTTATATAGTATAATAGACATATAGGTTGAGTGGAATCAAGCAAAAAGTCATATGGGAGGGAGTCTATAACCCTATGTTTTGGTGGGAGGGGCATTTTTATAAAAAAAATTACTTCAAATGAAAAACAAATTAAGTTACCTACGACAGCGTGCTACAATCGTTTTGAAAGCTGATGCTTCGTTCTTGAATAAATTTCTTAGTTCAAGTAGTTTGATTGAATGGTTTCTGATAAATCGTATTTCAGAGTACAAATTTTGAAAAAAGTTTCAAATATTTTGTCATTAAATTAAATTTTTAAAAAAATTTCTGTGCTAAGATTCGCATTTTCGCTAGATATTCAATGCTCTTTTTACATTTGATTCAAATACTAAAAAACAAATGCAAACAATTTTTTCGTTTTTGAGACATTGAAAAAAACGGAAAGGTACTTTTTATAGAAAACCCATTTTTAGGGTTATTATTCTTTTTATCTCGACTTCCGTTTTTTAATTACTCCAAAACTAAGAAAGCTGTTTACATCCGGTTTGACAGTATTTGACTCATAATTGATGAGGGATCGAAAGCAAAAATTTCCGAAAACGAATATTTTGTACTCTTTATTTCTAAAGCGGATTCGAATCTGCCATTTTCGGAACGGCAAATCCGAAAACGATTTTTTATTTCATTTATTTATATTTTTACTTGTTTGTAATTTGCTTTGATACTATTTTTTTGCTTCATTTGACAGATATCTTGAGAAATGTTTCAAGACTTCGCAAATCTATTCCGTTAATGAAAATATTAACGTGTACTTTTTTTCGATTCGAAAACGAAATACAGAGTACGAATTCATAATCGGTTCGAAAATCACTTTTGAATAGACTTACGATTCGAAACGAAATACAGAGTAGGACCCCAGAGCATTAAATTTGTGAAAAAACCTTACCTTTGATAATGCAAAATTTTGTAAAATTTTATTTAAAAAAAAAAAAAATAATAATACATAATACTTTTTTTTCATCTTTTTTCAATTTGAGATTTACTTATTTATTTATTCATTCATCTACCGAGTTTTCTCTTACAGATATCTTAAGCTATATTAACAATGGTTTATAATGTTCAATTACTTCTTTCTTAAACACTTTTCTTTCCTTTGTAAAATCAATTTTACCACAAAGAGAATTAAATAATTTCATACATCTAGTAAATGGTTCATTAAGAGCATAATTACATCTATGATGAGGAATATAAAAAATATTTCTGGGCCGAATACTTCTTTCCGGAACATAAATATTCAAATGACTTAAAACAACGGGACATTTTATGTGATAAGACAATATATCATATCATAAATAAACATAATGCAATTTACACCGCGACGGCTTTCTAAACTGTCAAGACTAATTAGAGCACATCTAGTGGAGTAAGAAGGCATCTCTGGTAAATTCCACCGGAGTTGTCTAACTAAGAACCTTGTAAAGGATTTTTGAATTTTTTCAACACGATTTTTTGAAACAGTGTAATGTGGATCCCAAACTACTGAAGCATATTCCAAATAGGGTCGTACAATTGACGTATAGATCGATCGATCGAGATAGATACTTACTCAAAAATCATTCACTAAAACAGCTTGAAATAAATTTTAAAGTTAAAATAACAAAACATAAGCTTTCAAAAGCATTTATATAGTACGTAGGTAGGTGCCATAGCTGGTGTTGAATAATTTTCATATTAAGTGAATTTTTATAAAATTGCGCCTCCTGTCCTGATATGTTTGGATTGATATGTTTTCCGTTTTTCTTATAAATTTTTGCTTAGAGAATATGTTTTTCTTTTTTTATTTAGAACACAGGATCACAATAGAAGTATTGAAAATAATAAAGCCACAGCATGTAGGCTTGCTATTTAAAAATCGGGCTATTGGTGACTTAGTGTTGTTTGATCACAAGTTGTCTGAATGGCGGAAGGCAAACAACTATAATACTTGTAAAGAAGAACTTAACGTTTCCAAATCTTGGGAATCAACACCTCCAACACATTCACCTTCAAACTCGCCTGAACCATTTGAGAGAACGTTATCATTAGCTGATATTTTAAATAGCAATCAAAAATCGGCTGCGATTCTGAAATTCTACGATGAGAATTCAAAACTGTTAGTGGAACATCGGCAAAGCCTCATTAACATAATATGTAGTCATTTAATTGACAACGACCTACATTTGTCGTTAAAGGGGAGCTACAGAATAGAGGCTGAAATCCTAAACCGCTTTCCGAGTGAGAAATCGGAATATTATAGAGTTGGGAAGAGAGGCAAGATTTATTCCAAATTTTGCAATACAAAAAACACATTGCGTTCAGTAATGAAAAGGGCCAGTACTCCAGAAGATCCTAAACAGCCTGAAGGAAAAAAAAAAACTAATTCTGAATATGGAATTCTGTGAGTTCTTTTTTTAAAATTTTTATTTATAATTTTTTAAACTAATTTTTTTAATTTATAAATTTTATTAAGCTCCCGAATCGAATGCAGAAGAATATGTTAAGATTCTGAAAAACTCGGACCTCTCGATTGCCGAATTCGACAGTTGTTGGCAGGCGTGCAGTCAACTTCGCCTGCAGGAAATACAGTCTGCAGAATCGTTGGATAAAATTATAAAGAGGTGGCCAGAGTACAAATCACCGACTGGATATCGATTAGTAAGTGTATATTGCCTGATTAAAAAAATAAGTACCCAATTTTTCTTAAGATCAGCAAAGATTTTGGAGTCCTTTTCGGAAATCGCCCAGGGGTGGTGACAAGGTGGCCCGAACAAGCCCTTAAATTGAAAGACTTCCTTTTACAGGAAAACAATATAAGGGACAAGCAAATGCGGGCTTTATTAGAGAGCATTCGAGAAGCAGATGTAAATGGTGGTAGGCTAATCATCTCTTAACCCCATACTTTTTAAATTTATAATCATTTTTCTTTCCTTTCCAATAAAGGTTTCATAAACAAATGTAAATGTTTTTATTATTTAAGACCCCCATACTTTTTAAATTTATAATCATTTTTCCATATAAAAACAAATGTAAATGTTTTTATTATTTTCTCCCAATAGAAAACGCAGCGGTGAGGTTGATGTGGTGCCTACATGCATATCTCATTCCAACCCAAAAAACTGTAAAAAAAAATCTGGACGGGAAGAAAATGGTACTCAAATTTACAGTCAAGAGCTCTCAGGAGGCGTTCCTTTTCATTGGTAATACGACCCAGGAAGTGGAGGAACACCTTACATTTTTGAAATCGAAAAACAACAGCATCCAGCCATTTATCCTGGCTATAGGCGATACAAGTTTCAATAACTTTGAGAATTTTTTCGTTTATATGGACAACATAAAACATTGTTTCAGAAGTTTTTTGGGGGCTGTAGATGCGTGCTTCAAGTGTTTCCATCTATTCAACTTGGAGTATCCATCTGCATGCTCTCAATTTTGGTCTTTTATAGAGCATCATTTTTATGACATAAACGCTTCAACCAATAAAACTTCAAAAATGTATCTGCTTTCTGAGCAGTTAAAAAACTAAATCTAACAAATATGTACAATAAAGACAAATTTGATGTAAGTTATTGAAAAAAAAATCCAGTTTTTCTTTTCGAATGAAGTTTCTGAAGTGTTTGTGGTTTCACCAAGATATTTTGATTCTGTTTTTCCTATTTTGGCACGTAGCTTTCTGGAACGAGGATAATTGGAAAGGTAAATATATATGGTATATATGCGTCGTTGAAAATTTTTTTTTATCTTTCAGATTGTCTTAAATTCATTAATTTAATACTTTTTTCTTGCATTTTAGGATAACTCATTACTTTTATTATTTATTCCTTGCTTCTTAGTCTATTTTCAAAGATTTAAGGTAAAAACTTAGTAAAAAATTATTAACATTTATTTAAATTTGGTGAACTAATCGATATATGCTAAGAATTTTTTACTTCGTTTTTACCTTAAATTTTTGAAAATAAACCTAGGAAGTTAAGAATAAATCATAAAACTAATGGGAAATTAGTAAGTTTTTTGAATTTATTCTTAAAATTTAAGTTCCAGTTCTTAAAATTCAAGAATAAATTCTTAAAAACCTATGAATGTTTGCATTAATTTTATGAATTCATTCTTAAAATTTAAGACCTGAGACTTAAATTTTAAGAAAGAATTCATAAAATTAATGCAAAAATGCATAGGTTTTTAAGAATTTATTCTTAAAATTTAAGAACAGTTACTTAAAACTTAGGAATAAATTCATAAAAATAATGCAAAAATTCATAGGTTTTTAAGAATTTATTCTTAAATTTTAAGAACAGTTACTTAAAACTTAGGAATAAATTCATAAAAATAATGCAAAAATTCATAGGTTTTTAAGAATTTATTCTTAAATTTTAAGAACAGTTACTTAAAACTTAGGAATAAATTCATAAATATAATGCAAAAATTCATAGGTTTTTAAGAATTTATTCTTAAATTTTAAGAACAGTTACTTAAAACTTAGGAATAAATTCATAAAAATAATGCAAAAATTCATAGGTTTTTAAGAATTTATTCTTAAATTTTAAGAACAGTTACTTAAAACTTAGGAATAAATTCATAAATATAATGCAAAAATTCATAGGTTTTTAAGAATTTATTCTTAAATTTTAAGAACAGTTACTTAAAACTTAGGAATAAATTCATAAATATAATGCAAAAATTCATAGGTTTTTAAGAATTTATTCTTAAATTTTAAGAACAGTTACTTAAAACTTAGGAATAAATTCATAAATATAATGCAAAAATTCATAGGTTTTTAAGAATTTATTCTTAAATTTTAAGAACAGTTACTTAAAACTTAGGAATAAATTCATAAAAATAATGCAAATATTCATAGGTTTTTAAGAATTTATTCTTAAATTTTAAGAACAGTTACTTAAAACTTAGGAATAAATTCATAAAAATAATGCAAAAATTCATAGGTTTTTAAGAATTTATTCTTAAATTTTAAGAACAGTTACTTAAAACTTAGGAATAAATTCATAAATATAATGCAAAAATTCATAGGTTTTTAAGAATTTATTCTTAAATTTTAAGAACAGTTACTTAAAACTTAGGAATAAATTCATAAAAATAATGCAAAAATTCATGGGTTTTTAAGAATTTATTCTTAAATTTTAAGAACAGTTACTTAAAACTTAGGAATAAGTTCATAAATATAATGCAAAAATTCATAGGTTTTTAAGAATTTATTCTTAAATTTTAAGAACAGTTACTTAAAACTTAGGAATAAATTCATAAAAATAACGCAAAAATTCATAGGTTTTTAAGAATTTATTCTTAAATTTTAAGAACAGTTACTTAAAACTTAGGAATAAATTCATAAAAATAATGCAAAAATTCATAGGTTTTTAAGAATTTATTCATAAATTTTAAGAACAGTTACTTAAAACTTAGGAGTAAATTCATAAAAATTATGCAAAAATTCATAGGTTTCTAAGAATTTATTCTTAAATTTTAAGAACTAATACATTAATTTTAAGAATTAAATCATAAGAACTAAGAATTGTTTCTTCCGCTTCCAGCGTAAAGTTTTAAGATTTATAAGAATAAAGTTCTTAAAAATTATGCACAAATTCATATTTTGTAAGAAAAAAATGTTTGGCTCAAAACACATGATTTTGTTCTTAGATTTTAAGATTTATTCATAAAAATTAAGAAATTTTTTCTTACGCTTTCATGAAAAGCTTTTATGTTTTATGAATAAAATTCTTAAAAACTAAGTACAAATTCTTAAAATTTAAGAAACTTATAGCTTTTATCCAATTTTTAAGAACTTTTTTAAAAAGTATGAATCGCGATTCTTATATTTTAAGAATAAAATGTTTGGCTCAAAACACATGATTTTTTTCCTAAGAAATAAGTCCAAATACTTAAAATCTAAGTACCTTTTTGGTTCAGTGTAGAAGGATGTTGGTTGAGGCCCAGGTTCACCCCGAACTGTAATGCCCACCTAAGTAAGTACGGAGATAAATCTACGATTTACGGCTTAAGCAGCTTAAGTATGACGAATACTATTGGAAACTATACAGAATAAAGTTGGGCGTACAGACGGTTCTCCATCTAGACATTAACAGCAGGATAATCATTTAAGACTACATAAATCCGCTGGTCCAGATGGTATCCCCGCCGTTATTCTGAAGAGGTGTTCTTCTACGCTGGCAAAACCACTGCGTAAACTTTTCCATCTTTCCTATTCTGTTTGGATTTTTCCGAGCAGATGGAAAACTGCATTTGTCCAGCCGGTCCCTAAAAAAGGCGAATCTTCCTCCCCTTCCAATTACCGTCCAATTGCACTAACATCCCTTCTTTCCAAGGTCATGGAAACGTTGATAAACCGTCAACTTATGAAATATCTTGAAGAACGTTAGTACGGCTTTCGTAGCAAACGGTCCACTGGTGATTTGATGGCTTATCTCACCGAAAAGTGGAACCAATCTTTATATTGTTTTGGAGAAAAAAAGATTATTGCGCTTGATATTTCTAAAGCCTTTGATAGAGTTTGGCATCAGGCTTTTTTATCGAAAATGCGTGCTTTTGGTATCGAGGAGTCTCTTCTTCGTTGGATTAGAAATTACCTTTCCGACCGTTCAATACAAGTTGTGTTGGATGGCTTCAAGTCTGATACCCACTTCATAAATGCTGGTGTGCCCCAGGGCTCCGTTTTGTTTCACTCTCTCTTTCTCATTTTCATTAATGATCTCTTGTCTGATACTTCTAATGCTCTCAACTGTTTTGCCAACGACTCGACCCTCAGCTTTTCATATTCGTTTTCAAATTCACGTCTCTGCTCTTCGGATGTGGAACTGGAACGGTTGCGTATGATAAACTCATTGAATTCTGACCTTGACAGCATTGTTGCATGGGGTATTATGAACCGAGTAGAATTCAATGCTTCGAAAACTCAATGCTGTCTCTTGTCGTTGAAGCTTAACATTCCCCATTGCCATTATCCATGAATGGTACCTGCATCGAAGAAACCGGAAAGCTGTCAGTTCTTGGTATGCGTCTCAACGATGATCTTCGTTGGAATGACCACATATTTGAAGTCGCCAAAAATGCTGCTAAATGCTTAGGTTTCCTTAAAAGGTGCAGGAAATTTTTCACCCCTTCTGATCTGGCTACTATTTATAAAGCCTACATCCGTCCTAAGTTAGAGTACAATTCACATATCTGGTCAGGTGCATTAAGAATGATAGGTGATAGTTCAATTGTTGAATCAATTGATTGTCTTGATCATCGTCGTAATGTTTCATGTCTCTCTCTTTTCTATAGGTTTTTTTCACAAACAATGCTCGGACGAAATAGCCAGTTGCATTCCTCCCCTTAAGCAATTTAACCGCAATACACGCCTCGCAACGAATGCAAATCAGTTTTACCTTCAGCCCAATCCCGGTCGTACAGTGAAATGCTTTACCTGGCTCTGTTTTCGCCTCTCATTGTACTACACAGAAGTTTAAAAAAAATGTGCATCGGCACCTCCTTTCTAATCCTTTCCTTCCTTCTTAACCGCTCGCACTGTGTTAATAACATTATATAACAATAAAATCACATTGTACTGGCCACTGCGTTTATTTACATATACCATACCCTCTTAGTCAAAAGGCCCTCGTGAAATGTTGTAACTTAATTTGACTAATTGTTTTTATTTATTGAAGCACTCATTTTATGGACGATTGATGTACTCAAAAATTAATGCTAATTAGAGCTGATTAAATAGCAATGCCTTCTCTATCTGTATCTGTACATTTGAACCATACTTTTTCGTTACTGTCACTGTCACGCTTGGTCCTTTTTCAATAGCATGTCAGTCGAAGTAAATTTTCCATAATAAGCCTTAAGTTCTTGTACTTTTATGCAAAGACATTGGGTTTAGTGTTTTTCTCAGTTTCTGACAATGGTCGCTTGAAGAAATCTACTCAATCGCAAATATTTTGCACATCGTTCCGAGTGCTGTGTTCCGTTGGTTTTGCCATACTTTTAAACAAATTTTTAGAAAAGTTCATAAAAGATGATCACATACACGTCAAAGTGATTGTTTGGACCCAATTCCTATCCCTTGTTTGTTCTTCGGTTATGCTTTCATTTTTCCAAGTCTTTCGATGTGACAAATTTATAGGACTTGTTAACAAGTTTATTGAGTTACTTAATCGATTGGCGCTGTTAACCAAGGACTCAAGAATTTTCGGAAAGGAGCTGCATCTTATGATAGCTGGCCGATTTGCAAGCAATGCATTTTTGTTGATCCTGCATGGTCCGTTATATTTTGAAGTTGTAAAAGAAAGTGATTTTGCCGTAGGACTTGAAATGATTTTCTTTTTCATTCTCTGGTTTGGAATTATGTCGGTGTTGGATTTTTTATGCTTGGGACTTATAGCTGCTGCTGGGATATATGAAAATATTGGTAATCACATGGTTAAGTTCGTAGATCGCATTGAAAAGTCGGAGTACCATTTTTCAACAACAAAGTATCGTGAAATGAAAGAATTTGGCAGCTTTTCTGAGGAGCTTGATGAATGCTCCGCAATATACTCTCAAATTTTCAAACTCATTCTTGAGTTCCAGCAACTGTTTGAGTGTTACTTTTTGTACATGGTCTACATAAGTTTTTCCATTATAATTTTTGGCTTACATCAATTTTTTTTCTCTTATCTGGGCAATCGAGACATGCTGTGGGGTGCATTGGCGACATGTTTAGTTCAAGCGTCAAGTTTCTTTTTTCTAATGTTTGCAGTAGATATGGTTCTGTGTCGTTCGAAAATTCCAAATTATCTCAGGTTGGGTACCTTGAGTTCAGATATCGAGAGCAGATGGGACAAGAGTGTGAGTAAATATTTGTCTTCTTGAATGTTTGAAAGAAGTTAAACAATTTTATTCCAATAGGGTGAAGAATTTCTGAGCAAAATGATATTTGAAGATGTTGAATTTTCGATTTGTGGTCTGTTCAAACTGAACAATGAACTCGTTCTACAATTTATCTCGGCAATGGTTTCGTATTTAACTATTTTGATACAATTTAAGATGGTGGGTTACTACAACAAAGATGTATGAAAGGTGTTGGTGATTTTATACCAGCATGCGAGAGTAATATGTGATCCAGTTAAACATTTTAAACGTCGATTTGCTAATAAAATTGATCACGATTAGTATTTTGATTCTTTGAATATTCCTCATTTTTACATTGTTATCCTGTCTTCTTAATATGAAGTCAGTCGACTTCCATTTGAGCTATCTTAGCCACTTGATATCTCAGAGGCCAGAGTATGTCGAAAGTTTTTTAGAAAACAAAAAGCTTTTGTATATTTCTTCCATATTAAACTTTTTTCTAAATTGAAATTCTCCTTAAGGTATCCCAAAAACAAAAATAACTTAAAATACAATCAAGGAATTTCCGTAAAACATAAACGAAAAGAGTTTACAATTTGTGAAATTTTGGTGTTCTTGTCTTTATTAAAATAAAAGAATGTTATGTAACGTCTTATCCTATCAAAAAACATTAAAATTCGTTATATTTAACTTAGTACCTACTTATAGGTGGTTGGAAGCTCGTAAGAGCCATTAAAATTAAAAGTTTTTGTACTTTGAAGTTAAAGTTTGTTGAATGAAAACAGCTTGAGGGTTGTGTCGGTCGATTTAATTTAAATTACTCTGAGCAACAGTAACAAGATCCATAAAGACGTCCTGGAGTAGAAAAATTGCTGTTAATTAGATAGAACCATCATCTTGCGAAAAGTTCGGCAGAAGAAGGTGAAGATCAAGAAAAACTGTCCTATATATAGCGACTGTATTTTAAACAGCAGAGAAACGACACTTATTCTGGAAATTGTCCATCAGTCCTTAGCTGATAAACAACAGAAAGTCCTGGTAGCTAATGCCGAACAAAATATTATTGACCGTGTAGTTTATTACCTGTTTATAAAGTTATGTAAAATAATAATAATAATAATATTAAGCTGATAAACAAGCCCTTATGACTGGCTCGTACATACAAATTTTGATACTAAAAGAACTTTTTGATTAAAACCCTGAAAAGTTACTAAACTTTGTAAGACGATAGTAAAAAAAAGCTATCTTTCAATCGCTGAAAGCGAAATCACATGAAACAATCTCCTGATGATACAATCGACGATAGATAATCGAACGATAATAGTCTCTAAAACGTTACAGAGTCTATATGCACTGCTAATGTAGGACATCTTTGGAAACACAACCGCTTACTACTACAAAACGTAGTTAATTCAGTAACGAATTAAGTTAACAGAAGCACACGGTAGTCTAATTTTGGAATTTATAAAGGTACTAGCTGTGCCCGCGGCTTCGTTCGCGTGGAATAGTGACTTTCAGCAGCATTTTTAACTTTTTAGGAAACAAAACTTCTAGCCTTAAAAATGGCGGTACATATGTATTTCCAAAAAAAAAAAACATTCAACCCCTATTTCAACACCTTGTAGCCCTGTTAAAAATACTTTTGAGACCGTAGTTTTTGAATTCCCATTTCCGTTCCCGTGGGAATATAAGGATATATATATAGCCTTTATCCTTCCGCATGTTCTAGAAAACCATCTCTGTGGCTAATTTAATAAAATCTGTTTAGCAGATGAATTAGTTTTTATGTTACTCGGGGATAGTGTAGCATTCTAACGGTGAAAGAATTTTTGAAATCGGTGCTGTAGTGTCAAAGTTCCCGTATACGTTCCTGCTCCCGTGGGAATATAGGGAACCGTAGGAATATGGGGATGTATTAATTTTTATGTTACTCGGGGATAGTGTAGCATTCTAACGGTGAAAGAATTTTTGAAATCGGTGCTGTAGTGTCAAAGTTCCCGTATACGTTCCTGCTTCCGTGGGAATATAGGGAACCGTAGGAATATGGGGATGAATAAGTTTTTATGTTACTCGGAGATAATGAAGCATTCTAACAGTGGAAACGTTTTTGAAATCGGTGTTGTAGTTTCTAAGTTCCCGTATACGTTCCCGTTCCCGAGGAAATTTAGGGATAAATTGTAGCCTATGTGTTATTCTGATGTATTAGCTATATTATTGGAAAGTTTAATTGAAATCCATTCAGCAGTTTTTGCGTGAAAGAGGAACAAACATACATCCACACATACAAACTTTCACGTTTATAATATTAATAGGATAGGATGTGCTTAGCAAATTCCCGAATCAACAACCCTAGACGAGATAAACCACGTCGAAGTCGCCACAACAAACTCTTCCAGTGTTTTGATAAATGTCGCTGCATTTCCTTTACTCGGACCACCAAAGCTACAAAACTTACAAGTCAGAAAACCGCTTTCAGGATTATGTTCCTTACACTTGTAGAAGAACAAGCCAGCTTGTACCTTTGTGTTATAGAAACTTTCTACAGTTGCCATAATTCGCTTGTATTACAAGTACTTGTAGTTTTGTGTTGCAAGCCCTTGCTCTATACACTGAAGAACCCCTGCGTTCGTCTCAGCTTGGAAGCGATATGACATCGGAAAGCTAAACAATCACAAGGAGCAGCCGGTGACTTTACTAATAAGGTGTTCCTTCAACTATTTTTCAATACTATGACACCAGCATTAAACATCAAAGACCAGTGGTAACAATACCAATAAACTATCAGAGGCGCATTCTTAGGGGAACCTAAAGGAAGACCTCCGAACGAAGAAGAATTGAGAAAAACATACAAATAGAAAGACCAATGAGTAAAATAAACAAACAAAAAAAAATAAGGTGATGCAACAGAGAATTCCACTCCGTTCACGGTACCCTTTTCAGATCTAGCGGTATTCAGTCCTTCTATCACATAATCCATTCGGAACGAAGTACGAAATTCGTAGATTCGGTATCACCAAATCCAAGTGCAATTCTTAATTATCGTCTTAATATACGAAAGAAGTTGTGTTTTGCAGAAAAATGTGAATGATCTTGCACATTTGTCATAAAATAGCTGATTTCGATAACCAGAATGGCGGCATTTAGTGTGGCAACTGGCAATGCTTTCCTCGATTCCGTTCGGATTTTGTGAACACAAATTTTCGTAGTTCGTAACTTACCTTTCCGTGTGGAAGTTTTTTACGATGGAATCTGTGATAGGGCTGATTATTCATTTTGCGTTATTTCGAGGTAGATTATATGTTCGCAACATACAACAATTCCAAATAATGTAATTTAGTGTGAGAGTCAACTTCGGCAATGTAGTGCCATTCCGTCCACAAGCTTAACTTAACAATGAACCTTCGACCGGAAACGTTCGTTGCCATACTTAATTTTTGTCGGTTATATATATATATATATATATATACTAGCTAACCCGCCCGGCGTAGCTCAGGCCCTACTTTTATTAAATTGAAAGTTAAGTAAAGCAGTCTCCAAGCTTTCATTCTAGTGGCAGAGTGGGGATGAAATATAGTCTATGCTGCTCAGGTGTCATCGTTAGAGTGCTTATCTAACGATGACAAATTTTTTGGAGTAGGCCACCCGGCGTTGCTCGGGTCTGTAGTTTTAACCCTAAGGGATGAAATATACGCTAAGTTACTGAGGCATCCCAGTGCCGAAAGAATTTTTGAAATCTGTCCAGTAGTTTCTAGGTTTCCATTTCCAACTCCTTTCCTGAGGGAATCGAAGTTCACGTGCAAATATGTGAACGAAATATAAGTCAATGTCACGGAGGGAATTCAATGAATTCAATGAATTTGAATAGATAAAATCACAGACGAAATTAATTCAGCAACAATCAGCAACTAAAATTTTTCTCATTGAACTCTTAAATATAAAGTGTATTGAAAGAAGTTACAATTTTTTATCAGAATAAAATTTAAAAAAAAATTAAAAAAAAAAATAATAATACGTATACGCCAGAGTCAATAGTATACACTTAGGAAAATGTATCAAAAATGTGTTTTTTGTGTTCTGATAAATAAAAGACCTATACTTTTGCCTAAATTAATTTCAAAACAAACAAAACAAATCCGTATTTAATTAAAAAAGCTTTTTTTTATGAAGATTGAAATATTATTATTATTTTCGGCACATCATGTTGCTTACTTACAAAACAGAGTTCTCCTGAAATAGTGGCTATTTGTAAGGTTTTAATTTGATATTGTTAGACGCACACTGTTATTATACAGTCTGTTAGTCAATTTAAAGCTCTCTCATAAACTATATTTTTTGTTTTGTTTAGTGGTGCGTAAACAAACAAAGAAGACGGTTTTCCGACGCGCGAACATGCGACCAATAATTGTCCATGCTCGAAACAGGAAAACTCCAAGTTGATTCCGAAACTTCTAACGACTATCCTTGTGATTTATTAATGGTCATTGCAAAGGCCAGACGCACTGGTAATTGTAAGCGCTTAAAATCGAATGGTAAATCCGTTGGAATCATCGGTATTCGCGGGATCAAGATATCCTCTCCTTTGAATTTTCCTTTTATGATCGTTGCTTCAATGACGTTATTCATCAGCTTTTTCACAGCTAGTTTTGTTCCATTGCACAGTCGAGGTTGATTAATGTTACGCAGCATGATGATAACTTATACTACTTTTAACTGCAAATTGTGAGGTAGTCCAGGCAATTCCAGTGAATTTAAAAATCCCGTGGAATAGTTGACTATGTCTTCCTGGTTCATAACGGTGTCGACTGATTTGAAGGAAACCAGCTGTCCTGGAAGAAAATTCTGAATGGTCGCATTGAGATCCTCGACATCTTTATTTTTCGCTGCCAATATTGCTCGTTCACTCAGCCAATTATGGTTTTTGAACTTTTGCGCTATATCCGAGTAAACACGCTGAATAAGCTCCTCTTTTGATTGTGTGATGTGACAGAAATCTATGGGTTGGGTAATGTAATGAATCTGGTCGAGGTGTAAACTGCAACTTTATTTTTTCCAATGTCTATTAACTGCTTCGCAAACACATTTGCAAGTTTCATCATGTTGCAAAAATACTCGCATGTTAGTTGTTAATTGGAGTGTCGTTACGAACCGCCACAAATTCGATGATTTTAGGATTTTAGCTCATCAGCTACAGTTGATCGGGGAATAACTGGAAGAGTCTGACGAAAATCACCTGACAACAGAATCATGACCCCACCAAAAATATTTTTGGTTGTCACGAAGATCTTTCAACGTTCTGTCCAGTGCCTCCAGTGACCTCTTAAGGGCCATTGCGCATTCATCCCAAACAATCAATTTGCATACTTGTAATATCTTGGCCATTGCGCCTTGTAATATCTTGGCGATGTTGCAAATTGGTGTTTCGGTGAGTTGCATGTTTAGTGGCAATTTTAAGGCAGAATGCGCAGTTCTCCCGCCATCAAGCAGAGTCACAGCTATTTCAGATGAGGCCAACGCTAGAGCAATATCCTTTCGCGATCTGATCCTCGCCAATAGCAACGAAATCAAGAATGTTTCTCCGGTTCCTCCGGTGGCTTCGAGGAAATAAATTCCACCAGATCCACTGCTCACAGCTTTTATCAAAGAGTCGTACGCAATTCTTTGTTGTTCATTTAATTGTGGAACACTTGAACGAACTGTTTCGGCCAATACGAATTTGATGCGGCGATGAAGATATTACGGAATCCTTGAGCGTATCATCCAGTGTAAATCGTTCTCAAATAAATGTAATAGTTGACATGCCTCACGGTAAGTCGCACACAGCTGTCCATTAACTGTTCTCAGTTGTTTAAACGATGTTGGACCACGAACATTCACCAACAACAATCGCAAATAAAAACATTCATCGTTATTTGGATGTACTATGTAGATGCGACCCAGAGCGTCTGCAGCAAATACATTTGGATTCCCTTCAACTGGTGTTCCTTGTTTTCAACGCTGAAACGATTTCGATGATGCATTCCATGTGTAATAGCGTGGCATGTCAGCATACAGTAAAGTGCTAGCAAAATCATCACTTTGACAGACTGTGAAGAAGCTAATTTGATAAATTGACTACGTTTCCATTCCCGTTCCTGTGGGAATTTGAGGATTGAAGTATAGTCTATTGGGCAATAAATTAAATTCTTACCAGTCAAAAAATTCAAGGAATTTTCAAAAACAAACAATCAAATAATCTTATTATTTGCTATTTATTAATTTAATTTTTTTGTCAAAAATGATTAAAATAGAAAACAAAAGTTTTGTTTGAATTAAATTTTTTATTCATTACAGTTAAGAATAAAGAAATTGTTATTTTTACTATATTCCAATTCCTTTTTTCATAATTACTTACCTTTTAAACCTTCCCTAGACCTCCACGAACATTTCAAGACCAAGATAAGATAAATCCGTTAAGCCGTTCTCGAGTTTTAACCAGACTAACGAAATTGATTGAATTGCAATTGATTTTTATATATATAGATATATAGATATATATATTATCTAGTGGTACAGGGCTGCCCACTGCACAATAATTATGAAAATGATAGAATCACATAAAATATTGAAAAAAGAATGTGAATAAAATATTCCACAGTTTTTTTTGCAAAAATATAAAAAAACGCCATTTGAACACTGAAAATTTAAACAAAATCGTTAGACCAGTTTTTTTAAAGATTTCTTTACTATTGCAAGTCTTATGGTCTTGTTAGAAAATGTTTTGACAAAAAAACCTTTAAAAAACGAAGGAAATTGAAAAATTGTATTCTTCAAATCGGGATTGTTAAGCTTTTTACCATTTTGCTTAATTTTTACTTGAACGTAAAGTTTTTTCATTGAAGCTTTTAGAACGAAGCCTATGAAATATTAAATACACCCGTCCGAATTTTTGAACAGTAGGTATTGTCAACAACAGGAACGGTGCCGGAAAGCCATATTTATTTCTGCCACCATACTCATACTTACCTGTAATTGTAAGTTTTAGTGTTTTTGTACATGTTTTTTGTTCAACTTGCTTTATTGCTATACCTAGTATTGTTCAATGAGCTGTAATAAAACAGTTTCAGGCAGAAAAGTCAGTTTTAAGTGTTCAATTTGAAGTTTTCAGTTCACCGTTGTTAGAACGGTGCGTTGAAACGAAGTTAGTCTTCGTTTCTACAATAATGAGCTTAAAAAGTAGGACAAATTGAGATGAAAAACCTTTTCCCAACTGGAAAATTCAAGCGGAAAAGACATCAGCCGACTAGAAGCTTAAATTGGTCGCCACTCAAGGCATTCAAATCGTTAAATAAGTAAGCCTAAGAAGTTTGGCTCGGCATCCCGGGATGCTTATACTTAGACTTATTTATAGACACAGGGTCTGTAACGAAGCGTTCATGCTACCTCTTACTTTTGATACCTTTCTGCTATCTAGTACTTTTGATACCATAGTACAACCGGAGTCGACAGCACTGAATCTCGAATGTACAACGTATCATCGTCGCACCACCCACACAACAGCCATATGAATGCACGACACATTAGAGTGTTTACTCGCAGAGTATAACTCACACTTTATTCCTTCAAAAATATTTATATAGGCAACCTGAAATTTGTGAAAAAGACACGATCCCGCCGCCGTTCATGCATAGCAATCAGCTATAAGACTAGGTAAGAAATAATTGTTGTTTATAATTTAATATTGCCTGCTGTTTTGTCGTGCCACAAGGGGCCGTAAATAAACCTTCCGATCCACCAGAGCTATTGCCTGCTGTTTTGTCGTGCCACAAGGGGCCGTAAATAAACCTTTCGATCCACCAGAGCTATTGTCTGCTGTTTTGTCGTGCCACAAGGGGCCGTAAATAAACCTTTCGATCCACCAGAGCTATTGCCTGCTGTTCTGCCGTGCCACAAGGGGCCGTAAATAAACCTTCCGATCCACCAGAGCTATTGCCTGCTGTTTTGTCGTGGCACAAGGGGCCGTACATAAACCTTCCGATCCACCAGAGCTATTGCCTGCTGTTTTGCCGTGCCACAAGGGGCCGTAAATAAACCATCCGATCCACCAGAGCTATTGCCTGCTGTTTTGTCGTGCCACAAGGGGCCGTACATAAACCTGCCGATCCACCAGAGCTAGTGCCTGCCGTTTTCCGTGCCACTAGGGGCCGTAAATAAGCCTTCCGATCTACCAGAGCTAGTGCCTGCTGTTTTCCGTGCCACTAGGGGCCGTACATAAACCTGCCGATCCACCAGAGCTATTGCCTGCTGTTTTGTCGTGCCACAAGGGCCGTAAATAAACCTTCCGATCCACCAGAGCTATTGCCTGCTGTTTTGTCGTGCCACAATGGGCCGTAAATAAACCTTTCGATCCACCAGAGCTATTGCCTGCTGTTTTGTCGTGCCACAAGGGGCCGTAAATAAACATTTCGATCCACCAGAGCTATTGCCTGCTGTTCTGCCGTGCCACAAGGGGCCGTAAATAAACCTTCCGATCCACCAGAGCTATTGCCTGCTGTTTTGTCGTGCCACAAGGGGCCGTAAATAAACCTTTCGATCCACCAGAGCTATTGCCTGCTGTTCTGCCGTGCCACAAGGGGCCGTAAATAAAC
Organism: Melanostoma mellinum; assembly: GCA_914767635.1. Taxonomy (NCBI): domain Eukaryota; kingdom Metazoa; phylum Arthropoda; class Insecta; order Diptera; family Syrphidae; genus Melanostoma; species Melanostoma mellinum. The sequence continues at coordinate 181,918,010 of OU612060.1, forward strand.
CTTCCGATCCACCAGAGCTATTGCCTGCTGTTTTGTCGTGCCACAAGGGGCCGTACATAAACCTGCCGATCCACCAGAGTTATTGCCTGCTGTTTTTCCGTGCCACAAGGGGCCGTAAATAAGCCTTCCGATCTACCAGAGCTAGTGCCTGCCGTTTTCCGTGCCACTAGGGGCCGTACATAAACCTGCCGATCCACCAGAGTTATTGCCAGCTGTTTCTCCGTGCCACCAAGGGGCCGTAAACGTACCTGGTTCTCTCTATTTGTTTCAGGTCAGGGCGTTAGCTACAAATAGGCTTCCAACCGTAAATCCTTACGACCGAGGACCATCCGTACGGGCTGTACGGCACCGTAGTTAGTTCTAAGTTTATATTCTATACCGTGTTAATTAAGAGTAATTAGTTGTGTTAGTAATAAAGAGTTGGTACATTTAAGGTGAAGACCTTATCCTGAAGTTTCGTGTTTTTCTTCAGAAAGAGCCTGGCTAATCCGACGAGCAAAACCTCGGCTGGAAAGCAAAAAGCACGTCACAGGTCACAGTTATAGACACACGCTAGTTGAAGTATTTCCTGATTCATTGAAAACTTTAGAAAGATTTGATTCCATATACCATCAGTGATCGAGTAAGTGAGTGCTATTTTTCTTTCGAAATTTGCTTTAAACTACACATTATCAGTCTGGCGTTTCTTTATATGTAGATTTCAATTCGTTTGAATGTTAATAAAAAAATGTCAAATTGTCGTGCTTAAGTGCTCGATAACGTGATAGGTAATGCCAAACTGACATAATTCTGTCACGTATTACTCGATCACGTTTGTGGTAATTCGGACCTAGAATCTTAGCTCAAACTGGTAAGGTTTAATAATTGTTGCAGGTTAGGGCTAGGAAGCGAACGGCTAATCGATGGGCCCACTCGATCACCGTTAGAGCTCAATCTCCTTGATCACGCAATTTCGTTATATTCTCTTTGCCCAATACTTCTTGTTTCCTTCATTCTAGTTGGCTATGTCTCTCCCAGGTCCCCGACCGCTTTTACCTCTCCTCTGTCTTACCCTTTTACGGCCTAGTACAATTTTTCAAAAACGTACACTACCGACTATCTGGTAACCCATCTGTCAAAACAACAGAAAGCCAAGGCTACTGTCGGCAGGTTAAACATATTTTTGTGTTAGTCGATTTCGAATGTGGGTATATGTTAGAAACTGCATTTCATGCCAGTGTTTTGCTCTCGGAGGAATTGCCAAAATCGTTAAAGGCGATACAATTGAAAATTCTGATGCGATTCAAAACTCAACCCACCCACATAACTGGCAGACATGCTAACTACCCCACAGTTACACAGCGACCCAATACCTACAATAATTTAGCTGAGCTGTTAACAAAAATTAATCTAAGACAGCTGTTTTTTATCGGCTCAATGGTCTAGGGGTATGATTCTCGCTTTGGGTGCGAGAGGTCCCGGGTTCAAATCCCGGTTGAGCCCATTTTTGCCCATAACTGAGCGCATTAACATATACTTTTTAATGCGATCAGAGATAGACAAAGTTGTTTCTCTGACGGCTTTTGGTTTTTTTTTTGTGGGAAAACACAAATTACGTTAAACACGTCTGATTAGCATCTCGTCGGCGAATTTGAATTGCATACTCATTGATTTGCCTGCCCTTCACTTACTCGAAGGTTGCTTTTGGGTTTTTTGATCACTGTAAGTGACACTCAAGCGAAAAAAAAACATCTATGTATAAGTACTGAACAATTTTTTTTTTTCTTACAATAAATATTTTACTTAAGGTAACAGAAAATTAGAGGTACACAATTTTTAACCATAGAAAGGTGTCTGGCCAAATCCATAACCACCGCCATATTGTGGATAACCGTAGCCAAATCCATTTCCATAACCACCGTACGGATTAAAACCTCCAGGATTTCCAAAGCCTCCATAAGGTCCACCTCCGAAACCTCCAAAGGGTCCACCACCAAAGCCTCCAAGGGATCCACCACCTAAGCCACCAGGACGAACACCTCCAAAGCCTCTGAGAGGCCCACCACCGAAGCCTCCACCACCTCCAAGACCTCCCGGACTTGCAAGACCGTCATCACCTCCACCACCTGCAAGACTTCCAAGAATGCCACCTAATCCAGGCCTTCCTCCTCCAAGTCCCAAAAGGTTTGTGAATATTGACAGTGGTCCACCGCCACCGCCACCTCCACCACCACCAATACCACCAAGAAGACCACTCCCTAATCCATTGCCACTTAACAGCCCAGGAAATATTCTTGGTTGACTTGGGGAGCCCTCCTCTTCCTGTTTTTCTTGTGGAGCAGCTGCCACATTGGCAATCATAAGTGCGGCACAGGCAAATAGGAATTTCTGCAAATAGAAATAAAGTTAAACTTATTTACAGGGAAAAAAATCTGTTAAAGATTGCTTACAATTGAACGCATTTTTCTATGTGTTCTTTGAGTTATTGTCATCTTCTGCTTGATTACATTGCTTTATATAGTCTCCCCAGTGAAAAACATTGTCACACCAAAGACTGGTTTCTTGTTGTTGATCTGCCGATCTTTGACCAATTTTGCAATATAGCCTTCACAACGAAACCGGAAACATTGTGTGCATCTTGGACGTTTATGGTAGTTTGGCCATTTGGCCTATGACTTATTTGGTCAACGGAAGTTTTTTGTTTTTAATATATAAATGCAAATCTGTGAGGCGTTAGAACAGTAATTGCCTAAATTTCGACTTCGTTAAGTAAAATGAAAGACTTGGTGAGAATATCTTGTTGCTGTTGATTTTTATAAAATATATTTCCAATTTGTTCTAGAGGAGAACTCTTGTTGTTGTTGTACTGCTGTTTGGGCAAACAATGTGCCAAGTGGACTTTCAACAAGGAAATGGAGCTGATGTTGAAGAAGGAAGATTCTTGGGTCTTCTTAAGAAACCGAAGATTGTTGAGACACACAATAATTATGTGCCATATCCTGTTGCAGTTCCCGTGGCTGTACCCGTTCCTGTTTATGGTTATCAGAGTTATGGAAAGTTTGGTTTTAATAAGGGATTCGGTCATGGATTTGGCAAGTCGTTCGATTCTGGGTATGGACAGGGGTACTATCCAGGATATGGATATCCATATCAGTACTCTAATTACGGTTCTGGTGTAGACGGATATGGTTTTGGGAACACACTTGGATATTTTAAGTAAGTTATTTTTGCTATGATTTTGTTACTGGCTCTTGGCTGACGAAAAGCGGAGGCCCTTTTTTGTGCTAAGTGAACAAATAAATATTGTATTAAGTGTTGAATTCTTTGTTGGGTATTCTTAATTTCAACGTTTCTTTCGAAAAAACTAATATGTTCCTTTTTTCAGGGAGTGGGGTTGCCACAAAACATTTTTTGAAAAACATGAACTCGTCCTTAATGTCAAACTGTGTGTGTGGATGAGTTCAAGGAAAACACAGGGCTTAACCTGTGCTTTCCTTGAACTCATCCCTAGTTTGCCCTGGGTGTTTGTTGAGGCATGTTTAAGGCGTGAATTCAGCAACGTTAAAGACGACTATCGTCTAACCCTGAAAAAGTTGCCGACATTTGTATGACGATAGTAAAAAAGATATTCTTCAATCGCTAAAAGCGAAGTTAGGTACATGAAACAATGTTTTGAAGATACAATCCGAGATAGACGATTGCACGATAATCGTCAAATAAGTTACGGAATCCAGGCTCAGGTTACAAACTGAGCTGTCAAATGACAGAAATATGTGGTGATTTTGTGGCTTCGCGTTTTCTGAGAACCGAACTCGTTTTTTTTTAAAACTCACAGGGTTGTCGAGCAAACTTTTGTCAATCCTGGGTAAGGTCTCACAAACCTGTGAGATTACTTTGATTAAAGTATGACATGCAAGATCCGGATTTGGAATAATTTCTAGTGCTGTTTGACTTTCTTTAAAGCTGCGGTTTAATCTAAACATAGTTTAACCATAATGTTAAGAACGCGTTCTAATTGACGCATCCTTTCGAGTATATGAAGATACAGATGTATACCTATTATAAATATTTTGAAAGTAAGCAAAGGCATTTCATTTGGTTGTTCGGAATAGCTCTAAAGCTGACAACTAAAAACGCACTTTACTTTCGTCACTAAAGCTATGCTCAGACAGCAAATAAATGCCGTAGCTGGAGCTTTTTTGCAACTCATCAGAACACCCACGCATATTTTTTGTGCATATGAACGCATATGGTTGATTTGCGGGTTTTTTGCAAATCGTATGAACACGTCGCACATCGACCGTAAAATTTGCGTACTCATTTGTGGACACTTGATGTGCAAGCAATCAACGCAAACTAGTGTGCGACCTTTGGGACAGATTCTGTACATCGCATCGTCTGAACACCCATATATGCGAATTTGCGTACATTGATTTGAGTGTAGCACTTGCGATGAAAACACTTTATGTGACGTCAGAACCGCAAATATGTGCGGCATTGTTATATACCGTCTGCACGCAGGCTAAGAGTAATTTCGTGAAAAGGTATGTACAGATACAGGGTGCGACAAAAGTATGGAAACCCCTGGAAATATGCAGAATATCCGTTAAAAAAAATCAAAAAAGAAAATACATGTTTTTACGTAAAATTTTGCGCTCTTTCCAAATCTGCAATAAAAAATGGGGGTTTCCATTTGAAAAATCAATTTTTGGGTCGCTGGGGCGTCAAGGTTACGTCCAAGGTCAAATTCAATGTCACCAAGGATTCCTCGTCGAAAAATACCTCAGATATAGGGTCTTTGATTTTTTTTAACGCATATTCTGCCAGGGGTTTCCATACTTTTGTCGCACCCGGTATGTACTATATAAGAAAACAAATTTGAAATCATTGGTTCCGGACGACCGATTGTATAGAAAAGCCACATGAAAATATTTTGTGTGTTACCCTGTAAATTGAAACATACATTGATAATAACCTAGGAGGTCTACCATATTTGGAAGCGTCTGGTAAAAAAGAATGGGGTACGCTGTTGATGAAATATGTGGAATGGATGATTGGAACCTCACCAAAATCTTACATGTTCTTTATGGCTGTAGCTATAGCGCACATTCCACAGATTTTTACTGTTTTTTAAAAATGACAAAATGGCAGTCGTTCTTAGAAAAAACTACGAAAAATCACGTTTTCTAACATTTTTTTTGCAAAAATAAAAAATAGTTACACTCAAAACTTCAAAATTATACCCTCCACAAGTGGTTGATAAAATTTTGGTAAGATTTTGGACAGTTTCGGAGATTTTATCAACAAGCCGTCCAAAAACACCATTCCGAGAAAAACGTGTTAAAAGTTTTCTTTGACGAAAAATCGTGATATCAAGAGGCGCTTGTAGCTACGTAAGCGTCACCCGAAAGTACAGTTAGACTGCTCGGATGTGTATAAAACTTAAGTATAAAACTTTAAAAATTCAACGAAAAAGAAAATTCCTTTTTTTTTAAAGCTCTAAAGAGGGTAGACCCTTTAAATTCGAGTTAAGGCAATAATGAATGCTAAAGCCTAGCCTAGGGACGTTCACCAATTTTAACAAATGTATTCAAGCTCAAACTAGTGTTTTGCATACGATACGATAATAGCCCAAGACGGATAGGTTGGTCCAAGACATGAAAAGACATGAGGGGGTGTATTTTCTTCCGTATATGTGGTACTAAGTCAACTAAGTCACTTATCACCACGTGCTATATAATGTTTTTGGAAGCTAATAGTTTGTTCTAGAAATACCATAAAAAGGGTAAATCTGCTCAAAGGATGGAGTCCGACCAAGAGAAAACCAAAAAAAGTATTTCCTAAATGTTTCTAAAATTAAGAAAGACTTTTTTTTGTCTACATTCAATTTCTAGCATTCGACTCAGAACTAATAGGAGCAATGATTAATTGAAAAAAGTGACCATAAACTTAGTTGATTTCAAATGAATTTTTTATAAAACTAGCCCTCCCGCCCAAAAGAAGTGAAATAACCTCATCTAATGCATAACACCTTTTATATGACTGTAGTAAAAAGGAAAACTATGATAAGGAGAAAACATCTATGCAAAGAATAAGATGCTACCAAAATTCAGAATGAAAAGCTTGCGTCAAGACAAGAAAGAAATCGTTTGTGAGGCGTGAGGGAGCCTATATACCTCCGCTTAGCCGTGAGAGGTAATTTTACTAAAAATTTACTTAAAGTGAACAAAAAAAAAAGTCTTAAAAATAAACTAGGCCACTACCATTACTTGAGTGAAAAGTTAATAGAGTGAATAGGTTTTGAGTATTCAAGTCTCAAAGTCAAAATTTTGAAAAAAGCAAATTTTTTTCTTTGTTTGAAATTTATACAAAATTTTGCCTCATTGAGTATCTATTTTTCTTTTTTAATAACCAATGCTTTTATTAGTTTTGAATCAAACACACAAAATGGAGCAAGACAAATAAAAAAAAAATGAGAGGTAGGTATACTCTTCTCCCATCTGATTGGGGAAAACCCTCTAAAAATGCACTTTCCGTAAAAAATTATATTAAAATTTTTAATTTCTCAAAGGTTAAGACGGTTTTTTTTAGATAGGGTTGTCTATGTTTTCATTCATTATTTGTAAACGAAATGGCTTTTAATATAGCAAAGTATTGTAAGAACTTAATTTGAAGAAATAAACTAGATTTTTTTTTTCAAAATTTTGATTCTAAGACTTAATTACCCAAAAACTATTCACTGAATTAATTTGAAATAAAATTTAAGTTAAAGAATAAAAATAAGCTTTTATCATTTGAAGTAGTAAGAACTTAACTGATTTTCTACATTATTTTTTTGAAAATTGAGTAATTTTTTAATTAAATTCCCCTCCCGTCTTAACGCAGGAAAATAAACACCCCTAGGCTATTATTTTCTCATAAGTCTCAACCTATTCGTCTTGGGCTTTTTTCGCATCTTGTGCAAAACACCCAGTATAGTATTTGGTCCTCATTTTTTGATAAGAACTTTCTTGATGATCAGCCATTATCGAATCTAAGAGAAAATTACCAATTTTGTTGAACCCCCCTAATATGTACTGTACATACGAGCATACCACACAGTTCATACAAAGATTTAAACTCAATGCTTATTATACCACAATGATTACATATAAGTAAAGACTTTTCTCAATTCAAGAAGTAGTTGTGTTTCGGAAAATGAACATCAGCTGATTCAACAAAGACCCACAAAATAACTCAGTTACATTTTCATAAAATTGGCTTATACCTCCCACAATTGTCAGAAACTATTATTATACCAGTGCCATGATAGTTATCTCAGTAGATGCTTGTCCGTTCAATCTGACAATATGAGTTATCATAGGTCTGTTCGTTGAACTTTCCCCAGGGTTGACCCAGGTTTTCTTGACAACCCTGTGAGTTGTCAAAAAAAACCTGGGTTTTCCAGTCCTCGAAAAACGCTTTACCACAAATCACCACACATCCCTGTCATTAAAAAAAAATACTTGCAATTTGACAGCTCTCAACTCGCCACAGCAAATAGCTAGGGCGATTTGGGGGAAAACCTATGGCAAACCTAGTGCTAAAAAAACACTCAATTTGACATTCAGGGCGAATTTAGATTTCTCAAAAAACGCTTTGTGACGACCCAAGGGCAACCCCAGGGCTTCAACGAACAGACCTCATACCTATTTCTTTTGTTGTTTTTGCTTTGAGAACGTGGTGCCGCTCCGGTCACGTTTTTTACAAATTGTACATAAATGATAGCTTATTTTTCTTTCCTTTGCCTTCATATTGTTCAGTTTGTGTTCTTATTGGTTTTTACTTTTGATTTTGATACAGTTTCAAAATTTGTTTTTAATTCGAGAAATAAAATGGAGGAAATATTCTTTGCTTCAAGGTCGAATTTTTGTATTCCAACAAGATAGAAATAAAGATTTTTTTGACTTTGTTCTTAAAACAAACTTAACTTCGAATTTGCAACAGTTTCCGTAGTGTAGTGGTTATCACGTGTGCTTCACACGCACAAGGTCCCCGGTTCGAACCCGGGCGGAAACAAACAGAAGAAAATTTTTTTGTTTACTTTATTAACATTTTGCTTATTTTATAAACAATTGCAAGCCGCCATCGTACTACGCAAAAGTGTTACCTTGCTTTGAATAACAGAATAGTATAGATAGTCGAATAGTCAGTCAACGGTATCTTAATCCAAGCTTCCTATAGCTATAGACACAGAGTAAGACAAATCAGAGTTTTTTTTTCAAGATACAAGAGCATTGAGCAATGACTACAATGAAATTGTTGCGTAAACAAAACAATGTGTTTAAACATACTTTATTTTTTAATGAACTGAGTATTTACCTATAGATTGAAAAATATGATGCTCTTTGCATCGTTTAAGATCAAATATCCAGAGAAATATCAAATATCAACATAACAAATTTATTCAAAACTTAGTTAGAGACGCCAAACTATACGTTTTTTGGAAGTGACGGTCGACATAATCGTCCGTCAGAGTATTTAGTTCGGTTAATCATGGACCGCAGAGACGTCAAACAGTGGGCACCGAAGAAACAATTGCCGCTGTAGAGAAAAGTGTTGAAGTGAGTACCCGAATGAATCGATTTACCACCGTGCACAGCAATTGGAGCTATGTCCATCAACTTTTTGGAAGATTTTGCGCAAAGATCTTGCCTAACGACCTTACCAGATCCATCAAAATACACATTAAAACGATTTTCTTGTGTTTTTTATCAATTCGAAGTTCTATACCTCTAAAAAAACTCTCTAGAAGGAGACAGTGTGTAATATAATAATTCGAACAAACTGTTCGATGGTTCTCGCTTTATCTCTTTAAACGAGAAATGGTCTTGAGACAGATTGAGAGGCTCAATACAAGGTTATTATTTTTCTATGTATCATTTTTAAGTTGACTGTTTTTATATCATAATTTTGAAGCCTTTTCCACGTAACCCATTTGAAATTTGATTGTGTAGTTTTCATAAGGAAGAAAGACAAGGAGAAAGACAAGTTTTTCATTATAAGCAAATTTGTTTAATTATATGAAACCTGTTGTGATAGAGGGTTGCCAACTACGCTTTAACTATGAAAATTGACTATAATCACACCAAGTATTAAAAAAATTAAATTAAGTACTTGAAAGGTTTATATAAACACTTAAACAACTGCTAGTACATATAAAAACTGAAAACCTAAAGTCGTTCGACTAGTTTTTTAAATATGTTCAACTTTGTCTACTTTTAAAAAAAAAAATTTTTTTTTTTAAGATAGATCTCTGAACGCAATTATTTTGAAACAACGTAAGACTTCTTAAATATAAAACTTTATTCAAATCAGCCATTCTTATAGAAGTCGGTTTTGTAAAAAATCGGCAGGGGAGAGGGGGATACTGTAACAAGGGAACTAGGGACTAGCATTTCTAAACTACACAATAGAAGAATATTCGTTTGATTTTAAACCCAACCTTCTACATAACTCTTACTCCATCATAAAAGCGCGATCAGAACACCGTAGAACAACACAAGTAGCAGTGTAGTGCAGTGCAGGCGTTCCGATAATGCAAGACAGTGAACTTTTTTTTGTTTAGGTATACAAAATTGATTATCGTAAATCTCAAATTGTTTAGCAGTTGTTAATTTTTAAAAATACATTCAGCATTTGATTAGTCGCATTATATCAATTATTGTAATTTCCCACCAAGTAAAGAGCTCCAATTTCATCGAAGTTATTTCAAGAAACTTCGCAATAGGTAACACTTTTACGGGGTAAGTTGTTGTAAAACTTGCCTTACCCATAATTAAAAGTAGAAATGCCGTAATTGGGCTATACAAAAAGTGCGAAAGTATGCAAATCAGGTATCTGATCAGGTAGCCTATCCGATTGGTTCTTGAACGCTCCTATTCACTTAATTAGCGCCAAAGCAATGAAAGAAGTTTTCATCATCTCATTTTGTAGAAGTTTATTGAGATGACGTATAACTACATAGTTGAGGGAATTATCGCAATACCTTTGATAAAGAAGAAAAGAAAGCAAAAATGGCGGCAGTACGTAAAGTTTATTAGAATCTTTCAGAAATAAGTGAAATAAAAACGTACTTAGACACCTACACATATTTTTCAACTTATTTCCCCCCAGCTTACAAATCGGTCTAGTTTTCAGACTGCATGGGTTGAATATTCATCAAATCAAAGAGCAAAACCCAGCAAATGCAGTGATGCTGTAGTTAGTCATCGATCTCATTAACTATTCAAACCAAATGATAAACAATAAGTAATATATTCATTTATAAGCCGCCGCATCGACGCCGACAAAGGTGTCTCTCAACGTATAACCTTCTGTCACACTATACAACACTAATTTTATGACAACATTTCAAGGTCATTACTGCTGTAAGTGATCAACTCATGTTTGGTCCATCTGTCCACAAACCACAGACCACCACCAGTGTTCAAGTTCGATGAAAAGAAATCGAGATTAAAACCGCAACAATTTGGAAAAATTCATGGTTTCTTTAAAAAAAATCATTGAACAGAGGGAAATTCCCCAAAAAAGTAAGAGTTGAAGACAAAATTGAAAGCCTCACACTCATGCACCAGGTCAATTATTTTTACCTCGGGGTGTTCGATGATGGTTGCATAAGTTTAAGATATAAGCCAAATTTTGAATTTTTTATCCAGTTAAGTTACTTACGTGAGACCGTCGAGACGCAGCAGATATACAACACTATAATCGATCATGAAGTTTATTGTGAGTGAATATTTGACTTTATTGATTGAGTGAAGTTTTTATCTTTTGAAATTTTGTATTTAGAAATACGCAGTGGCAATCTTGATGTTGGTCAGTTATGTGTCGGCTGGAGTACTTTTGCATCGAAGAGCGAGAGGATTGTTATTCAAGAAAGGGAAACTAGGTGGCTTTGCGGGTGGCTTCAAAGGATTTGGTGCTAAATACGGACATCATCATCACGAAGAGCATCACAGCTACAGCAGTTCAGGTGGTGGAGGATTTGGTGGTGGTGGATTTGGAGGAATCGGTGGATTTGCTGGAGCCGCTGGAGGATTCCTTGGCAAATAATTTGGGATTGTAAAGAAATTAGTTGTCGTTTAGAATTAAGTGAATCAAATCCCTTGATTACGGATTGTGATATAGTGCGGAGATGGAGATACTTAAAGTTCAAATCTAGTTATAGACACAGTGGGGTATTTTGACCCAACATTTGCAAGTGTTCATTGCCATTTTTATCAAATAAATTCAGAGCTTTCTCGCTATTGATAATATGAAAGAGTGGTGTGTTTGTGTTTTATTCAAGACTTACGAGTTGAGTAAAAGTGTGATGTTGCTTTGAATCTGTGGAGCCATCGTTTGTAGAAATTTGTATTTTGAAGAATTCAATGCTTTTTTTTGGTCGGTTTCTTTTCGAAGTTTGAGATACGAGGTGCTATTCCACTAGCAACCGCTTTTCCGTATAGAAATCTTCCTTCTTTCGTTCCACTCACTAGATATGGAATTGCTAATAATTATTAATTCTATCACATTTCTATTAATAATTTCTATTCATTTCTCACTCATTTTCATTCATTTTACTTCTATTATAATCTTATTTCTTTAAATCTTTTTTTTCACTCTTCTTAATTTTTGCTTTTATAAATTGTTAACTTTTATAATTTTCATTATATTTTGCTGTAATTTATCTTTATTTTTCTATTTCAATTCTTCTTTGAATAAGCATTTTTTTGTGTCTTTTTGTGGGTAGCCATGTCCAGCAATATGGAACTACGTTTGATGCTCCGCATTTGTCATATTAACGCGTAAAGCTTACTACCGAAAATAGATGGATTTCGAGATATTTTTATTGGTTCTGACGTAGATGTTATATGCGTCACAGAAACCTGGGGCCGAATTACGGCACACGCTATCGAATAAGTCGTATCGGAATTATGGGAATTTGGTATTACCGCTCACGATATCGAGTCATCTAGTACCACAATTCGGCATTCTCTCATCAGTTATCGATCGGAATTTCATTCGATGCATAAAGTGCTCTCTAATTCATACATGAAACCATCTATTATCAATATTTCATTGAATAACACCATCCGAGTGTATTTTATGTTTAAATTTTCCGAAATTCTTACTAAATATTGTCTTTTTTTTACAAAGGCATGAATTGTACCTAAATAAATTTTATAAATAAGTATAAAGACACACCAGCGACATCTATGAATTAATAGAAACTCGAAATTTACTAGTGAATATTCGATGATACTAGTATAATTTTAAAGAGCAATACGATACGAGAGGTGACGTATGCTGTAATTCCAAAATGGTTACTCACTCACTCGATCTCTAATGCCACTCACTCACTCGATATCGTGAGCTGCAATTCGGCCCCTGGTTAAGGGACGAGTTAAATGACGATATCTGTTGCTTAGGGGGTTATCGTGTTATTCGATTTAACCTTATGAATCGTATTGGGGGCGGCGCGGCGCGGCGTTGCAATTTATGTTAGGAGCAAAATTAAATGCAAGCTCAAACTTTCAGCTATTGAAGAGTGCTATTGAATTTTTATTTGATGAAATCATAGGTAGTCAGGAAAATTTACTTGTGGGTGCCATCTATAGGCCAAATAGAAGTATTGATTTCTCACCGTGCTGTATGCCGTATTGGAAGAAATCTCTTTGAGCTCTCTCTTCACTTTCAATTTTGTTCACTTCGTAACCAAGTAGTAGTGAAGATACAAGAGGCCAAATACCAACATTTATCTAAACGGCTCAACACAAGTTCAAATGGTCACCAGCTCTGGAAAGACCTACGCAGAATCGAAATCGGTAAAACAAAATTTGGTACAGTCGAGGAAATTGATGGCAACAAACTTAACCAACAATTCATTTCTTCTCTACCGTCACAGGTCTCACAATCCCAATTTGTTTCACTAATCAACACTATCGTAACGAATTTTCTGCAGTAGATAGTACTGATGTTGTCGAAAGTGTTCTTTCCATTGAGTCAAAAGCTGTTTGGCTCGATGGAATACGTCCTTCCTTTTTGTGTATGATATTGCCACTTGTGTTACCATATATCACTTTTGCTTTCAATACTATTTTGACAACCGGTCTATACCCAGAGTCATGAAAAATCATTCCACTTCCCAAAAACGCTTAAAGAGATGAATTTAGACCTATCTCTGTTTTGCCATTTTTATCAAAAGTCTTTGAAAGGATCCTTCAAAAGCAAATTAATGTTTTTCTATCTAGTACTCTTTCCCTTCCCCTCTCAAAAATCTTTAGCATGTCCATATCTCTTGCAGTTTTCCCTCCAACCTTGGAAAAAGGCGTTTATTACCCCTATACACAAAAAAGGTCCTTAGTGCGACGTGAACAATTATCGTCCCATCGCTAAAATATCGCATATACCCAAAATTTTCGAAAGCATATTGTAAAAAAACTTAAGTTTTCGTTGCAAATCTCTCATTTCCCCTAGACAACACGGGTTCCTCAAAGGCAGGTCAACAACAACAAACCTCGTTGACTTTGTCTCATTTTCCCTCTCAGCCTTGGAGAATCAAAAGGAGGTCGATGAAATTTCAACTGACTTTAGTAAAGCTTTCGATAAAATCTCTCACAAACTTATTCTTTTTAAATATTCCACCCTCGGCTTTGAACTCATTCTGTTGAGATGGATTTCTTCTTGCTAAACAAAACCGTTTTTACAGCATTCGGTTCAGATCCGCCCTATCCAGCTGCTTTCTAGCTACATCCGGTGTTCCCCAAGGCAGTCATTTAGGCCCTCTTCTCTTCATTCTCAGTATTAACGACATTGAAATGATCATCAAACACTCCTCTATCTCTCTCTTTGCGGACGATACTAAGTTTTACCGGATCATTTCTTCTTCTGAAGACTTTTCCCACCTCCAACGAGACCTCGACAATTTTTTCAATATGGTGCTCCAAAAACGGTCTGGAGCTAAATGTTTCCAACTGCCAATCAATAACCTTCTCACGTAAACGCATCAAATCTCCTCCCCGTCTCTATCTTCTAAACGGTCAAATCATTTCCACCGTTGAGGTGATCCGGGACCTTGGGATTATTTGCGACCGTGAGCTGAATTTCCTCAAGCATATCGACGATATAATCCTTAAGGCAAATTCAGCACTTGGCTTCCTGAAACGATGGTCCAAAGAATTTGCAGACCCTTACATAACTCGATCCCTTTACATATCATTTGTTTGTCCACTTCTTGAATACGCTTGTCAAGTCTGGTCCCCTTTCCAACAAGTGCACATTGCCACAATTGAGAATATACAACGCCGTTTCCTCCGATTTGCTCTTCGAGGTCTTAATTGGAGTCTGATATTACCTCCTTATCAAGAACGAATCAAACTCCTAAACCTAAATTCGCTGAAAGATCGAAGAGAAATATTTGAAGTTTTTTTCATTCACCGAATCTTCACAGGTACCATTGACTGTCTAGCCCTTAACGAATCCATTTTTCTAAAAACTAACCATTGTAACACCCGGAATCTCCGTCTCTTCTATCTTCCCACCCATCGAACCCTTTAGCGGCTCTAATGAACCCATCTCCCGAATGCTGAGGAATGTCAACTCCCACTCCTCTTGTTTTAACTTCAATATGAATACTCCCTACCTCCCTACCTAAAACTTCGTCTCCTAAGCCCTCCAACAAGTTAGTAATTCTTAGCTATTAAGTTTCTTAGTTTGTAAGTTAATAGCTTGTATTAAGCCAAATAAATGGGGGTTTTGCCCTCACCAAAATAAGTAACTCATTACGCAGCCATTATCTATCTGGCTTTCGGAAGAAACACAGCTGTGTAACTGCCCTGTTAAATGTTACTGATGACATTAAAAGGGGTGGATAAAGACGAGGTTACATTTCTAGTTTTGTTTGATTTTTCGAAGGCCTTCGATTCTGTTAACCATGTTAATCTATGTAGAAAGCTCATGCTAAATTTAAATTTCTCATCTAGTGCAATAAAGTTAATTTTTTCGTATTTAACTGATATGAAGCAAGCAGTGCAAGTTGGTGACTCTACTGGTGTACCTCAAGGTTTAACACTGGGTCCTCTTTCGTTTTCTGCCTGTGTAAATGAACTTTCATCTTCATTGTAGCTCTCATTTGTATGCTGATGACGTTGAGCTGTATTTCAGCTGTCCACTTGGCCTTATTGAACATGGAGCTTTCTGCGTCAACGAAGACCTGAAGAGAGTGGCTAATTTGGTCAATGTCAAACGGACTAATTTTGAACCCAAACAAATCTAAATGTCTTGTCATATATAGAAAATATGGATTGGCAGCACTGATTCGAAACGTCAAACACCTAATTATTTTCTGTCCGCCAAAAATTTTTCCTTTTTTACTCTTTTTAAATTGAAACATCAGCTGTTAATTCATAATTGTTTTACAAAACTTATCCAAATTGAATTTGCTCCGCGCTTAACTCAAATTACTTTCATAATTTCTATATATTGAACGAAATCTGTGCTATACTTTATATGAAAGCAACATAACCTACAAATATATGGGCACACAAAATAAGAGAGCTTTTCATTTAATTTCTCCTGATCAATGTGAAAATATGAACGCAAAAAAACAATCATCTGATTCAGCAATGTTTGGAACAAGTAATGGAATTAACTCCGGCTCTTTCACAACCCCACTACCGACTGCTGCTGTTCTTGCTACTCCTGTGGACGCTGTGGTTTCTGCTGCTGTTTCTACCAATTGTGGTGGTACTTCCACTTGTGACATCTTCTCTTGGGATACGTTTGAACGAAAACTTGGTAATATACTTGACAAAAAGCTGGAGGATGTTGCTAAAAAAGATGATCTCACCCCTCTTCGTCTGGAAATCGAACAACTTCGAAATGAGAATGCGATACTCAAGGAAGACCTGAATAAAATGAAAAGTAGGCTTGAGATCATTGATAAAACGACTAGGCGTTCGAACATTGTCGTAAGAGGCCTGCAAAGCACAAATTTAAAGCAAGCAGTTGACGAATTCAATGGGATCTGCTCAAGTGTTCTTAAAACCAATAGCCTTGTCGTTGAATCCCGACAAATAAATACAAAAAATGGAACATCTTTTGTTTTCTCAATGGGATCTGCGCTGCATGTGAGTAATATTCTGTCTGTTAAAAAAAGACTTGATGGATCCGCTATATACGTCGAAAAAGATTACACTGCAGATGAAAGAGAGAGGAGATTTAACCTTCGACAATTGGGTAAAGCAATTTCCAAATGCGATAAGAAAATTAAAATTCGCTTTGGAGAAACATCGATTTATATAAATGACAAGATATTCAACTGGAGCAATGGGAGTTTCGTAGCAAAACAACACAATGATGCCGAATTCCTAAGAAGACTAACGATGAAATCGAATTTTGTGTGCAACGTAATCGTCAGGGATATACATCGCTCAACTTTAAAGGAGGCACAGACTGCATCCGCGGCCTGGAGTACAAGCCAAAACTATCAACCAGATGTCTGTCAATTGGTATCATATAACGTAGCGAATTTAAAAAGTAAGCTTAGTTTCTGTAATTTTTTTGCATATATAAATAAGTTTGATATTTTCTTTTTGTTTGAAACAAACGTATTGCATGATAAGAAACCTGAATTTGCTCATTTTTTTGATGATTTTATGTTATACTGGGAAGATGCTGAAAAGTTCCACAATGCGGGTAGGGCGAGCGGTGGTTGTTTGTTTGGCTTTAAAAAATCTATTCAAAATAAATATAATTTAAGATTTACTACTTTTTCTGGTAATTTTACTCTTTCGGCTAAATTCGGTGATGTTAATTTTTGCTTTATACCACGTTATTTGAATTGCACTAGGTGGTCGAGCGATTTCAAAAAATTTGAAGAGTTTTTATGTGGCATGGGTTTTGAATCTTTTTGCATAGTCGGTGATTTAAATGCTCGAACAGGTAATGGTCAATTTATTGATGGACACATGCTTAGAGGGCTACCTCATATACATCAACAGAGGCAATCTAAAGATCAATTAGCAGATGCGAAAGGAAAAAAATGTTTGGAATTGTTTGAAAATATTGGAGGTATTATTTTGAATGGGAGAGTGATTGGTGATGAAGATGGTGAATTGACTTTTTGTGGTGCGATGGGTAGCTCTGTCATTGACTACTGTATATGCTCGTTTGATTTTTTGGGGTTGATAAACAATTTCACAGTTAAAAGTAAACCGTACTCGGATCATTTGCCTTTAACTTTGTGCTTCTCTCCGCCTTTGTCAAAAACAGCAAAAGTAAGTCCCTTGTCGCTTGAAAAAAAGATAAACTGGTGTAATAGTATGGCTACTAAGTACACTGAAGGGTTAATTCGCCTATCTAGTTATGATTACATCCATTCTGATAAATCTATCGAAGAGAAAACAACAACATTAATCAATAAAATAAGGTCAGCAGCTAGTTTATGTAGTAAAAGAAAACAATTTGTACCCAAGCAGAAGTGGTTTGATTTTCAATGTCTGCGAGCAAGAAATAAAATGTATAAGCATCTTCGACTCTCTCGAGTTCATAATATGAGTCTTTATAGAATACGTTATATTCGCAGTAGATCGCAATACATACAAATCTGTAAAAATAAAAAGTTGCTTCATCAACATGATAATATAAAAAAACTGAATAGTGTTAGAAATGTTAGCGATTGGTGGAAACTAGCAAATAACTTGAAACAGATCTCACCGAAAAAAAGAAGCAGTCTCCAAATTGTTGACTTTTACAATCATTTTAGGACTTTACTCGCTCCTCCTCAATGTGAACTCGTGATTGCCTGGACTTTACCATATGTAACAGATCCTTTCCTTGACTCCCCTTTTGAGTTGTGGGAGCTATCTCATGTATTGCAAAGGGCAAAACTTAAGAAAGCACCAGGCAAAGACAGAATCAGTTATGAGTTCTACAAAAATGCCCCGGCTTGTTTTTTAGAAGAAGTTCTCATTCTATTTAACAAAATATTTTTAACTGGCGAGGTTCCAGTCTCTTTTCGTAGTGCCATAATTACCCCACTGTACAAAAAAGGGGACCCTAATAACTGTGAAAACTACAGAGGCCTTTCACTTTTAGATACGCTTTACAAGGTCTTTACGGGTTTAATTTTAAATAGAATAAATGGTTGGTTAGAGCGAAATGATATTCTCTGTGAATACCAATCTGGCTTCCGAGCAGGTTATTCTACAATAGATAACATTTTTAATTTAGCCAGTATTGTCCACATTAATCAAAAAAGAAAGAAAAACACTTATGCATTTTTTGTTGATTTTTCATGTGCGTTTGATCTGATCCCACGTAATTCACTTTTCTTTAAGCTCTCCTCGTTGGGGTTGCCTTCAAAGATAATACAAATATTACAGCTCCTTTATACGGATACAACTTGCCAAGTGTGGGATGGAATTTTTCTTTCGGAGTCCTTTGAAGTAAATGTTGGTGTAAAACAAGGATGTCTATTAAGCCCAATCTTATTTAGCCTCTATCTAAATGACCTACATAAATATTTACCAGGAGGAATTAGTGTTGCAGATACGGTTGTAAAAGTACTTTTGTATGCCGACGACCTTGTTATTGTTTCCGATTCGCCGATTGAACTTCAACGTATGATTGACTCATTGTTTAGCTACTGCTTATTATGGGGATTAAAAGTGAATCTAAACAAATCCAAAATTTTGGTGTTCAGGAAGGGTACAAGAATTTCGAACAACCTTAGATGGAACTATGGTTCCAATCCGATTGATGTAGTTAATGATTACAAGTATCTAGGGGTAACCCTCAATTATAACCTATCTTTTAATAAACATTTAGATTTAAAGCTCTCAATGTCTAAAAGCGCAATTATGTCAACATGGTCGAAATATATTCATCACCCTAATATCAATTTCTCCAATAAGCTAAAAATATTTGATACTGCAGCTAGGTCGATTATGCTTTACGGTGCACAAATTTGGGGATCAAAGAAATTCGACCAAGTTGAAAGACTTTTCCGATTTTTTATGAAAAAGATGTTAAACCTGCCTAGCAACACCCCAAATTATATGCTGCATTTGGAAACTGGCCTGAAAACCCAATACCTCCGAACACTATCCCTCCACTTTGACTATATCAATAAAGTACTGGAATTTCCTAGAAACAGATTGCCACGTAAACTAGCTCAAGAGACAATCGCTCTTAAAACTTTTTGGGTCGTAGACTGGTTAAATTTGGGTCAAATGCTTGATATTGATATAGATCTGTCTATGGCTTCCTTCCGGAGCCTACATAAAAATATTTTGACGGCTCTTGAAACTAAAGAACATGAAAACCATATTTCCGATGCTAGTAGCTCTCAATTTCATGATGTGTATCCTCACCTTAATTATGAAATAACGCCATACTTCACCAATGAAAACTCCGCCCACCTAGTCAGTTTAATTTTTAAAGCAAGAGGTGGTCTATTAAATATAAATGCAAGAGCATTCAAAAAAGATACAGTTGGTATTTGTACAATATGTAACCTGGATGAAGTTGAAAATGTACATCACCTAATTGGTAAATGCCCAATTTATAATAATATCAGAATTTCTTGTAAAGAATCATTGTCGATAGAAGAACTATACGCCGAGCTAAATGGAAACAACTTCTTATCCCTTTACAATTATTTAGTAAATTGTCTTAAATACAGGAATATGTTAATAAATGAATATTTTTAAATAATAAATATGTACAAGTGCATTATATATTACAGTCAGGTGCTGATGTAAGATTTGTGATATTAAATTTAACTGAATAAAGAGAAATCTGTATAAAAGGTTATAGTAGCATAATGTTATAATTGATAAATTAAAACTTTGTCTCTTTATCAATGCTATTTTATATAAATTGTGAATTATATGCTAATATGCTGCTGTAATACTAAATTGAATATTTTGTGAAAGAAAAATAATTAATTATTGATGTGATTTTTTGAGATTTATTTTTGATTGCGATACCAATCTGACAGACAACAACATGTGTTATGTCATAATATTGTATTATTACATTATTAAGATTTTTGCTAAAATTTGTTTATTATTATTATATGAAATTTAAATAAAAATCTTTTCTAATCTAATCTA
The DNA here is from genome assembly GCA_914767635.1 of Melanostoma mellinum. Taxonomy (NCBI): domain Eukaryota; kingdom Metazoa; phylum Arthropoda; class Insecta; order Diptera; family Syrphidae; genus Melanostoma; species Melanostoma mellinum. The sequence goes on from OU612060.1 coordinate 181,938,130, forward strand.
ATCTAATCTATATAGAAAATCTCTTGACCTTTCTTATTTTCCACCTTCAACCTTGGTGTGACTTTTATTCGTTTTTTGAATTGGGATGATGGTTTATGGTTTACGTCGTACGTTATGGGTAACACAATATTTCACTCCACTAAAAGCGCTTAAGCTTACAACTACTTATAAGATTTTAAATCTTACAGTTGTTAAGCATTAACGATATTGAAATATAAATAAAATAAAATAATAAAATTGGAGCTCAAATTTAAGTCAATTACTAAAGTGCATGACAAAGCAAATAGCTTCTCAATTTCTCACATTTTAACAATCTGATGCATACCTTAAAAATTGAACTACAACTCTCAAGGCCGGTCGTTGAAATTGCTAAACTTAAAAAATAAAATACCAAAACTTCTTAACGATCTACATCAAGCGGTTGAGCACATTTGTTATACTGATGTATTTCCATCTCATTTACGACATAGCAACTCATTATACTAAGCTGTCATTTCGGAAATTCTGTGGAAATCTAATGACTTCCCACCTTTTGTTAAGATGCAGCCAAGCATAATGGCCAAAGAGTCTTTGAACTCTGTGTGTCTCTGACATGTGGTAACAGTGCATCACTTAATTTTTTCAACTCTCACTGATGATGTTGGGCCATTTCCTAATTTTATGGATGAGAAATTTTAACAGATAATCGAAATATTTGCATTAATCGATATAAATAGAGAAAAAAGGTCACATATGTCCACCATAAGTATTATCTTGTTCAATCGAACTGCATAGTCCCTTAAGAGAAGACTTTTCACTCAAATCAATATGAAGTTTTTGGTAAGCCGAGACAACCCAGTGTCCTAAAAGCTTTGTTATCCTCAATTTTCCAGATCATACTCTCACTGTTTCTGATCGAAATTGCGTGGATTTTCGCTCAGGAGGAATTTGAAGCTGAACGTCGGACATTTGACTTCGTAAAAAAACTTTTCCACAAAGATAAACATCATCATAAACATAGAAAAGACGATCCTCATGGGCACTACTTAATAGACTCCGACTACCATCATGGTGGTTCTTATGGTCATGGAGGATTTTATCCCGGCGTACATGGTTATGGTTTCGGTGATTCGGGATTCCATGGTGAGTTTCATGGTCATGGCATTGGTGAATTGGGATTCCATGGAGGAGCGTTTCATGGATCAGAATTTCATGAGCCGGAGCTACATGGCGGACACTTCGGGGGAAATCACTATGGCGATGGACTCTTTGATCCAGTAATTCATAACGATATACATGACATTGGAGACATTGATGACTTTGAAGAGGATCACGGGTTTCATGGGCATCATGGTCATCATGAACATGGTCATGGCGGTCATTTTTCTCATTTTCATTGACCTAGATAAGATATAAGTAATATTTGTTAAGTTGCAATAATAATCAATAGTAATAGATGTGTCGTTTAATGAAGTTGCTTTTCAATAATAACAAAGATCCTTAATTGGTGCCATTGCTTACGAACTTAATTTGGGCATTACAGTTCTGGGAGTCGTCAACCAACATCATTCATCAGGAGTTTTGATATCGAGCGAGGTCTCTCCAGTTTTGCACTTTCCCGTTTGTCGACGTTCTCTATCCTTGTTGAAGGACATGGCAAAGATGTACATACTTCGTTTTGACTTCATTAATCTTCAAACCTTTGTTTACAGCTTCTGTTTCAATGCTCACAACGCTGTGCAAGCCTTTGAAAGAATATGCCTCTAGAAGTTGACGTTTCAATTTTGTACAAAGTATGATATTGAAGAAGTAGCACCAGTCTCCCATCTTATCGAAAGCCTTTTTCGACATCAAAGGCCTCGATGAGTTCTTAGCAGCTTGAATTTTCCAAAGCCATGTAACGTAGTCGTAAGAGCAGCGATGGTAAACAATACTCGGCTCCGTTAGATATGTATACTGACTCTGTAGATATTGTCATGGTTTGGTGGCGCTACAGAGCTACGAGTATCGAAAGCATTTCGAGGAGCAAACTTAGCACATTCCTCAAGAAAGCGTTACCTCCGAAACGTGATGGCGTATATCAACATTATATTCCCGGGTTCTTTCTAAGACCTGCCGCAATGCGTAAATCTGGTCGATTGTCGTATTTTTTTTAGGTCTAACACCACATTGATAAGAACCTATCGTTGATGAGACCCTATCTTGACGTAGGGTTTCAGATATTCTCATTATGATCGGACTTGCGAACTCAATACTCCATTCATCTAGCATGCTTTTATGTCATTTTAAGCTTATCGGAAGCGAAACTGAGTTTTCGTTTGGCTGATAAGTTCAACCAGTTGTTGAAGATAAGCTTTAAAAGACCAATAATTTTGGCCCAGATAAAAAATTGATTTTCGGGGCTGCAAGGCCTTTGCATAAGTCCAAACGAGTAATTGAAACCCACCCAACGTTGGAACACATTTGCGAATATAATGCCTCTCTTTCTATTTTTCACACACACCAAATATGAGTTGCAAAGTTTTACAAAATAAAGCTTTAAATTTTCAAAGCAAGGCAGATGGGTAAGTTTAGGTCAGCATAATAAAACAAAACAAAAAATGTGGGCTTGGATTTTCGATCTGAAGCTTTCTGAGGAAACAGAACAATTGGTTTCGTGACTGTTCCTCGATACCATGAAACTGCAAAACAAGAGCTCTGGCAAGTGTAAGAAATCTCTGTAACACATGGCTACTAGTTTGATTGACCTTCACAAGGTTATAATGGACACAATCCTACAAGTGGCTTTTGACTTGTAGCTTTGTGTTACAGACCCCATATTCAGTTTTACGTATATGAACGTTTCAAGGTATGGTGGCCGTAGCGTAATAGTTAGGAATTAGGATGTCTGCCCATTACGTTGGAGTTTGAAACACAAATCCCAGAAAAATCCACTTTTTTCCTGGAACTGGCTTTTTTCGCGTGGAATTGGCTAGAACTCCAATAGTCTACACTTCCATGAAAAGCACTTCTCATGCATACAGAGTGGGGAGCCCCAAGGCCTAGCGTATTTCTCTTGTGAGGGAATACAGGGGACCTACAATTTATTTTCTGCTCTTTTCAACCGGTTAATCGTGAAAGGGCATTTCATGGCATTGAATTTAAAATCGGAGCCTTTGTCAACTCCTCGCGAGAGGTATTACCTGTGGACAAACATTTTTCGTATCCGTTGGGATTCGAACGACAAATCTCCCGCGTAACAGGTATATGCATTGCGCCAAAGGTACCAATTACAAAGGTTTACAAGGGAAGTATGCTAGACCCTGCGGCTCCCCAAGCTATATTTTGCAACTCCATTCAAAAAAATTCAATTGGCTCATGAAGAATTTGTTGTTCTTACTTCCAATGGTATTAGTTCAAGAACCAAACGTGACTAGGCAGTTTTGTAGCTGGGCTTAAGTTCAACACATCCAAAGCCATCAGAATGGTGCTATCTGGTTCAAATCTCCTTTCAAAACCTTGCACACCCCCCACGATTTCCCGAGTCGGCAAATCGAGGAAGAAAAACAGAGTAGATTTGTCAAGTTGAGCAGCTCATTGAAAACTACTTGCAACTGAAAGATTTGTCAAAAACTCGATGGAGTGCTTGAGTTGAAACAGTAAAGGCTGTGTGGATATCTTTTGAAGGCATTTTAAATGCTTCAGAAGGAATAAAAAGCTATTTACTTTTAGTTTTATTTATTTACCGGCTGAGTCACACGGCGCGGCGTTGCTCGGGTTTATAGTTTTAAGGTTTCCTTTCTCGTTCTTCTGTTTCCGTAGCAATATGGGGATGAAATATAATTTGTTTTTACTGTAGAATTATGTGCCATCTCATGGCAAAAGAATTTTTGAAGTCTTTCCAGTAGTTTCTAGGTTTCCGTTCCCAATTCCGTTCCTGATGTGGTAATATGGAGATCAAACCTTGACAGGAACCATCTCTAGACTAACCTATGTCTGCCCTTAAAATTTCATGAAAATCCGTTTGGTGGTTGAGGAGTCTATACCGGACATACAAACATATGCAGTCGGCAAATTCTTAAGGAAAGTCGGCATTTCATAAAAATTCACCCCCCATGGCTTGGATCCTCGCTAAAATATCGTTCGATTACTGATGAGAGAAAGCCAAATTGTGGTACTAGATCACTCGATAATACCAAATTCACTATATTCCGTCACGAGTTATTCGACTAAGTGTGCCTTAATTCGGCCCCTGGTAAAACCTTTCAAAAATTTCGCATGACTAAGTTTACTCGTATTGTTCGAATATGTTCGAAATGACTTAACCGATCAACACAAAAATTTTGTCAAATTTTAATTTTGACAGGTCAATCTGAATGCCAAAAAACAAAATGAACTAAATTGACCAAATAGTTGTCTATAAGAATACCGATTTTTATATCAGAAAAAAGCTTCCTAGCGAGTAACGCTTTGAAATCATCAAGCTTCATACATTATACAATAGAGCTCGAATTATTTTCTGTTCTGATCATTTTATGAGATTCGCCCTTAAAGAACAAGATTGTGTATTTGTATTTATTATAATAATATTCATAGTGCATATAAGATATACAAGTATTTCTTTTGAGTTGCAAATGCTTAAAATTGTATTACAGAGCTTCATACTTATCTTTATACTATACAATTGAAAAATTCATAAAGTCTTATGTTTTTAGACAGGAAAGAACTGTAAGGAGTAAAAAGAAAAAGAAAGATAGAAAAAAAAAGTTTCTCTTTAATAGAGGACGGATAAAAGATTTTATTTTTTAGTTTGATTCAACAATAAATTTTAGAACTTCTTTTGCGAAAACATTGGTGTTGGTTATTAGTTTTAAGTTATGAAGAATTTGATTCCATAGTTGAGAAGCATAAACAAAGAATTGCCTTGAACTGATTAAATATTTATAGCGCGGTAAAATGATTTGCAATGTTCGATTACTTCTTGAGAACGTTATTTTATCAAAAAGATATTTAGGTTCCTTAAGATGTATTATTTTTTGCAATAATAACAAGGTTCTGTACTTCAAAAGACCTGACAACGAGCAACCAGCAATTTGAACTGTGAATTCGGTAATGTGATCACCTCTTTTCAAACCAAAAATATATCTCGCGCAGCTATTATAAGCAACGGTTAGTTTTCTTCTGGACTCATGGTCCATATTAGAGAATAGCTCGCAACAATAAGTTAAAATAGGCAAAATAAATGATCTCACTAATTTTAGTTTTACTACGGTTGGTAAATATTTAGCTGTTGGACATAGGCCTCGTAAAGCACCATAAATTTTTGAAACCGTTTTATTAATATGTGTGTCCCAATTCAAATTATAATTAAAATACACCCCGAAATTCTCCACTGTCTCTACATATTCTATTGGTGTATGATTGAGAAACAAAGGAGGACATTGAGTTTGACATTTATTACGACATAAAATCATTGCTTTTGTTTTTGACGCGTTTAGGTTAAGAGCATTATCAATAGTCCCAGGCAAAGATTTTACACAATTCTTGATTCATTTGAATGGTTTCTTGAGTCATAACAGATTTTGAAAACATTTTATAAATTTGAACATCGTGTGCGTAGATGTGATATTCAAAGTCAGACAAACATTCAACTATGTCGTTTATAAAACATGAAAATAGGAGCGGACCTAGTACTGAGCCCTGTGGAACACCCAGCGGGACTCTTATACAACTCGAGCACTTTTGATTGTGATACACAAACTGGGATCTGTCTGAAAGATATCAGTTGATCATATATTGCACAACGAGTTCTCAAATGAAAATTTTGATTTGAGTTTGAGAAGTGAAAGATTATGATCAACGCTATTAAATGCTTTAGAATAATCCAAAAAAACAATTAATCCCATCATACCCTTGTCAAACCCAGTTCGAATATCATCGCAGACCTTAACCAATGACGCAGTGCAGTTGTGTTTTGCACGAAAACCAGATTGGTGGTTAACAATTAGTTTGTTATCATTCAAAAATTTTTTCAAAAACTTTGCTGAAAAATGATAGTATAACAACAGGACGGTATTCAACTTTATTACCTTGGGAAGGCTTAGGTAGGGGTATAATTTTAGCAACTTTCCAGAGATTTGGAAAAACAGAAGTAGTGATTATTGTATTGAAAATGTGCGTTATCTAGTGGAGCAAAAATGGTAATAAGATTTTTATGAATTCTGGTTGAATATTATCCATGTATGTATGGTGTGTGAAGCATTGAGAATTTTTCCAAAATGCAGAGTCTCTCATATTGCTTGTGTTGAGCATTTTTTTTGGCTGCAAGGTGCAAGTTTAGATCAGAAGTTTTGCTTATGAACCAAAACCAGAAACTCGTTTTGAAATTGGGTAAGCTTTCGGCAGGTGGGAAGGCCGATCGAGACGTCTACATGAATTTGACTCATTTATAACGTTTTGCATTTTGTGGACGTACCTTAAGACTTTGAGAAAGTTAAAGGCTGCAAACAGGATACCTGAATAATTGTATTTATATTGGTGATACTCCGACTTCAACATTGCAGTAGCAATGTTCACACAAAACTAGACTACTCCTCAATTTTCAAGTTCCAGCATTTGGTAAATGAATAGTTGTTGAATTCATAACTAATAAGTTCCAGTAATGCGCCATCTACACATTAAAAATACAGTGGTGGTCCAGTATAACGAATGATATAATGTCCAGAGTCAATTCGTTATATCTAAATTTCGTTGTATCGAAACGTTTTTTCATACAATTCTTTACGTAAAAAGACTCAATTTGTACTCAAATTTAAGGAAAAAATCGTTAATACCTCTGCATTTTTTCGGGTGTTGAATGTTATTTTTGAATGCCTCTTACCGTAAACTTTTTAGAACTAACACTTTAGAGTTTTCAGGGCCATTTTGTCTGGAATTCGTTATTTGTTCGTTATATAGAATACCTAATGGACTTGAAAAAAATGTTCGTAATATCGATCATTCGCTATATTGGCATTCCTTATACTGGGCCACCACTGTACTTTCAATTTTATTTGTGCAGATCACTAGTGTGAAGGAGTTAAATGGGAGAACTGCTAGAGATCATGCTTCAGATGCTTGAAACACCGGAAAAGGAAGAAGAAGAAGGAGTGTGTTAAATACTAAGCTGATTCAAGAATTGCTGAGATATGACAAAAACGCACCTACTGACTTCGTCGCAATTTTGTTAATCCGTTGACGACATCAGTTGCTCTTACTGTTTTCTACTTGATGCCTCCACATTTCCTTAGTATCCATCAAGCCAGCACACATTCGCATTAGATTACGAACGTATGTGTTATTTGATTCAATGAATAAGAACTGATTAAAAGACAGCCAAGAAAAGTTACGATCCAAAAACATTCATTTTGAAATGAAAATTAAATTAAAAATTTAGTAAACTCCATGAACTCAGTCTAACCATAAGCTCATCTGCTCATTATGACCCTAACTTATTAGCACCTGATACCATCTGGCTAATTATTACTGTCATCATAACCATACCATGTTGCGTGCACTGTACCTTAGTCTAGCCCCCTTCTTTCCAGCGATAATGATTAAATTCTGTGTGTATTGACCCTCGATAAAACCCAAAAACAGAATTATCAACACTTTGAGTACGTCTGGATGGCATAGGAGCGACTGCTTCGTCAGCAACGGCGCGTCATAACCATAACCAATCATTATACATTGCGAGTGTAGACCTCACTACGTTGACGAGAGGTAAGCACTTAAAAGTTGTTAAATTAAGTGAAGCCGGTGTGCGTTACAATACAAGTTCTTGGGAGGAAACAAAATCTCAAAAAATTCTCTTGACCATTTCCGCAGGTTGTGTTTACTTTTGAAGACGTATAAATAGCATTGCCAAAGAAGTGGCAGTAACTTAGTACTAATCAAGTCGTGATCGAATAATAAACCAGTGGTTGCTGCTCGGAAGGAAATAAGAATCAAGTAACATGCGTGCTTTCGTAAGTCAAAATAATTTATGCGTTGATTTTGTAAATTTGGTAAAATTAATATGAAATCTTCTTGTAGATTTTGTTAGCTGTGCTGTGTGTGGATTTTGCCATGGCAGAAGATAAACCTCAGGGTAGAACATTTGGTCTACTGGGAGCTGGTTTGAGTTCGACGTTAGGATTTGGCAGTGCATTTGGTGGTGGATATGACGGAGATTATGACGGAGGTTATGGTGGCGGCTATGGTGGAGGCTATGGTGGAGGCTATGGTGGAGGCTACGGAGGTGGATATGGTGGAGGATATGGCGGAGGATATGGCGGAGGATATGGTGGAGGATATGGCGGTGGTTATGGTGGTGGATATGGTGGTGGATTTGGTGGTGGCAATGGTGGATATTATAGACCACGACCACCATTCGGTGGCGGATTTTCAGGACCTGGTGGAGGTTATGGAGGCGGCTACGGCGGAGGATCTGGTGGAAGCTACAATGGGCACTACAATGGACATTTTGGAGGATCGTACGGATCTTCATTTGGAGGAGGATATGGTGGGGGCTATGGAGGTGGTGGTTATGGAGGCCAAGGAGGATTCTTTGGATGAAGGAGATGAAAGTTAACCAAAATATGTAAATAAGATGATGAAAGTGATATTTTGTAAATAGAAATAAAAATTAAGTGAAAAAATCTGTTTTGTGTTTCCAAAAATATCTGCGCACGAGAAAATTTAATTGCTTCTCAGAGTATTAGCGAAATAAGGGATCTCCAAGGTCAAAGCGGAGAATTCAAGAGTCAAAATTTATGAAAGTACCCACAATGGAACGACAAAAAACTCACCGTTTTAATATTTAGCATTTGCCTTTGTGGTGAAGCAGAAATGCTTCCAACAATGTTTCTGTCGCAACTGCAAAAACCAAAAACACTTTGGTGTGGGAGAACTTCAAACCAAAAAGAAGATACAACTACTCTTTTTTATCTCTTCTAATGTATGGTAAGTGGTACCCGTGGCGTACAGGTTAGCATATCTGCCTTTTACGTGGGAGATTCGTGATGGTTAAAAAAAGAAGGTTTTTGTGCAGGTCTCATATTTCGCGAGAAAATGGAAAGTCTTCCGAATGTTAATTCATTGTCACGAAAAGGGCTTTTCCAATTAGCCGTTCGGAATCATGAGAAAATTGTAGATCCGATTCATTCCCTCACATCTCACAAAGCATGATTTTGGTTTTTAAAACGAAAACCCCGCTTCCGACTTCAGAGGAAATAGAAGTGGCGACCACATTTAAGAAGAAGCAATTGTCTGTTGCTGTCAATTGGAGGAAAGGCCCAAAATCTGCGATAAAACGACGAGCTGCGTTCTTAGCAAGAGTAAACAAAGCAAAAGCTTTTTGGTTATTTGCATTGAACAGTAGCTCTGAGGTCCTCCGTAAATGAAAATCATTTTGACAAAAGTAGGGCCCTAAACTTTTAATGCGATGTTGAACCCTAACGTTAGGAGCGTCAACTAAAAGTAGTTCAGGAACATCTACATTTAAAAATCATGCACATAGAATCTGTAGCGTTTCTGCCTTTTACTTGGAAGGTTCGAATCCCAGAAACAACACCGAAAACGTGGCTTTAACGGCTTTTGCTGCATAGATACTATCGCAATTTTTCCAATACAAACTTCATGTCATGAAAAGCACTTTCTGAACTCGCCGTTCGGAATCGGAACTAAATATAGGTCCGTCCATTCTCTCACAAAGTATATAGATAGATAGAAATGCACCAGGTCCCAGGGTTGTCAAAGTAGGTCTGTTTCTCCCTCTTTCTATGTAACCATGTCCCGCCCAAACTACTGAACCTATTTAAATGAAATCTTTTACAGAGATGATTCAGAACTTGAAGAACAATATAGGCTATATTTCATTCGAATATTCTCACGGTTCTTAATAAAATTATAAATGCAAAAGTAGCTCTGTATGGTCTTCTTCCTATTTGACCATCTCCCGCCCAAACTACTGAACCGTTTTAAATGAAATTTGGCGATAGGAAGGACACAGGCAACATTTTATTCCAATATATTTTCACGGGAACAGCAACGTAAACGCGCCCTCAGAAACTACTGCACCGATTACAAAAATTCTTCCACCGTTACAATGCTACACTATCTCCGAGCGACATAGACCTACACAGTGACGAAACGTCACACTTTTGACCATCGCCACCAGAAACAAACTACACATACAACGGCTATGAGACGATCGTCCATAAGCTGCATTCGAAGAAGATAAGGACAAAATTTATTTACATTTTTTCATTTGTTTGAGTTCACATCCACTACCTGCCGCAGAAATGATAATTAGATGTGAAATTGCCTATAGAAATGGAAGAGAAATTACCAGCTGACTTTGGCTTTGGGAATGGTATTCGATTTAAGCTTTAGTTTCTTTTCTGCCGACTTCCCGACTTGCACAGTCATTTTTGATTTGGTTTAATTGGCCTTGTTTTGAAGTATGGACCCAGTGAGCACAACTCATTTCTTAGGTCCATTAAATATCAAATCTACCGCTCTATCGACTTTTATAGGCACCTTCTCCGCTCCCGAAAATTAATATTGTAATTTGGATTAATTGGCCTAATAGTGCGTATGGAGCCAGTGGGCACGACGCATTTATAAGGTCCATAAGTCCCAAAGTACTTGGTTTAATTGGTTGGCCTTGCATTGAGTATGGACCCAGTGGCCACTCATTTTTAAGGTCCATTAAAAGTACCAAACCTGCCGTTTATTCGACTTTTATAGTCAACTCCCCTCCGCTCGCGAATATTGTAATTTGGATTAATTGGCCTTGTAGTGCGTATGGATCCAGTGGGCACGATGCATTTCTAAGGTCCATTACATATCAAATTTGCAGCCCGTTCGACTTTTATGGTCAACCCTAATTCCTGTATGGTGGGAAACCGATGTAATCGGCCTCATAACCCTAGGACTCAGGACCCAGTGGGCACTATTAGTGGGTCTATTTACTTAACTAATTATTCCTTATCCAAAATATAGCTCACCGTAACCAGACGACCGAAACGCCAGGGACTACAGCAGAAAGGTTGTGCCAATTCCGACCAGCGTAGCTCAGTACCAACCTCGCCCCGATACCGTCATCAACAAAAGTCAACGTAAGGCGAAAATAAACAAGAAAAACTAGGCCCTTCAGGCTTTCACATGCAGTTTCTACTTTTTTTAACCGATTAACGTAAACAAAAGAAATTAATGTTAATATTCGAAGAGTGCAATAAACGTAAAGAAATAACCAAAAACGTTTGTAAACCATAAACATTGTAAGATTCATTTTTTTGAAACCCGTATAATAAAGCATTAAATTAAGAAAAAGTTTTCCGTGTCGGAGTTCTCGCAGAAGTTGTACCATCGCACCCCAAGTTTTTTGGCTTCCTTCAAAAAGAACCTGGCCCGTTGAGTCCTACTCCAGCTGGGAAATAAAGAAGCATCACAACACTCATCCCACTAACTCTACGAGAACAATCATGGTATTCCCACTAGATCGTGTCTGTTGCATTTGGATTCAGTGATCCTTCCAGAAACATGTGTTCTGTCCGATTAGAGTATGCGAGACAAAAGCGAGAGAAATTTTTGCTGAGAATCGACAGATTTCTGGAAGACTGATAAAATACATGCTGAGTCTCCAGAAACCTTTGGCCAGATATTTCCAAGAAAAAAACAGAATTTCTACTCCAGCTAAGCAGGCCTCGGCTCTCTCTGTTGATTGGCATTCGCACGGGTCACAACTCGTTGGGTACCCACATGATGAGAATGGGCAATAGTACATTCGACTTATGTAGAGGATGCCAAGATGAGGAGGCAGAGAAAGGATCATTCCACTTCCTCTCCTAGCTTGGCCCACACTCAGAAAAACATCTCTAACATACCATTGAGCAACGTCCTGAACTTTATTCAGGGTTCCAAATGGTTCAGTGGGGGTTCTCTACCCCAATAAACCAATTACCAACCCAACCCTCCTATTCTCCCATCTCCTCATCCTCTGATTTTCCCGGGGAGCACAATGGATCCTTGAGATCCGAGTGAGGTGCTGTTACTTGTGGCTGCACCCCCCATGCAACCTAACCTAGCCTAACGTTCGTTAAATTGTCTCGAAACAAAATCGCTATTAACAAAATTTTATTTACATAAATTCAAGTTTTAAACTTCTGGAATATTTTTTGTGTGGTTTTGTGCATTCGACACTTAAAAAAGCACAAAACAAAGGGTGTTTTTCTAGGCAAGTGGATTTTAGTCTTGTTATACTCTTTTCACAGTTGGTCTTTTTGACAGCTGTCACTGGACTCATGTTCAATTTTTGGTTTGTTATGTCACCACTCTGCTCCGCCACTATATTTATTTATTTTATTCTTTTGTGAAGCCGCTTGTCTACGTGGACAAGCTCGAGTAGATTGACGCCTCAGAAGAGAATATTCAGCGCGTTATTACTGACATACGGCCCAAAGTTCTGCAAAGAGAGGTTGAAATTTAGGCCTCTCGGCTGGAATTCATCCGAACCTCCCGAACCTCGGTGTCCATTTTCCCGAAGTTATCTTTTGAGCATAATGGCAAATCCTTATCTTTTTTTAAAGTTAATTTTTTTTACAGCCCGTACAATTCGTCGTTAAATCTTCTTCTCCACTCTCCATCTATGCAGACGGGACCAAAAATCACCCGAAGAATTTTTCAGCGTTCTCGTCTACCTTTGACAAGGTCCTAGCCTCTGCGCCATATATAAGAACCGGGATGATAAATGGCATATACAGGGACACTTTAGTTGCTCGAGAGAGGACTTTACGACTCAATTACCTTCTTAGTCCAAAGAAACAGCGATTGGCAAGAGTTATTCTTCGTTTGATTTCAGTGGTTTTTGTGTGCTCACCTGATTCTCAATGAACGAACCTCTTATTGCAATCTTACCTGGCATATGAAGCTCTGGGGTTCCTCGCTCTGTTGCGCCACCCAATTTAATAATTTGTTTTTATCAGCATACGATTAAACACACTTTATTCAAAATCAAAACTATACGCTCATGAGCAAAACCGTGATGTTAAAACAAAATTAAGCAGCCTTTATACAGCTTCATTAGCCACTGCTGCTACACAAGCTTCGACATTATTCAAACGGGTTTGTTGTAGTAACCTAACATCTTAAATTGCATCAAAATAGTCAAATAGGACACCATTGACGAAATATATTTCAGAATGAGCCCATTGTTTAGTTTGAACAGACCACAAACAGTAAATCCAACATCTTCAAAGTTGATTTGACTCAAAAAGTCTTCAACCTAATGGAAGGAAACTGTTTTAACATTAAAAAAAAAATATTTTCATAAAAAAACAACTACTCACACTCCTGTCCCATCTGCTCTCGATATCAGAACACAAAGTACCTAATTTGAGATATTTTGGAATCTTCGATCGGCATAGAACCGAATCTACTGCGAACATAAGAAAACAGAAATTCCACAATTGAACTGAACATTGCGCCAATACACTCCACAGCATTTCTTGATGATTCAGATAAGAGAAAAATAATTGATGTACACTGAAAACTACGTAGAAAAAACAACTAAAGACCATATTGATTAAGTACAACTCAAAAAGTTGCTGAAACTCTCGAATGAGTTTGAAAATCTGAGAATAAATTGCTGAACACTCATCAAGTTCTTCGGAGAAGTCACAAAGTGCCTGCATTTGACGGTATTTTGTTTTTGAAAAATTACTTTCTGCCATTCTAATACGCTTTACAAACTTAATCATGTGACCGCCAATATTTCCATACATCCCAGCAGCCGCTAATAGTCCCAAGAATATAAAATCCACTACTGACATCATTCCGAACCAGAGAATAAAGTAAGTAATCATTTGAGTAGCTATGATAAAATCTTTTTTTTTAAAAGCTTCCAAAGCGATTGGACCATTCGCGCTAATAAATGATGCATTGAATGTGAGACGGACAACTATTATTAGAAGCAGCTCCTTTCCGAAGACTCTAGACTCCTTGGTTAATACCGACATTCGATTGATGAGGGCAATAGTGTTGTTAGCAAGTTTTATAAATTGGTCGCAACGATAGACTTGGAAAAATATAACGACAACCGAAATACAGAAAATTGACACCAATTGCATCGATATTACAACTTTGACGTGTATGTGCTCATATATTAGCAAATGTTCAACGAATTGCGGAAAAATTATGATAAAACCAATACAGGACAACACTCGGAACGATATACAAAATATTAACGCGTTATTAGATCGCTCCAAGCGACCATTGTCAGAGACTGCGAAAAACGCTATACCCAATGTCTTTGCCGTCAAGTAAATGAATTTGAGGATTATTTTGGATAGTTTGCTTTCTTGAATAAACTCGACCGACGACATGTTATCGAATAAGAACTAAGCACGACCGATGGGAACAAGGACGATACAAGGGTAGGGACAATAAAGCCTCTGTAATTGAATGAGCACTGAAGCCATCACTTTAATTTATTGGTGATCAAAGCGAATTGTCTGTAAGAAAATTATATTGAATATTTAAATATCAATTCAATTGAATAGCTATTAGCTAAGGGGAGAATTGAAACAGTTTGGATGGCCGGTGTAAGCTTATCGATGTTTTGTATGCCGTAGTAGACCTAACTTGTAGATTGAACAAGGTTAGTAGCTGAAATAAGTCTAAACTTATAATATGTTCATAATGAAGTATTATAAGCCGAGTTTTATTGGGAATTTTTATATTCACTTCACTTCAGCTCAACAACCATCCCTGTTGTTCACCATCCCTGTTGTGCACTCCAGTAAGTGAGTTAGCGATGTTTTACGATTTTTTGCTGAAGTGAATACAAATTCTCACTGATACACGGCTATAGTCAATAACCGAGTTTCATTGGGAATCTATATTCACTTATATTCACTTAAGCAAAACATCGCTCATGGAAAAACAACAGCCCTTAAGTGAATAGCGTAAGTGAACAAAAATAACTCACTTACCTAAGTGAACAACAGGGATGGTTGGTAAATGGAGTTTGTGAAAGTGAACTTGGTAAGTGAATATAGCCATATGAAGCGTTTTATTGATACTCGCAAGTTAAGTGAATATAAGTGAATATAGAAATTCCCAATAAAACACGGCTAGTAAAGAACAAGCTGGTTTGCTTTGCGTTGCTCGGATCCAACTTATTTCTCAGAAATCTTGAGAAAAATTCTACTGTAATTGAATGAGCTGAATCGGATTCTGGATATTCAAAACTTTTGACCTATTTCCTCCTCATGCCGATAAATACATTGTTAAATTATAATCTCGTCTAGGCAAATCGGATATATGTGTCATCTCGGTAGATTTTACGTATTCCGTCACGGTAAAAAGAGGATAAGGCCCACAAAAGAGTTGTGCGGCAATATGAGAAAGCCAATTGTATGGCCTGAAGAACTTCTTTCGAAATTTGAATTGATCATTGGGCTTTCTCGACAAAAAACGATGACGCAGCAGCTGATATGATATCTTACACTATTGTAAACGGGACGAGAAACTTTTTTCCTCATAGAACAGAATGCAAAACCTACAAAGATTGATTTGATTTAAGTTGTGAAGAGATGATCAGGAATAGAGAAGAATGATTTTTTAGTTGGAAACTGAAATATGTTTAAACAGAGCATTGATATTCGCAATGCTGCCAAAATTTTACAGACCAATGCTTAAGGCTAAAAATTCTGTTTATGTGACGGTAATTTGTGGATCTATACACTTTAAGCTGTGTTTTACAAGCTCCAAGTTCTAGATTTTTGTTAATTTGGCTTGTGGATATCGCCAGACTATACTTTTTCTAATAAATTTTAAGTTCGGTTATTGCAGATCTGTGATCTTCCTCACGTCAAGTTTAAATCGTCACATTACACTTTTCTATGTTTCTTGTAAATCATTAAGGATCCTTTAACATAAAGTAAAAATAATATACCAGATTAAAAATGTGGTTCCCTGTAGATTAAATACAATTAAGTCTCATGTCAGTGACAAAAATAAAATTTCACTCACACCATAGAAAAAAAGGATATTTCATTAATAAACTTTCCTAATCTTGTGCTACTTGTCCTATAACAATAGAAACACAGCAAGCAGACAACATATGACAGATTATTTTTAGATGACAGATGGTAGATGACAGATAGAGCAGATAATAAATATTACAGATGGCGGATGAAAGACAGAACAGACGAGAGATATGGCGGATGAGAGAGGGTGGATGATAAATTTGACAGAAGACAGATATAGCGGATGAATGATGTGATAGACACGACATGACAGATTACAGATGAAACAGATGAATGATATGACGGATGACAGATATGATAAATGAAAGATGGTAGATGAAAGATATGGCAAGTAACAGATATGACAATGAGATATATTCCAGAAGAGAAATAATGACAAATATGACAGTAGTCCCTCCTTTTTGATTTTGATTCTGAGCTATGTTGTAGTGTCGAAATTATCGTTGATGTTGTGTAGGTCATACGCTCAGAGAATTTTGAAAAATTAAGGAAAGAATAACAAAAAAAAAAAAAAAACTGATCATCAATATTTCTAGTGGATTTTGACAGACTAACATCTAATTATGCCCAAGTCCCAAAGTTGAGTTGGAGAAAGTTCTTACACGTAACCATGTGACAGTTCAACATTGCATTTAGAAACGCAACAGATGCTACATAGTGTAACATCGAAATTAAGAAAGATCGTATTACAGATGAAATATATGACGGATGACAGATGGTAGATGATAAATGTGACAGATGAAAAATATGGCAGATGAAAGATGACAGATGTGGTTAAAGGATGGTGGTGAATATGATAGATTACAAATGCAACAGATGACTGATATGTCAAACGAAAGATATGACAGATGGTAGATGACAAATGAAAGATGAAAGATGGCAAATGAAAAAATATTTGTTTATTTTATTTTATTAACAACGATTCCCTGACCAAAATATCACTGGCCTGACGTTTGATACAAATTAGCTTTGACAAGGCTCTTTCTCTCTAGACTTCAATGGATCAATTTTTATTTCGCTTTGTTCAATCATTTGATGTCGTTGCATACAACACTAGCAAATACTCTTATAATGATTTTTAGACCCTTGATGTTGTTCGAGTAAGTGTTACCCTTCTCTTATGATTTAAACCACGGAATTTAAACGTAGAAAGCAGGCATGCTAACCCTTCCCCCGCGCGAGTTAACGAAAAACTTCCCGTGTTGATCAAAAAAATATTAAAAAAGATCCAACCTCCCAACTTGGAGGTGATCTTAACTTTTGCGAACAACGAAGCGAACAACAAAAAAGAAAACACGAAGTTGTATTTTTCTGGGTCTTGGACGACCGCTTTATTCGAACTGTAGAAATGAACTCACTTAAGAACTAAATACAATCTTTAATGAAACCTATGCTTCTATTGTGCCTTACTAGTGTGTGTTTACATACAGAATATTCTTCATGAGGGTGATGGTCATCGGATGTTTACAATGAGACCATAAAACCGTTGAGGTTGCAAATTCAATGATCTCTGTAGAGATCATTTGTTTATTCTTTTGTCATTTGTTTATTCTTTCTTTAAACCGTTGAGGTTGCAAGTTTTGGTATCTGAATAGAAACCAACTGTGGAGTGTTTGGTACAGTAAGTGGTACCTTTGTAACTCCCCCCTCCTTAGATTGAAGACTCTCCTGAGACTTCACTTTTACAATTTCATTCATAGGTATACAATTTTTATCATTTTTATTTTTATCGGCACATATGATTTTATTAACAATTTCTAATTTCTTATTCTTATGTTTAATTAAACAGTACAAAATAATTATTACTATACTTATGATTATTACAGTTGAAAATGCAATCGTATTACGATTGTTTTTATATTCAATCAGTTCAATTTTACTTTGGTGTCCCATATCTTGTAATATAAGGTCTTTTATTACTATTTCTGAATCAACAAGACTAATGTTTAAATTTGGTTGAACAATAATTTTGTGTTCAAAAGTTTTGATTTTGTTAAAATATCTTCTTTTATTTATTTTTATGGTACAATTATTAAAATTCACAATGAAATTTTTATAGAAATTATATGTCTTTTCATTACAGTTGTGTTCTATGGCATCTTGAGAATTTCTTACCAGTAACAGACTTTATTTATTTCTTCTACATAATTCATTTCTTTATATTCAGAAGTTTTACATGGAGAGCATTCAATAGGATTTTTCAAATTCTTTAAATATTTACTTACAGGATAAATTTTATTTTGATATTTTATAACTTTTTGCTCTTCTATATTCGAGATTATAGTATCATTTGAAAATGGTATAAATCTTAAATAATACGTAGGAAATTCATTATTTAGAAATATGGGAACACTTATAACAATAATGAAAGTATTTGAATTATCTTTTCCAAAAATATTAATTTTTATTTCTTTTAATTCATTTAGTCCTATAAAATTTTCTTCTATTTCGTCAATGTCTAAAATTGACCTTGACATTATACCTTCCTTAGCCGCGTTAACATTATCTACTAACTTGTCTGTTTCCTGTGACAGTTCCGAAACATAATACAAAAGCTTTAATAAAGATATTTCATTTTTGATTTCATTAATTTCATCTCTATCGTTGCCAACGAGTTTAAAAAGTTCTGATTTTGTTTCCTCTATGTTACTTTTTATATTTTTAAAATTAGTTTGGAAAACATCATTTATTTCTATCTGTTGATTATATGCTTCAGCTAGTTTTTTATCATTTTTATCTATAACATCTAAGTGTTCTGTTATTTCTTCCCTATCATCATTGTCCATAACTCCGTACAGTAATTTAAAAATTGAACCTATTGGGTTTAATAATCCTCTCTTTATTCTATTATTGCGTAGTTTAATATTATTTTTTATGGAATGTTCATTTGAACTTAATAGCATTTTAATGTTAGTTTTGATTTTATCAATTTTCTGGCAAAGCGCTATGTTATTTTGAATGATTTTAAATATTTCCGGATTTTTTTCATTGTATGTCATGTTATTTAGAACATCTATATATTCTTGCAGGTTAACTTTGTGATAGATTCGAAAATAGTCACTGATTAAAGGCATACTATCATCCTTAATTAATATCATTCCTTCCTCTTCGATATTATCTACTTGAATATTTGCATTTGAGCTTATCATTAAACTCATTAGGTTTAGAATTAAGAAAATTGTTTTTATGCTGAGGTGCTTAAGGACCTATAAAAAAAATAGAGAGGAATTTACTGATTTAAGGTTACTTGTTGTATTGCAGTTTTTTGATTATTTTCTTTATTTGGACCTTTAAAATACTTTTTCTGTCTTTTAATACGTGTTGGGTGAATTTTTAGATTTCTGTTGCCTTTTTTGTCAATTATATTATTATCGTTATCTAATTTTACTCTTATTCTTCTAAACTTGGGTTTTTCCTTATGTCTTTTCTGAGCATAATTCTTGATATACGCTTTTTCGTAGGGGTAAGGTTTATTAACTTCCCTATTTCTATTATGGTAACCTATCCATTGCTTTTTCTTAGATTCCAATAACTTGTGAATTTCTTCTGTGTCTAAATTTCCGAACTGTACTTCAATTGGTTTTCTTTCTATGGTTGAGTGTATTGTGTTATTATAATACGATGCAGCTTTCATGATTTTGTCTGAATTACTAAGATTAGGTTCTGTGATGGTGAGTATTCTAATATGTTCTAATAATGAGGAGTGGCACCTGCTCATGTCCGAATTACCTGTATGACTATTGGGTGAATTGAAATGAATTGATAAATCCATTTGTTGGATAAACTCTAATACGTTAGTTGTATTAAACTCATTGTCTGCGACTACTAATTTTGGCTTTCCATAAATAAGAATATATTCTTGTAATAAGTCAACTAAAGTTGTAGAATTTTTATCTGTAGTTTCTTTCACGTACAAATGTTTGGAAAATTTGTCAATAACGGTAAAATAAAATGTTTTTTCAATGTGGAAAATATCTAAATGAATAATTTCGTTTTTATTTCTTGGTGTCAATGTGTGTTTATATTTGGGTTTTGGTGGTTTTCTATCATATTTTGCTAAATTACATACATCGCAATTATTGATGTATTCTGTGATTACTTCATAAAGCCTAACGAAGTAGTATTTCAGTTTCATTTCACTGTAGTTCTCGTGAATTCCTCGGTGATTAGTGTTTTCATGAATTTCTTTTATTTTTTCAAAACAAGAATCTCTGCTTAACAAATCTTCTGCTAGATGATCGCATTTAATTAATTTGAAATTTTTATTGTCAAAATTTTCATAGAAAGTATTTTTAAATATGTTAAATGTTTTTTCTTCTAAGTCTGAGTAAATACCTAAAATTCCTTTTTCTGGTAGATATTCTTTTAAAATATTTGTCATTTGACCATCATTTATTTCTTTTTCTGTAATAAAAATCTTCCTTTTGCTATATATTTTCTTGTAAGACTGACTTTTTTCTTTTAATAAAATTAACTGGGTTTTAAACTTATTAACTATCCCCTTATTTTCTATAATTTCATTTTTTTTATTCTTACTGTTATCTACATTAACATTGATTTCATTTTCTTTCGTGTTTATTCGTGATAGGAAATCTGCTACTTTATTTTCCTTTCCCTTAACATATTCTATTTCATAATTGTATTCATTTAATTTAGTTTTCCATCTTATCATTTTTGAACCTGGATCCTTGAGATTGTTTAACCAAACTAGAGGTCTATGGTCGGTTCTAATTTTGAATTTGATACCATAAAGGTAAGGTCTAAAATATTTTGTTGCCCAGACAATTGACAATAATTCTTTTTCAATAGTTGCATAGTTTATCTCATGTTCATTGAGAGTTCTAGATGCAAATGAAATAGGATGGTTGTCTTGTGACAAAACAGCTCCGATTGCTTTATCTGAAGCATCGGTTGTGAGAGTAAAACTTTTCTTGAAGTCGGGGTATCGTAATACTGGATGACTCGTAATCAAGTGTTTTAACTTCTCAAAGGCTTCTATATATTTAGGATCCTTTTCGTTAATCCTATTACCTTTTTTTAAACATCCTGTTAATGGGATGGCAATTTTGGAATAATTCTCTATGAATTTCCGGTAGTAGCCTGTTATACCCAAAAAGGATTTTATTTGTTTAACTGTTTTTGGTAAACACAAGTTTCTAATTGTTTCTATTTTGGTTGGGTTTGGTTTTATTCCCTTGTCTGTTAATATATGACCTAAATACTCAGTATTCTTTGAAAAAAATTTACATTTGTCTATTTGGATCTTTAAATTATGATTTCTTAGTTCTTTGAAAATAAGTTTTATATTATTCTCCATTTCTTGGAGTGACGTGGAAAATATAAGAATATCATCCAGGTATACAACACAAATTTTGTTTATATAGTTTCTCAGGATTTCATTCATCATTCTCTGGAAAGTTGCCGGGGCGTTTTTTAATCCAAACGGCATTCTTACAAACTCATAGTGACCTTGAGGGGTACTAAACGCAGTTTTGTGTTGATCTTTTTCATTTATCAAAATTTGGTGAAAACCTTTAGCAAGGTCAAGGGTGGTAAAATATTGTGCTCTACCGAGTTTGTCAAAAATTGACTCAATATTTGGTAAAGGAAATTTATCTTCTATAGATTTTTCATTTAGTTTGCGATAGTCTACAACTATTCGCCATTTCTTAGTTTGGGTATTATCAATTTTTTTTGGTACAACCCATATGGGTGCATTGTACGGAGAGTTGGATGGTTTGATTATACCTTGTTTAAGCATATCTTGAATTTGTTTTTCTACCTCTTCCTCATGTATTTTAGGAAACCGGTATATTTTTGAGAAGACGGGTATATTATCAGTGGTTGAAATAGAATGTTTTGTATTAGAGGTACAGCTCAAGTTAGTGCCTTCTTTGTAGAATAAATCACCATTATTCTTGAGTACTTTTCGTAAAGAATCTGATTCTTCTTTGTTCAAGTTTTCGTACAAGCAATCCAAATTATCTACTTCTAGGAATTCTTCCTGACAACAGATTTCTTGTGGACAAGCATAATTAAAATATATCGTTTCATTAAGTATATTTAAAAAACCATCTCCCAAATTGAGAGTAGCATTTAGAGGGTGCAATATATTTTGTCCTATTATTGCTTTGAAACTTTTGTTAGAAAAATCTATGATTTTCCACATCATTTTATAAGAACTAGGGGCTTTAAACTCTGAAGGAAAGTTAGTTTTTATTTGTTCGGTAACTACTATATAACCTGTCAATCCGTTAACTTGAAGAGGTTGTTCTAACTTATATCTTGGTGTATTTTGAAGACAATTAAAATGTATACTGGATGTTGAAGCTCCACAGTCAATTAATGTTGGAATAACTTCGTTATTAATAGTAAGATTTATTATGGGAAGAGGTGCTCTGAGGCCTCCTCCTGAAAATTTACGTCCCTATCATATTCTCTGTTATTTTGGGTTTGATTTGAACTAAAATTATTATTGTTCCTGTTGTTATTGTTGTCCCTATTATTGTTAAATCGATTATTATTATTATTGTGGTTTGGATAATTAGAAGCTCTGTTGAAATTTCCTTGGTTATTATTATGATTCCTATTATTATTTGGATAATTAATAGTCCTATTAAAATTTCTTTGATTATTATTTTGATTCCTATTATTATTTGGATTATTAAAATTTCTTTGATTATTATTATGACCGCTATTATTATTCGGATAATAATTCCTACCACTGTTATTGTTATTATAACCTCTCGAAAACTCATTTACTGGATTAGAATTTCTGTATATATTAAGTAGTTCATATGCTTTTTGCATAGAATCGATATTTCTACTCAAAACAAAACTTTCCTGGTTGGCACTTAATTGTGAACAGAAAATTCGAAAAAACATTGCACTCACATTATGTGGTGAAAACTCAAAAGGTTTAACTTGCTCAAAGTTATATTTAACATTTATCCTATCCATGAGCTCACATAGTCTATTATAATATATATCTAAATTGTTATTTTTTACACTTACTGCCTTTTGATAAATGTTTATAAATGACTCCGATGGTCCGAAGTGGCTAATTAAAGTTGACTTCATCGTCTGCCATGTTGTGAATGCTCCAAGCATTCTAATGGTTTGTTGTGCCTTTCCCATGATGAGTCCTTTTATTATGTTCTGGACTACAAATGCACACGTAGCCGGTGTTAGATACTGGATGTTTATATCCACATCATAGATGAATGATGCCACGTCCCGTGGCCCTTCGCCACTGAATGGTTTAATTTTTTGTATGATTTTTATTATGTCCATTTCTGGTAGGACAATGGAAAGTGGGGTTTGTTCTGGTATTTGTTGCTGTTGTTGCTGTTTTGGCAGCTCCTGGTCTTGTTGCTGTTGTGAATGCTGGTGTTGTTGTTGTTGTTGTTGTTGCTGCTGTTGTTGCTGTTGCAGCATTTGTTGCTGTTGTTCAAGGAGTTCTTTTTGTTCTGCTGTTGCATTCAGCAGGAGGCCAATCTGTTGTTCCATTTTTTATGAAATTTATTTAAAATTACAAAACACACAGGAGAGAAAAAATTTCACTTCTTTTTATTAAATTTTTTTTTCAGCTTCTCGATTTTCACTTTTACACGGATACACCAATTTATGTTGTGTTACTCGTTTTTCACTTTTACAAGATTACACCGATTTATGTTGCGCTACTTGTTATGTTGCGGATACTGGGTATCCTACCGACTGCGCCAGTTAACGAAAAACTTCCCGTGTTGATCAAAAAAATATTAAAAAAGATCCAACCTCCCAACTTGGAGGTGATCTTAACTTTTGCGAACAACGAAGCGAACAACAAAAAAGAAAACACGAAGTTGTATTTTTCTGGGTCTTGGACGACCGCTTTATTCGAACTGTAGAAATGAACTCACTTAAGAACTAAATACAATCTTTAATGAAACCTATGCTTCTATTGTGCCTTACTAGTGTGTGTTTACATACAGAATATTCTTCATGAGGGTGATGGTCATCGGATGTTTACAATGAGACCATAAAACCGTTGAGGTTGCAAATTCAATGATCTCTGTAGAGATCATTTGTTTATTCTTTTGTCATTTGTTTATTCTTTCTTTAAACCGTTGAGGTTGCAAGTTTTGGTATCTGAATAGAAACCAACTGTGGAGTGTTTGGTACAGTAAGTGGTACCTTTGTAACTCGCGCACCATCATCCAATATTTTCCCTTTTGCCACTTCAAAAACTATAGGTTTGTTCTTTGAACTTTACCCAGGGTTGACCCATATTTTCTTGACAACCCTAAGAGCTGTCAAAAACAAAACTTGGGTATCCGTTTCTCAAAAGGCGCTAAACCAAAAAATTACCACACATCACTGTTTTTAAAAGAAAAAAGAAACATGCCATTTGACAGGCCTGCTTGTTATCTGAAAAAACCCAAAGCTTAAAAAACACCCAGTTTGCCATTCAGGACGCGTTGAGATATTTCAAAAACGCTTTGTAGTAAGCACAGGGCAAACCTAATAATAAGTTACCCTCATCTGACCAAAGCAAATCAGATTTGATTTAACATCAGATATCAAAAAGTCAATGAACGATCAATGCTCAAATACGGCTTTCTGTCCTGTATTGTATATGGCCGAGAGATTAAAATCAAACAAAAACCAACTGCCATCCAATTATGTACACATTTCTGTAGTGATTTCTGGATAACTATACAACTGACCACTTAGCTAATTGTCTTCCAATAATCACAGTTATTCCCTTCTGGACAACTTGTGTTCCCAATAATTAAATCATAATTGTTGAAAGGCTCATTCAACTATAGCTCCCTAACTATTTATACTTAAGTTCCATATTCGTTGATGTCGTTCTTGGTACTTATTCGATATCATGTCAGTCGCGGTTATTCAGGAAAGCAAATTATCCATAATAAGCCTCAAATTAATTTACTTTTGGGCAAAGATATTTGGCAATGTGTTTTTCTGCGTTTCTGACAATGGTCGCTTGAAGCGATCGAATTATTCGTTTATATTTTGCATATCCTTTCGAGTGTTGTGCTGTGGTGGTTTTGCCATAGTATTTACAAAATTCTATGTATATTCGCTAGCAGATGTGCACTTAAACGTCAAAATTCTTATAGTGACACAATTCTTAGTTGTTTTCTGCATTTCAGTTATAGTTGTATTTTTTCATGTCCTTCATTTTGAAAAATTTATAAGACTTGCTAACAAAACTATGGATCTACTCAATCGAATGTCATTGCTAACCAAGGACTCTAGAGTATTCGGTAAGAGGATACATCTATTGATAGTTGTTCGCCTCGCAAGCAATGCATCCGTATTATGCACGGATGGTCCGATCGCTATCGAAGCTATAGAACAAAAGAATTTCACCATAGCAGTTCAACTAATACTTTTATTTATTCTTTGGTTCGGAATTATGTCCGTGGTGGATTTCGTATGTATGGGGTTCATGGTGACTGCTGGGATGTATGGAAACATGGGGAATCACATGATTGAGTTCACGAGTCGCATTAAAAGGACGGAAGGACATTTTTCAACATCAAAATACCGTGAAATGCAAGCACTTTGTAACTACTCTGAAGAGCTCGACGAATGCTCCGCAATATACTCCCAGATTCTTAAACTCACTCTGGAGTTTCAGCAACTTTTTGATATGTTCATATTTTATCTCATCTACAACAGTTTTTTCACTATAGTCGTCAGTGCACATCAATTATTTTTTTCTTTTATTACCCTTCGAGATCTGCATTGGAGTGTAGTGGCAGCATGTTCAGTTCAAGCGTCGAATTTCTTACTTCTCATGGTGCAAGTGGATTTGGTTTTATGTCGATCTAAAATTCCAAAATATCTCAAATTGGGTACTTTGTGTTCTGATATCGAGAGCAGATGGGACAGAAGTGTGAGTAGCTGTTTATTATTTAAAAATTAAATTTAAACAAATTTATTCCAATAGGTTGAAAACTTTTTGACCCAAATGAAACTGGAAGATGTCGAATTAACTGTTCTTGGGATGTTCAAACTGAACAATGGGCTCATTCTGGTTTATATTTCGGCAGTAGTATCATATTTGACTATATTGATACAATTCAAGATGATGAGTAACTACGAGTAAGCTTTTTGAAGTATGTTGAAGCTTGCACGAAAAAAAGATGTTGCAATTACGTTTTGATTTTAAATAAAAAATATTTGAACATGTGTCGATACGAAAGGTGTTTTTGAAGCCGTATACCGTGTTAGATTGTATTACAAAGTTATTTCAAAATATGAGGAGGACAAGATATCCTGTATAGATATCGTCGCTTGGATAAATGTTTGTCGTATGTGAAAAATTAAGGTTTTGAGGTTGAAATGCAGTTTTGTAGAATTATTCGCCTGCAATACTGAGAAATCCGTTTCTTTCTATCTATCTTAGTTCCCGAGATAATCAGTTTGTTTGTCGTATATCCAAGGTCACTGACGATTTGAGTGATTTTTTTAGATTTTAGTCAAAAAACGTTACACATATACGTCAAATTTAAAACATACGACAATTTTGCCCATACAAAACCAGTGTTTGCGTCGCTTCAGTAAATATATGTCATTATATAACTCCTATTGAACACATACGATAATAATTTACTGAATTCTCGGTATGCGTTTGTCGAATATCCCTTAATAATGTGCTCAACCGAGTGTTGCTCAGTTGCAATCATTATATCGCACAAACCAGACGATGAGTTTGTCGGAAGAAATTAATTTTACAATTGGGATAAAAAGAACTTTTAAAGAACAATGCTATAATAAAGTTAAATTAGTGATTACATCTTGGTTTAAAAATCCTACAAAACCAAATTTATGGAACTTTCCATCCTGAGAATAAGTTCAACCAAAAATATACACACAGTCACAAAAGTAATTATACACCTATAAACATGGGTAACTCAGCGCTGCGCTAGCGCAATGCGTTGACGCACTAACTGCGCTATGTGCGCTGATACACTTTTGCCTGCGCCAATAACTCAGTGGCGCAATTGCAACTCAATAGCAACACAACAACCAGATGCGATATACAACATAAAATTTACCCAAAAGCATTGCAAATTGAACTTCAAGCGCTTTCATACATACTCAGCCCCAGCACAGCACAGAACAAAGACCAAGAGCCATAGCCAACACTCCAACAGCATCACACACAAGTTACAGGCAAAAATCATCCCTTAGCTCACACACAATACTACAGTAGTGTACTCGATAGCACAGCATTAAGAGAACAGAACCAAAGGCGCATTTGAGTTACAACTGCGCCAGTGTGTCTTTGCGCTATAGAAGAGTCAATAGCGCAATGATACACACAGCGCAGTTGTAACTCAATGGCGCAATGATACACTAGCGCAGTTGTAACTCAATGGCGCAATGATACACTAGCGCAGTTGTAACTCAATAGCGCAATGATACACTAGCGCAGCTGTAACTCAATAGCGCAATGATACACTTATGGCGCAGTGATTGTGATACCACAGAGCAATTGAGACTCTTTACTCTTATCTATATTCTCTTCTTTAGAGAAGAGAAATCAAGATATTTTTTTGAATGAGTACTGAAAATAGTGGTGTTGTTCTGTTGGTTGGCTGATGGAAATGGAAATGGATGCTTGTATCTTGTATGTTGTATCGCAGAAAAATCTCTTAATTTTATTTGTTTACATTGTTGTTTTTGTACAACTAGATATATCTTTAATAAACGTATGTAGCTGAATATAAAGTGGTGTTTTTAAAGTCAATTGTATGGGCGTTGGGCGGCGGGCGGCGGATGCAGTTGTGTGTGGTGTGTTTGAGGTTTACCCTCTTGGTTGTTATTTCTCTAATAAGCTACCAAGAAAGGGTGCAATGAAAAAATCGTAATGAAAAGGAACGCTTTATAAGATGTACCTATATTACGATTGAATTTGTAAGCACAGTAAGTATGTGTTGAAACTTGAAGTTTGTTAATACTTGTTGTGTTGCGTTATTGTGAAATGTGTATAGTTCTTGTCCCGAAAGGATAAAAGAGTGATTTTATCTGTTGCTGCAATTTTCCACTGGATATATTCAGTCCAGAAAAATTGCGCCATAGCGCAATTGCGTTAACGCATTGCGTTGATACAGTATACTGCGCTTGAGTTAGTGTATCAGCGCACGATTTTTTGCTGCGTTACCCATGTTTATACACCTAACCCCATTATGTTATCAGACACAAAAATACCGTTAGATACAAATTTATTTTTTTATTGTCATATACAACACTGCTGTAAACCAAAATAACGGAATTTTTTTTTCTTTGTTGTTATTTCATTAATTCTAGCCAAATGCAAAAAAAAGTGAATTTAAATACGAAAGAAAATTTATTAATTATTTTATTTAATTTCTTAGAAATAAATTATTGTTTTTAAAAATTAATGAAAAAGAAATTTAAGTTAAAAACAAAATGTGCTTATTAATTTTTTTTTATAATTAGTGTTAAGAACCAATTTTTTTTTTTACTAAAAGTAAGAGAGTTAAAAAAAGGATATTTTCTTGTTTTACTTATAAGAAGTCGTTTTCCCGTAAATTTTGAAGACTACTTAATTTCAACATTTTTTGATAAATTTTTGTCGTATGTATACAAATTTTGACGTATGTGTTTGGGAAACAAAAAGGCTGTGGTAAAGTGTAACATACATACATATGTACAAGAAACGCATTCTGAGAAAAATGGGCTCTAAATTGTCACTACAGAAATATTTCGACTTTATTTTGAAGTAATTGAACTAACAATTTTGTATTAAATAAGCCATACAATTTTCAAGAAATTCTGACGTAAGGTTTTTGAGAAAAAAAATTCTGAACTTTGATTTTTGTTTTCCCAAAAGCAGCCAAATGTAGCAAACGACAAACATTTATCCAAGCGACGATATAAGAAATTTATAAATGAACTATCCCAAGTCCTAAGCCGTTCAAAACCCTGATTTAATTAATTTCACATTATGTATTTCATCTGGCACCCAGAAATTTGACAAACTTTCAATACGAATTTCCCTAACTGAACCAACAGAGGCAAAAATGTTTTTTCCACGGATATCACCTTTCGTGAGGAACTGGCAAGTCCTCCGTTAGTATTCATTGCCACGAAATGCGCTTTCTCGATTATCCCTTCGGAACCGGCAGAACATTGCAGGTCCCTTCTATTCCCGCACAAGGAATGGTTGTGAGAAAACTCTAGGCCCAGGGGCTCCTCGCTCTGTTGCGTCACCCTATTTATTTTTTTTTTATTTACGCACCGTGAGGCTGCGATGGTTGGGCCACGTAGAGCCAAAGGACACTAACGCTTCAGGTTCCTGGATTTTGAAAGCACATTGTAGGCAAATTACGGAAGGAGAAGACATCGTTTTAGGTAGCACAATCGTGTGGAAAAGTCCTTAGCCAATCTGAAGTCCTTAGCTCCAGAGAGCTCGCCCGAAATCGTACTTTCCCCGTCCATTGTACGAATTTAAATGGCGGCCTCCAATTTCTTAACGAATAGTATCATCAATCATCATAGCAAACCAACGACTCTTGCGAATTTTCCCTAAGAAAGAAAAGGTTAAATGGGGGTCGTGCGTCCTCCAATTTCAGGATAAATTACAAAGAATGAAGAGTAACCGACACACGAAATATGAGTCAATGTTTAAAACAAACCAACTGCACTTCTCACTTTTTCTTAAAAGTAGAAAATACTCAGCTTTTTCCTGACGAATCCTGCCTGCACAAATTCCCTGAACACTTTAAATTTGCATTACATACTTGCAAATATATAGCACTCGATTATAAATCTTCCGAATAATTTTTCAATTTTCTTAAAACTCTTAGAGGTCAACCAAGAAGTGCCATACCATGAAATGCAAGCACTTTGTAACTACTCTGATGAGCTCGACGAATGCTCCGCAATATACTCTCAGATTTTTAAACTCACTCTGGAGTTTCAGCAACTTTTTGAGTTATACTTGTTTTTTGTGAATTTCAATAATTTTTGTATTATAGTTTTTGGTGTACATAAATTATTTTTTTCTTTTCTGATCAGTCGCGAAATGGTATCGGGCGGATTAGTGGCATGTTCAGTTCAGTTGTGGAATTTCTTGTTTCTGATGTTCGTTGTCGATATGGTTCTATGTCGCTCTAAGATTCCAAAATATCTCAAATTAGAAACCTTGTGCTCAGATATCGAGAGCAGATGGGACAAGAGTGTGAGTAAATAATTTTCTCCATGAGTGTTGGAAAGAAGTTATACGATTTTATTCCAAAAGGTTGAGGAATTTTTGAACCAAATGAGACTTGAAGATGTCGAATTTACTGTTCTTGGGCTGTTCAAACTGAATAATGGGCTCATTCTGAAATATATTTCAGCAATGGCGTCTTATTTGACTATTTTGATGCAATTTGAAATTTTGGGTTACTACAACAAAGCTGTTTGTCGAAACTTATGTACCAGCAGCTACTACTGAACTAATTTTATTGATTAAAATTTTGCAAGCTTAAATCTGACCGAACACATCGCGCCTCAAAAAACCAAAAACTTTCAAATGGAATATATAAACTTTGAGTAGAAACCTTTTCAAAAACTACAAGTCTTTGAAAATATATATGTATTTTCACAACCTTTATGAAACGAGCTTTTGCTACTTTTGTTGCAACTTGTTACTTCAATGTATAAGTTAGGCCAAAAGAAATCATACTATTGGAAGATGTTCTCATTTTTGCAAATGGCCGCCAATGTCAAATCTGTTTTGATATTTGTAGATTAGACAGATGCGTAATACAAGTGAACAAGCCATGGAGCGATACACTCTTCAAGAACGCGATATAATCGTGTCAATTTTTTGGCTAAAAATTCGTCTGTTGTGTTGGAGCAGCGTGAATCCCGTTGCCTATTCCTCTGCCGTTCGAAACCAACTGCGCAAACACTGCGCTATTTGGCCACCAGTTTTGAGGAGTATGGGACCACCAAGACATTGCCTTGAGTGGTCGACCGTCGAGAATGTCACCGCTGTTGCCGAGGATGACGAGCTGTCACCGGAAACATCGACCAGATGCAGCACCGTGCCACGCAATTAGACATCAGTGGCGCGTCTCTAAGGCGAATTTTAGTCAAAGAGCTGCCAGTGTGCCCTTACAAAGCCCAGTCCATGCATCGGCTGCTGCTTGCCGACCGCCAAACGCGCGTTACCTACGTCCAAGCCATCCTCAATTTCGGGGAAGAACTGGACGAGTTTTCGACTAAAATCATAATTAACGATGAGACTCACTTCCACCTCAGTGGGAACGTGAACAAGCAAAACTATCGCTTTTAGGAACCGAAAATCCACGAGAGATGCACGAAGAGCCATTATACCCGCTCAAGGTGACAGCATGGTGTGGGCCATTTTGACAGAATCTTTACTGCCGTAACTGGGCGAATTATGACTGAAGGATATGTAGTTCCAACAGGAAGAAGCAACGGCACATACTGCGCGAGCCACAACCGATATTCTGAAGGTGGCGTTCCCGTTGAAAAGGTGAAGATAACGTTATATTGCAACGTTGGTGCCCTCAAGGCCAATATTTTACACTAGCTGTGCCCGCGATTTCGTCCGCGTGGAATAGTGACTTTCGGCAGCATTCTTAATTTTTTAGGCTACTTATTTTGTAAATAAGACACATTCATGCGTTTTAGTAAACTATTGTTATATTATTTTGTTTAAGAATATGTTTGCACACGACGTTCTTATTTTTTCCATCTTTTGCGAAATAAAAAGGTTTTGGGGGATTGATGCACGTGATTCTGCCGCATCAAGTTGCCATGGGATTTTTTTCTAAACGAACACCTGCAATTTAAAGCGTCTGAGCCTTATTTATAATGACCAATCAGTGGGAATCAAAGGAAAACGGGGAATCATAACGTTTTGGATTTGTGATATTAGTAAGGATGCCCATCTGCGGGTTCTAGACTATCTCTGTATCTGTACCAAAATTCATATAAATCGGTTCAATAGCTTGTGTGCACATATAAGCAAAGAAAAACAGACAGACAGAGTTAATTTCGGATTTATAATGTTACTAAAGTCTTCCATTCCCGTGGGAATATGAGGGTCGTTTCCGGAGGATGACTTAAAGCTTATATTACTCGGGAATAGTGTAGTATTCTAACGGTGGACATTTTTTTGAAATGGGTGATGTATTTTCCAAGCTCATATTGCATAAAATATATGTCCATCCTCAGTTTCTAGACTGTCTCTGTACCAAAATTCATATAAATAGGTTCAATAGTTTGGGCGGTTAATGGTAACAAAGAGAAATAGACAGACAGATCTAACTTCGGACTTATAATATTAGTAAAGACTCCCGTTCCCGTGGAAACATGGTGACCGTTTCCGTAAGGAATATGGGGATGAGTAAAAGATTATGTTGCTCGGGGATTATAGAGCATTCCAACGGTGGAAGAGTTTTTGAAATCGTTGCTGTAGGTCAAAGTTTCCGTATAAGTTCCTGTTCCCGTAAGAATATAGGGACAAATATATAGCCTATGTCCTTCCTCAGGTTCTGAACAATCTTTGTAAGAAATTTCATTTAAATCGGTTTATTAGTTTGGGCGGAAGATGGTAGCATAGAACGACGGACTTTCACACTTATTATATTAGTAAGGAGTCCCTTTCCCGTAGGAATATGCGGATGAATTCAAGTTTATGTTACTCAGGTATAGTGTAGCATTCTAACTGTGGAAACATTTTTGAAATCGGTGTTGTAGTTTCTAAGTTCCCGTATACGTTCCCATTCCCGTGAAAATATAGGGATAAATATAAAGCCTAAGTCCTTCCTCAGGTTCTGAACAATCTTTGTACAAAAATTAATTCTAATCTGTTCATTAGTTTGAGCAGGAGATGGTAACATAGAATGGTGAACGTACAGAGCTACTTTTGCACTTATAATAATAGTGAGGACCGGTTCCCGTGGGAATATTCGAATGAAATACAACCTATGTCCGTCTTTAAGTTCAGAACAATCTTTGTACAAAATTTCATTTAAATCGTTTTATTAGTTTGGGCGGGAGCTGGTAACATAGAACGACGGACAGACAGAGCTACTTTCACACTTATTATATTAGTAAGAAATCTAGTTCCCGTCGGAATATGTGGATGAATTGAAGTTTATGTTACTCTGGGATAGTGAAGCATTCTATCGGTGGAAAATTTTTTGAAATCGGTGTTGTAGTTTTTAAGTTCCCGTATACGTTCCCGTTCCCGTGGGAATATAGGGATAAAATGTATAGCCTATGTCCTTCTTCAGGTTTCAGACTATCTCTGTACAAAATTTCATTTAAATTAGTTCTGTAGTTTGGGCAGGAGACGGTAACATATAAATCCGGACAGACAGAGTGACTTTCACATTTATAATATTAGTTAGGATTAGTTAGGATTAGGATTTTTCGAACGCTATTCCGTTCGTTGCAGAATCAGAAATGTTCGGAAAAGTTTTTTTTTTGATTATTTTGTTTAAAACTTATAAAGTTAATGCAAAAATGGAAAAAATTGCTCGTTTCCATCGATATAAAAAAATAAAGATGAAATGAATTCTTAGAAAAGTCGCGAAATGAAACCTTACTGAACCGAAGGAGCTCTTCACCTAATAATGCGGTGACGTCTCGTTTGGTAGATCAGCTGACGTGGTAGATTAGCGGTACCGACAATTCAACTTGAATCTGCCCTCTCATATGGAAGATTCGAGAGGAACGAATTCATTGGAAAGAGTGTCCTCTAAGTACTCTACAGTGGGGTAATAAACCCCGAATACATTGATCTTGCACTATCACCACGAATGAGCATAGAATTGCCTGTTCTGCTTATATGAGCACCGTGGTAAAGAACCCCAATATAGGATAATAGTGTTAATAATCTGATTCTGGTGTTCTGTGCAATCTTACCAAGCTCCCGAATCTTTTCAAATTGAGACGCTGTAACATGGAACCACACAGGGCACCCATAGACAATCATTGGCCTTATTAGGGTCAAGTAGCAAATCACTTTCAGTCTGCTATCAAGTTATCTGCTGTAAAACAGTCGCATAGCCAAATCAAAAGCTCCTCTAGCCCTGGTCAGAGCCGCATCCGTATGTTTGTTAAAATATAGATGCTGTTCTAGCCAGAGGTTGAAGTTCTTTCTCGTATCGCATGACGCTCGAGCCAACAAGGTTCTATATTATCTTATCAAAGTCTCACTGCAAAAAGTTCTGATTACTTCGATCTTGAGACCTGTTCTGTTCGCGAACGTCGTCAGCTTAAGCTATAGCAGCGTGAAGAGAACCCATTAGATCGATGCTAGTGAAAATGCTAAACAAAATAGTCGAATGCTCCGTTCCCTCCCAGAGTGCTAATTTTATTTGACAGCTCGTGAACTGCTGGCTGCGTTCCGGAATGAAACAAAACAAGTTGCTTTTATGGCTGAACAAAATTCACTAACATTTGTAGTTAGGACGCGACAGACACCAAAAGCAGACATTTTCGATAAGAGAGCTTGATACGAAACTCAATCAAGTGCTTTAGAAATATCAAAAGCAATAATCTTACTTTCACCAAAACAGTCTGAACATTATTTCCACTTTTCGGTGAGATATGCCATCGAATCATCAGTTAAAATTTTGCTACGAAATTCATACTGTCGGTGTCATTTCGAGAGGGAAAACCATTAAAATAAAGAGTAGCTAGCTCCCATTGGTTTTGAATACTTTTCAAAGATGCCTACGATCCGTCGAACAAGTCAATATTTTGTGTGGGATACACAAACTTGGATACGAACTTAGATATGAAAAACCACAACTTTTTTCTGCTCAACTCCTAATTAATCGCAAATACTCATTTCTAATTCATCAACATCTCCCACAAGTTCAACGAATTCAACTGACCTTCCCCAATGCAAACAACAATTTACACAAAAGTTTTCAAAACAAACTGCTTAAAACAGGTTTTGTGTATTTAACCTGATTTGCGTCAAACCCATATTTTGACAAACACCTGGGACGCCATGAATTTATAAATTGAAATGGAGGCTACACGCGCCTCGTCAGCTCAAAAGCATATAAACTCTCTGACTTGAAAGACATCAATCGATTTGACAAAGATTACGATCATTTTTCAGACCTTTGCATTGAAACGACAACCTTTCAATGAAGTCAGGCTGTAATTGCTATTCCATGTCTAGTCAATATTAAGTCAACAACCGACAAATGTATGTACATATTTCATCTTTTGTTTGTGCTGGTTTTTGATTGTTTATCTTATTCTTCGATTAGACTACAGAACCGTGAGTTTTGAGATTAAGAAAAGAAAAATTTATGTGGGGGAATTCCCCAATGACATTAGTCATGACGTCCATGACTGCCAAAGAATGAAAAACGTCTCATTCAAATTGATTAGTGGATAGGTGCGTCCATACTTGATTCTTGAAATCCTTGATATCGTTTCCCCAACGGACACGGCACGAATCACGGAGATACATGTGACATCGCAGGCTTACCCATCACTTATATTTGCTCTGTGACCGTGAATCAAAACCAGTTTGACGTCAAAATAAAGGGCTTGTGTCTGCATTTTAAAGATTGCGTAAGAAGTTGAAAACAAAATCCAAAATGAACATCTTTCAGAGCGGAACCCCTTCTTTTTAATCAACTAACTCTTATCTACTTAAAAAACAACCAAACAAAATGACTCACATTCAAACGGCCAGGTTAAAATGCCCCACTCTCTAAATGAAAGCGAAAGCAGCCGGCGACGAAACGAGTATGAGATAAAATCAAGCTAACCTTGAATTTTGTTTGGTTGTACCAATTTAAGTTAACGAAGTGGAGAGCTAACGACATGTGAATCAGTTGAGCAAATATAAATTTCAACATCGAATAAAATTAAGTTGGTCGAACTATTTTGTCATAACTGATTGTGAGTATGCAATAAACGACTGTGTGCGAAGACGTAGTTTAGATATTAAAGACCAGACTTTGGTTGAAAAATGGACATTTGATGCTGAAAGTCAGGGGGTACTAAATGTTTGATCAGATCCAAAGCGCAAGGATTCCGTTGGAAGAACCTCGTGAGCCCTAAGAGAATTTGCTTGTTGAATGAGAAAAGTCATTCAATCGACAAATAAGGGGGCCACTCACTTACTTACTTACTTAGGTGGGCATTACAGTTCGGGGTGAACCTGGGCCTCAACCAGCATTTTTCTATAACGACTTCGATTTCGGGCTTTAAATAGGAAATTTTTATCAGCACAATGTTCAAATATTTTTTATTTAAAATCAAAACGTAACATCAAAACATATTACAACATCTTTTTCCTTTAAACAGCTTACTCGTAGTTACTCATCATCTTGAATTGTATCAAAATAGTCAAATATGACACTACTGCCGAAGTATAAACCAGAATGAGCCCATTGTTCAGTTGGAACATCCCAAGAACAGTAAATTCGACATCTTCCAGTTTCATTTGAGTCAAAAAGTTTTCAACCTGTTGGAATAAATTTGTTTAAATTGAAATTACAAACAATACACAGCTACTTACACTCCTGTCCCATCTGCTCTCGATATCAGAACACAAAGTACCCAATTTGAGATATTTTGGAATTTTAGATCGACATAAAACCAAATCCACTTGCGCCATGAGAAGCAAGAAATTCGAGGCTTGAACTGAACATGCTGCCACTACACTCCAATGCAGATCTCGAAGGGTAATAAAAGAAAAAAATAATTGATGTGCACTGACGACTATAGTGAAAAAACTGTTGTAGATGAGGTAAAATATGAACAACTCAAAAAGTTGTTGAAACTCCAGAGTGAGTTTAAGAATCTGGGAGTATATTGCGGAGCATTCATCAAGCTCTTCAGAGTAGTTACAAAGTGCTTGCATTTCACGGTATTTTGATGTTGAAAAACGTCCTTCTGTCCTTTTAATGCGACTTGTGAACTCAATCATGTGATTGCCCATGTTTCCATACATCCCAGCAGTCACCATGAACCCCATACATACGAAATCCACCACGGACATAATTCCGAACCAAAGAATAAATAAAAATATTAGTTGAACGGCTATTGTATAATCCTTTTGTTTTAAAGCTTCGAAAGCGATCGGACCATCCGTGCATAATACGGATGCATTGCTTGCGAGGCGAACAACTATCAATAGATGTATCCTCTTACCGCATACTCTAGAGTCCTTGGTTAGCAGGGACATTCGATTGAGTAGATCCATAGTTTTGTTAGCAAAGTCTTATAAATTGGTCAAAACGAAGGACATGAAAAAATACAACTATAACTGAAATGCAGAAAACTACTAAGAACTGTATCACTATAAGAATTTTTACGTTTAAGTGCACATCTGCTAGCGAATGTACAAAGAATTTTATAAATACTATGGCAAAACCAGCACAGCACAACACTCGAAACGATATGCAAAATATTAGCGAATAATTCGATCTCTTCAAGCGACCATTTTCAGAGACTGCGAAAAACGCTATACCCAATATCTTTGCCCCAAAGTACATGAATTTGAGACTTATTTTGGATAGTTTGCTTTTTTGAATAAACTCTACCGACGACATGCTTTCGAATAAGGACAAAGCTCGACAGTAAACAAAATATGAAGCAAAGGAACAAATAGACAGGACCATTATAAATCAAGGAACAAACCAGCTAATATTTAATTACTGCACAAGGGAATAGTTTCCATTATTTAAAATCAAAAACGCAATCAGCTAAGTGGAACGGAAACTGTATTCATAATGCGGAAATTCTCTGGTGACATAATTTGTTGTTTTCAAATTTTCAATGCAAAGTTGATTCTGGAACGAGAAACTCATAAAAATAAATCAAAACTGTTATCGTTTCTTCTAAATTGAGAATGCTTACGTCAAAGAAGAGCTGCAATTTCAGCAGCAAATGAGACACCTTTTCACGTTGTTTGCAATGCCATACAAAGATTTCCATGTTCGGTTTCGACGCGCATAAGTGCTTTTGAAATATTGTGCCTCTGTGGAAGATGTTTGAGCTCTGTACAATCTTTTCAAGTTACATTGACTTTGAAGAAATCGCATGGCAGTTTGTCGGGTTGCCTAAAGGCTTTTTCAACATCAAAAGTTTTTAACTACCTTGACAGAGCAGTGTGAACTCTCCAAAGTCTTCGTGAATAGTCGTACGAGTTTTGCAGGGATGCCGAAACTAGATATGGCTCTGTACAGATCGTCTCTATAAATACTGCGTTACGCGGCCTTGAAATCGGTGAAAAGACGGTAGACATCGATATTATACTCTCGGGTTAAAACCAAGATCTACAGTAAAGTGAAATTTTCTATTGTGGACTTCTCCGGTATAAGACTTAATTGATAAGGACCCATCAAGTTGTTTACGTGGGGTAACAGGCGGCCATATATTAAAGCAGGCAAGATCTGATAAGTGACGTTGAGGAGGCTTACCCTTCTATAGGTGGTGCAATTGTAGGGCCTCCCTTTTATAGGATCGGTCATAGAATTGTCAGTAGAGGAACACTGAAAACCGAAGTCTTATAGCCTATTCTATGTAAAAAAAAGACGGAATTTTCCTAAGCATTGCTAAATCAAACTATTCAAAGTTTAGATCAAAGGATTTAAAGTTAGGAACAACGTAAGCTGAAGCCCAATGACCTTTTCTATTGAGAAAAGTCGAGATTTGATAAATTAAAGGATTTAAAGTAACTAACACCGCAAGTTGAAATCCTATGCCCTCTTCTATGGAACATAGTTATAGTATAGACGAACTTCTAGTTAGCTTGGGTAAATTATTCGAATTGAGTACACTGCAAACTGAAGTCCTATGTCATCTTCTTTAGAAAAATGAAGTGGGCGAAGTTCTTCTTAGTTTGTGTAAATTGAGGAAGTCAAAGTAAGAAACACCGCAAGGTTGAGTCTTATGCCCTCTTTTATTGAACATAGTCGTGGACAAACTTTTTGTTGGTTTGGGTCAATAGAAGGATTCAAAGTGAATGCACTTCCGGGTGTCGTCGTTGCGCTGGCAATGCGGCATCACGGAAATATGCTGATATTGTTACGGAGCTGTTACAAACCGCTGTTAACAAATTACTAAATCAAACGGAAAAGTGTCTTAAGCCCCCTTCTATTCACAAAGAAATACAAAATTTCACAACCTAAACCTTCATCAATTAATTGAACTCCATTTTTCAGATGAAGTGAAGTATTTCGGCATTATTCTTGACAAAAAGCTAAGCGTAAGGTCTCTTATACAGGATAGAGTCAATATAGCCACCGGGACCTTCCAATCAAATCAAATGGGGAACGTCTTTACATATGGCTAAATATTGCAGTCATTAGACCGATACCACTCTATATAAAGTGACATAGCGCAAAAGTCTTAGCCAAGACCAGTTATTAGCCTATTTAAATGTGTGCCTACGAAGCTCTCAACACCTTCAGCCGCTTTAAAAATGCTCCTTTATCCTACACCCATAGAGTTTTCAATAGAACATATGGCTGCAAGCAAAGCCATAGGTCTCCGAGTCATCTCTCAAAGGGCCAAGAACGCTATTAGCCACTTACTCATTTTGAACTTTTTCGGATCAATCCCAAGTAACACTGACTTGAACATCCTTATCACGGTTTTGATAACAGTTTCTTAAACACCATTTCACTGAGTTTCGTATGTTGTTTGAAGAATTTTTAAGGGTTCCAAAGCAAGGCGATAAGAATAGAGCAATCGGTATTTAAAAAAAAAAAAAAGAAACTACTACTTGTCTAGCAATCAAACAGATCTGGCCAGAACTGAATCTTAGACCCACTAGAGCTTTTTAATCCCTAAGGAGATAAGGCACAATTGTAATAGTTGTCTTTGTCAGAGATTGGTTCATTGGTAGACATGAGAAAAGACTTGGAGTTCTATTGAATGACTTCTGCAGAGGCTTCTCGGACAAAGAAAAGGAGACTATCTTCTGTTAATTTTTTGCTCCATACCTTAAACGTAAGCGACATCTAGAAGTTTTCTTGTACTACGTTCTAGGATCTAAGTAATTTGATAAAAGCTGATATTTGTTTCATTTATCGCGCTCCATCAAAAGCTTATAGTGGTGTAGTTAGTAAGGCACTCTGTCGTAATAAAACGGATCAAACAATGGTCTAATTGTGTCAGTTGTTTTCCTGACTGCCGAATTTAAGGACATATGGTCCTTCGACCCGAATATTCAACAGGGGTCATCGAAGAGTTGCAATCATTCATATTAGGTGTTCACCAAATGATACTCTGTTCTACAATCACATTATTTGGAATGAATAAGTAGACACTAAACTTAAAGAGCGACGGTGGTGATTTGCCTTATTAAAAAAGAGTGGCAATGAAATACCCTTTACCTGCTATTAAATTTAACCAAACGTTCTTTGCATCGTGTTTTGTATAAGATGCAATAAAAGCTCAGAATGGATAAGTTGGGTAGATATAAAGAATAAAGTCGTGTGGAAGGGTCAGTTTGTTTCCCTCCGTTGATTTGGTTATAAGGTTTTATTTCAACAGTTGATAGATCCTGTTTGTTTGTTCTAAAAAAGGATTCAAGACTTAGTGGATAGACATAGATAGAAAGAAAAGGCAAGCATATTTCGAAAATTCATACAAAGTCAAAAAAATAAGTGGGCTCAACCGGGATTTGAACCCGGGACCTCTCGCACCCAAAGCGAGAATCATACCCCTAGACCATTGAGCCGCTTGAATTATTGATGTCAAAAGACATTTATCAAGCAACAAGTACCAAAGTAGACTCAATTAAACTATCTCAAATCTCATAGGCCTTCATTTCTTTATTATGCTTCTTGAATTTGGATGTAAGATGGTAATGATCCTCATCCAAACCAATTTAAAATGAAAAGCATCCACAAGATAAAAGAAAACTGTAAGTGGGCTATCTTGTTAGTTGATAGATAGTAACGTGCATTGCAACTTGACAGCAAATGTATACTTTAAAGGTAAGGTCGATTGTTAAAGT
Organism: Melanostoma mellinum; assembly: GCA_914767635.1. NCBI lineage: Eukaryota > Metazoa > Arthropoda > Insecta > Diptera > Syrphidae > Melanostoma > Melanostoma mellinum. The sequence continues at coordinate 181,979,176 of OU612060.1, forward strand.
AAAATTTAAATTTTCTGACAGCATAGTCTTACCTCTTCTTAAAGAATTTCAGCATTCAACTCATCATCATCACAATGATCGTTCATTGTAACACTATTCAACAATACGAAAACCCAAAGCTGGAGGGGAGATCCTTACTCTTATATGGAGGACTTTTACAAAGACTCAAATCTCGTTTGCAAAATACTCATCTATCGTCTCCGAATGATGTAGTGAGGCCCATACAAGTGCTTCCAGGTGTGAACGGCTGTGTGTCTATGGGTTACAATTGCTGGCCAGGCCAAGTTTATCAAATTATTCAACCAGTGCAAGTGTTACAACATGCAGTTCCTACAGCGGTGCATCAACCGATTTCTGTACAACACCCGCGTCGCGGTTCTCCAAGCAATTCTGAGGCTGTAGCGCATTCTAGTTCATTTAGTTTGTATCCATATCAGTCTCATCCACAAGCTCAACAAAACTTGTTTTCAACCAATGCAGTTGTGAGCAGCAATCAGCCGACGAAGACGTTCACTTACTACAACAGGCCAGACCTTTTTGCACCGTTTCCCATGTACATAGACATTGCTCATCAGCGTCCAGGACAAGTCTACCAGAGGAATGGTTGCTTCTTTGGAACATTATATTTATGTGGTAGAAAACCTTTGTGATTCGGAAACGAAGAACTTCACGTTTGAATAAAATCAATGAGGAGAAGCCTCTTTTATACTTTGAATTTTGTTTTTATTAAGTATGGTGCCATCTGCTATTGTAAGTGGAACCGGAGGTTAAGAATTCAAAAAATCGAATTTATTTTTGCATAAAACTCAACGAAGACATTGGTGTAAACTGGCGACTGTTGTTTTGTTTTTCTGTAAGTCAACTACGGTTCATGTATTCGCTTTGTTTAGAGATGTGTGGTGAACAGCGTTGCCACTGTTTGAAAAAATTTCCGAAGTAGATTTACAAAAAAAGTGCAGTAGATTACATTTTTATGCAGTAGATCTTTTTTTTTTTTTCAAAGAAATTCATTTATAAATACACAACTAAAATCAATGTTTTATAAAGTGGCTGCATTGGGACTTCCTTTTAAAATGCTGAAAACATTGAAGAAAATATACCATAACTGTACAGCAAAGGTCTGGAATGGCGTCAAAATATCAGAAAGTTTCGCAACCACAATACCACATCACTATTGAGGCATGGATGCGTATTAAGTACTCTCCTTTTCTCCATCTACATAAATGATACAGTCTTCTATCTTATTGGAGGGATCGAAATAAGCGGAACTAAAATCAAAGTTTTGATGTACGCTGATGACTTAATTCTGTTAACTGATACCCCGATACTCCTATAAATTCTCAGATGATGATAAATAAGCGATGAGTTTTGCAAATTGTAGAAACCTACAACAAACCAAAGTAATGCCCAAATAAAAATTTTTGGTAGAGGAAAGAGACAGAGGAATGGGAACTACATCTGGAAACGGGAGAAGGAAAATGTGGAAGTAGTCGATAATTATAAGTAACTTGGTGTTATAATAACTCCACAAAATAATGTGAAACTTCACATTGCAGAAAAATTAAAAACTGCGAAAATTGGCATAAACAAAACCTGGTCAGCATGTATGAAGGATAAAAATATAGGACTCCGAGTGAAATACCAAATCTTTGAAGCTTCAGCGAGATCGGTTATATTGTACGCAGCCCAAGTTTGGGTATATGTACCTTCAAAATGAGAATGTGGAGCAACTGCTTCGATTATTTCTGAAAACAATATTGCACCTTCCCTTGACCACGCCCACTTATGTGTTGCACATCGAAACAGGACTGCTGAAGCTCCATTTTTATTACGTCTTTAAAATGTTTAGCATGGAAGAACATCGCTTACCTAAAATAGTAGCAATGCGACGAGCATGTTTCAAAAAAACGGCATGCTTTGAAAAATGGAAGGAAATAGCGGTGGATGTCCTGTGTCCTCTTAATCTTACGGGAGTTAGTCTTAAACAATATAAAGAAGAGCTTTATAATTTAAAAAAATGCATAAAACCTTTATTGAACAAGCGCAATCATCAATATACAGAATATATTACTCAAAACTGGGGATGACTTTAGCATGATAAATTACTTAGAAGATAATGCGGATGCAGACAAACAATTTCTTAAAGCTAGAGACCATTAAATTACATACCCCACCGCCCCAATGTGCCCATAATCTGCAGCTTGTGCAATTTAAAAGATCGTGAAGATATAAAGCATTTTATTCGAGTCTGTCCCATGCTAACGAACTAAGAAAACTACACTTATCAATTTTGTGAAAACTGCGCTCCGATATCGAAACCAAATATTAAATGAAGCGTTTTAATTCATACAAATACGTAACTTATGTACCTTTAAACTATTTTGTTTTATTTTAAACTTCTCATTCTGGGAGACGGCTTTTACCAAAAGCGCAGTAGAAATTTTTTTAAGGCAGTAGAATCATTTCAGGAAAAAAATGCAGTAGATCTACTGCAATTGCAGTAAAGTGGCAACATTGGTGGTGAATTGTGGGTACTTTTGAATCTTATATCTGCTATGAGGTAAATATTCAGATTCTATATTGTTTTCGTTTTCTTACTTTGTATAAAAAGAAATGTTGTGAAGACATGTATGTTTATACGTCTCTCTGGGAAATCAAAATGTATTCAATCAATTTGAATGAATTTTTGATAACTTGAGATGGTTTGTGCAATCCGCTGCTTTTTTGAATTGAAGTCTTTCTAAAAAGAAACGACGTGAAAAGTCAATAACAAACACAAAAATAAACCTACACGATAAACGAATTAGAAAAGGGTTATCTCACTCATAATTACCAACGACAAAAAATTAAATGCTTCTAAGCACCAAAAATAATAACAAATATCTACATCAAATTGATATTTCGAAAGATGGTGACAGATGAAAGACGACCAATGCAATGGATGGCAAATGCCAAATGACAGATGCCTAATGACAGATGACGTATGACCAATGGCGAATGGCAACTAATACCTGACTAAAGACAGGTGACAGTTGACAGATGATAGTAGACAGATACATGACAAAAATTTAAAACAATTTCACTTAGATTTTGGATGAAAACTCTACTGATCTACATTTTTAGTGCAGCTGCGTGAACTGCAGTTGCTCTAACACAAAGCTTAGATAGTTGATGCCTTTGGAGAGGAGGGCTTGCGAAGGCTAACCAATAATTACATCCTGAGAGTGATTTTGTTTTATATTTCATGAGTTCTCGCAACCTCTAAAAAAGTCATAGAAAGAATAACTTGGTGGCTCAATGAATTGTCACTAGAAGCAGCTTTTAAGTAGAAGGTTTTTCCCACAAGGTCCTTAGTTTAAGCCCACTGCACTACAGATGATTTCTCTCAAAAGGTTATCGTCCCGATTTGAAATATACCATGGAGTCGTATTTTTACTTGCGATTATAGGTACCTACTGTCAGGCAAGTTTTGCAATCGTGCAGAAAAAAAATTTGTATATAACAAATAAATATGACATTACGATGATAGAGAATACGAACAAAATGGGTCCTGCAATTCTGTCTGTATGTGTGTATGTCCGTATATGGATCTACAGCCTGAACCGCTTGACCGATTTTCTTCAAAATTTGTAACTATGGTCTCTGGGGTAGCCTACAGAAGGCAATTGGGTCTCTACGTCTTGAAATAACGATACCTGCCGTACAACCTATGTATATGGTAATACATTTTTTCTCTCGAAAACGGCTCTAATGATTTTGACAACATTTGACATGAGGTACCTAGTATTTCTGAATAGCTATTCTAAAGATGTAGAAAAAAATTAGAAAAATTCTGAAAATGGTACCTCCCTAGTACCTACCTTTTTTTTCAAGGCCGACTTTCTCGCTAATGGTTAACACAATTTTGACGAAATTTCATATTTTAGAAGTCCTAAGTTGTTTCAGAAAGATTGCATATCAACATTTGAAATATTTAGTTTTTTCGAATTTTTTTGCCAATACATGTTTCAACAGGATCTTAAAACTTGAGTATTTGAAAACCTTATTTTAAAAAAGAAATTTTAAAATAAAAAAAAAAACGTTTTTTAAAAAAGAGCTAAAAAAGAGAAAAAAGAGATTTTGATTGATTTCTTAGAGCTTATATGTATATTAGTAACTGCAAAAAATGGCATTTTTAGATTTTCGCTTTGGAATATTTAATTAAATTTTTTTCAATATCTTACGTCATTCAGTTTTCATAATTAATGTGTGGTTGGCAACCCTGCACCACCATAATTTTGTGCCATCTTGTCTTCTTGTGGTGGGAGGTAAGCCATCTCACGTTTTGATTTTTTGAAACTTGTAAGGGTGTGTTAGATAGGAGATCGCTGGTTTTCCGTCTATTAGGGCCATATCACATACATGGTATGCACCATGCATGGCGTTTGGAGTTGGTTAATTAATTTTCGATGTGTAAGTATGCGTTCGCACTATGCCGAGCGGCAATTGGATTTATTTCATTCGGTTTCAGTCGATCGAGACGTTCACTCTAATTCGATGTTGTTGATCTCACTTTCCCGCTATTTGTGGGAGTGTTTCCACCTAGAGGAGCGAACCCAAAGAGGCAATTTTATAACTTTAACAAATTAAATTCCGGTGACATTTTGAAATGACGATTAGCTCAAGTAACGAGCTAGTCTTCTGTCACCAAACTTGGGAGTTTCACCTCACCGCCGTTATTTGGAAATCCTCAACGAAATGCCAGAACAACCCACTCCACGTGTCCCTTCATACCTATATTATTTATATAGGGTGGCACACTCAGTGTTTTTTTTAAAATCATCCACACTGACATCTGTGTCCTTCTTGAAATCTTAATGGTTGAACAATGTCGAAAAATATTGAAAACTTATTTTAAAAGTGAGTAGCCCAATAGTACGTTTTCAGAAAAAGCGTTTTGGCAGAAACTAAACAACTACCGCTCCTTCTGTACTACCACAGCAGTGGACAATACTCATGGTCCCCGTTTTCGAGACACAATAAACTAATATAAACTGGCAATTGATGACATGGACTGACTTGGATGACCTCTTGTTCATGCAAGGTGATAATGCCATACCACACAGCCCATAAGTAAATGAATTTTTTGTGAACCAAATTCTCAAATCGTATATAATCAGTCGTCTTGGAGATGTCAATTGGCTGCCTCGAATCTGTTATTTGACCAATTAGGACATTTTGTCGGAAACTGTGAAGGATCAATGTTATTTATGTCAGCAATCGGAACCGGTTCAATACTATTGCTATCCAACCATTCCGTGAACTTTAGCTCAAACTTTTAACAAGGTCTTGGAGATTGGAGTGACGGAAATCGCTAACGTAAGGCCACTTAAGGCACTGGAACAAAGTTTTGCTCAATAATTATAGGAATTTCTATTTGTAGGCTCATCCTTTATGTGCTGATTTGAACATGGGCTGGTGATGAACTTTGCCGCAGCAGACATTATATTAAATCCAATAATACCTCAGAAACGTATGTACAAAATGCAAGGATTTTCTAAATGCAACATCAACATATCGCTATAAAGATAAGTTGGAAATTTCGGTGACACTTTAAAGTTCCGTTTAAAGTGAGTAAGTATTACTTAGACGGCAGGGCCCTGTTACACAAAACTACATGTACTTTTAATACATGTGAATTATGACAAGCGTCACAAATCAGTGTTGGTGATAATCCTGTCTTATCATCAAGTGCTCAGTTTAGTGCTCTCGAATTTTTTTCGAATTTCATTTACTTTCAGCCGTTTGCTTAGCATTATTAGCCTTATCAAATAAAACATCTGGGTCCTTCGATTACATTGTGTACGAACTAAATAGATAAATAAATTTATTATAATCTGTGACTATTCACATACGTCAATTAACAGTATCAATAATATTAACATTGACAGTGTTTTTAAAACTTTGTTCAGAGTGCAATTTAATTGATATTCTTACTTAAAACTTAATACTCTGGTGTCGCTGTTTTTTTTTTTTTTAATGAGCAGAGAATACAGCCTCACATTTATTGAATATAAAAATTGTAATATCCACCAAAACACAATGCTGTTTTTTATTGACATGAATCTGAATGCTCCTTATCTGTTTTCCTCTTACTTTATTGCCTTTCTGCAAGTTAAACCTTCTTGTTCTAGTTTATTTCTTTAAAACTACTCGTACTTTGCCACTTCAAATATACTTTGCTACACAATCAAAACAATGTATAGACGCATGCTTTCACTATATTCTCCTTTTTATCTCTGCAATAGTCTTGTATGCTTCTCCTCGGGTCTATTATTCCAAAAGAAGACCGAAGAAACCGAAACGTCACTCCACCTCTGCAAATGTTTTGTAAAGATATGCTTACCGCCTATGGTGTCCAGTCCAGTCTTCGGTCCATCGACAAACCCCAAAGGGTCTCCACATGATTGTTATATCTATTCTATCTCTCCGGCACTTGGTTATGATGAAATCAAAACAATCCTCATCCCCCAAAACACTTTGCTCATCATCCATTTTCAAATGTTCGAGCGTCAATTGAGTGAAGTTAGCCAGGGTCGTTGGGTGGCTTTGGCAAGTGGTCAGGAGAGTAAAAGTATGTTTTGTGTGTATATGATGACGATGATGATGATGATGAATTCCTTTTTTCCAATTAAAAGCGAATTGTTTTCTTGTCTGTTCGGTGTTTACTTAGGACTTGTGAAAAAGGTTGTGCATCATTCCACTAAACTTTTATCCATTTCCGGTAATGGTTCACAAAAATCTATTAAGGTATCTTCTCATGGCAAATTTCGAAGAGTGATGGTCAGTCACTGTTCACAGTAGCTAACTATGTACATGTACATGTATATGCATACGAAGGTGTGGAAAAAAAAGCGAAAAACCAACTTTCAAGTTATCTGCAAGAAACTTGTGGAACTTTGTAAGGAGTGTAAAGTTAAAGAGAAATAAAAGGAAACGTCAACACAATTTCTAAAGTTCTTTCATTTCTTCTTCTTGCCGGACATTTCCTATAAATTAATATTTAAGACGTCCTCGACATTGGTGCTGGCAGATGGTACCAGTAAATTGTCTTGGAAGATTCTTATTAAAAATTTTATGTATATACGACTATTTGTATGCCAGATGGGTCCTGGTAGGTGAAACTGTAGCTTTTGACTTTGGAGTGAGGACGATGAGAAAATTCATGGAAAGATCATAAATATCAATTTCGAATGAATTAAGGAATGCAAATTGATTGAAAACTGTTTGTGGACCAAAAAAATACACCTAACAGATGGCGCCTTAGTAGCTACTTAATTTGAATAGCAGACAATGGTGTGCATTTTATTTGATTCTTGCATTTACTAACTTTAAGCAGGTACCTACATTTATATAATATTTTCCGAGTACTGCTCATTGTTAGCATTTACTTGCCGTACTCTCTGCAGCACGTTAAAGGAAGAAGAATTTATCTGTCTGATTGGTGACGAGGCAGATAAATCTGATAAATCTGACGAGGAAGACCAGTTCACCGAGGTAACTGGAAAGAAACGGTCAAAGAAGACCACCGCCAAAAAACACTCCAAGAAGAAGAAACAAGAGCCACCATCACCAATCGGGTGGGTAGACATGGCTTCATCTACTCCAATCACCGCAACAGCACCAGCAGTGGCACCATCAGTAGCACCAAACGTACAGCCACCACAGCCAGCAACATCAAAGAGGACAGTCGAAGCCAAAATCAGCCCACAATCAACTTCTAAAAAACCAGGAGCACCAAAAACAAGCGACCCAGCCACCCGGAATGCCGCCAATTTTCTGTCTCTCAAGAAACATTGCTGAGATAAGCCGGTTCTGTAAAGGCAACAAATTGGCGGTGACGTTCAAAAACCGCAACACTAAGACAACAATCATTAATTCCTTCACACCGAGGAGGATAGAAAGAACCTGCTTCTGCTTAAAGGCATCCACCACTCTTACGCTGCCATTGAAGTCAAAGATGAGCTCAGCTCAGGATAGAGGGCCTCCCAATCATCAAGGTCACCGAATTTAAAGCCAAGAGGGCACAAGGAAAGTCCTACAACAACTTCGTCGTGGAACTCGACAAGACCTGCCAGCTCAGCGATGTTTGTTCAAGGACACTTGTTGTGAACCAGTAGGTTCACTGAGAGAGACTTAAGTCCAACGATATCGTGCAATGCAGGAATTGTCAACGATTTGGACATGTTGCCACCAACTGTGGATGTCAGTACGTTTGCGTGAAATGCAAGGAGGTGCATGAGCCAGGTCAGTGCAAGCGTACTACCAACACAGGACTGGATGTGTGGTGTGCAAATTGCCAAAAGGAAGTACATCCGGCAAGTTTCAAGAGGTTCCCAGCCCTTTAGGGCAAGCTGACTGAAAGGAACAAGGAAATAGTCGAGAAGAAGGCCCGACATACATTCGCCGCCAAATCCATCTCCATGGCAACCCGCCGAACCGTCAGCTACGCCTCAATGTTTAGTAGCGGACCTTCACCCAAGTCAGCCACGTTCGCTAAGCAACAACCAACAGCAGCCAAAATACTCAAAACGACACCAGCCAGGCCCACCAAACCGACACCAACCTCACCTATCAACCTCAACAACGAGGCACAGTTGATGTTTGGGAGCAACCTTGTTACTCTGATGCAAAAAGCCAAAACTGCAATACTTACCAGCTACGATAGCATGATTGAAGAAGATAAGTCCGTGGCCCTAACCACCTTCATATTCCAAATATGTAACTAAAGAGGCTCCACATCATGACGTGCAACGTAAATTCGTTGTACATCCTGGAAAAGAGGACGTCATTCAAAATGTTCATGAAGAACCATAACCTGGACATCGCCCTCATAAGTGAAACAGATGTAACAAGGCGCAACAACATCGACATCATGGGCGACAAAATCTACCGACAGGATAAGTCCGATGAGCACGTTGGAACAGCACCCGGCACAGCACTGCGGAAGAAATTGCAGAAATAATACACAGCTACAAGGCCAAGAAATCAACAGGCCCAGGCGATGTCTCAAATTATGTCCTGAAGAGGCTCCCACAGACAGTGATGATCTTTCTGGCTATTGTCTTAAACAACAGCTACTTTCCTAGGAAGTGGAAAACGGCCAAGATAGTGGCGATTCCGAAGAAAGGCGATCCGAACCTCATCGACAGCTACAGGCCCATTTCCCTACTCAACAGTCAAAGTAAACTCCTGGAGGAGCTAATACTTAGAAAGTTGAAAAAGTTCTGCAGGGATAATAATATCATCCCAAACATGCAGTTCGGCTTCCGGGAAAAGCATTCAAACCTGCATTCGCTGATGAAACTACACATGACGTCGCCGAAGACCTTAACAGCCATCGTGTCATGCTTTGTTGGATGTCGAAAAAGCATTTGATAGCGTTTGGAATTGATGCACTCATCTATATGCTAAATCTTCTAAATTTTACAGCTCCATTAATAAAAATAATTTTTGCTTTTCTCTCCCACTGAAACTTTTTCGTCCAAATTGGAAGCGCAAAATCCGCCACCAAGAACATCAGAGCAGGAGTCACTCAGGGATCAAAACTAGAACCATTCCTCTTCAACATCATGACGTAGGACCAACCTACCCCAAGGGACTGCGAAAACCTGCTTTACGCCGATGACTCTCTGACATATAGCACATCTATATCAGCAATTAAAGCTGCCCGGAGAGTGGAAACTCACATCCACAAACTATATTCTTACTATAATAAGTGGGGTATCCGGATCAACTCAACTAAGTCAGAGCTGGTCTGAAGAACCGGAGGAAGAGGCCGTTGTTCTGCTGGTAACTGCAGAGCCACATCCATTACTCTACCTGATGGAACCAGACTGGCTGCCCAAAGAAACGCGAAGTATCTAGGGATCAATTTCAATGAGGTGCTTAGATTCAACCCGCACTCACAAGCCGTACTGAAGAAGACCAACTTTGCATTCCACCGACTGCGACTGTACCCTTTGCTGAGGAGAAGGACAGGATTAAGTCAGCCAACAAAACAGGCAGCTGCTGAGACCCGTCATCAACTACGGAAGCCCAGTTTGGTTCACCATCTCGAAGACCGCGATGGAGGATCTCCTAATTTTCGAAAAGAAGATTCTGAGACTCTGCACCGGCTTCACTTTCAACCACCAGCGTCAGAGACATTACATTAACCAGCATCTGTACGAGACCGCCAAGATGACGCCCTTGGACCAATACGTCTTATCGACTGTATTGAAAACGGCTGCAAAAAAAATCTCCAGCACGTTTTCCCTTACTTTTGATAGAATTTCTAGTCTCGAAACCATCTTTTTTTTTACCCAATTTTCATACTACTTCCCAATTGGTAGGTGATTTCTTAAAAATTTACACAATAAGAAAATGCTATTGGCGGCCTTTTGAAATTCATGCTCAGTTTATTGAGTTTTGAAATAAATAACTTAAGCCCTAAGTTCTCGTCAAACTGGGTAAATGACACTTTAAAGTAGAAGAGGACGAGTATAGAATCACTTCTTTTAACTCAACTTTTATTCCAAGGGACTGCTTGGTATTAAGATACGATATCAAAAACCATATAAGCTGCTTCTCACAAACAGTTCTGAAAATCCCCGCTTTAAATTCAAAACCCATTCATTATCCCTCAAGTACTCAATTTCTCTGTCGTTCCAAACAATTGCAAATAAGATAATTGAATTATACATTTTTTATCGATGGCTTTTTCCATTCACATAGGCTGATGATGCGGATGCCTTGCTGCAACAACAGGTGTCTTCATTATACCATGCGACTTGTCCAGCCAAAAATCGAAAAAAAAAAGAAAACACAATGTTTACACAGTATGACACGACTTCGATTCATTGGATTCCAATGCAAACACTATCCAGTTCTGGTCATTCGTTTGCATTTTGCATCATCGATAAGGACCTAGGACCAAGGACCACACAGACATCATCCTCGATGTGGTTGATATCCTCAACGGAAGTAGGAAATTGATGGGCATTGGACAGAAAATATTGTCGGCTTGTCGGCTTTTTTTTTTTCAACACACATGAATTTGTACCGTTCGAAGTCAATCAATTACAATTTGATAAGCAAACAAAAAATGGATACAAAGTCCAGCGCATCTGCAGTCAAAGGCATCGGCATTTATGTATACGTACACACCGATGAACCCAACCCAACGTAAGATAAATCCTTTAAAATTGCCTCTGATTTTTCAAACTTTATTCGGCATGACTTGAAGTGTAACAGTCCTCCTCATTATTATCATCTTGACAGTTCTCGTACGTTTTTAAAATTACAATAAAAACGTGCGAAAATTTATTGGCACGTATCTTGGAGGCCCCTTAAACATTCATCCTACAGCCTATACCTTCTCGCTTCCGTTGTATAGCACTGGTGAGAATAAACAAAGCACTTTGATGGTGTTTTGTGTACTTTGTTTTCACAAAGGCGTGAAGTGAAAATTTAAGTCATCATCCATTGCTCGGGAAAGGACAGAGAGCAGTGTTTTGTGTCACCTGTGGGAGAGGACACCCGACACCACCCTCTCTCTCTCTGAGCTGTGTCATAACTCATACGTAGCCGGGTTAAAACCGGGTAAAGTGCGATAATTCTTGTCAGATGTGGAGTGTTATGTGCCAAACGGAACGAGACCAAAAGTCATATAGCATTACAGAGGGAGAGAGCCGAAGAACAAGTGAATGTTTTTTAATAAAGAAATATTACCGAAACGTGAACTGGCGAATAAATGAAGAGTTTTTATGAAACGTGATGGGTGACGACGTCGGCGGCGGTTTTTGGATACTTTATCAAAAATGGACTAGTATGGAGAGGAAAAGTTAATTTATTTAAAATGGGAACACCTGCAATTTGAAGGAGTTTGAATTCAGGTGGTAATAAAGTACCCAACAGGAGGGAAGTGTCGATTAATATAAAGGTGGAAAAGAAAGAATTCAAATAGATTGTCTGAATTCAAGGCTAAAGCGTCCTCGAAACATAAGAGTTTCAGTGGTTATAAAGGTGGGCATGTAATTAAAAAAATGAATAGGAAGATACAGTAAGATGCCCGTGGCCTAACCCTTCTCCCTCCTCCCCCTTGCGTCCTGCTCACATGGTATAATATAGAGCTAATGAATTTCTGAATTGATAGTACTGGGCCTTTTCCGATTCCCCTCCAAAAAAAGTTCAAATACGTCAAATCGAAGGTCTGGGTTGACATCTCCGATTTGGGAATATGATACAAAAAAGATCGAAAGTGGTTTGGGCTATGTGGCATAGGGCGTCATTTTACATGAGCTGGAGATCCTTTGTCTAAATCCATGAGTTAAGTTAAAAGAACCGGTTTCCTCTGTAGCACCCATCCTTGACAAAAATGTTGTCCCCAGTTTCGCTTTCAAGGAAAAATTGTCCAATGACATGACCACTCTACAATATCCACCAAACTGCCACTCTCTGTGGATGCATTGCTTCTCGACAATAATGTATGCTTTTTTAAGCCCAGGTGCGGAAAATTTGTTTGTCAACTTAACCGCCAAGGTTCTCACCTTGGCACCTCGTCAGAAAATATGGGTGAATTCCTAAAGACAAGTCGTACACAGATTATGCAAAACAAACAATTCCTTAATGTTGACAAACAAATCCCTTCATAGTAGAATATCCTATCCCAAAACTTAGTAGATTGCTTTTTTTCGCAACTACTTATAAGTGATATGGTGCAACTGCCAAAAAACAAATGCGAACATTTAATAGTATTGCAGATGTTATTTGCAATTTTTTGTTTGCTGAGCATAATACTTACCATCTTATATGATTTTTTGATTAGAAAGGTTTTCCAATTCAAGCTTCTCTACGACCCAAACAGGGAAGCGATAGCGACAGGGCCGGATTTCTTTATAATGCCGCCCTGGGCTCTGTTAAAAATGCAGCCGTTTTTATTAATTTATAATTATTTGAAAAGTTAGTGAGATCGTTAACAAAAAATTAACGAATGAAATGAATCAAAAACGTAAGGTTTGAATTCATTTATTGTTTCATGGTAAAAGAATAATCACATAAAACTTTTTTATTAAGAATATAAAACTCAAAGTTGACATACAAGATAGTTACGAATGTTTATAATCGTTTTCGTTTTCAAATGCAAACACGCCTTACTTTCTTTACCGCGTATTAGTTCTTCACAAATCCGACTCGATACGAATGCCCTTCATAGTTGAACGAAAATAGTTTTTGACTCTTTTCAAACATGAAAATGAAGGTTCTGCGCTGCAATTCGTCACCGCTAATGTCATATATACATATTATATCAACGTTTGGGAACTCGGTCTATAAGTCGTTCGTTTTCAAGAGTTTTAATAGCTTGGATGGCGAATCACGTTCTAATTTTTTCTCGGAGCAATACTCGTAGGTAGTGCACTAATTCGAAGGTTCGAAGTCCGTGGTATAAATTGTCCTTAGATGTTCTGACTTCTTACTAATTTACAAATACAGTGATAACTTTAAACTCTCCGTGAATTTCATTTGCTTGGCATCTTCTTCGCAATTCAGAATAAAGATTGTCAAGAATGACGTGGAAAGTGTTGACTCGAAAATTATCCCTTCCTGACAATTGAACATCTACATCTCGTGATTCATCAGTCTGAAACTTTCTCCTTCTTCTAGAAACACTTGTCTGGTACTCTTGACTCTCTGAGATTTCTAACGCTTTCTGTTCATAAACTTCAAATTCCATTCGTGCATCAGCTACTACTTTGATCAGTCCACGATAGTCATCAATCACATCAGTTATGCTGATATCAACCTTTTGCAATCTTTGGCTGACAGCATCGAATCTCGAATGTAAAAAATGCCAAAGAATCTGCATGAATGTTGTTTCCATTCGTTCAAGTTGAATGCGAAGTCCTATTGCTTCTTGCCTCGTGATCGCGTTCTCAGTGATATCTTCTTCAATGGTAATTAGAGTTTCAATTATCCCACCATAGTACTTGTTGAGCACCTTTACTCCTTCGTGACGACCTGACCACCTTGTTGCTGACAGTGATTTCAAAGCAATCTTCTTTCCTGGATGAGTTTGTAGAACTTCCCAGCGATATGCAGATGCAGTAAAATAATTGTACAATGGTTGGACTGTGTTGAAATAAGATGCTGCTTCGGGGGTACTTTCGACTGCGTGAATCCCGACCAAATTCATCGAATGACCATAGCATAAGGAGCATGCTCTGCAAGATCGTTGATTTCTTTGACTCTTGCCTGTAAGCTTGAATAAATGCCTGACACATTGTTCGTGTTATCTTACGACTGACTTCGACAATTTTGAATATCAAGGTCGAAGCATTCAAGAACAGGTATTACAGCCATCAACAAATCTTTTGCTTTGTGTCCAGTGCTTTCAATGAACATGAGAAACCTTTCAATAGATGTGCCATCTTTTTGCACTTGACTTGATCGGAAATCGAATAATAGCAGCAGACAGCTGAGAGAGTGAGAGACGATGGGCAACAGAAAAAATTGCCACAGAAGACGAGTATCGTTGACGACGAATGTATCAGAGCGTTTTATTCTTCGTATACTAAGGCGCGTGATTTTAATTTATATAATTAACCACTGTTATACAATTACCGAGTTGGATTCGGGAAGATGTAGATAATTAACTGCAAATGAATAATGCTAAGATAATCGGAATTTCGGAAATTTACAGTATGTGATGTGTTTCAGGCGTATGTAACACCTTTGTCCGAAAATTTTTCTTAAAAGAATCTTTGACTGTAGTTTCAAATTTTGCCGCCCCCAGAATTTGCCGCCCTGTGCCCAAGCACCAAGGAGCACCTAGTGTAAATCCAGGGTTGAATAGCGAAGTGGTCTTCCATTCCTGGGTCAATTGGTCCTTGTAAGTGAATAATAAGATATCATTATGCGGAATTCTCTTCAGAATAGTGCGTGAAATGTTGAGTTGTTGAGATATCGATGGCAAGTTGATTTTCGTGGGTTGAGTCGCACACTTGCGTCTAAACCAGCTACGTTTTCATAGGTGACCACAATACGGGAGACTCTAAATGCTTTCCATTACCATAGCCGTCTAACAAACTTTTTGCACAAACTTGCACAAATTGGTTCACTTCTTCAACATTTTTTTCAAACGCACTGCTAGCTATACATCACTCACTTAAAGGTGGTTCAACACTATGCCGAAAGATGCCGATCGGTCTATAGACGGGTGGACCTTTCAGGCCATCATATTTGAGTCGGCAAGACGTCCATATTGGTTTTATTATGTTGTCGTGTCGAACCAACGCATTTTTGAGCATTTTTTTTTTATCAACGTTGCTGTGCTAAATTTGAAACTTTATCCAGGGTTTATCCAGGTTTCCTTGATCAACAGTGTTTTTGAGCTGTGTATTTGCCCTGGGTTTGCCCTCAACTCGGCCTAGGTTTTTGCTGAGGCGAGTTTAGGTAACGAACAGAGCTGTCAAATGGCATGTTCAAATGACAAGGATGGGTGGTGATTTTGTGGTAAAGCCTTTTTTGAGGTCTGGAAAAGCAAAGTTTTTTGACAATTCATACGGTTGTTAAGGAAACCAGGGTATACTCTGGGTAAAGTGCAGCGAATGAACCTTTTATTCTGTTTAAATTAGGGTTGACCTTTCGGCAAGTGGGTAAGGCCGATTCACTTTAATTTGGATTTTGCCGTTTGGTGCCGTTCGGCAAAGTGTAGACGCACCTTAAAGAAGAAGATTTCACTATTTCCCAACGTTGTTCAAGTGTAAATCAACTCATTTCACATCTTTGACATTCTGAAAAATTTGGAGTGGGAAACAGCATTTGAGGGGTAAAAGAGACAAGTGTAGTTCTTGTTCGTTCATTAAGCACGTCTTTTTTGAATGAAAAAACACAAAGTGTAACTCGTGTTGGTTCGTTTGCAACGAAATCATTTAGTCATATCTGCAGAAAAGGTTTCCTATTACTGAGTCTAAAACGCGCTTACTTTATTCAAGGGAACATGTGCACTCGTCAATTTAAAACGAGCTTACTGCTGTCGTTTGAGTTGAAGTTCTCAAGGTGTGGCCTGACTTCACGTGAATTTTAAGCTGCTATTAGTTTTGTCTTGGAAAAGAAATGTCTATATGTATAGTTTTACTTTTTTATCTCACAGTTGAAAATATGATGCCGCGTATTTCAATGACAAAGGTAATAACAGCAACACGAGAATTATGGCGGCATTATGAGATTTTCAACTCAAACAACTGCAGTAAGCTCGCTTCAGATTGATGAATTCACATGTTACATTGATTAGAGAACGTGTTTTAGACGAAAGCACAAATGCACATGCTCTTTAGAGTAAAGGAATAATATGAGATTGATGTCGTTTGATAGGATTTTACAATCTCTGTTTTAAATGCATGTTTTACATATCTATACGTTTACAGGTCTAACTTTAGCTTTAGACTCCAAAAGTTTATAATGGGTGTTTTTTCTAGAGGTTGGGTTTTTGAATTGGCAGCACTTTTTCTAGTGATAGCCATTTTTACATTTGGCGGTATATTTGTGGTCCATACGTTACGCCATTTTACAAAAAAAAAAACGAAACTTCAGAACAATCACTAACAGATCGCTACAGCCGATTCACCCGGACCAAGTTGCTCGAAAAGTGGTCGGTCGAAAATTGGACTGACCGATTACGCTTCATTTAAGCCAGTCGTGGGGCCCGTATACACAAAATCGTTTTTAAACACTAGTGGCATGAGAATATGTTTAGTTCAACACTATTTCTAACGTAAATTTTATTCATATTGAAAACTTCTAAACAAACTCCCTTTACTTCGAAATTTTACCATCTCCAAAAATCTCAGTGCTTGACTTAAGTTTGCTCAAAAACTCAATCCTGAGTCAGTCACAAAAACTCCCAAGTTAAAAGCGACCCTATTTCCCCCATAAAAATAATCATAAAACTCATCTCATCACAGACATCAGGATGCTCGATGACAAACACACCCAGCAATAATCAGTCCATGTTTTGCAACTACCAATTTCCAGATTTATTTTATTTCATTTCGTTATCTATATATTTTTATGCCCAACCGAACAACAAGGAAACAGCATAATAAGGACAATAGCTTTATTATACCGTATTACTTTTATGGATTTAATTTCCAATGTCCTGCTGCCGACACGGGCTATCACTGTTGGTTAGCCGAGTCGTATACTCTAAGTAGACTGAGTGAGTGAGTGCGTTTAAAAAGGGACATGGAGTATGGTCAAACCATGTCCTTTCTAATTTCCTTGAATGTTGTACAATGTCCGAGTGTAGACCCGTATCCTGATCTTCCTGCAAACAATTGTGCAAAAAGGACATGATTTTTCCACAATTGTCAGCATTTTTGTTCTGGGTGTCGTCGTCGGTCGTCTGTTTGGTGTCGAGAGTTGTACGTTTTTATGATTATCCTTTTTATCGAAAAAGAAAAGGACGAATGTTTGCAACTAAACGGATATGTCCAGCCAGCGAAGATATGTACATGGGAGTATTGTTGTAGGCGGACGTTAACATAATTTATGTGGTTACTTGCCGGATGCCATGAGGAGTGATAGTTTCACTTGAACGCATTGAAAGGACATTCTTGATAGTTGGCTTTCGGTAGATTAACATGTGGTGGAGTGATTGTGGAGAAGATTAGTTATAGTGTCCACAAGTGGGGGCATTACTTTTACCAAACACCAAATCCAACTTCATCAGCGAATTTGGAAAACCAATCTGCTTACCCCATTTGAATATAGAATCTTAATCAGGCTCACCCTCTTTGCATATATTCACACCCTTCCTCTGATGGGTTTATTATTTCATTCAATATTTTAGCATCTCTTTTGCTTCTTAAACAGCAACCAATTTGCCACCTTTGCCGTAAAATCAATGAAAACATCCTCCGTTGAGTCTTGAATGACTCAATAAAATAATATTTTGCCATTTCTTGAATACCCTCAGCAAATCCTCCTCCCACCCTCTTAGTGTCTCTTCATCGTTAAGTGGCATCCCAGGGACTTAACAATGGCGCCCAACTTTTGCATTTTCACACCTTTCATCACCTTTTTGTGAATGGCTTTTATAGGAAAGCAGCAGCACAACAAAAAAAATCCAATATCATAGAATGGCTCTTAGGTAAAAAGGATCCCACAGAAAGGTGTGTGTGTGTGTAAGTATCTCAAAGATAAATAAATATCTAGGTATTAAGAAGCAAATTTACTATGGATTACGGCGGGATTATGGTTGGCTGACATGACTTTGACGAAATTTTTCTTTGGCTGTGGTTGGTTTTTATTCCACGACGATGATTTGACTTTTGGCAATAAAGGACTCAATCTCTAAGATGATGACGGTGAGCATTTATTCAGCTTAAGGATCTCATTTATTTTGTTTTTAGTTTCGATTGTTACACCGGTGTTTCGAAGATCCAATCGATTCAACACTTTGTTGAAGCCAACTATTTTGCAAACCTTTTGTCCGAAGCTCTGAAAGTATATGAAAAGTGTTGGTGGACATTTTTTTGATTTGAAGACAACAAACCTCTTCCAAGATATTATTCGATATGTTTAAGTTGAGAATGGTGTCGTTTTGCACAATTAACTGCATCAAAAGCTTGGTAATTGTTGTTGTCATGGAACATCCACTCACATCCAAGTCATTAAGAGGTAAGTACTGAACAGCGGAGAATATAGCAGCTGCTCCATCGCTCTCAATCGGGTTCAGTCTAAGGACTAGCCTCTCCAAAGTCTTTCCTTGAAGAGCTTGGCTTAGAATGTAGGCACCTTCAGAAGCTGAAAGAGTGAAAGTGGTATTGTTAACAAATTATTTCTAAAATTGCGCCGACGCGAAAAGCGTTTAAATGCGAGAAAAATGTTAATATATAATCGTGCGTACATAAATTAGCGACACTTGCTAGTTTGTTCACAGTAAGGGCCTGCGCAAACCAGCGCGGTTGGTGCGTGCAATGCGATCGCTGTCAAAATGAAACACATATAACTTAACGCAAGGTTATGGAAAGTTTGACCTTGAACTGAATTTCACACGGAACCAAAAAAGTTATTGACTTACATACAGCATGTGATTGAGTTCTTAACGCAGGTAAGAAAAGGTAAATGGGCTAAGAATTGATTTCAAGAAATTTTTCATTTCACTTACTCAATACCAACACCGCCTTCGAGCTCCTTTCAAATGAAGCAAATACTAGTAATCGTATCATAAGCAGATGTCACCAAAAAATAGAAAATGGTGTAAGTATTCCATCAGCTGGAAAGGGAGTGCCTGATTTTAAAAACAAATAAAAAGGGTGACGCAACATAGCTTGGTGATCCTTGTGATCGAAGCAGGTTTCCGTTTTCGTGAAAGACGCTAATCATGGAAAAACAATTATTGAATGCTTCTAAGACTCGAACCGTGAACTGTTACCTAACCACCGGACATGCTAACCACTTATCCACGAGAAACGTATAAGATCCTGTTTGAAAGTGTAAATAGAAGAGTGTGTTAAAAGATCTTCCAATAAGAATTCTCATTTCGAAGACACCTCTACTTTGCCAGTTGTAACTCAAGCTGTCACTATTCTTCAAGTGATAATTTTAAGGTACGCCATAGTTAATGGCGTAGCTTGAAACGATATAACCTTCTATTGCTCATTGAAATTATTAAAATTAGCTGCGAAAATGGTGGACGAACATGGCCACAGTTCGATTAGGCAATTTGCCCTTTGAGGACTACGTCAGCAAGCACAATTTAGGAACTTTTGCAATTTTTAAGTTTGTTCGTCGATATCAAAAATAAGCAAGCTAATTCTTGTGCGACTTTCAAAAAGACATTCAGACCAAAGCCCTAGGGAACTTTCATCAACCATACCTTGGTGATGAATGGAGGGGACTTACAAACTTTTGCCGATTTCTAACGGTTAAGTCTTAGTGAGAAATCACTTTTCATGGCAGTTTAGCTACTGTCGGGAATATGCAAATTACTCACGAAGGGTGATCATTGTGAAAAAACAATTAGATGTTTCTGTGTTTAGAGAATCGAACTCCTAGGAAACACTTAGACATGGTTACCATTATAATACGATGCAAATGATACGATCTTTTCAATCAATATATGAAAACAACATAGCCTTTGTGTGGGATGGAGACGGAGAGTCTGTTTCGGGAGAATTTTCAACATGAATAGGTGTGAAGCAGGATTGCATTCTGAGTGCTTTATTGTTTACTATCTTCATAAATATACTTAGAGCTGTAAAAGGTGGATTTCAATATCGGGCCTGATGTATGCGGATGACACCGTTATTCTTAGCGATACGGTAAACGGTATGCAGCTCACGATGACACGGCTCTCTGAATCCTGTAATCTTTGGAGTTTAAAAGTAAATCTGTAAAAATTCAAAGTGATGATTTTCAGAAATGGGGGAGGATGATACTGCAACTCAGAGAAGTGGAAATTTAACGGCGAGATCGTAGACATTGTAAGAAAATACAAATATCTTGGCTTTTGGATTACATCAAACCTCTGTATGAATGTTCACCTTAATGAAAAAGTTTCAGAAGCAAAAAGAGCAATTTTGTCAATATGGGAACGCTGTATAAGTAACAGGAATGTCTCACATCGCTAAGTTTAAGTTTTAAGAATCGACATCAGTCTCAATGCTTCTTTATGGGGCACAAATATGGGGGTACAACAAATACGAAGCTGTTGAAAAACTCCTTCGCTATTTTTTAAAACGGGTTTTTCGTCATACAAAAAACAACCCAAACTACGTGCTGCATATTGACACCGGAACTCCACCAATGGTTCCTCGCACTTTAGATTTACATTTAAAGTACATATGAGGCTAAGGTCCTAGAGATAGACGATCAGAGACTTCCAAAAACTATTTTGATAAACTCAATTAAAACCAAAAGTGGAGTCTGGGAAGAATGAGAAAAAGTTGCAGCCAATTGTGGAACCAGTTTTCAAGTCACTCTCAGCGACCATCCGTCTTCGATTCGAAAAAAATTTGATCACATGCTATAAAACATAGGGCGTGTTATGTACGATTGATTCGCAAATGAAGCTTCATCGTCGGTGTATAGGTAGCAAATTGAGCGACCACCTTAAGGACAACACTTGCTTCCTCAATTGAGAAAATTAGCACAATTTTCAAAAAATTCAAATCCTTACAATATGAGAGTAAGAGAAGATGTCCTACACTTTTAAGCTATCTGTCCAATTTTGAAGGAAGTTTGCCCTGGGCAAAGAGCTGGGATATATTATTCAACTTAACAAAGACTGCTCTGAGCTATAGAGAATGGGTTATAGAACACAATTTTTAATATTGTAGAAGCCCCTAGACCAAACCGAATAGACTTAGTAAATATAAAATCATACTGAAAAAACTTTTTTGTGAAAATAAATGTCTAACTAAACCAAACTGGTTACCATTAAGCCACAATCACTCCTTTTTACTATTTACTGGCTTCACAAAATTAACACGGCTTATTGTATATGTATTACATAACGGTCTAAATTTCGTTCAGTGTCTTCTGAATTTTGAGTCCAACACGGGGTCAGAGATCGTATATGTACATCAGCATCAAAATGTTTGTTCAGAAAATCAACGCTTTGCTACAAATTCGATTTGGAATGCAAATGTTGCTTGCTTCAAAGGTGAGCTGTCAGCTGTAGCACATCAATAGCGGATAATGTAACTCGCTGACTTACTTATGAAAATTTGTGATCTCAATGGGATCTTCCATCTGCTTACTTGGCACTAACGATCTCAATGCCCAGTGGCGTACGCCATTTTCAAATCAGGAAGTGCATACCAGCCTCCCAGGAATGGATTTTTACACGCCTGAATTTATTTTTGAAAGACGTTTGGCTATTTTTGCAACAATATTCAAAACATTTTCGAATTATGGAAATCAGAAGATTTAGAATACTAGCCCACCTAGCAACTAAGAATTTATTTGTTATTTTGTTCGTATAATACAACCTTTTGAGTGATATGTGATACAAGAAACAAATCATGTGATTCGTGTTCATTCGTTTGAAACGAAAGCACTCACAAAAGCACTACGACAAAAAAAGTAATTGCGTTTCCTACTCATTAATTTGAAATGTGTTATCTTGCAGTCGTTTGAGTTGAAGCCCTAATGATGTTGTTGTTGGTTCGTATTAAACGAAATCACTCAGTCATTTCTGATGGAGAAAGGTTTCCTGTGAGTTAATCTAAAATCTAAAGTGACTGCATTGTTTTTCAGTCAGTGGGCATATTACTTGCTCTTGAAAATGAGAGGGAAAATAATAACCAATGGCTTGCGGTACCCCGCTTCAAATCCTAAGCTTCCGCCTTCAGTGCCTTAACCTTTCAGAGGAAAACTCACAAGCATTATAAATTCTACTCCGCTAGAAATATATTTTGTAATATAAATAAGAATTAATAGCCGATCGAAGCAAAAAGACAAAAAAAAAAAAACTCACTGATTAAATTGTTTGTCAAGTCCAATGTCTTTAATCCTGCAAAAGACTCAACAGTACAAGCGTCCAAGAACTGCTGCAGACCATCATCGTGCATTGCACAGTGAGTTATAGCCAATTTGGTTAAATGCTGACATCCTTTATCAAGAGACCTGGAAATGTATGCCAGCTGATATGGCTCAAGTTTAATGCTATGAAGCCTAAAAAGATTTTCTTATAGTGTCGCTATTCATGGATAGCTGTTTACAAAATAGACATACAAAAATTCTGTTAGTTCATAGCATCGGCTGAGTCCAAGGGCGAAACTGGTTATGTCATTCCGCGAAAATGATGAACAACCCAGATAAAAGTTAGTTCCTATTGTCTTCGTACAGTAAGTTACTCTGAGTTTACTTAGGTCGGGAAGGCTGCTCAATATGAAATCAAGTGGAATGTGGTCTATAAAGGAAAACGTCAGTGTCGTAAGTAAGATTTTTTTTAACTCGTTACCATTCCTCTCCCCCATCGATGGCTGAAGAAACTCAATTTCAAGACTGTTGATATATGGAGCACATATTCCTAGAACCGATTGCACACCCTCTTGGTCATAATCGCAGATATCTGTGTTTTCGAGATATTCCTGCAAATGCTTCTCCATGTAAATGTTGATCCATGGGCGATTTTCAACACCCGATGGCAAGGTTTTCCATCGGTGGTGGTATGATTTTCGCCAAAAGAAGTCGTCCTTAATGTGAGCACTTGAAATCTTTAGAGGAACATTCAAAGCCAAGTTGTTGAGAATGTAGTTTTTGTCGGCTTGTCTTGTAATCTCCTCGAAAAATGGAATTTCTATAAATGAGGGACAAATACTTTAGCCATTTATTAACAGAAAAAAAAGAAGCAGAGTAAATATGATTTTACCAATCCAATTATCGACGATCTTATCCAAGGCAAGTTTTCGAAGTGTTTTCGGTTGAGATGCATCCCAGTTGATGTCAAATGCTTGCAGTTTCGGCTTTGAAACGATAGTTTTTGAAGCTTTGACTGCTTCCGGAGTGTTGAAGTATGCTTTGTAGACATTAATGTCCAACGAACAAGGAAAGTCGAAATTTCCACAGTTCATTGTGTTGCACTTAAACTATGTAACTAGTCGCTGGTTTCTGTGTGCAATTGCTATATTGAGTCATGATTTGTTGACAGAGATAAACAAGTTCTCGTTGTCAAGGATTCCCTCCGCATTACATTCTCGTTCAGGCCAAGGATAAAATATTCTTTGCGCTGTCGCATCGATTTGATATGTAAATTTGTAACCAAAATGATATGACAATAAGGATAAAATATCACAGACAGATAATCGCGGCCTTACGCCATGTAATTATGGTCATAATCGTCTGTAGAAGACAAAAAATTACATTCAGATTGGGGGAAGCTTTGTTAGGTTCTTCTTATGCTAATTTTATGGATGAACGAGATTTCACAAAAAAGATTATTGGGAGGGAAAGCAACAAGTTCTAGAATTTTACGGGATGTGTTTTACCAGTCATAACTAATAAACAATATTACAATATATAATTAGGGCTAGATTTGGAGTCGTTCGTTTAGTTAAGTAGTTTATTCTTTTATAAAGAAAAGATGAAGAAGGAAAGCCCATTAGGCAGTCGAAAGTTTTCCTTGAGTTTATATACTAACTCGTACTTATGAATATTTCATAGTGCATTGTATAATAACGACAATGATTCAGAGATAATGCTATCTCTTGCCCTTAGAGTGATTCACAAATTCGAATATTTATACTATTAGAATTATAAACAAAACTTCTTCCTTCTTTGTAATTTTTTTTTTCGTTTATTGTATTTTGAAGTCTTTTTTCTTGTTTTTTGTATTTTGTAATAATTTTTTTTTTTTAATTTAAGTTTTTTTTGTTTTTTTTTTGTGGTTTTTGTGATTTTTTTGTTTGCCATTGTGCCCACCCCCTATACCCTAAGACTTACACGCTAAACCTGTGTAAGCCAGCCATAGGCGACTCGCTATCTTTATCAAATTAATGTTGTTGCTCTGACAACCACCAGAACATTTTCGACGTTTTAACAACGTCACCACGATCGGAGGAGCTCTTCAGCTTCTCCGCCTACTGCGGTGACGTCTCGGTTGTAAAGGAGCCGTCGTTCCACGGACTTCCGGCAGACGTGGTAGATTAACGGAACCGCCAACCTATCCTGGGGCTAGATTCCGCAAGAGTGAATTTTTATTGTGTTCACAAAAAATTGTGCACACTCTCTAATTTGAATTCCGCAAGGGTGAAGGTGAGTTTTTTTGACAGAAGACGTGTACACTATCCTTCAAATTTATTCACGATCTTTCAGAGCGTGAGTTTTCAGAGGGCCGTG
This sequence comes from Melanostoma mellinum, assembly GCA_914767635.1. Taxonomy (NCBI): domain Eukaryota; kingdom Metazoa; phylum Arthropoda; class Insecta; order Diptera; family Syrphidae; genus Melanostoma; species Melanostoma mellinum. Next base: position 182,004,043 of record OU612060.1, read on the forward strand.
AGTGTGAGTTTTTTATACTCACTCTTGCGGAATCTAGCCCCTGAATAAGCCTTACCATTTCAAAATAGAGGAAAGCCTCCGGTGGGACAAATCCACTGAAGCTCATTTTCTCCATATATTCAGTGTTGGGGTAGTAAGCCTCAAAAATCAGGCCATTGGTTGAGGTCATCGCTCTTGCAGTATGACCACGAGTCAGTTTTATAATGAAGTTGTCGATCCTGTTTATTTGAGCCCCGTTGTAAAGGACCCCATTAGGATAATATCTTCTGTATTCCGACACTGGTGTTCTGTGTAATCCAAGACAGGTACGCAAACACTGTCTCTCAAACACCCGAATCTTTTCCATCTGAGACGCTGTAACGTTGAACCACACGGGGCACCCATAGACAATCATTGGCCTTATGAGGGCCATGCAGCGAATCACCTTCACTCGGCTGTCAAGTTGACTGCTGTGAAACAGTCGCTTTGTCAGAGCAAAAGCTCCTCTAGCCCTGGCCAGAGCTGCATCCTGCATCCATATGTTTGTTAAAATATAGATACTGATCTAGCCAGAGGCTGAAGTATTTGACTACTTACTACTTTGCTTGGCAGTGGGCGGCCATGTAGATCAACGATCACCAGCTTGCGCCATGAGGCCCGAGCCAACGGGGTCCTAAACACAATTGTTTCCGATTTCTGGAAGTTGATTTTCAACTTCCAGTCATCGCAATATTGCTGGATCTTATCGAAGTCACGCTGCAAGAGTATTCTGATGACTTCGATCTTTGGACCTGTTCTGTACGCAATAAGGTCGTCGGCGTACGCTATAGCATGGTGAAGAGAACCAATTAGATCGCCGGTGAAAATGCTAAATAGAATAGGAGAATTCACCGCTCCTTGTTGCAGACCGTTCTGTATTTTAAAAGTTCTGGTAGAAGTTCTATTGCAACTTTTCACAACAAACGTTCTACCATGAAGCATGTCATTCAGAATATATAGTAGTGGTTTACTCATGCCATATCTGATCAACTTATAGAAAAGACCGTCTAACCAAACGGTATCGAAAGCCTTTTCCAAGTCAACCAGACATGCACCCGTACACTGCTTTTTAGCTCTGTTCCATCAAATATCAGATACTAGTTTGGACGCGGCATGTATGGTATAATGACCCGCCTTAAAACCGAATTAATTTTCTGGGGTTGCTCCTGGTCTTCAAGCTGAAATGATGATAGGTCTATTTCTCAAATCGTATAGTTTCAAGACTCAAACTGCAGTGATGTTGCTTCTCGGCTTCACAGCCTAGCTTTGGATCCTGAGTTCTAGTGAATGCCGTAGTTTAATGCTTCCATGCAATGATACCAAGAGAAATAATGGTTGATACGATGTAGCAGATGCCACTAATCTAATTGCTCTAGATACTGAGGATGGATAACAATAAGTAGTGGATACTAAATTCAACAGCGAGGAAGCATTAGACACTTAATTCAGCAGTGAGGAGAACAAAACACTAAATTAAGTAGTTCTGGACCAAGATTGGTCTTTAGTCCTTTAAAATGGAAAGCCAACTCGGGCATCTTTCAATGAGTATGATCTTTTATTATATTCAGAACCCTTCTGAACTTTCACAGTTTTACTAACAAGTTTAATGGCTTTAACGTATTTGGTGCCAACAATTTTAAATTCATTAACGTGTGACTCATGTTGGTTCGTTTAAAACGAAAACACTCATCATTTGCTGTGAAAAAGATAATCGCATTTCCTTCTGCTCAATCTTAAACGAATTTATCACCGTCATTTGAGTTGGAAGCAATATGGTGGAGCTCTTATTGGTTCTTTGAAAACAAAATTACTCAGTCATTTCTGATCAGAAAGGTTTCCAATTATCAATCTAAGTTGAACTAATTGTGGTCGAGGGAATGGAGGGGATCCACAATTTTCTGCCGGAAGTCGATGTCCGTGGTAAAGCATTTTCGCCTCTGTTGTGATTCGAACCACGAACATCTGAGTTATTAGCATACATGCAAAGCATCACACCACTGGTATTCCATTGTCATTGAAATGGAAAGTTAAAATGATTTTATTAATCAATCACACAACATAATAAATAAATAGGGTGGCGCAACAGAGCGAGGAGCTCTTGGGCCTAGCGCATTTCTCACAACCATGCCTTGTGAGGGAATGGAGGGGACCTACAATTTTTCGCCGGTTCCGAACGGCTAATTGAGAATGCGCTTTTCACGGCAATGAATTTACTAACGAAGGACTTGCCAATTCCTCGCGAAAGGCGAAAAACATTTTTTGCATTTTGCCTCTGCTGGGATTCGAACCTCGAACCTCTGGGTTAGCAGGTGGACATGCTAACCATTACGCCACGGGTACCACACAACATGGAGTTAGAAAAATAAAGGCTTAAGACTCGCGGAATCCTGTCAACACTATGAAATTTTCAACTTGAACGACCGAAATAAGCTCATTTTAGATTAACCAATAGGAAATATTCTTCATCAGAAATGACTGACTGATTCGTTTTAGACATCAAGCGGCTAGTAGGGAATTCTCTGACTTAGTTTCCTTTTCTATTTCTTACCGCCAGCATCAACTATATTGAACCAGTGGTAACATTTGACAGCCCTCAACTCGCACAGCAACAACCAAAGGCGAGTTATGGCGACCCAGGTCAACCTCAGGGCTCAAAAATACTCTATTTGACATTTAGAGCAACCAAAGGTTTTTCAAAAAACGCTTTATGGCGACCACAGGGCGACCTCAGGGCTTCAACGAACGAATCTCAGTAACCTGACGTGATAGAGTAATTCTGTCATTCGAATTCAGCATATCTAGAACCTTTAAGTTTGACATTTTTAAATGTTTTATTAAATTTGAATTTTTCTTCCAGTTACTAGCTAGGCTTCAAAACAAGGAATGATCGTGCTTTACAACTTTTGAAGTTAATTATTTCAGTAGTTAGATGTGATAGAGTCAATTTCATTTTATTTGGATTCAGTGGATAGCAAACTATTGGAAAGGCAATGGTTTATTTTTAGGATAAATTTTTTGTATGTTGTAGGCTCAAACGTTGTAAATGCTTGTTTTTTCGATTTTGAAGGTTCAGTGTCTCGAAAACCTAACGTGACAGAGCAATTCAATGATTTTCCAATTTGAATTCAGGGCAAAGAGAAACTTCGGAAAAATAGGTTTGCTTTCTAAGACAAAACATTTGTCGCCTAACAGAGGCTTAAGGCTCGTAAATATCGAATTGCTGATCTCGTCCGTCGTACTATGTGAACGTTTGAACCTGTTCGTCAATAAGCTGATAGGTCTTTATCAGTGTGGCTTCAGACCTGGTTATTCCTCCGTCAATCTTTCATAAGGAATGGTTGTGGAAAAAGCGCTAGGCCTTGGGCTCTGTTGCGCCTTCCTATTTATTTTTATTTATTTATGACAGCGTCTACAGAGACTAACTGAAAGGAGCAAAGACAAGTTTTTGTAAGATGACAATTGGGAACCCAAGCTCTTCCATTGCAAAAAAATTACGGATGTCAGAAAAGGGTTTCAAGGTGATGCGTTGTCATGCAAGTTTATCATCATCATTCCTGAAAAAGATTGTGTAAAACTGGTACTAGCTGGCGTGTGTGGTTTTTCAGAAACCCATCCAATTACATACTCCCATGCCTACGCTGACAAAATTATATATATAATTATATAAATTCTGAAAACGACACCAGTACACAAATCAAGTGACAAATCACTGTTTCTAACCGCTGTTTCCTTGCACTTCGAGAGCAAAAAAGTAGAAAAGCCCTATCTTGTCCAGCTAAGGTGTCACTTTATAAGGCCCTCGTCGCCAGGGTCCCTATGAATGGAGCAGAGACATTAGCTTCGACATGAGGGGATAAGCGCACTTCTTTCGAGAAAAAAATTCTTAGCGTGATCTTTGATCCAGTCTGCATAAATGGAAAATAAAGGCGAAGATTTAAACAAGAGCTATGATGAAATCAGAAGACTTATGGTCCAAAGACTAAAATAGCTGGTTCATGTAGAGCAAATGGGCAACAAAGATCCACCCCAGAAAGCTTTTGAGTCGTACCCTGGAGGACGCTGTAGCAGAAGAAGGCTTAGTTGGAACATACAGGTGGTAGAGGACCTCAACCAACTTGCGCTGCAAAACAGGAGACTGAGCTACCTAATGACTGAGCTACCTAATGACTGAGCTGGCTGATGAGAAGCTTTACAAATGAGCCCCTTGTCCAGCCTGAACTGAAGCGCCACCATAAGAAGAAGTTATGATGACGAAGGTAACTTTGACTAAGAGTACCTCTCATGGAAAGCGCATTTGGAACTTTTACATTTTTAAGGTGAAACTTTCAACTCCTTTAGCGAGTATTTGATGATTTTCTTAATTTTCGTTCTCTGAGCTTCCGATTTGGTACTTTAAACCGAAAACAATGTCAATATGTAGGTCAATTGCCTCAAATAAGCCCGAGTTGAATACCCATAATTTCAATGACAAAAATTCTATCTCAACTTTCATCATTTCTCATAAAACAAATAAAGCACCGTAAAATTACACATAAAAAGTAATAAAAATACGTATACACCACCGTGCGTATCCGCGCAAACGAGAATAAAAAATCAATTCCCACATGCGACACATAAAAAGGGGACTTGTCTAGAATTTTTTATCATTCCTGTTCTTTCTCTCAGCCAAATATAAAAAAAATAAACATCCAATCGAATGATGTGGGAATTGTTTTTATTCAAATATCGGAGACATTTACAAGCGAACATAAAGTAAAAAAAACTTCAGTTTGGATTTGCATAGAGCAATAAAGACGAATCCTTTCCACTTCGACTATCGTACCCCGGATAGGAGGGATACCTCACTCCCTGCCAGCAACTGGTCATAATTTTGTCGAATAAAATTGATAAATCATAACTTTTTATGATAATTTCCAAAACGGATCGTAAAGCCAAGCACAAGCCAATGCTCCAAGCTCCACCAATCGATTAACATAAATGATAAACAAGATGCGAAATTTTGTCACAAATTGTATTTACATATCCTGCGAGCGCAGTTAAAAAGTTTGAATCCTTTTTTGTGTTGAGGCCCCACACATAACAATATTGATTGTTACAGTTTCGTAGACGAAGAGCAAGGTTTAATTACGATTTGTCGTCCAAGCAGCAGCAGGCCACAAAATGTCCTTCCGCAATTAAAAATTAAATAAAACTTTTCGAAAGTGATTTGCTGAGTTGAAATTCAGAACTTCATGATTTGGGTAGCATCCTGTTTGGTTTTTGTTTTTGTTTTTGTTTTTTTTTTTTTTTGTAAAGAATTTTTCAATTTGGCTTGATTTATATCCGTTTTCCTTTTTATTATTTTTAAGCAAAGAATGGGGCGATTTCGAAAACAGAAGAAGAAAAGAAACCGAAATTGACCATTTTCCTGTCCGGAAAATTCCAATAAAATAAAAGTAAATTGAATGCGACAATGAGTTCGGTGGAATTGAAGGTAGGTACTTACTTACACTGACAGTCAGATAATAAGCACAATGGAAATGAATAGAATGTGCCTGCCCGTCCAAAGCGTTTCGGATAAACTGTCTTTCCCTGTCAGCAGGCAGATTTCGATTTTAGAACACAAAAGAACTAACAAGGAAAAACAAACTGAATGAAAATACACAGGACACAGTTGAGGTTTTCTTTATTAAATCGAACCAACACCATGTCCCAGTCGCAATTGAGGGATGTTCGAGCAACTGCGGAGACCACAAATGGCTGGAATATTTAAATCAACTGAGTTTATAAATATTCAGCTTTCGGTGGTTGGCGTTGGCGGTATTGGTGTTGCGAGCAGGGGCTATTGATTCTGGTATGGGGCATTGAAGATATTTATTTTTGCCGAATTCTGTTGACATTTGAATGAAATTTTGTTGCTGAATCGAATTTATATTGGAAAACATTGAAACTTGAGTCCCAAAAAAAAAAAGAAGGCAGGACAAAATTATTGAAATCAAGTTGAATTTGCTTTACTTTGTAAAATTGGGTAGCTAAGGAATTAAAATTTTAAACTTAAATTTGGACTAAAAAAACTGTATTTTTTCTTGTAGACTATGAGTGACGCTGCGAAAGAAATTGAGAAGAACCTTAAATGCCACTGGGCGGCAAGGAAGGACGAAACGACTCTATTAATAGAAAATGGTAAATACAGCTAACCATAACTGCACTTAAGGGTTTTATGAATAGTATACTGTAGGCAGCAACAGACAAGGAACAATCCAAAACCGGGAGGTTTGTCAACGCAACGCAATCTGAGGTGAATATTTTAAGTGAAAGAGATGTGATGCCTTCGAGATCACGATGCTCATAACGCCAGACAAAGAAAGATGAAGAAAAGTGAAGCAAAAATACTCTACACAACCAGTGCCCTATTTCACCAACTCACAAATTTTTAATTACAAGCGTTTTTTAACAAAGTTTGTGGGTTTTTGTAAAAGTGTTACTTCACCAAACTTTGTTAATTACAATATTGCAGTTGTATTTTACAAAAGGAAATTTGTGGAAAAATTTCCTTTTCGGTTTCACCAATACAAAATTAAAGTTGTACTTTACAAGTAACAAACTTGTTAATATAACACTAATTTGTGAGTTTTCATTTCACCAACGAAAATAGACTAACAAATTTTGTTGAATTTGTAAAAATATTCTACAGGTGAAGGTAGACGAGTAATTTCTGTAACAAATTTGTGATTCCTTACTTTCATTACAAAAATGTCCTTGCGACGAAGATTTAGAGCAGCTCTAACAGGCAAAGTGATGATATTTTGATAGTGAAAAAAAAATATCGCCTGTGTATAAACTATGATATATTTGAGTTATTTCATTTTAGTGAAAAATTTCGACTCAGTCGATGCAAGACAGAGGGAATAATTTTAATTATTGAACCGCAAATAGCCCACTCGGGCGAAAAAAAAACTGTGCACACCAAGGCAGCTGTTTCTAACCGTTTTGCGTTGGCAAGAGAATGGAGGACAATACCATGGAGTTGACGACATGCATGGGATATCTAATTCAACAGTTTGCGGATTCATTTATAGAGTTTAATGTTCAAAATTGTTATTAATGCTGGCCTAACGAACATCGATATTTCCAGTCTTTATTGATGAGAAGCGCTTGAGACTGCAAGGAATTAAAAATGTTTTCCATTCTCTTACTTTGTCTGAATGTGTCAAATAATCGGAAAAATTTCCGAACAATATATCTTTTTTGTCTCTTGCCAAAGAGTATGCAAATATTATATTTTCCTTGTTCATTTTGATGTCCATGCAGTACAACGTTCAACAATATTGTGAAAAAACTGTTATAAATAACAAGTTATACTTGATACCTGTGAAACAGGAATTTTGAGCACTTGTGGCCTACAATTCATTTTTCTACAACTTTATTAGAATCGATCACATGTTTGTGAAATAAGATCTTGCAATTGGTGAAACAAAAAATAGGTTTATAAATTTGTAGTTGTAGATTACAAGTACAAATTTGTGGTTATAACTTTCATTTTGGTGAAATTGGGCACAGAGGTCTTGAAAAGTTTGTGTATTTTTCTTAAAATTTAGGGTATGGTGTTTGGATTGCGAGAGCTTCCTTCGAGAAACAGGTATTCAAGGTGTGAATTAAAAAACACAGGAAACAAGTTCCTTAAATTCTTTTAAAATCGATGTTATTCTCCTTACGAGACAGACTAATCAGACCCAGCCCCCACTTAAAGACGTCAACATTCATCCCTTTCCAAACGAAGTCAAACATCTCGGAGCAATCGTCGATACAAGCTTCTTAGATCCAATAATGTCGAGGTCCAAATTGCTATGGCACTGTCAGTGTCCTGGAAATATAGGACAGCCACTTGTACGACAAGGCTTATCACCGAAAAAGGGCCTTTTAGATCTTAACTGCTATGATAAAACTAATAATTTCCTATGAGTCAGTTTTCTTATTTAACAAGCACCTTCCGTTCACCACATTTCAGAGATCAGTATTTCTCAGCTGTAAAGGGTCCCAGAACTCCAAGGGATACTTCGATGCACTGCAGCATCTTCCTCCACTTGATACCTTCATCATGGGTTGTATTATCAAGTTCATTTCCCGTTTAAAGAGATGTGGTCCCTGGCACAATTTGCACTGGAACTTTGAGAAACTTGCAAGCAGCATATCTTTTGACTCGTGTCTAATGAATATACTGCACAAAACGATGAAACGCCCAAATTGCGTCAAATATACAAGGTCAATATTTTGAAGGTGTCAGGACTGGTCCACTATACAATCTGACCCAGGAAGGGATTGGATTATTGGATCTTCACAGATGGTCCCAAGAGCGCTGATAGATTTGACGCTGGCCTTTGTGAAGAGTAAAGAAATACTGCAGCACGCCTCATTGGGCACATACGCTATACGCATCAATCTTCCAAACAGAGACGTACGATATCCAAATGGCTATAAGTTATGTTACGAAGAATGATGGGATGGGAAAAAGTATTTTTGTCTGCAGTGACAACCAAGCTGCACAAAAGGCTCTATTCAAACCCCTAACTTCTTCGAGAGTGAGCCATGAAAGTTAAATCTCTCTGAATGCGGTCGTAAGAATAAATTTCTTCAATCTCGTTTGACTTCCAATTCAACATAGCATAACTGGAAATGATATTTATGCCGATTGACTTCCAAGGAAAAGATCTCCGACAGTTTTCTCAGGGCCTTAAGAAAAGCTTGGCCTGCCGCGGTCCTCAGTGAGCGCTTCAATCAACGATTGGATCTGTCAAGAGCCTGCAACATTTCTGGTCTCTCATAGCAGAAAAAACTGTAGAGAGCTTATTGGCGTTGCCACGGATCACTTATCTTTTACCAATCATATGAGCGTGTTTGACTTAAGTTATACGACACTCTGTGAATCCTGTGGAGAGGATGTCGACATTGCAGAGCACTTCCTCTGTGAATGTCCAGCATTTTCTTGAATCAGATTGCAGATACTCGGAGCAGACATGGTGAGAACTGGAAACCTATGCTTCTTATCATGGCAGCATTTCTGGCTTTTCTACGAACCTCTAAGAAGCTTTTGCTTGCATTTCACATGATAACGAAGGGGCTAGTAACGTTTGCCCCAAAACACAATCCCCTAACGAAAATCCCCTAACGCAAAATCCCCAAACGAAAGTCCCCAACTCCCAAAATCCCCAAAGAGAGAATCTACAAACCCAATATATATATTAGGTTTATGTATTACAGCAAATGTAATCCAAAAAATTAAAAAAAACGAAAAAAAAACTTTAAAAAAACAAAAAATTTAAAAAAGTCGTTTTTGTAATTTTTGGTTTTCTCAAAAACTACAGGTTATTTTGACATCCGGTTTCTTGTGTTTGATCAAAAATAAATAAGAGCATTGAAAATAATTACTAACTACGTAATTATGTAAAATTTTGAAAAAAAAATGGTTTGAAAAAAAAAAATTATGTTTTTTTTTCAAAATTTTGACTTTAAAAATTAATATTTCAAAAACTATTCATTTGAACAACTTATTTTAAAATTTAAATAAATGTATAGGTTTTTGGCTTTTCAAAATGCTATAGCACGACTCTGTAGGTATTACTGTTCTTTTAAAATAATTTTTTTCCCATTTTTAGTGATTTTTTTCTTAAATTGCCCCTCCCGCCTAAACGGGGGAAAATGTGCCCCCCCCCCCTCCCATACGATTTTTTGCTTGTCTAGGTCCAACCTACACACCCTATCTTTTTGTCACACCTTATGCGAATCACCCTGTATAATGCTTGTAACGATTATTAAAATAAAAATACATTTTCGAAATCATTAACAAAATCGTTATCATTTATTAATTACAAGAACAACGAAAGAGAGAGATTTTTCTGAAAACTAAATGCACATAATTTATATGTACTCTGGGAATTTGCAGATTTCGTGGGGATTTTGACAAAAAAGATTGTTTAGGTGTGGATTTCATCAATGTACATTATCTCAATGGCGATATTAGCTAGGTGGATAAAAATTTTTGGGGATTTTTTTTCTTGGAGATTCTGTACGACACTCGTTTTTAGCTTTTCTCTTTGTATCGAGCTTCAGAAATCTTGCTTTTCGGTCGGACAACCTCGTATATTCTTTTTTGTGTTCGCTGAAATCCTTGATCGGAAAACTGTCTTCATTTGCCTGAAACTTTTTGTGTGTCTCATTTTGTCTTCAAGAGCTTATAGCTGATCATTGGAAATTGGCTTTTTCGCTTTTGGAACCACTTTTGGGAATATGGGTTGATACTGTTCTTAAACAAAAGGGTTTGTCAAGTTTGAAAGAAGATAAAAAAAAGAATGCGATTGGAAAAGATTGGCATTCTCCACAGACCATTAACGGTTCTTATTATTACCGAATTCCATGAACATAACAGACAAAAAATGAATAAAAAGATTTTTCTATAAAACGATAGTTTCAACATTATGCTGACTGCTAAATGCTCTTCGTTCCTTGGACAAGATTGAAATTTTTCAAAACGATTTCAAAAATATTATCATTGCAGTGGTATGGTCAGGACTCGAAGATACCGTACATACACAAGTAAATGGAAATTAAAGTACCAATTTTAGCCTTTCAATTTTCTTCTCATGCTATTCTAGTCTCCTTTCATTTCGGCAGCCCGGTTAAGCTTTCCAAAGACCAATAGTTTGGATGCCTTTAAGAAAAAAGCGATTGATACATCAATATTTTTTGCTGTATCAAATGTATGAGAATTTATCATACATTGTAGACACATAATGTATGACAAAATTCTGTGAAACAGAATTTATACTGGCAATATTCCAGTCGAATTAATCAATCAATGACAGCAGTCATACAACATTTTTGTGAAACAGTATTTTGTAAAATAAATTTTGAAATCATACATTGTATGTGATGTATGATCTGTGAAATAGGCCCCTGAGTATTAAGTCCAGACATGTAATCAAAATTGAGCCAAGAAGCCGATAAGTCACTCCACCGCAGTTTAAGTCCAAAATTTGGGACTTTAGATCTCGACTTAGGATCGCCTCAGCTCAATACCAGAACCAAGCATCGAGACTTTCCTTACCATCACTGCTTCGGCTTTGTGATTTTCACAACAAGGTTTCTAGAATTTTTAGATAGTTCCACCTCGCAACCTTTTGTAATGATTTGGTAATCTTTAAGCTTCTTGAAGGAAACCGAAAATATTTTGAACTGTTCAAATCACTGCATTCGTAGCTGTGGTGATGGTTTTCCAGCGATGGTTTTTCATGTACGAAATAAATTGGTTCCATTTTTTTTAACTTCTGCAATTAAAGAATTTTTTAAAAACGCTTGAATTTTCGTTTTTTTCTTCTTTTTTTAAACATCGTTTTGATTTTATTTTGAAACAAAATTTAAGTATTTTATTCAATCTTTTGAAGACTTTAAACATTCTCAATTAATAAACAGTTTTTGAAAAATTTTTGTAAAAATATTCAAAACTCCGCCTTTGGTACATCAATTGCGGCAACACTTCGGAAAAGGTGCGTCCGTCTGCACAGCAGAACTTTTTACTGTATCATTTGAAAAGTGAACAAAAAGAAACCGGTCGTAGTTTAAACAAAGAAATTCCTTACTTGAGAAAAATTTCTGATAAATTTCATCAAAATCGGTTGAGTAGTTCTCGAGAAATTTTTTCCACTGAAAGATTGTTACTAGAAAAACTACTGTTACTACTCACGTACCACCGTGTTAGAAAACAAAAATATTCCATTTTTTTAAGTCCTGAAAACCACGTAAACTCCTCCAGTTATTTGCTTCACACTAAAAATCCGTCCGTGCAGAACCCTACAATTGTGCAATTGTTAGCAACATAAGCTCTTAATACTCAAAAGCACGCAACTATGATGATAAAAGGGTTAAGTTATTGAGTATTCATATTCATTTTATATTACCATAATTAATTTTAACAAATAAAATTTTCTTAAAGTTTTATTTCTGTAACATAATCCTTTTAATACCTCGCTCAAAAACATGGGTTTTTCGTTCTTAAATACGACCGTGGCTAGGGTGCTAGTTCCAACTAAATAGTAAGAAAAAACATGGGGTATTGTATTTTTTCAAATGTTTACAAAGCATTCAAAGTTTTTTCAAAATTTTCAGAAATGAAAACTAAACTAACAGCGGTTATTTCATAAAATTATATCTTTAACAAACCTTGAAAATAATAATTCAAACTCAGAACATCCCCCAACAATGATGAAAGAGCTGTTGGTAATAATATCTGTGAATCCGTAACGTTTATTTTTCCCCAGCCATGTTTAGCCCGAAGGACTCATGGGGCTACTTCCCTCATGTACTGCTATTCCAAAAGAGGGTAATGAAGAGTTTATTTTATTTTCTTGCAGTAATTTATGTATTATTAACGGTGTATGATTTTCATTATATTATCTTCTTGGAATTAAAACCAAACAATCATTCCACTTTGCATTGTGTACCTCATTATTGTGGTTGTCCTTATTGCGAGGGTTTATTTTATGGTTTGAAAATGCTTCAGTTATGCTGCAGAATCTCTTCTTGGCGTAAAATGTTTTGATATTGTTTTCAGAGCAATTGAAACAACACTTTTAGAAGAAGCTATGCAATAGAAAAGGTGTAGTTCAAAGAAAGAATTATTTTTGTGATGAGCATTCCTTAGTTTAATTGGTAAGTGTTTTTGAGTAGCTAGTAAGTGGCTAACGAGCTTTCCTATGATCAAAGAGACGGTCAATAAAAAAATTTCATAAATAAATTATAAATGCAAAATAAATTTTTAAGTGATCTAACGTTGACATCAAATCCTAGAATAAAAATAAATAAATATTGTGGCGCAACAAAGGACCTCGGGTCCTTAAACATTTCACAGCAATAAAATTTTATGTCGTTACCGACCAAACAGCTTAGTGAGAAGGCGCTTTGCACGATAGTGTTGCTACTCTCGGAAGACTTGCAATGTAATGTAATATTTATTGGTTCCAAATAATCTTCTCCTAATGACTCATATGCAGGCGATCGTCAGCTTAGCCAAAATCAGCATTCAAATACTGTAATTTTGAGGCGACCGTCGGATCACTTAATGGCTGCACTTACACCTAATCAATAGAGATTCAAGAGACAAGACAACCCACCTGGGAAGCCTATCCGAGTCCGTCAACAAAGTAACTTGCGATTATTGGTACTATAAGGCAAGTTTTGCAGTAGTGCATACTGTGTACTGTGTACTGCGTACTGTGTTCTATGTAAACCGTTTAGGAAAACTTATGTTTTGAAGTAGTTTATGTACCTCTAAGGAAAACTTTCAAGCATTACAATCCCAAGGCAGGGCAGTGTAAAAACTCCAAAAAGTGTGTGAATTGATAGTGTAAAAATAAGTTATGGTATCAAAACCAACGAAAGAGCCTGTAAAAAGTGGCTTTCAAAAAACAAACGGGTGTACGGAATTGTTTCAAACATAAAAACAGAGCAGTAGTTTTTCGAATTCTCCAGAGTCATAAATTTATCTTTTTGCTTTGGTCCAGCTGGGTATTTCTCATACAACAGTTGGATTTATGACAAATTTTATTCAAAATGGCTCTGAAAAAATTAATACAATGGAACATGTGAAATTAATTAAGTGTTAACAGAAAAGCTGAGTTTTTCTCTGCTTAAATTGCATAAAATAAAATCTACAATACACTAGAGCTTGGTTGTACTATCCTGTCGTGAACACTTCTTTATTCAATGAAGAAATTTCATCAGCCTGCAGTTTAACTATACAGACTTAAAAAAGGGGGCTGAAGTGTTTATGCTCAAAGTGGCTTTGCTCCCCCTCTAAACGGCACAATAGTTTCTTTTGAAATCATCAAACCTGGAATTGGAAATTCAACTATAAAATGATTGTTTCTAGTCTCTAAGAGACGTTCTTTGCATTCTTGCGTGATGTTGTATTATTAGAAATCTCTAAAAACAAAGGGGCTCTCATGTTGTGACTAGGCAAACCTATGCCCCTGTTCTGTAATTATATCGATCGAGAAACAGTGAAAACCGAAACGAAATCCTACTAAATTCATAGAGTTTCGTTCCATTTTCCACCGTTTATCGCCGGCTTTTATCGAGATGATAGTTACAGAACAAGGGCACTGAAGTCTAGGCTTCTTATAAACAAATTGAGTTCTGAGCTTAACTTTAATCACGAGTTATTCTTTGCTTAAGTTGTTAATTTACTTAGCCAAAATGTCAAATGAAAAGCCTACCTTAAACATTTAACAAACATATTTTATAAACATTATTCAAATCACCTACTGATAAGTTATTTGGAACGTTCTATTGCACGTCCGAATATGGTGAAACCGATATCCAAGCGAATGTGAAGTGAACGACACTTCACACATGTTCAAAAGTAATACCGCCACTTTGTCTTTGTCATCAGTTTCAGTGAAGAGTGGGCCATCTAGTGGTTTCTTTTTTTAAATCATAAGTTGATTTGACACTGACTGCTGTTTTCGCTCCAAATCCTGATTATCATTGTAATATGGAACGAAGGTATCGCTTTTTGCTTGAACAAAGTTGGCAAATATTGAAAACTTATTTCACAAATTTGTTCTCTGTAGCCTAAACAGTGCTTTTTGAAAAGAAGTTTCGACTGAAATTAAGCACTCCCGCCGCATATGCTTTACGCATGTTTGTGCAAAATTTTTCTTGCGACTGACGCAACGATTCGAAAAAAAATTAGTGTGAAGGATTTTATCTTAAAGGTCTTTCTTATGATGTAAAATAATTTTTGAAAAAGCATAAGAACGGTACCATCCACAGTATTTGAAATTTTTTTAAATAATTTTTTAAGAAAAATTTTATTTTTTTTTTTGAATATTTTTGAAAAAATGATTTTGATTTTCTTAAAACTTTTTGTAGAAACATTTTCTGGCACGATCTTAAGATTTGCATACTTGATTTTTAAAAACCAAATTTTATAAAAAAAAAGTGAAAATTCAAAAACAGGTTCTAAGAAAAAACTGCTCTAACGATTTTCATTAAATTTTTCAGTTCTTATATGTATTATGAAATGCATTAAAGTAGAGTGTTTAGATCTTCAATAGGAACCTCCAGAATACTTTATTAAACTATTTTCGATATTTTTTGCGATTTAATTTAATTTACATTATTAATGTGTTGTTGGCAACCCTATACCACGAAACCTTTTACTCAGGCTCAAGACTTTTATATTATACAAAGCACACAATACCAAGTTCATGCGACCCAGTCGTGTCCATTTCCTAGCATTACTTAGCTCATGCAGTCAAAGGTGAAAAGTGGTACTAAACTTTAGAGCTCGTTCAGATGAAACCAAATATAATGGGGTGCGTAGCCGAAATCAGGGTAGTCAGTCTCGTTTTTAACAGCATATTTTTAGACCATGACTTAGCTCGAAGAGCAAAGGGTTGATTGGATGTTCCACTGTCGCCTGCCCACCTACTGTCATCAACTGCTCAATGGCTGGTACATCAAAAGTCAAGTACTGATATCAGCAGCTCAACCGCAGATCAGCAGTCAAATACCAGCATGAAAATACTTAAAAGCCTTTAAGAGGCTAAGTGGTGGAATTAGGCCTGGTACTCCAAGGAGATACACTATGTACGTAAAGGTAGAAGGTACCCTTTAAGAACTTAGTAGAACAATAAATTGGTTCTTTTAAAGGATCCAATAAAAACTTGATAACTTTGAATTTGATTTGTGAACGCACTTTTTTACTAGCCATCGAACTATAATTGTCAGTTTATTCAGTAAATTTAACATTGTCATCATGTTAAAGTACACGAACGAACAACTTCCTCCTCTTCTTACTTCGCATGCCTATTATAGTGAAAGCTAACTCCTCTCTTGGGTTTACCAAACGCTGGTCTAGAGAATTTTCCGACCGCTACGTCACTAAATCATTATTCAACACTTATGTTAGACCAATCCTTGAATACGCTACTCAGGTTTGGTCTCCCTACCATTCTACCAAATAACTCAATCCCGTAGAATTGAAGCTGTGCAACGAAGATTTCTAAGATTCGCTTTGCGAAGATTGCCTTGGTCTGATCCGTTCATTTTACCTCCATATGAAAGCCGTTTGCGACTAATTGACATGGTCACCCTTTCTAAACGTCGTCTTATCGCCGACATAATTTTCGTCCATCAGATCATGACCGGTACCATAGACTCCCCGAAATTACTTGAGCTGATTTACATGAACACTAATCCACGTAACCTACGTTCTGTCCCCTTCTTCCACCTCCCTACTCTCCGAACAAATTACGCTTATTTCAACCCTTTATGCAGAATGCTACGTTCAGCGAATGCTGTAGGCAATACATTTGACTTTTTCCTTAGCTCCTCTTCTCTTAGAAAAAATCTATACTCCAACTTCTAACCCTTTACTTCAACTTAGAACTAAGCATTGTATATTTGTAAATATATTTATTTATTTGTTTTTATTTTTTAAGTTTAAATATTTTTAAGCTTAAATTTATATTCTAATCGCTTGTTTTAAGCTTATTAAATCTAAAAAATGTCGTTTGTAGGTGGAATTTCAAAAACAGCACTTATGCCAAAAACCATACAAAAAGAAGGCAAGTTAAACACACACGGAACCGTCACCCATTCCGAAGCTTTCACTTTATATTCAATGATACCTGAATTATATTCAAATATGTCATACTTGCTCCCCATAATTCAAAAACACAAACCTCATTCAAAATCGAGACATTTCTCGCTAATTAGCGCATCAAGCTTTCCAAACTGAACAATGATACCCAGATGAAAAAAAGAACAAATCTTCAACTCACAATAAAAAATTGACACACGATACTTGCTACACCCGCAGGCTTCTTTTTGCCTCATGTCAACAGATGTCCACTTGTGTACAAAGGACATTTCCTGATGGTCAGTGTACTCAGTTTGAAACTCTTAACTAAGTGCATGGAGTAAACTTCTGGTCATTGTGTTTTTCCATTTTTTTGTCTGTTTGTCAATTTTAAGCTTCACCCGTATGGAGTATGCATGTAAAAGATATCCTTTCATTATCAGTGTGTCTTGTCGTTGCAAGTTTTTTGTTTTTTTATGAACAGAGCATTGTCTGCTTTCGACTGAAGTTGTCGTACTGTCGTACTGAGGACTGTGTTTTTATTTCTCTTTCATAAGTCTTCATTTGCACTCTTAACATGGTAATGAAAAAGAGACACAATATCCGTTCGGGGGACTTAAACACACTTTGGGACTTTGTTTCGGAAGAGAATAAAAACTCGTGGAGGTTGTTTTTGAATCAAAACGAAGAGGTTGGAGTTCTTCACTGTGATAAAACCGAATTAAATTTATTCAACAATAAAACTGCCGTTTAGAAAATAGTTTCGTATACAAATTTCACCATGAACACCACACCACCTCTTTACGACCGACACGTTGTCAGCATTTTCACCTTCCTATAAAAAAATAACGACAAAATATATCGTTGGCCCCATAATCCCAATATTATTTAAAGGCAATACAAAATAAAAATTTCCTGCAAAAGCGAACAAGAATATCAAGAGCAAAAAAAAAGAAGAAATATCCATATTCTTGGCTTCATTGTTATGCTTACTCAACGAGACGATAAGTGCCATAAAAATAATTCAAAATAAATTGCTTTACATAAAAATTGGCTTCGTCTTGCGCTTTTTTTTTTTTCTTCATATCTTTTTTTTTGTATTTCATATTTTTTATTCGAACTAGATACAATGTATCTAGAGTACAATTAGTGCAGTCAATGAAGAGAAAAATAGGGCCTTACCTCCGAATTTTTTTACTGTGAACCGATTTGCATGAAATTTTGGAATTAGGCTCATCTTACCCTTAACTTCAAAAGTGAAAATGATTTGAACACCGCCACCACCCTGGGGGTGGTTGCCACCCCTTTTGGGGGGCGAATTTTTTTTCTTCAAAATAACATCGGATATCGATAAAAGGCCTAATTTTAAGCAAAAAATCAAATACAAAGTTTTTCATTAAGTCCAATACTTTTCGAGTTATTGGCAATTGAAAATTCGCAGTTTTTTCACGTTTTTCATCTATTTATTGCAAATATCTCCAAAACTATACGTTTTATCGAAAATTTTATAAAGAACAAAATTGTAGCAGGTAAAACAATAAACAATTTGGTGTTTTATAAAGTATTCTAAGAACAATATTAAGCTAGATATAAAAGATCAAAGCCATTTTTTATTTTGTCTGAAATTTAATCGTTGTGGTCAATGCCATTTAGCGGCGAGCAGATGCATTTTATGCATTCTAATACAAGAAGATGTTTTGTAGTGCTTGAAATAAGCTTTAAAATGAGCACTATTAAAAGTCTTTTGCACGTAAAATAAGTGAGCTGTAGTGCAAATATGGAGAGCATCTAATGTTTTTTTCTTTTAAATCAATGGGTTTCATAAGAGCCATTTCCACCAAAATTAAATTTAATCGTATTCCGCCTAAAATTAAGTTTGTTATGAAGAGTTTGAAAGATAGAATCAGTTTGGATGCTTCAGGACACATATTTTTCAAAAAAGTCACGATTAAAAAAAAAAACAACAAATTTAAAAATTTTTAAAAAACCCACTTTGTTCATAATATCTCAAAAATGACGACAGATACGTATAAAAAGGTTAGAATAAAAAATTTAGGTATTTTTCTGACAAACAATTTGGTCTTTTAGTTTTTTCAGTCAGACAAAAATTGATGGAGATATGATTGTTTAAAGAGCGCGCGGCAGAGCAATCGCAGCCTCTTCTCTAGTCCTTTAACCCTTCACCGTTTTAGCAAAAGGTTGTTTACTACATATTGCAATAAAGCATGTTGTAGCTCTCTTAATTACCTTTACTATGGCTTTTTATAAGTTGTGATAGCATGAAAATTGAAGGAGTTATGGTCCAAAAACTCATTGATTTAAAAGAAAAAAACATTAGATGCTCTCCATATTTGCACTACAGCTCACTTATTTTACGTGCAAAAGACTTTTAATAGTGCTCATTTTAAAGCTTATTTCAAGCACTACAAAACATCTTCTTGTATTAGAATGCATAAAATACATCTGCTCGCCGCTAAATGGCATTGACCACAACGATTAAATTTCAGACAAAATAAAAAATGGCTTTGATCTTTTATATCTAGCTTAATATTGTTCTTAGAATACTTTATAAAACACCAAATTGTTTATTGTTTTACCTGCTACAATTTTGTTCTTTATAAAATTTTCGATAAAACGTATAGTTTTGGAGATATTTGCAATAAATAGATGAAAAACGTGAAAAAACTGCGAATTTTCAATTGCCAATAACTCGAAAAGTATTGGACTTAATGAAAAACTTTGTATTTGATTTTTTGCTTAAAATTAGGCTTTTTATCGATATCCGATGTTATTTTGAAGAAAAAAAATTCGCCCCCCAAAAGGGGTGGCAACCACCCCCAGGGTGGTGGCGGTGTTCAAATCATTTTCACTTTTGAAGTTAAGGGTAAGATGAGCCTAATTCCAAAATTTCATGCAAATCGGTTCACAGTAAAAAAATTCGGACCCAAAATGCTTCATTGACTGCACTAAATGGTTGACTGAAGGTGAATGATGACGATGCAAAAGCATTTGCCTCATCATCGTTGTTGGGATAATTTACGTTATAAGCAAATAATTTGGTAATAATAATGCGAGTCATGACTTCACCGCAAGGCAATTTTAATTTTAGGAGGATTTATGTGCTTGATGTGAGCTTATGTGTTTAAAATAGGTTTCATGATTTCTCATTGAAGTGAAAAAAAGTTTCTCCTCACAAAGTTCATCATTGAATGTTCCTTTTTGGGTAAAACGAAAGTTCGACGTGACGAGTTCATCCAAATGCCTCAAAGAAGTAACCAAGATCAAGCAAAACAAAAGAGTACTCTTGCGTATGAGTGCTTTAAAAAAAGTCTCTGATTGCCAGACACCATTATGGTGTTGAATATGGCTGCTGACACTGCATGTCTAGTCTAGTGCTGTTGTTAAAACTCTTTCTTTTTGGTATAAAAAACTGATGTGGGCTCAACCGGGATTTGAACCCGGGACCTCTCGCACCCAAAGCGAGAATCATACCCCTAGACCATTGAGCCGCTTGATTAATGCATTCAATGAATCAAATCTAAACTGATAACAATGTTTCTCAAGGTCATAGCCACTATGAAATAATAACAAATAAAACTTTCACTAAATTTTGTGACACACCACAACTGCGTTCGTAATAAATAATCAAAGTGATCACAGTGCGTGATCAGAGTTTTTGGTTTTTATTATTTGCGTATTAAATTTTGGTATTTAATCAGAACAAATATTTGTGTAAATTGTTTCGTATTTGCTTAAGCTTCGTGATTCAATATTTGAGGAACTAGTTCGTAGGGGATGTAGCTCAGATGGTAGAGCGCTCGCTTAGCATGTGAGAGGTACGGGGATCGATGCCCCGCATCTCCAAATTACTTTTTTAAACTTTATTACGTTTAGATGTACATAAATGATGATTTTTATTTGCATTGACCAGTCCGAGTTTTGTGGATAGTATTCAACTGTTGAATGGATAGAAAAATGTTTGGCTTGGCTAATCGGAAGCTCACCCACCGATTACGTTATGTTTTTAATCTGGTAATGCCTTTCTTTCGGAGTTGATCTTTTTGACAGCTGTCATTTGATGTATGCTCAGTTTTGTTTGCCAATTCATAAAGTGGAAGAATTGAAGTAGCACGATCAATAGGCACTGGGTACGTTCGTTCTAGAGACGAAATCGCTGTTAAAGCCGCAACTTCGAGTTTTATGCGTGTGAGTTACCTCCAAGATCTAGCGATTTAACAACGGTGAACTAGTTTTAGAGGGGTTTTGTGAAGCCACTTGTGAAAAAGTTGCTAAAAATGCAGCAAAACGAAGAGTGTTTTTTAAAACGTGTGTTTTTCTATCTGGCAATACTTTTTTCAGAGTTGGCTATTTTCATAGTTGTTAATTGACTTATGATCAATTCGGTTTGCAATTTTAATGTTTAACTGATATTAATTCTATTTTTATGTAAAGTCGCTTGTCTACGTAGATAAGCCTGAGACGATTCATGCATTGGAAGAGAATATTCGGCGAGTTAGTCTCTCTAAACCGAAAGGCATTAGCATTAATATATTGATTAATTTGGGGTACACTCTAAGGTTTTGTAAGCTAGTTATGTTAATAAATGGCATGTTTTATACATTTTTGTTAGCAAGTAAGTACGAGGGCGGCTAAATTAGCCCATGAATTTCCCGCCTCTTAATTCAAATGGCAACGCAGCACTGGGTTTCTCGGAGTAGCGAGTAGATCATTTTTTCCATTTTCTTTTCAGTCAACACGTTAGTCTGATATTAACGGCTTTCAAAAACAAACTAAATGTCATAGCTTGTTAATTTTTTGACAAAAATTGATTGATTACTATTGACGGGAGTGTTGCCATTTCAATTAAGTGGCGGGAAATTCAAAAAGTCACCGACTTATTGACCTGCTCTCGTAGTTTTATGAAAATGAAATAAGAAAGAATTGTAAATGAAATGCATTCGGCGAGTTATTGCTGACATGCAGCCTCAAATGATACCAAAATCGTAGAAAGCCTCGGTGGCCATTTGCCCGAAGTCATTTTTAAAACATATTGACCAGCCCTTGTTTAAGATTTTCTTGAATACCACCAGTCGTTTTTATAATCCCATTCCAAAGTATGTCTAACTTTGGATAAGTCTTAGAACAGTGTCCAACTCCAAATCGTTTTTATAAACACTTTCATCGCTGTCTAAGGAATGTTTAACTTTAGACACCGAAAATGGTTGTCTAAACTGTGGCTTAAGTAACGATTGATACAACAAAAAAGAATTTTCTTGAACATTTTATAAAACACTGTTGAGAGTGTTAAGATCGAAAAAATTAAGTAGTTTGAGGGGCAAAACTACTACTTTAAACAATTTCATTTATAAATTGCACAAATTTCATCATTTTATGAGACTTGGGAAAGCTGTAACACAAAGTCAAATCAGCTGATTTTTTGGTCTAGTTCAAGTCCTATGCCACACTCTTTCAGAGCCTTTTAGTTGTTGTAGTCATATACCAAAACACAAGCAATGGTATTGCACGGATACATCATGAACGCCACCATTTAGTTTTTCTTTCAAAATCGACAGTTTGAGGTGTTATTTAGACAACTGTTGGAATGTGTTTATAAATTCGAAATTGGCTAAGGCTTGTCCAACTCCTTAGACACCGTCTAGCTGGACAGTTGTTTAAGGATTTTTTGAGCAAATTTTATAAAAACGACTGCACATGTTTAAAAAACTACCATTTACATACATATAGACGGGCAACAAAGATACCATAACCATTCCTTGAGAGAGGATGGAAGGGACCTTCAATTTTCTCGCGATTCACAATAACTAATTGAGAAGGAGCTTTTTAAGCGATGGATTTATCATCTCAGGACTTGCCAATTACTCGCGATTAAAGAAGTAGTTGAAAAAAACACCAAATCAACTCACGAAATTTTTTGAAGAACGAATGCTTCTTAATGATTGACAGTGCGGCTTTCGTAGCGAAAGGTCTACTGTTGATTTTTTAGCATATCTCACCAAAAAATGGAACCTATCTTTACATCGTTTTGGAGAAAAAAAAGACTATTGCGCTCGATGTTTCCAAACTATTTGAAAGAGATTGCCTACAAGTTATTAAGTCGAAAATGCCTGTTCTTTATATTAATAAGTCGCTTTTTATTGGATTAGAAACTACCTTTCAAACCGTTCTCTACAAGTTGTTATGGATGGTTTCAAGTCTGATACCCACTTTGTAAATGCTAGTGTGCTTCAGGGCTCCGTTTTATCTTCGATTATCTTTCTTTTTTCATAAATGATCCCTTGTCTTGAATGATCTTAACTGTTTTGCTGACGACTCAACACTCAGCTTCCCATATTCGTTCTCAAATTCACGTCCCTGCTCTTCAAATGTGGAAAGGGAGCTGTTGCGAATGATAAGCTAGTTGAATTCTGACGTTGTAACATTGGGCAATATAAACCAAGTTGAATTCAATGTTTTGAAAACTTAATGCTTCTTTTGCTGTTAGAGCTTAACATTCCCCCATCGCCGTGATCCATGAATGGTACCTGTATCCAAGAAACCGAAAACAATATTTGGTATGCGTGTGAACGCTGATCTTCTTTGGAATGAATGCTTAGAATTCTTAAGAAGATGCGGTAAATTTTTCAACCTTATCAGGATACAATTTTTAAAGCCTACATTCGTCCAAAACTAGAATAAAATTTCCAAACATCCTTGAGCCCACTTGATAGGATACAAAATTAAAGATTGTTTAGATTGATAGGTCATACTTCAATCGCAGAATTGATTCGTCAAAATGTAGATTGTGTCAGTCTCTTTTGCAGCTATTTTGATAAACCATGCTCTAAACAGCCCGCTGCTTTCCTCAACTGAAACAATTCAGCCGCAACACTCGCCGTGCTAGAAATGCTCATCAATTTTACTCTTGGACCAACTTTGGACCTCAAGTATAGGTAAGGCTAGATAAAAGTGGCTGTTAGCTCGGCTGACATACCTAGGCCCGTTGGGCCTATTGTGATAACACAATGGATCTAATCCATTGTAACCATTTTGAGCCTACAATGAAGCGGGAGAGTAAGATTACTAGGGTCATCAAAGAAATACGAGCCTAGGTGTATCCTACGTTTCTGAGCTAAGGCTGAGTACGAACAGAGACTGTGGAAAATAGTTTCTGCAAAAGTCGTTTGAACGACTCCCAGCTAAACCGCAAAACTTGGGTTGAACCTGGACCTGAACAAAGGATCTTTTACCAATAATTTCAATTCGTTTTGATTCGTTGTTGAGTTCATCAAAGATTCCTCGCTGTAGTTTTCTTCGATACGACTAAGGTTTTCCTCATCCGCGCACTATAGCAGGACTGGAACGTCTTATAAAGAGCTACATTGCTTTTTCTGGAGAGGATTTTATTTCTCAAGTGCCTGTCCAAAGAAGTAGCGATTGGGAGGGAGTGTCTATACAGCGGATCCTTACTAGACAAAGTCCGGTACTTCCTCCAAGTTATGACTATCTATGGTCAAAGTTCTGTCCAATTCGTCCAAGTTTGATGATGGCATATAATTCTTTTTGCCGTCATTTACCATTGAATGCATTTATACCGCTTCTGTTTTATACTGCTGCATTTATACCGCTGTGTAAGAGGAAGCTATGAAGACTTTCGAAAGATTATGTCTTTGTAGTTGGCGTTTTAGAGGGAAGGGGTCGAGCCATAAATCAATCGCACCCTGTGCTAAGGGCATAAACTAAGAATTTCTCAAAGAGCCACTTAGCTTAACACTCGAGTATCATCAAAAATTTGAGTGTTCTTGGTTCACGTGATTTGATCATCAGACCGGGAAAATTAACTCAAACCAGGTACTCGGACTAAACTAACTCACAACGTGTTTGTGTTATCGCTGAGCCCTTAAATAAGCATAGCAGGGTTAATATGAACCTTGCTTTTGCTAGTAAATCAAACAATGCACTTTAATTGCTGCCATTGCCTCAGTTCTTTTCCTCTCTCTTTCAATTGAAATAAACACAATGAATTCCTCATCCCTTCATTGCATATCATACATAGTCCCTGATATCATTGCGATACCTGAGTCATGTTTCAACATCTGTTGCAACGGAGGACGATTTGCATATCTCTGTTCGTCTGTCTCTGCGACACAATGTTGAGTTTAATTGAAAAGTGTTTACCTCTTTCATAAATAAAAAAAAACAAAGAATAAGTTTGAAAAAATATGTCCATAGACAGTGAAAAGAGAGAAAAAAGTCCTCATAAGCACTCCCGCACCAGAAATCCATAACTCTTCGTGTCTTATCCTTTTTTATGATTTATTGACTTTTAATCAGAAATGGCAAAGCCATCAGCATTTATTTTCTTTTTCCTCTGTAATTTAATTTGAAAACTTTCGCCGAGTCGGCTAAATGCCAAATAACAACCAAAAAAACAGATGAAATGGGATAATAGTATCCTTTCGCTGGCGCCAATTCTAATTTTTAACCCTACATCAAGGAAATTATCTTTTGGGAAGAACAATTATTTTTAATGGAAAAATTAAGCAGCACGGCCGGGCCGCTCCTCCACCACTCCACCACCACATTTACTTGGCTGGGTGGTGGTAGGTAGTGATTGCCTTCAGGGGTCAAATGTGCTAAATTCAACAAAAAAAAAGAATTACAAGAGAAAACTAAACTTTTTGTTTCGCTTATCACAAAAAAAGGGTTGGTCCTTGGTCGTCGGTCTTTCCTCGCCGTTAAACAGGCCGTGCCTTTTGGATGGGAAAAATTAGCCGAGATTTATAATTGGTTTGCGTCTGAAGTGGTTTTCTGCTTTCGGTTTTAGGTATTAGTTTGTTTATTTTGTAACACACTGTTTGTTTTTGAAATTAATAAAATATATGAATACACTTGGCTGGAGATATGAGAGTGGGGAGTGTAAACTCTGACGCAAAACACCGATGAGATAAAAATCAATTTGCTGTGCGCATTTCTGTGGTGAAAGAAGATTCTTTTGTTTTTCTTGTGGAAAAAAGAAATACGAATAACAAAACGACTAGATCCCCTTTGGCATAAATCACATGCGGAATCCTCGAAAGATTTATGGGGTGTTAATATCTCATTTGAAGGGAAAAAGTTTGGCGATATAAGAAGGAGGGATGTGTCCCATGTCGTAGTCTGTAAACTATAAAGTAAAAAGTGGCGTTCGAGTGGAAGACTCAAAATTAACGTTTTGAAGTAGAATATTTTTGAATAGATGTGAAGTTTCTTGAAAGCTAGACGCTACATTTTATCACTCAAACATTCGACGCGAGGGTTGCCCAGTCCAAAAACTCATTTGAAGGTTAAAAATTGCTGAATATTTGTAACTACTCTATTCTAAGTGCACTCTTGCGTATGCGCACTATTTGAAAAGTAGATTTTTTAATTACTCACTCTTGCGTATACGTGCTCTTTTATGGAAAAAATATCGAAATGGTTTTTCGGTGTCAAGTTTCTACTTTTATTTCATTTTCCACGACATTCAGTGTCTTCAGAGAAAAAAATTCACAATTTCAAGTCTAAATCGAATTCCGTCGGATGATAAAAGTCAAGCTCAAATTTAGGCTGAAACTCGGCAAAAGTTAATTCCGGGCTCAACCGGGATTTGAACCCGGGACCTCTCGCACCCAAAGCGAGAATCATACCCCTAGACCATTGAGCCGCTTAAAACAATTTCAACCCACTTCAGCCAGCTTTTGGCTAAGACTTTCAGTTTGTACATTTTTCTTTCTTCTCTTTTGACCATTGCCAAACCAAATTCGATTAGCATTACTTTCGAATTGCTTGCTGAGGAAATTAAACTATGGCTATTTGAGTTTTGGACAACTTTTAAGTGCATTACAACGGGGATGTAGCTCAGATGGTAGAGCGCTCGCTTAGCATGTGAGAGGTACGGGGATCGATGACCCGCATCTCCAATTGTATTTGTAGAATTTCCTATTATGACTGATTTTTGGATTGAAGAGTATGCATTTTGCAATTAATTAATGCATTGCCTCGCTTTTTATTGAATGTTACAAAGCATGACATTCATCTTTTGAAGGCTTGCATTCGGTTTTTTGCATTTAGAAAGTTTGCTTCAGACTTATAGCCTTTTCCACCGGGACAAAAACGTAACTTGTTTACAAAAACGTGCTGAACCGTTTTCACCAGTTTTTGTTTGATGTCTTGACCACTTTTCCACTATTTTTCTGAGAAAAAAAAACTTTTACTAGTATCATCGCACTTATTTATTGCATAGTAAAGAAAATGAGTCGAACACAAATAAATTTATATTATTTAATACTCAAAAGCCATGTGTTGGAAGTGAAGGGAAAACATTTGTTAGGACAGCTATTTGGTTGAATGAACTCAGCACACAAAACAGCTTCTATCCTATGCAACCACCACTCGTTTTACTGTGGGTTTTATCATAAAAGATTTGAAAACATATCGTTTATGAAGACTGAGAGACTGATCCACTGAATCAGCCCAGAGGTGGCCTTTTTAAAATTTTATCACCTTGGCGCACGGCTACACTCCGTCAGTTTTTGAGCTCCCGTTGGGTAGCGGCTTGTGGACTTGTAGCTCAAAATGCTACGGTCAGTGGTTTTTATACAGGATCCCAGCCAAATTCGTTTTATCTTAGATCACATAAGATACTGTCTATACTCTCTTTATGTGTTGCGCACAAAAATATAATTGAGGATTACACCCAAAGGAGACAGGTTGCAGGCCAACAGGTTTCATAAAATAAAAATAAAAAAAAATTGGGAGGAGCTTTCCTTAAAACTATTCTAAACTGATAGAATGTTCTCCTCTTTACTTTCATATAAACTGTTACAAATTTCTGTAACTTTCTCGTGCTTTCATATAAACTGTTCAAAGCAGCTAGTATTTTGTCATATGTGGTAAGCTTTCTTATATAAAAAGGCTGCTGGAGCAATTAACGGAAGTTTTTATTGTAAAGAGATTGTGTAAAGATTGAATTAGTTTGGTTATTCATTGAATTGTGTATGGAACAAAAGTGGTGTAATCATGGGTGGATAATAAGTAAAAGCAAAGTTTTATCTCGAACTCAGCGAACGTTACAATACCTATAACTACTTTTGAACAAAAGCTCTGGCAGGGTTGACAACGACAGCACTTTAAGCTGACGTGATAAAAAAAACTTTTTATATTTTCGTCAAAATGTAGATACATTTTGGAAGCAATGCTTCAATCTACAGATCTAATTTTTTTTAAGGAGATGTCAACTTATGTGTTCTTATAATTAAAGGAATAGGGAAGCATCGAAACAAAGAATTACACTTATTTTAACACCAATATGTAATATTCAATGTTAAATCTCTTAAGTTTATCTTTCTAGCTTCGAGAATCTATTGAGTTTAAAAAAGCGACGCAGATACCCATTGAAAGGTAGCAAAACAAACATTAGTAAATCGACAAAGGCAAAGCCACCGATGGCATTTGTAATTATTTAAAGAACATTTTAAAAAGAAAAAAATTTTATTAAAAAATGTATGTTGAAGATCGTAAAGATCACCTCAACTCCATATTGCGTTTCGCCCAGGCACGGCAATTGGGCTCATCAGTTAGATGATTGCCGTACCCTTCTAAGACGCAATTTTAGTTCGGAATACACCGACACTTATAAAATTCACTGCGCTCACATGCAGTGAATTTTAATTTCTAAGCAAATGTACAAGACATTATTAAAAACTTAGAAAAGTAAACAAAAGTTTTCCTTGGTTAGCTATAAATTTTTAAAAGAAGAATAGCAAACAAGTGTTTGTTATTGTTTTGGTTTTGTCCTGGAGTTGTAATTGATATTATTTAAAGAACATTTTAAAAAGAAAAAAAATTTTATTAAAAAATATATGTTGAAGATCGTAAAGATCACCTCAACTCCATTTAGGCATTTGTAAATTTTAAGCATGTTAAAGCATAATGAAGCATTTTTTTCTAAGGGGTTCTTGCAATAAAATTGTACGCACATCACTACTCACTAGTCTTCTAAATTCTCTCCCATAAGGCCTTTTCTGTACATTTTTGTTGAAGAGAGTATGCATGGATATATTGAGGCGTATTTATAAAATTTGCTTTGCACGCTTTTAGACAGATGCCCAGGTAGACGGTGTTTGAAAAGCTAGACCAACCTTCGCCAGCTAGGTATTTATAAGCTGCAGTTGACTGAATCAGCCTTCAAATGTTCACAATCATACTGTCAATGAAAGAGAAATTGCAGGTGACATTCGTACAATGCCTTAATCTGTGTTCTGATATGCAAGTATACAATAATTAAACCGCATGGCCTAAGACTTGAACCTGACCAACTCTAAAGAGATGATCTGACTTATGACTTTATCAAATTTGGATAATTTGTGTATGAAATTATTATAAATAGTATTTTTGCACCTCACCCCATTAAAATTCCCTGATCTTGATACTATCAATCGTGTTTTACAATATATTCAACAAAAATGTTTTTCAACGCATTTTAATGTCACTTCTGAAAAGAAAGTCGTCCATAAAATCAATTTCGGTGTCAAAAGTTGGACACTCCTTAGACAGCGATGAAACTATTTAAAAAAACAATTTAGATTTGGACACTGTTCAAAAAGCTCTGTAAAGTTGATCATGCTTTGGAATGATTTATGATTATTAATTTATCTCCGTAAATTTAATTGGCCTACTATTGCAAAACTGTTTTGTATTTGGTTGGTGAGTCTGAGTATTTCTATTTATACTTTCTTAGCTGTATTGAATCTAATTTCAGCTGACAATACTTAGAATTGTTTGTAGTTCAATAACCATATTCTGGCTCGAGTGCTTTCTATTTTTTTTATTTCCAAAGATGAAAATCAACTAATCCACACAAGATAAACCATTCCCCTCGTTTGGCATGTTTTTTTTTAAACTCAATTTCAATCAAGAACGTGGTTTTCTTAATTTCATTAAAACTTAGCACGTTACAGTTTACGACTGGGATCGAACTGGCCATCTTTAAGTCAGAACACAACACTCAACGTTCTAGGCCACGTAACCATCGCAAATGCCACGTACTAACAGTGACCATAAGCTATTATCGTATGAAACAATCTGAAGTCCCATTGATGTTGTGAAGGGAGTGCTTTGTCTCATATAAATGTTTTCAGTATGTTGTTTCATTTAGGAAGTTCAAGAGCCCTCCAGACGGCAGACTCTAGTTGGCCGACAGTATGATCGAGCTCTTAACCAGTTTATAGATGTATGGTAATGCGCTCATTACAACTAAGCGGTATCGGCCAGTAAATATGTTTGATGGTATTCATTCATAAATATATAAAGATTGGAATGCTCATTGGAAAATACTTAATGATTTCTTTGAGTGATCGTTAGATGATCATCCATCAGCTTGAAAATAAGTATTGCAGTAGGTAGCACAACAGCACGATTTAAATAACTTTTCAGTATTAAAAAATTCAGCAAAAGATTAATCCGGGCTCAACCGGGATTTGAACCCGGGACCTCTCGCACCCAAAGCGAGAATCATACCCCTAGACCATTGAGCCGCTTAAAACAGTTTTAACCAACTTCATCCAGCTTTTGGCTAAAACTTTCAGTTTGCACATTTTTCTTTCTTCTCTTTTGACCATTACTAAACCATTTGGATCAGCATTTTGCGAATTGTTGCTATTGGAATGTTGGCCATTTGAGTTTTGGATAACTTTTAAATTCATGACAACGGGGATGTAGCTCAGATGGTAGAGCGCTCGCTTAGCATGTGAGAGGTACGGGGATCGATGCCCCGCATCTCCATTTCTTTTTGTTAAACTTTGTATTAAAACTACCAGTGCAACAAAAAATAAAATTTTGTTCAATAAAATGAATTTTTTTTTTAATAAATGAAAGATTAGTAAATTCTTCAACTGTTAAAACACCCCTAAAAGTGTTTTAACTTTTGAAAAACTTACTAATCTTTCATTCATTAGATAAAAAACAGGTGGATAGTCTCAACTATAAAATTCAGCAATTTTTTTTTTTGAAATAATGTGTAAAAATTTTCCAAAGCCTGTTGCAGAAATGCCTTTCAAGTTCAGTTATACCTCGCAAAGGTGTGATCATGTGATGTGAACGTAAAAGATGCTTTCCTTAAGCATCACTTCAAATAATTCAAACGGATAATTTCATGTTCGTGAAAAAACGTAAGCGATTGTTTTCATTGCTACATCCGGACTATGCATGAGCTACAAATTTTTTTAAAATTTTCTTTTATTCAAGTTAAACACATCAATCTTGCGGATGCCAATACCAAGCAACATAATAAAAGGACAACCTCCCATTGCTGGGCGCTTGGGAGTCAAAAACAATATCAGTGCAAAAAGATTGACAAAATAGACATATCAAAACCAAAGTGTTCAAAAGGAACAAAACTTCCATTCGAAACGTTCAGTCAAACACAGATTCTTAGAACATAACCCTCATCTCTCCAACGTTCTTGACCACGTACAAGAATCCATACCTGTCATCTTAAAAAACCGATATAACATTTCAACTCGAATACAATGCTTTCCACACGACTAACCTTGCCGACGGTTATTCCTTCCGAACAAATTTCTCCCACACTTTGACCCTCTCACCCGAAGTTTTTCCTTTCCACCTGTCTACAAATAGATAATCATCCAATAAATCTTGACAGGATTATCTGCTTGATTTATTAAGACGAAAAATAACCCAAAGACAATATGACGAAGGTGTATAAAATCCGAGATCTTTGTTTCCGCACATAGTGCGTGTGAGATTGGGTTGGTACTATAAAATATCCTTTCTATGGAAAGACGAAAAATTGTTGAAATTTCCATATCGTACGTTGCCAGTGTGCTTTTTGAAATTTCTAGTGTGTTCGTACAAAGCTTGTAGAATTCTATAAGCCGATTAAAACGGCTGAATTGAAATAAATTATTATTTTCTCCTCTTTTTTTTATTTTGTCTGTTTTAATCCTTAAACCTTAAGTCAAAGACAACTCAATTGAAACTTCATAAAATTGTACTTGGTGTCCTTTTTTTGTGGCACGGCATGGGTCTTCCAAATGGTACGCCCAGTCAGTCGGTGTATTGAAGTACTCGATTTAAAAATGTAGAAGGGGGTAACCAATACTGAGAACATCTTTCGAGTTGTCTTCTGTTCGAATTGTTTTCTGTTCAAGATTAAGGGCGAAAAGTCCTTTATGCAAATGAGAAAAGGGGTGGAGCTACCGGAAATGAGCTGAGGTTTTCAATAAACACTATCCTTTTGAGCCTTGATTAATGCGTCTGATGCTTCGGCGAGTGCTGCTTACATTATCCATATAACTTAAATAAATATAAACCGAAATTGTTATTCACATTAGTCCTTGACCGCGAATTTCATACATGTCCCTACACAACAGTGATGCCACTTTTTTTTTAAGTGCGAGTGCAGACCACTGAAGTGTTTTTTGGCCCAAGAGAGTCGACCTAAACAAACACACCGAACAGACAAGAATACGATTTGATTTTAATTGAAAAAGGACCTTAAAACGAAGAAGGAGGATATACAAAAACAGAAAAAATAAACCCGACTATCTATCTATGGTGGCTACCACAACATCAGGGAGTTAGTCTTCTTTTTTTGCTCTCTCAGCTATGTTCGTTCTCGATGTGTATGTTTATTTTACTCATATCAGGTTTTGGGCAGATGAATGCCTGGAGGGAGATAAATATCCATATCATCCATCCTCTGTTCATATATATTAAGGAATCATATTGTGATAGTTGATGGCATATATGAATCTTCCTGATTGTGTCCAAATATTTTGAGTAAGTGATAGAGGAGAGAGGTGGGAACAAAATATTCGAAGAATGTAACACGTTGAAGTTTATTTTAAAAATTGGTTAGTTTGAAAATTAAGGACGGGATGGAGTGATGAAATGTGAATTGATTCAAAATGAAAGAAAAACACGTTGATGCGAAAATACAATGGATAGCTCTTCATGTTTGTCTTTCGGGGGTTTCCAAATAAAATGTGCTCTCTTCTAATATGTACTTTCTGTTCCTTGCTTTCAAAATTGGCATTTGAGTGAAAAAAATGAGAGAAATGTCAGGAAAATTCGTTGTTGGATTAGTGATTGATTGTAGTTAAGATAGAGCTGTGAAGGGTTCCAGAAAATAAGACTCTATAAATGAAAAGAATGTCGAATACTTCTCTTCGATCTTTGAGCGTATTCATGCTGAGCAAATTGATCTTGATAAGGAGGTAAAATCAAGGGATAGCTCTAAAAAAAACAACTTCTTATAGCAAATCTAAGGAAACGGGGATGAATATTTTTATACTTGACAGCCGTATTCAAGGAGTGGGGGAGCAAAGGTAACGTACAAAGATCGGTTTACATATGAGTCTGAGAATTACTTGAACCATCGCTTAGCAAAGCCAAGTGCTGATTTGCTTAAAGTATTATATCATTAACAAGGTACTTCCTTGCATATTTTGTTCGTGGTATTGCAAATATTATTGTTCTAAATGTGTCAGTTGTAGACCATTCTTAAACTATGATAGAAAACTAAGTTTAGTTCGTTACGACGCTTTCGTGTCTCTAAAGGTCAGATTTGATTTTAAACAATGGCTGTTAAGTAGGCATCAACACGTTTGTAAGAGAACTGCTTGATTGGCCCAAGATGAGATAAAGATTAGAGATCATAATAAATTAAGATAATAAAAATGTCTTTAATGATTTAATCACTTGATACAACACTAGCTAACCCGCCCGGCGAAGCTCAGGCTCTAAGTAGATCGAAATGAGTAAATTAAGTGAAATAGTTTCCAAGTTTCCATTCCAGTGTGAAAATGGAAATAAAATAAAGTCTATGTCAATGAAGCTAACAATGACAGAAT
This sequence comes from Melanostoma mellinum, assembly GCA_914767635.1. Classification (NCBI taxonomy): domain Eukaryota; kingdom Metazoa; phylum Arthropoda; class Insecta; order Diptera; family Syrphidae; genus Melanostoma; species Melanostoma mellinum. Next base: position 182,037,571 of record OU612060.1, read on the forward strand.
TTTAAAAATCAGTTCAGTATTTTCCAAAGTCTCTTTTAAGTTTCTGTTTCCGTTTCGTTCCCGTAGGAATATATAGATGAAATATAGCCTATGTAACTTGGAGATAACACCGTATTGTAAAATTGAAATCGCTACATTGGTTTTTAGTTCCCGTTCCCGTTTCTGTGGGAATATGGGGATGAAGTATAGCGTATGGTACTCAGCAGCAAAGAAAAACTTTAACGGTGAAAGGTTTTTTGGAATCTGTATTGCATTTTCAGGTTTCCGGCTATGTTTCCGTTCCAGAGAGAATACGGAAAAGAAAAATAGCCTATGTCATTTATCAGGTGTTAAAACATTTTTGTTTCTAGCTGGGGTCTGGAGGACGCCAGAAGGAGCTAGAGAAAGGACTTGATAGGGAAGATCTAAAGCGATCACTATACATAGTTATGGTTTTCCAAATAAGAGGAAGTATACATCTCAATAAAAAGAGTTCGAAGCCGAGGGTATATAGCTTAAGATTATTATTACAAGGATAGAAAATAGAGCAAAATAAAACTGCGTCTGCACTTGAGAAGATGAAAAATAAATAAAATAAATAGGATAGCGTAACAAACCTATGAAAACCTTGGGGCTAAACGCATTTCAAGAATCTTCAATATAATGCCACTTCCGAACGAGTATGTTAGAAAGCGATTTCCATGTCAGTGCGTAACTAATCTCAAAGTTAACTTTCACGGAAAGTGATACGCTTGAAAGTCATAATTTTTGCTTATGTTTCAGCGATTTGGGCACAAGTTGCCAAGATTGTGAAAGAAGAGTAAAAACTAAAACAATCAATATTTGACTTTAACGACCAAAGCACAAAGAGGTCATCTGTTTTCTCCCTCGTTGCTAACACGTTTATACGAAGCATTTGTTACTCTCAAATAACTATAAGACTATATGTTCCACAGGTTCGACATCTCGCTTTGTCCGAGAAGGTATCTAGTATCTTAAAAAAAAAAAAACAGGGGGCGGTTTCAGCGTTTCCTCTTCATGGTGCTACTGAAGATTATAATTATAATGAGTGGACTGCTAGTTATCCCACTTTTCATCGGTGCAAGGTGATTTCATTCGGAAATGTTACCTTGCACCCATGAAAGTGGCTTTCCCTTCTTAGCCATTCGAAACTGTTAGAAAATCTAACTTCCCCTCTATTTGAGAGAAATGAACTAAACCATGGATCATCTTGAGCTGTTGATCTCGAATGATTAATTATATTTGATTTTACTAAAACACATGTGTTTTATGTAAATTTTTAGAGATAGCCTCAACTCCACTTCCTGAAATTTTGGATTGGAAAAAATCGAAAAAAAAAACGGCAGGAAAGAAAAAATTCATTAGTTTTCCTTTTACCGATCTTTTTCTTGAAAGTAATTAACACCCACGGGCTTTGTTCCTATTTTGAGGATGAATAAGACCAACCTGATCTCTGAACTCTGTTGCACTGGCTCCTCAAAATGAATTTTATTTCATAGAAAGAAACTACGTCTTAATCGACGCGCCTGATGCAGATATTCTATAGTCTCTCTTCTTTTCAAGAAAAATTCATATTGATGTACCACAAAACAAAGCTTTTAAAAATGGGGCACCGATTTCACATGTCGGCTTCGATTGATGTGAATCCGTAGCTCACTGATGAATCCAGTTTGTAACATACACGTTTTCTTATGCGCATATAATTATTATCAAGTCCTCTTTGTTAAGGTAATTAATTTTTCGATTTGCTGTTCTGTATCTCGTTCAGGTCAGTTTGAACGAATTTTCCATATGTTCAAACTGAAGTCTATATTACTTCACAGAGGAAAAATCTGTTGGCTCCGATACGAATAGAGTAATAGAGCTAAGAGCGAAGCGGAAAAAATTTTCCCTGGGCAGTAAAAATGTGTGAAAATTAAAATCAGCACGAGCCTTATTTCCGCGGGCTTATTGCACTGCACCAATTTATCAGTTGTCTCGTTATTTTGTTTTCACTCGTCAATTTTAGAACACAACTCGTGGAAATCGAAGGAGGATGTTTCCTGAACTTTATTCCGAAGGATGTACTTGTGTAACTATGTGGTTAAGGATGTCTTTACTCAACAGAACTAAAAAAATCAAGTAAATATCCTGAAATTTGAGTCCGTTTTTCTGTATCTATAAGATTTAATCATCATGAAACTCAGCCCACAAATGATGATTTTTTTTAAATTAATTTTTAAAACCATTGTGTTAGTAAGCGGAGCCCACATATCTCAATTTGTATAAACTAAGTTAATTTTGAAACGTTAATGTGCATGTCAACCCACCATAGACCGTTTGACAGAGGGGTTGCTTTTGATTAGAGACTTTTTTAGTTTAAAATTTGTGAGGATGCTTTTTGTCAAAGGCTGAGGTAATCTCAGCGGATCCAGATTCTTCTAAAGAAGCAGCAAAACTTTAGATTATTGAAGCTAGTTTATTACCGATATTATAAATAGTTTGGCTTATACATTTCATACAATATTTTATAAGTTTAACTCATGTTTCTATTGCTAAGTATCGATTTATATGGGTAGATTTCACTCCTCCTCGGGTGAAGTTTCACAAATTCGGCTGGGATGTGGTCCAGGCCGGGATTCACGACCAGATTTTTGGACGGGTCCTTGTGCCAGTCGGATGAGACTTCCTGTCATGGATTGGTCTTGGACCACTTGAATTAGGGTGTTCTATCTGGGTTAGGTGCTTCCAGCGCTTGGGCTCGGATTACTGTAGCCTGTCTGGGTTTAGAGGCTTCCAATTCTAGTGCTCGGATTTGGAGTAGCACTGGGCTCTTGGTATCTCTTCCTGGATAAAGTAGATTCTGTAAAGATACTTGGGAGTGGGAGTTGATGGTTGCTCTGAGGTAGCAGGAGCCACTAAATTCACAACGAGGTAGCGTTGGACACTAAATTCACAACGAGGTAGCGTTGGACACTAAATTCACAACGAGGTAGCGTTGGACACTAAATTCACAACGAGGCTAACGTTGGACACTAAATTCACAACGAGGAGGTAGCGTTGGACACTAAATTCACAACAAGTTAGCGTTGGACACTATTTACTTACCCAGTCTTGGTTTCTGAACTCTGCATGTTGATCTGCCGGTACCGGAATCCTACTCTGATGACTATGATGAGTTCCTTACTTGTCCACTGCATGGACTTGAACTGATTTTCATGTAATTCACTGGTTCCCTTATACACGTTTTGGTAGTACGTGAATGTGAGCTGTAAAAGTCAACGAAATGCAACTCCACGTGGAGTCAATGGTAAGCTGTTGGTGGTGTCGTTGCTGTGTATTATCGTCACCATTATCATTGCCTGTGTTGGTACATGCAAGATTCTACTGGCATCGGTGTTGTTGGTGGCGAATATTGCTGTTGAATTTGGTTTGTAGAGGCGAAAATGTAATGGGTCACTACAAATTAAGCTTAAAATATCGAAAATCTGAGACTTTCCGACCAAGCTTAAAAGCTCTCAAGCCGATGCCATCGCCACTTTATCGGTTTATTGTGCCGGTATCAAACCTAATTTAAAGGGAAGTTTTGTTAAAAGCAAACTCAAGCAATGCCAACCATAAAACTACCTACTATTTTTAAGATCAGAAGACGCAACGCTTCTATGTAAGAAAGACCAACCGTCTTGAAATTGAGTTTGCAAAAAAGGAACAAGTACCTGGCAAAAGATTCCTACCCTCGCCCATGGCAAAACATACGTCACTATACTTCCCTTTCAGTGGGGAATAAAAATATTGAAAACCCACATTAACAGGGGATGGGGTTGCAGGGCGAAAAAGGCCATTTGGCTCTGATATACCACAAGACTAACTACACAAATAATTTCAATTTTTATAGCTCAACTTCAAATCAGGGAGAGTAAACAAAACCAATTTCGATTTTATTTCCGGTCTTGTGGAATTGCTTTCCAATAAAATTCACACCACAACGAACAGTAAAATTATGCTTCACAAAAAATTTAATTCCCACTAAACATGAAAGCAGACTACTGCAATCCTGAGCAAGGAAGTGTTAGCCTTTTAATACTCCCAAAGCATGACACACCAAAAAAGGGAGGCTTACTTTATTGATAGGATAGTGAAGGAAGAACGGCGCGCCATTATTTGCGTTAAGAACATTTCCAAACTTCTTAAAAAGTTATTTTTTCCATCGCTAATAATTACTGCAAATAAAATCACACAACAAACCGACATTGATGTAAGTTTGTTTTACTTCACCCAAATTAAACGCCACCCAAGTCCCTAAGGATAAAAGTTGATTCGCGGTGTGTTTTTAAAAATGAGGAGTCTTCAGCCCTTGGGGAACCATTTGAACCAACAACCCGATGCGGAACTTACCGTACACCAAAAGAAAAGTAAACGATTTATCTGAAATGGTAAAAGTTGAAAAGAAAGTTTTGCATTATTTTCAAGAGATTAAATTGTTTTAATGGTTTCTTAGTTCGGAGGCGGTTAAAACTTTACCAACGCCAGTCCTAAATCGTTTTTACAATAAAAACGTATTTAACTTTGGTTTTAAGTGGTTGTTTATTTTTGAGGATAGAGTTGAATTCTGATGCTTGAGCAATTGAAGTGCTATATCATGTCTAGAATGATGATGAATGAATGTAGATGATTGTTAATGGATTGTTTGTCTAGCAGACTTTACAATGAAATCTTAAGACTAGAGTTTATTAGTTCTGCTTTCATTCTCTACAGCATATAAGTATCTGCAAGCACTAACCACAGGTAACGTCGATGAGTGCCTTCCAACTTCAGTTTTTAGCTAAAATCTTTTCTCCGTATCCTTTTAAGCCCTTCATAAAATGAATTCTAAAACTGTTCCACACTAAAAAACAAATGTAAAAAAAAAAAAAAAAGATTTGGAGATGCGGGGCATCGATCCCCGTACCTCTCACATGCTAAGCGAGCGCTCTACCATCTGAGCTACATCCCCACGTGAATTTTGGTTGTCTAATAAGAAACTTGCCATGTTAAAAGAGAACTAAAAAAAAAACTATCAGAATCCAGTTGGTTAGTGTGATACAAGATATGAAGATACTATAACTAACTGTGTATTCGATTGTTGATAAGTTTGCCTGGAGGGTAAACGTTTGAATTGAAGCTAAAAATAGGTGTGAAAGTTTGCAATTCGACGATGATTATGGTCAAAGTGAAGATTTTTGTGATATTATGAGGAATGAAATGAATGAAATGAATGAAATGAATAAAATTAATAAAATGAAAGAAATGAATGAAATGAATGAAATGAATGAAATGAATGAAATGAATGAAATGAATGAAATGAATGAAATGAATGAAATGAATGAAATGAATGAAATGAATGAAATGAATGAAATGAATGAAATGAATGAAATGAATGAAATGAATGAAATGAATGAAATGAATGAAATGAATGAAATGAATGAAATGAATGAAATGAATGAAATGATTGAAATGAATGAAATGAATGAAATGAATGAAATGAATGAAATGAATGAAATGAATGAAATGAATGAAATGAATGAAATGAATGAAATGAATGAAATGAATGAAATGAATGAAATGAATGAAATGAGTAAAATGAATAAAATGAATAAAATGAATAAAATGGATAAAATTAATAAAATTAATAAAATGAATTAAATGAATTAAATGAATAGAATGAATAAAATGACTAAAATGAATAAAATGAATAAAATGAATAAAATGAATTAAATGAACAAAATGAATAAAATGAACAAAAAAGCTTGTCAATGAGTGCTAGCGATTAGACGTCTCTCTCAGTGCTGTTTACTTTTAAACCTTTTCTTTCGTTTCAGCCAAAGTTTTATAAACCAAAATTCTAGACAAAGTGTAGCTTATATTGAATCTGAGAAGTTTAAGACAACCGTGAACTAAATTGACAATTATTACTTATCAATATCTAAAATTTAAATTGCATTTTTGCTTGAGTAAGATCATCTCATATTAATACCGGCTTGATATAGCTCAGTGTTAAAATACATACAGCACCTAAAAAGCTCTATTTAATACAAACACAAGTGATCCGTTTTCTCTAAACTCCTACATTGCCATCTCACCATCACGATCAAAAATTTCAATGCCGCAACTAACGTATCCATCACTACCACCGTCACTATGTCATAACAACGCAACACCCGTTTCACTTCTAAAAACTCTCCACTTCATTTGCCAACATTTTCCACGTCCCTTTCAACTTTATCTCCTTCCTCTGCGACAGACCAAACAAAAATCAAAGCCTCCATCAGCCAAGATCTAGCACAAATAAAAGCTCAGGGTGAATCCCTTTGTGCCTGTCCAGACGTGTTATGCCCATAACGTTATATCGGCCGTTTTTAGGCAAGAGGGGTGAGGAAGAAAGAGGCTGGATGCGCAAAATGAAAACTGATTTATCTGCGCAAGCAGTACACTTTGCGTGTCCAGACGTGTTATGCCCATAACGTTATGCTTGTTTTCAACGATTTCCAACAACAAAATGGAGAATTTGTGTGAGGAATTATAACAACGTCTGGACACTAGGTGTTATGGGCATAACGTTATGGGCATAACACGTGTGGACAGGCACTTTCACAACAACTCTTGAGCATGGAAGCAAATTTAACTGAAAGAATTTTTTCTATTGAAAATGATATCAAAAAGCTTGATGATCTGGACCGTGATATTAAAACTATTAACAACCGTGTCACTGCTTTGGAAGAGCTTTTTACAAGAGTTGATAGTCTAGACTCTAGAGGAAGAAATCGATAAAATCAAGGTCACAACAACAATAAACACAGTAAAAATCACTGATCCTGACAACAACACGACTAGTGCCGAATATGCACACTTGAAAACTGAAATTGAAAGACTTAATATGAATGTCTTGGCGACTGATGCGATTTTAATCGGAATACCGTCTACGCCGAACGAAATCCTTAAAAATATCTTTAACAACATGTGCCACCTCCTAGATTTTCAACCACCGCAACTTTGTAAAAATTTTCGCGCTAGCCCGAGAGAAGACGCTGTCATTATCTTGAAATTTATTTCCACCCACGACAGAAACAAAACACTGAAGGCGTTCGCAAATTTCCGGAAGCATAATAAACGGCAGCTTACTCTAAGAGATTTTGGCGAGAACTCCGTTGCACCGATCTACTTTCACGAGAGTTTAACTAAAAACAACAGAACCATTCTTCGACATGCAATACAATACAAACGTCAACAACTTCTTTCCTCAGCTTTCACTTCAAACGGTCTTGTATGCATCAAGCTGACAAGTAAAGATAAGCCAATTACTGTTAACTTTCTAGAAAAACTGAGTTTAATTGTAAACAATAGAGTGAATCAATAAACCTCTTACCAACGATGAACAGATAGCAACAATATAATGAAGATCATCCAAATGCCTAAAGTCAAGCAGCGTTGCCACTTTTTTAACACTTTTAAAAATTATAAATTTGCTTTTTTTCTTCTGAATTTTTTAATACTTTTTAATACTTTTTCTTTAAACTCTTATCATTCTTCATTTAGTAATTTTGTAAGTCACTTTTCTTTTTTAAAATATTACTTTTTACAATTTTATTATTTTATTTCCTTTCTTTTGCTTAAAAACTGTAAAATGCTTTCAGCTGTTTTAGTCTATACCAACCTCTCTGACTGTCTTCCAACGCATGCTGGTGTACCACAGGGGACAATCCTGGGTCCACTCCTCTTCACTCTCTTTATTAATGATCTTCCTTTGAACCTCAGATTCTGTAAAATCCATATGTATGCAGATGCAGACGATGTTCAAATGTATCAAAGTTATCGAATTGAAATGTTAGAGGATGCTACCGCTCGGATTAACGAAGATCTACTGCGTGTTGTTAAGTGGTCAAATCAGAACTTATTGAAACTAAACGCTAAAAAATGTCAAGCTATTGTAATTAGTAATAGGGTACTTGATACTTCATACTCTCCTAACATCGAACTAAGTGGTTGTGAGCTTAATTATGTTGAAAAGGTTAAAAATCTGGGAGTTGTATTTAATCAAACTTTGTTCTGGGAACATCATATCTCATGCGCACTGGGAAAAACCTATGCAGCTTTACGAGCACTACATACTGCTGGTAGCTGCCTGCCTATAAGTACTAAGCTTACTTTAGCTAAAACTCTTGTGCTTCCTGTCCTGCTCTTCGGTAGCCTTATTTTGCTGTCCTGACAGCAGAAGTAAACGTAAACTTCAAGTTGCTTTCAACAACATTCCTCGATTTGTGTATGGACTAAAACGGTTTGACCATGTTTTTCTGAGTATGCGAATCGTATCTTTGATATGTCTCTGAACAAATTCCTTGATTTCCAAGCTCTGATCTTTCTTTTTAAATTAATTCAATCGAAAACCCCTGAGTACCTATATGGTAAACTCAGTTTTCCAACATCACAAAGAAGTAATATTTTGATTGTACCTAGTTTTAACTTTTGCAACTCCAAACGCCAATTTTTTGTACACACGGTGGGTCTCTAGAATTCCCTGCCTGCTAACCTAAGAAGAATGAGCAACTTCAGATCCTTTTAAAGTTCCTTGAGAATCCTTTATAGAAGCCAAAACCATTTATCGTAGTAATTCTTAAGTTCTTTTTCTATTTTTAGCATAACTATTCTAACGAATTTTAACAACTTTTTTCCATGCATTAACTACTGTTATAACTTAAAAAATTTAAATTTTTTTTTTATCTTTTAATAAATAATATTTTCATATAAATTCAAAATTACCAACTATGTGCAAAGTATAGCAAAAAAAACATAATGTTTTAATACACTTCTGTTTTAAATCCAATAAATACAAATACAAATACAAAATGAATTAAAATGAATAAAATGAATAAATTGAATAGCTTGCAGCAGAATTAAGCAAAAAAAATTCTCGGTGTCTCACAATGATTAAATAAATCCTTCAAACACAGACATTTTTCCATCATCCCCAAGAAACCAGATGGCCTCAATTTTCGGATCGGATTAAAGTTCATCGGTCATCAAATTAATTTAATTGGGTTCGGGTCTTCTTCTATCACTCCTGCTCAACTGAAAGCAAAAACACACAGGACCTTTTTTTAAGTGCTTTTAGCAGCCATTAAAAAGTTGTACAGAAACATTTTCTATAAAACAAACGATGCCCGTAAGGAGTTTTCTGTTTTTGTTTTCATTTCAATCACCTGACCCATCGCCTTTTAAGAGAAAAATATTAATTATTCATGATGGTGGTTTGTTGGTTCAAACTTGGACGTGTCTTACAAGAGATTGATGGGAGAATAAGCCATTTTCATCTAAAAAAAAATTAAATCTGTTCAAACTTCTTGGAAACAATAGCTCCTCTTTAATATAACTTAATTGGATAAAAGATGGTGTGACTGTATAGCTCCTTCAGAATCAAATGGTTATCATTGGCTATCAGTTGTATGAAGTCTCTTCCACAGAAGTTAGGACTACGTTCCATAAAGTGAATAAACGAAGCGGAAACATTCTGATTTACACTAACCTCATCTTTTAGCAATGAATCACCAACCTTGTCCGAGCGTTTTATCGCTTTACGTAAGGCATTCTACCCACAAAAAAGAGTCAAAGCCCCTGAAATATATTTAATAAAATATCATCATCTTGTCATATTTTTCATCCGAAAACATTTTAATTATCAGCAAAGGCATACCTCAACACCGGTCTCCATAACGTTTAAGCGGATTTGGGAAAAACAAGGACACTTCTCCTGTACAGAAAGAACACCCAACTAAATGAAACTCCTAAATCACTGCTCAATGAACGTGTTGTCACCCAAAAACAAGCCATTCCTTCGTCGAGATTAGCTCTCCTCGTTTACCACGAATGAGAACACATATCCCTCTGGAGATAAAAAATAAAACACACACAGAAGGAAAGAACACTTTAGGACGAGTGTAAAATAATTCCTGTCAGTGATTAAAAGTTTTTATCCAGTTAGCAGTCCTTTAGTGTATGGTAGCGTGTCTTACTTTGTAATTAATGCCATTTGTAGTCCTTTTCAGTTTGTATATATTATGCGATTGAAAAAAATACCGAGCACACATGTACTCAATCGGAATCATCAACCACAGGACACTTCTTCTCCCCTCCCTCATTTTATATGAAGTTTACAGATGAACTTTAACGTGGCTTTTATGCAAATAACTATACTCTTACAAGGAGTCATCGTTATTTTCTTTTGCTGCAGTGGTCCTCCTTGAAAGGCGCATATACATACTTGTATCCCTGAAGCAGGCTCATATTCAATAAGCCATTTCGGAGGTACACAAAACTCCTCAGGAGTGCTTATTGTTTGATTTATGTGTCTGCCAAGGCTGCGTTTATTGGGCTAAGGACTGCTCTCTACCACTAGCAGCAAAAGTCTTTCAAAATACATTCGAAGAAGTATGTTTATGAGATGAAAAATTCAGATCCTTTCTAAGTCAACATGAGGACTACAAAATGCGCCGCTGAATTGTTCTTTCTCTTGCAAATATTTAATGTGCATAATTTATAAATTTCAATTTAGGCAATTTCATCATAAATGCGCCATGCCAAAAATTGCCACACTAATTAATTAACAAATTTCTGGCGCAAAAACATTTTTGATGAGCTCATCGTAAATGTTTCCAACACCGGAAATCCTTTTGTGTGTGCCACATATGTGGTAATATTGTGGCCGCGAAAAGACACACACACACACGACATACTCCTTTTGGTTTCTGTTTTTTGTTGTTGAGTAAAGATCCGCCACAATGTGTTGTAATGTTAGATTGTTTACTCTTGGAACAAGAAGTTGAGGAAGAAGTTTGAAGGAGATGTTTCCTTTTCTTGTTTGCTTTGCCATAAATTTAGTTTGCACAAAAGTTTAAGGATACTTGTACAATGGCATACATGCGGATAGTTTCTTGAAGGTTATTTTGTTTTACGCAAATACAAGACGAAGATGTTTTTAACTATTTGAAACAATTGGAAAGGAGTTGCATGTTTCATTGTTTGACAAGGGAACGAGGAAATAATGCTTTTATTCGTGCTTGTTTCAGCTTTTGCCGATCTGAAACTTCATCATTTGCAAATTCTATGCACTTAAATACCAACCAGAGGCCTAAGCTATGTGTGTCTGTTGGAATCTGCATGAATCGACAGCTATTTATCGAGTGTTCGTTTTTGCGGTGTGGTGTCTCAAGACCCTGACAGATAGTATGCCAAGGAGTCTCCAAATGTTTGAATGAATCTGAACTAATTTTCTATGAAAATGGCCTATGCAGTTTAGAAATAGCTTCATTTGAGAGTACGTTGAAGTATAGTTCTCAGACGACTGTACTTGAAAGCACCTTAAGGCTCATAAAAGAAAACAAAGGACTTTGTTAATCAGGCTAATAGCACTTTGAAACAGAAACTCACAAATGCTCCAATTGTCTCTAACTTAGAGGCTGCGAAATTATTTCATTTCGTGTGCTTATTAACACACTAAATTGTAACTCCCTTCAGGATCAGACTATTTATCGGACTATCGGAGTAGAGGAGGTTTTCTACAGCTTCTGCTAATGGCAGACAACACATTATATAATAATGTGAGAGCAGTGGCTGCCCACAACGTGGAGCAACGTCACTTCTATTGGCAGCCGGAAAGCAGAAGGCGCTGAACTGCAAGGCTGATAGCGGAATTAACAGAATAGATTAGAAAGAAGCACGGAGAAGTGAGCTACTACGTCACACAGCTCTTCGCCGGACACGGGTATTTCAATGCCTTTCAAGATCAGAACGACAATACGAAGATTTGTTAACAGACGACCCCAACTACGCTGTGTTCAAGCTCAGTACATGGGGATCTCTCCGCCAGGAAATAAGCAGAAGTATTCGAGAAATCAGCCCAAATGATATTATCCAGGAATATCACGAATTAAATTGAAAACGAATAAGCACGTATCTGCCGCAGATTCTGAAAACAAAAAATAAGAAGAGTTAGATGAGGAACTAGAACTCGCAACCTAGAAACCGACCCGTACTCGAAGAAATTCGCAAGTGGTCTCAACTATGCAGTTCAGCAAGAAACTTTTGAAGCTTAAGTCGGTATGGCAATGTAAGCACACCTCAGAAGATTAGCACATTTCGGAGAGTCCGGCACGCAGAGAGGTATGGATAATTCGTGCATTTGTCTCCAAAAGGAGCTGCACTCTGCTTGAAACGCTCAACAGATTAACTTTCTTCGTCAACGTCTGTTTCGGTTCTGTTCGATCTACACTTTCAACGCTGTACTCCAGAGCACATGTCATCCAAGACGTTTTGGTTTGTACTTGTGATCTTGAAAAGTGCCCCTTATTAAATCTTTTAAGACTAAGGTTGTTCTCCTTAGAAGACAATGGAAACCCAGTGATAAAATATTCAAGGCATTTCGAGGACATTAAGATTCTTTTCGACGATATTTCGAGTCCAAAACAGTGGCACAGCTAGTCTTCTTCTGGTGGTGTATTTGAGTGAACCCAAGAAGATTATTTCAATGTGATCTAATATTAAAGAACTGCTATGTGTACATTATTCAGTGGACCAAATTCTAACTAACCCACACGGCGTGTGTGTCTGCTTGCTACGTGGGAGGTTGAAGGCTCAAATCTCAGAAATCAAAAAATTGATATTCGATGGACGGGATGCAAGGGATTTGAGATTTCTCTTATGGTGATTGCATGCCATGAAATGCCCTTTTTCGTTTACCTTTTCGGAATCGGCAACAAATTGTTTAAGAAAATTTTCTCCTTTTTTGCAATTTAAATGCGCTGCTCCCGAGTTCCTGCTGTGTTGCGCCACCCTATTTATTTATTTTAAATGCTAATACGTCATTTCTGCTTTCATCAAATTTAAAAGATCATTGAGTGTTTCGTTGATTTTGAAACATTTTCAAAACTCCATTATTTGATTTTGAGCTCATTTAGCTCACTTCGCGCTCATTTCAGTACTGATTGGAGGCAGCAGCTACATGGAAAATGAATCTGCACCCGAATGCCTAAGATCAGCGCCTTATCTGAAGCATATGCCCTCACGGAAACCGATAAACTAGCATTACACACCTCGGCGGGCATTTTCTCTTCAGACGTATGGACCACATCCACATGCCTAGGAACCTCGCTTCGAAAAAAAAACTATACAGTGCATGCGTATGAAGTGTATGCGTAGACAACATAGTTGTGCTGAAGGCTCAACTTCATTCTCACAAACCGTAAAATCAGTTAAAAGTTAAGAACGCTTCCCTATATGCATTGAAAAAAATTTTTATCACTCACTTAGCCGTTCCGAATCGGTGTACATTTTTAGGTCCCCTCCATGCTCCATTCCTCACCAGAGCATGGTTGAGAGAAACGCGATCAACTATTTTATTTGCTTATTTCTCTAGATAAAGTAAGAAGAGTGACTTCACTGATTCAAATTTGGGCTTAAGATAATGATGAGAACTCAGGAAACTACACATGACCGTACTTGAAACACCCATCGAACAGTTCTTCAATCAATCATCAGTTGTTCTGACTACGGTCTTTAGACTGCGCTCCGTCCTCCTGACCTGTAAAAAGTTATGCTAGCGAAATATTTAGACACATATATTCAAAAAAAAAAAAAAAGATTTAAAGTTGATGCTGAGTTCTCTTGCCAATCATTGTTTCTCTGGGTTAAGGACGTACCACAAACTCTTATACCACCTCTCATCCCCCCATAGCCTGGCTTCATGAAGCTGATAGCTGACTAAAGCAAAAAACAGAATAGAAAACACACCGATTGATCCATGGTCCCGTTTGTTCAAACGGTATTCTGATAGAAAGCTGGCGGTGAGTGGGAGCAGATAGTGTGATCGGGTTCCCATTCACTGCTTGCTGGCTACTGCGCTATGTGATCTGTGCTTAGCCGCCAGTTTATCGAAAGCGGTTGAAAGCAATTTTCGGTATGACGATTGATTTTTTTTTTTTTTTTTTAATTTTCACATCACCCACGTACGCAGGGTGGCGCAACAGAGCAGAGAGCTGCGGGCCCTAACGCATTTCTCACAAGCATATGAGGGTATAGAGGGAACCAAGAATTGTCTGCCGATTCCGAACGGCTAATCGAAAGAGCGCTTTCATGGCAATGAATTTATTTTATCGGAGGACTTTTCCATTCCTCTCTAAAGGCGATAGCCGTGGAAAAAAAATTGTTTTGTTTCGGTTGGGATTCGAACCACGAACTTACTACGTTGCAGGCAGACAGGCAATCCATTACGCTAAGGACATCACTCATCAAAATTACTGAATATGATTTACTGTGATTATTTTAAAGAAAGTTTTAATAGTTACCGTCGGCGCGGCGTCGTAGGGATTCTAAATCCAATCGCCATAAAACATTTTCATTAAAAGCCCAAGACGGTAATAGAATTTGCAAAGAGATAAGAGCCTTGGTTTGAGTTCAGCCCAGATTTTATGTAAAAAAACGACTATTTGTACAATCTCCTTCGTGAAAACCAATTTCATTTGCATTATCTCAAAACAACTACACAACCTCTGCCTCATTAAAGTTACATTCAGCTATAAAATCTGTATTCTAATTACCACAGAAGATTAAAGCTCCCCTCCCCAGGACAAACGAAAAAAAGCAAAAATTAACACAACAGCCATTTGCCAACCTCCTTCACTTCGTTAATAACTTCAAATTAGGCAATTGTCCAGTTAGGCAAAGTAATTTTCAGTTTTCCCCCTCAACCAATAACCATTTCCCATGACAGACTTAGGAATATACACGCACAGCATGTTGAGAATAGGTAAAGCGTCACAATCAACATCGTCGTCGCCTTCTTGGCTCCTAATTAAAGTTAAGCCCTGTAAAACGACCGCACAATTAGGAATAACAAGAAATTACCTCTGCTAAAGGATTACATCTTTTTCTTCTTTAATTTTCTTTCGTCCTTCGTAAGCACCCCTCGTCGGACCACCCGACCCACCTGGCTCACCATCCGTTATCAAAAAAATGTTAAAAACAAACACCGCCAGAGAAATAATAACTTTAAACAAGATAAAGGAAATTATCGTTTTGTTTTTCTTAATTTTAATTGTTTTGATTTTTTGTTTTTTTGTGTTCAACGTCGAATATAAAACGTGCAGAGACTCCTCGGCCTACGTGTTCAAATAATTACACAAAGAAAGTGTATATTTTTGGGTTCTTATCCTCATCCTCCACTGAAAACAACGATATGCCGCATGTCTGACAATAAACCTTAATTTATCAATTTAATTTCAAATTATGTTTCTTATTAACTTATCCTTGCTCAAGGATACGCCAAAGACGTGTTGCAACTTAAAGGCATGTGAGAGAGTTCCTTTGAATAAGACGTTGGTTGTTGGTTGGAAAATATGGTTTCCCACTGACAAGGGAGGACATGATGTTATACCTAAATTATTCATAACGCACTTCTTGGTTTTCAGTTGTCCTTCGTCCTATCGTTCTTATAAGCGAAATGTCCTTCTAAACCAAAAATAAATGCTTTTTCTGTCTGATTTTCGGTCTGTGAAAAGGATATGGGATGTCTTAGGACATGTCCCACAGAAAAAGGGACTGTTGAAACTAATTACTATCCATGTCCTTGTCCATATATGAGTGTGCGAAAGGACGGTACATGGAATCGCTGACACATGTTAAATGGAGTCAAGTGGCAATTGCTACTATGTATGTCTTGAATAGTGGATGTTATTAAATCAACGCTATCAAAGACATTAAACTATTATTATGTTGGGAAAACTAAATATTTATGTTTACATATGCATGAGTAGGGTTCTGATGTTTTGCTTAGAATAGAAGTTAAGAAGGGGTTGAGAATAAGAGACAGTTTGTGAATTAATTGATTGCCGTGAGTGTGAGGCTTACGATGAGGGTAATGGGGTTGAGTTGTTTTTTGTTGATAGCTTAATTGTGTGGAACAGATTTGGAAAATGTCCCATCAATGGTCTCTTGAGTTTTATCAGATGGAGAAGATGAAGTGGTGGAGTTTTTGATATGAATCAAATAGAAGGAATCATAAGAAATCATGGTGAACAGGGGGCTGTTCGACTTCAAAACTGCACATTGAACGTGGTGTAATACAAACCCGAAAATAACCATCTCGAAAGTAAGCCCGTGTTTTCGAAAGGTGTGATAGTCTTCTTTTTTATACAAAAAGAGGAGGTTTGTGCTAATCTGGAGCACTCAGATCTTATTACCGGTCCATTGTACTACCAGGGTAGCGGCATTTTCCTTCAACCGTACTTTGCGAATGTATTTTTCCCCTTCATTACAATCTAGAAAAATTATAACTAATGTGGATAGTTATCTTCTTTTGAATCCTATTCTTTTTTCTATAATTAAGGGCTAACACCTTGATTGCGGTCAGATCAGAAGAGAGATCACAATACCTTTTGCTACAAAGGCCGTACTAGTCTTGGGAAACTTTCGTTCTTTAAATATTTTATGAATTGCTAGTGCGATTGAACAGAAATTGGAAGAAGGACTGTTCGCCTTTTATGAAAACAGAAACATTAGACCATTTTTTATTCGATCTACTCAGGAGGAATTAAAAAAAAAACAGAAAAACTTACGAAGTGATTTCACCAGCTTTGGAAAACACTCTTCAAAATGCTAGAGCTACCACCCCCTATAATCAGAGTCCACTTTACAGAACTAATAACGCATTCGAGTATGTTGCTGGAAAGTTTGGGGTTTCAATCCCATAATCATCAAGGCGAATTATGTTTACCATGAAGAGCACATTCTCGATTCGCTGTTCGGAGTCGGCGAAAAATTATAGGCCCCTTCTAATCCGCAGTAATATAAGTCTGATAGAAATGCACTAAGCTCCAGGGGTTTCCACTCTGTTGCTCCACTACCAACAAGGTAAATTGAGGTTACAAAGATATAGAAACCTCGGACCTCTAACTCATTTCCAGAGCCTAAATTTTTTTTCCGACTCCGAAGGACTTTGTTAAAATAAACATTTTTCATGGCAGTAAGCAATTACTCTTGGATTTCTTCCCAATTGCCCACGAGAGGGGATATCTAAGAAAAAAATGTAAAAAATAAGTCAAGCTTAGCAATATAATACGATGATAGAGAATACGAAAAAAGTGGGTCCTGCAATTCTGTCTGTCTCTCTGTCCGTATATGAATATATAGCATGAACCGCTGTAACGATTTTCTTCAAAACTTGCAGTTAGAGTCTGTGGTCTACGGAGCGGTTTTGGAGTCTCAAGGTCTTGAAGGTATCTGCCATACAACCGATATGATAATATCGAGTGTTTTTTTTTTAGAGATTGGTTTTTTGAATAGGGATAGAACTGACATCTTGAGGTCAAATCAGCCAACTAATGTAACTTATGTTCAATTTGATTTTATCATGAACAGATTGACAAAACAACAACGCTTGCAAATCGAGCAAATTTATTTCGAAAATAATGATTCATTTCGCGAAGTTTACCGCAAGATGGACCATAAAATGGACAGCATTTTATGGTCCATCAGAGCAATTAATTCGGTTGACCATTGATCGTTGTCGCACTACGTTTACTTTATGTGATGATACGCATCCGCAGAGACTTTGAACAGTGCACACCGAAGAAACCGTTGCCGCTGTAGAGCAAAGTGTTGAAGAGGACCCGAATGAATCTATTCGCCATCGTGCACAGCAAATGGAGCTTTGTCCATCAACTTAATGAAAAATTTTCCGCAAAGATCTTGGTTTACGACCTTGCACGATCCAGTTTATGAAAGAAATAAGACCGCGAGACCATGCAATGCGTCATGATTTTGGTGTATTGGCCGAAAATGAGATTGATCTCGATGCTGGTTTCCATCGCAAAATTTTGTTCAGTGATGAGGCTCATGGTATCTCAAGGTACTTGACCTTGAGATGCCATTAAAATCCACCAAAAGTGACTGTTTGGTGTGCTCTATGGGTTGGTGGAGTCATTGGGCCATACTTCTTCCAAAATGATGTTGGCGAGCCAGTTGGCGTTGATAAACTATTTTGTTCCCGAATTAGATGTTATGAATGTGGATGAGATGTGGCTCCAACGATACGGCGCTACATGCCCACAGTGCACATCACAAACGATTTATTCGATGAGCTCATAATTTCGCGGAATGGACCTGTCAACTGGAAACCAAGATTGTGTGATTTGGCCTATTGGATTATATTATTTGGGCATATATGTTGTGTATATGTTATGCTTTGGCCAGATATTTCCAAGAAAAAAACAGAATTTCTACTTCAGCTAAGCAGACCTCGGCTCTCTCTGTTGATTGGCATTCTCACGAGCCACAACTCGTTGGGTACCCACATGATGAGAATGGGCATTAGCACATCGGACTTATGTAGAGGATGCCAAGATGAGGAGGCAGAGGAAGGATCATTCCACTTCCTCTGTGAGTGTCCTAGCTTGGCCAACACGAGGAAAAAAAACCGTCGGAGAATACTTCTTCGACGAACTGGGCGACATCTCTAATCTCCCATTGAGCAACGTCCTGGCATTTATTCAAGGCTCCAAATGGTTCAGTGGGGGTTCCCTACCCCAATTAACCAATCACCAACCCAACCCTCTACCTCTCCAATCCTGTCACCTCCTCACCCTCTGTTTTCCCGGGGAGCACAATGGATCCTTGAGATCCGAGTGAGGTGCTGCCGCTTGTGGCTGCACCCCCCATGCAATCTAACCTAACCTAACCTTGGGGATATGTGAAGTCGCTCGTCTACGTCAACTAAACAGAAACATTATAGGGGCTTGGAAGCAAACATTCGTGGCGTTATTGCAGACATACGGTCTTAAATACTCGAAAAAATTAAACCTCTAGACTTGGTTTAATTTGCAACAGCCATGACGGTCACATCAACGCGTCCAATTATCCTTCCAATAAAGCCAAAATTGATGGACGATTTTCTGATATTTTATTTCAATTCGAAGTTCTTTTTACGTTTTAAAAAAACATCCTTTTTTTCGTGAAGTACAAGTCTTTAATTGTCGTGATGTAAAATTTTTTTTCGAAAAGTTTAATAACGGCACCTTTCATAGTACCTGCCTACCTACTTTCTAACTAATCAAATGTAACTTATCTTAAAAAAAGTTTTATTTTGAACATTGTTAACTTTGTAAAGCCTTCACAAACCATGAGAAATATCTTACCGTGAAACTATGGCCAACAATAAATATTATATTATGTTATAGCAATATTCCCGTCAATGACTTACACGATTCAGACAAAACTTTGCGTTTAAGAAGTCCTAAGCATTTTGAGAAAGATTGCTTTATGGCATTTGATAAGTTTAAATTTTTTAAATTTTCATAGATTTTATAAAAAAAATTTACGTTTTGAAATAACTTCAAAGCTATGTCTTTGATTTTTTCAAAATTTCTTTGTCAAAAGAACGACTGGAAAGATCGTAATCCTTGCGTACTTGACTTTTCAAAAACTAGTTTTAAAAAAAAGTTAAAAATAAAAACTGCTTTTAAATAAATGGTCCAACTATTTTAATTAAATTTTCAGCGTTTATTTGTACTAGCAATGTGCAAAAAAATGGCGTTATTGGAATTGCGCTTGAAGCCTTTGGGATATTTTATATAATTATTTCAATGATTTATGTGATTTATTCGATTTTGAAAATAAATGTATAGTCGTTACCACTGAATACATTATGAAGAGCAGATACCAAAACAGTGTACTCAGCTTTAAGATTTTGAAATTGTTTTGAGCTCACAAACGCAAGCTCGTGCGACCCAGTCGTGCTCATTTTTTCTATTTATCTTACTGGGATTCGAACTTCGAACTTCCTACACACCATGCTAAACTTTTCTCTACCGGCACCGCGTTAGTAGTTCTCATAATTTTCTTCCTACCCAAACAAGGATCTGGGACAAGCAATTTATAAGCTCGCCGTATGTTGATTCTTACTAAGCTTGATTTTGAATAATTTCGGTTTTGTAGGAGTGCCCTATTGCTTTGATGAGCTGTTCAAAATGAAGAGTGCAATCATGAGGGAACTTCCCCGTGTCCCCTCATGATAACACGTCAGGCGCAAATGAATGCCCATTGGACTGAGCCAAGTTTGTATATACGTTCGTTTTAAGCCGTAAACTTAATGCATAATTTATTTGAAGTGTCTCTGTTCAACGAATCCATTTTATATTTTCAAATAATTTCTATTTTGTAAATATTTATTTAAGTAAAAATGAAAAACCATTGTTGTGCACAAAATACATTTTCTTCCATTTGCATTGTTTCATAGTTAGTTTGGGTATGCGGCCGGTGCGGCGGTATATTCCACGTTCGTTTCTTCAACCTGCTGATGCATATAATTATGGAAATTTAAAATTCTTCTTCGAACGCGTTCTTTCTCATGATGAAAACAGCGCGGAGTCATGGCAGGAGTGGAATCACGGTTTTTCGAAGCGGTCGGGGAAAAATAAATAAAAAAGAAAAGAGAAAGACTTTTCATTTGGATAAGCAGTGATTTTTCATTTCTTTTGTTTTTTTTCTCGTCGGTATTTGTTTTTTTTTTGTTTTTTTTTGCATTCAGTGTTCATTTTTGTTTTAGTGCTCCTGATGGTGCCATCGGTGTTTTGTTATGATGAATGTTTTGTCAGGCATCAAGGAGGTGTTGTTAGGGTGGCTCAGTTGACTTTTAGTGGAATGAATAAGATAGGGAGTTGACATCTGCAATGCAAAACTTTTCTCATGAGAATTGTCTCTTATTCTTTTAATAAAATAGAAAACAACGTCGAGATCTAACGTAAGACTCTCGACATGGATGTGATTGATATGTGGATGTGGGACAAATTTATTCGACGATAAAATTTTTACCCAGAGAAAAACAAAGCCTTAGCGATAATTTATGTGCAGCGGCACAAGAAATAGTCACAATAGTGCGAGTGAATTTTAAAGGACTAAACGACATCGTCCACCCATAGGCACAAATATCGTAACACTCGAGGATAATACCACCCAGACTTCACCCATGAACCATCGGCAGGACGTAAAACAAAACAAAAAGCCTTAAAGCGATAAAAAACATCCACCCCTATGACATTATCCCTTATTAGGTGCTTATTCGTTCGAGGATGACCAGACATCCATTGTAAGCGCAAAGTGAACAAATTGCCTGGCACTGGCCATCATTCTACCCCCTCAGGGTTCCGGTCACCACCCATTACCACATAAATTATGTTAATGCTCCAATGTCCTCCCCTAGATATCACGTTGGAAACAAAAAACTGAAGGTAATGTGGCCATATCATTTCGCAACGATGTGTCCTTTTTTCTGTTGTTTTGATTCATAAAAATAATGCTGGTCCTCAAACAGTCAAAAAAAAAAAATGCTTACGTAGATATCCTGCCTTCATATTCGCATATTTTTTGTTTAGATCCTTTTTACGTCTTGCCCGACCAGATTGCGTTCCTTATGGTGTCATATTTTTGTATACGCAAAACAATTTGCAAATTACCATCCTCTGTGATTTGTGCTGATGGGCATAAAAGTAATAAACAACTAATATCCTGCGTTGGCATCAAACTTGCAAAATGCCCGTACGCACAATCAGCAAAATCAGCAGAAACCCTATATAGTGATTTCGAATGCCTAGACCATGTCTAGGGTAAATGGCCAGTTTCCAGAAATCCAGTGGTTAAATGGACAAATGATTTTCTTCGACTTACACGAATCCGACTAACCATAAACAGGATAACCCGCAGACAAATCTCCCAACGAAATCACCCTCATTACACTGGGACTACATCTCTCCGACGAAGTGTTGAAGGCTAAATCCAACTAAATTCAACCTATCCCAATGCTGACCCATTCCATGCCCGAAAAAGCTGTCCATTAGATGAGGCTAAGCCCAAACAGAAGTACTTCTTTGTTTTTCGACATTTTATTTCAGGACTCTGATGATTTTTTTTTTAATACTTTATTTCTTTTTATCGGAAGGACATGGTAATGGAAAACAAGTTGTTTTGTTTCGGTAACAAAAATCAATCGATAACCAATGGGTGGCTGGTGGGTAGTAGAATGGCACTTCCTTATCTCGAAGGATAATCGCTGTCGTTCTCCCCCCGATATGGTGGTGGCAATGGCAAAGTGGTTCGGTATAAATTATGTCCGTTTGATACTTTTTAGTGAGTTCTCCTTTCTTAAGAGAAGGCGTCTTTTGAAATTGTTCTGCGGGCGTATTGTGTAGATACCGTTTGCAATCGATGATTGCGTTTTCTTTCTTCTTTTCTTTTTTTCTTCTTGTTTGTGCTTTTTTTCGATTACAATTTCATTCGACAGCTCTAAGTTGCCAGGCTGTGGATATCTCAGTCGTTCGTTATAGGATTTGGGGAGGTTCTTTGCATCTTTTTCTGTTGGTATTTTCGTTTATAAGATAAATCGATTGTTGTAATTGTGCGGTGTCGTTGTTACGAAAAAGATAAATGGATCACTTAGATCCCGGGGGATTTTCTAATAGGTGTGCTCGTATATTTGGTGCTCTTTTGATGTCTTAGACGTGCCATTTGAATCGAAGCGAGGGCCTGCCAGTGAAACAGGAATTTCTGACACTTAACAAATTTACTACTGTAGACTCTGTGAAAAAACGAAAGAAAAAAGTTGCAGCGTTGCGTTTTGTGTTCATTGCTCAATTGATAATGCCATGAATTGCGTGCTGTGAAGCTTTGATGATTTTGTTCTTAAAAAGTAATCTAGAGACATCGCTATTGTACAAAAATGGTGATGAATCACATAATTTTATTTCAGTTAATAACAGAAAATGCGATTATATGAAAATATCGAAAGTCGAGACGCTCGAGAACATATCACATAGGCTATTTTGGTATTTATATCTGCGGTAGCTTTGGAAGGACAGAGATAGGTATACCCTATGTTAGCCACAAAGCATTTACCTTAACTGAACAGAATGTCAAACAGAGTGGTCTTTGAGCCCTAAACTTACTCTTAAAATATTTTGCTAGGAGGAGTTCAGGTAAAGATTAACGCAACGGGCGACTTGTAATTTTCTTCAAATGATAGGATTACATGTTGATTTTGTGATATGGCGTTTTTCAGAACCGGCAACCCAGGATTTTTTTTATAACTTTTAGGTATAGGTCAACCCTGGTTCAATGAACAAACCTTTTAAATTAGTGAAAAAAGCGCTTCATTGAAGGTTCTCAACCGCAATGCCCTAGTCACCAACTCAGTTCTCCCCTATTCATCACCTCCTACCCACCTTCAATCCGTAACGCGAAAACTCTGGCTGAGCGATGAGATTTTCCACCAAAAAGACTGCAATGAACTAATTTAAAATTGACCAATAGGAAGCCTTTTCTTATCAGAAATGGCGGTGTTAAACGAACCAACACTAGCCTACACAACTTTTTTGGTTGTTTGTAGACACTTTCCTCTAAAAAAAGGTTCCGATCCTCCATGTCTTTTTGGTCTTTTTTTTTGATAAATTCAATCAAACCTTTATATGTATGCCAATACCGTTGACAGCTCCTTACTTTTTTGTTTTCACAAATGGAAAATAGAGAACACCACCATAATATTAAGGTAAAGGTAAAAGAAAATCCGGATCAATGAATTGAGCCAGCAGTATCCAGTATCTTGAGGCACAACCTCTACGAAATAGCTCAGCTGGGGAAGCAGAAGATGATGTGGATACCTCAAGTGCTGTGGAGATTCCAAGGCGAAGCAAAGTGCCAAAGACACAATGGTGGAGTATGTGCAGATGGAAGAGGCCATAGACAACGGCGAACCAGTCGAAAATTATCTCAGCAAACGCGTGTGCTCGATTAAGTCAGCAAATCCTAATGACTCCTCAGACCGTACCTCTGGATTGGACAAAGCGGCTAAGGCTTTATGAATTTTGAGTTAACTCATATTTATTTTTGTTTTTTGTTCTATGCAAATTATTTACTTTTTCCGTTGCAATATAAACAAATAAAAAGACTCAAGGCAGCTCCGGCTTGTCTGGACAAAAAAAAAATGATTTCCAATTATTGACGTTGATTAAAAGGGACTGAACAAGGAACTGATTAAAGCATGAAATTTGAAGATTTTTCGACATTTTTACTGTTTTGGAAATTTCAAGATAATCACTGCCGTCGAAGCTTTAGTGATACAAATATTAATGGATCCCACTGTTCCATTCAACACAATAAACAGAATCTTCTTTTTGATCGAATGTATGAAGCAATCGATCGAGAAAATTCCTTTTTGGCTAGCCTTCTTCCACGGTTGTCTTAGAGTTCACAACAGAACCTTCACACGTTAAGAGCAGCTTGTCGTCCCAACCGCTCGAAAATACCAACTATCATGGTTTGTACGAGATTTTAGCAAACTCTGACTTTAACTCTTCCTACATTGAAGAACATTTACTTTATAAGAGATTGAAAATATGAGTTTCATGGAATAGTTAACAACGATTGCGAAAAAACGCTCTTAGTTCTTTCGGTAGTACTACTTGCGATGAATTCCTGTTTGACTATGACATTCTCATGAGGGTGACCTCATCCCTAAGGGACCTGTATTCTTCGATAAACTTTTCAATCTACAAAACAGATGAGTATTGACAATTTATTTGCTTGGTTAGTCTATGCAAAAATTTCCTATTTCGGCCTTAATATAATTTTGTAATGAAATCGATCATTTCCAGGTTATTAATTATTTAACACGTCGAAGACTAAGGATTCTGTTGGTTTTGACCGAGTCATTTTTTCTTTATATTAAACGAAAATATTTGATTACATCCCTCCACTATTTCTGTGATGAGCGCAGTTTACACTGTACAACTATTTGTCCAACTTTAACATTTTCAAAAATATTTGTACATTTTCGAACATTGTTCGTTCAGACCAAAGTCAGTCCGACTAGTTAAACAGTGTGAACTGCTCTATTGAAAACATTTTCTTTGTAGGTTTGTAGTTATTGTTCTAAAATAAAATTAATCATTTTCTTAACTAAAAAAGATGACGTAACGAAATCCCAAATTTAAGTAATCGCAAATGGCATTTTCTTTTCAAAGAAATTAGTAGATAGAGGTCTGTTTTAGACCAACGTGAAGTTGGGTTCTATCAGTCATGTCTAGCGCACCAACGCAACGTCAGCTTCAGCTGCTGATATACCATGAACGGCCCCCTTGCCCTGGTATAGTAATATTAATATTCATTATTCGCCGATAAGCTTTGGTAAAGTCTTTGATTGATAAAACATTTACCCCATTTTTACTACGTTACTCCATCGAGTTTGCGTCGAAAATATTTAATGGTTTCTCTAAATTTATATTTTTACTTATAAGACACAAGATCTTTCCAATATTTCCATTATTTCAGGCAATCTTTGAACACATCCCCTAACTGATCAAAGGGGCCGTTCAATAATCGTATCCGGATAGCTTTTTGTTGTTGTTTACGTGTTGAACGGTAAGCAGAGTCCCAAACCCACTTCTTTTTTTTACTAAAAGGCTATCCATTCAAGTGATCCGAACATTACATTATGTTTATTGAACGATATATAATATATATACAATTGATACTTATACTAGGTAATTTTAAAATTAAGAAAATGATAAAAATGTAGGAATGTTGGCACGTAGGAGCCTAACCTAATACATTGTCTAGAACAAAAACAATGACTTAATATTATTTAGCTGAAAAGAAAGAAAATTCTTGATTATAAGTCGGCTGACTTGATTTATCTCGGGATGTTCCGTCCCGTTTGTCGCTGGTGTCCCTCTTTATGAGGAGGTTGTGGGGGTGGCATCAGCCACGGAAGTATGCTGACTCAGGGTCAGCGTAGAAGTAGGTGGCTTTGTCGTTGGTTTGTATAACTTCTTCGTCCAAAGTGTTCATCACGCTTAGGTATCTTGGCTCAGTGTGTCGGTCCTCAGTGGCCATCCTTCTCACCAGGGGATTAGGGTGGTTGCTGATATTTGCAGCCGTTTTCAATACAGTCGATAAGACGTATTGGTCGTTATCTTGGCGGTCTCGTACAGATGCTGATTACTGTAATGTCTCTGACACTGGTGGTTGAAAGTGAGAACGGTGCAGAGTCTCAGAATCTTCCTTTCGAAAATGAGGAACTCCATCATCGAGGTCTTCGAGATGGTGAACCAAACTAGGCTTTCGTAGTTGATGACGGGTCTCAGCAGCTGCTTGTACATCAGTAGTTTTGTTGGCTGACTAAGTCCTGTCCTTCTTCTCAGCAAAGGGTACAGTCGGTGGAAATCGAAGTTGGCCTTCTTCAGTACGGCTTGTGAGTGCGGGTTGAATCTTAGCACCTCATTGAAATTTATGCCTAGATACTTCGCGTTTCTTCGGGCAGCAAGTCTGGTTCCATCAGGTAGAGTAATGGATGTGGCTCTGCAGTTACCAATAGAACAACGGCCTCTTCCTCCGGTCCTTCTGAAGCAGACGAGCTCTGACTTAGCTGAGTTGATCCGGATACCCCACTTACTTTAATAAAAATATAGTTTATGGATGTGAGTTTCCACTCTCCGGGCAGCTATGATTGGTGATATAGATGTACTATATGTCAGAGAGTCATCGGCGTAAAGCAGGTTTTCGCAGTCCCTTGAGGTAGGTTGGTCCGACATCATGACGTCGAACAGGAATGGTCCTAGTTTTGATCCCTGAGCGACTCCTGCTCTGATGTTCTAGGTGGCGCTTCCAATTTGGACGAAAAAGTTACTGTGGGAGAGAAAAGAGAAAATTATTTTTGTTAATGGAGTTGAAAAGTTTAGTAGATTTAACTTATGGATGAGTGTCTCACTCCAAACGCTGTCAAATGCTTTTCCTACATCCAAAAAGCATGCGACGGTGATACGATGGCTGTTAAGGTCTTCGGCGACGTCATGTGTAGTTTCATCAGTGGATGCAGGTTTGAATGCTTTTCCTGGAAGCCGAACTGCATGTTTGGGATGGTGCTATTATCCCTGCAGAATTTTTTCAACTTTCTAAGTATGAGCTCCTCCAGGAGTTTACTTGAGTAAGGAAATGGGCCTGCAGTTTTCGATGAGCCTTAGATCGCCTTTCTTCGGGATCGCCACTATCTTGGCCGTTTTCCACTTCCTGGGAAAGTAGTATTCAAGTGATCAGATGAGAGAAATTTAATTTTTCTTTCTTTTGATGTTGATTTTTTGTTTTGGTGTGTATTCATTTCAGCATTAAAGTCTTTTAAAACGCACGGGAAATCGAAAAAATTAATTATAATCGTTTAACAAAGAAATTTTGAATATTTTTTTGTTTTTGAAAGTCGAATTTTAATATTTCACAGCTGTTGTCTGCAGCAATCTGGAAAAAGATATCTGAATCGTTCAAAAAGGTATCTCAGATACGGGTATCCGAGATAGGATATTTGATAGATTCTTGAACGTGCCCAATTGGTCCCAAAAGCCTCAAAATTCATAGCCACATTCGTTTCTGATAACTAATTTTTCTTGTTAAGTGATTTCAATGTTTGTTTTCATTTTTTTCACTAAACAAGAAACTGATTTAGTAAAGCCCTGATATTTAGCTGCTCTTCACAGCTTTACAGTTAAGGAATCCACCCCCAGCAGGGAATATGATTATTGATTACACTTTCTTTAGAAATGTCTGACATTGTGTATCGATGCATGTCAGGCTTTAGGACAATAAATGTTCACAAACCAGCTTGGTTAAACGTGCAAAATAGAGCAAATAAAATACGTAAGCCAAACTATGGCTAAAATGTTTCTGTCTCGTTTAACATACCCCCAGATAGACTCAGCTTTGTCAGAACTAGGTCAAAAATGCAGAAATTTGTGATTCATATTTGGTAATTTTTGATACAGGATAAGTAACTTCAACGTGTTAGGCCGAATTAAGGAAATTGCATTTTGCTGCAGCCTTTTAAATATAGTAGTGTTGACTGAGAGTTTTCCCCCAGCCAATTGAGTATAATAGCCTAATGCAGTCTCAGTCAAAATGCCAAATGAGTATCCAAAAGGATACTCAAAAAATTGTATAAAACCTTCTCTTTATACATCAATTTGAATGCAAAACTTAAAATAAATTCCAACCTTTAAAGACAAGACAAAGCCGCTGTCAACTTGAAACAAAAAATAAACATCAACTTTGTTTACTTATATTGCAAAGCAGAATCATCTTCAGAGTGTTCGTACTACAAATCAATGGATTCAATAACTTTGTATGTTCATGATGGCGTCTTGTCTTTCAGAACATACAACCCTCACTCCATGAATTTTTATGAAGAAAAAAAAACTTCTCCCTTCAGATCAACGAAGAAAAACAAAACTCTGTTTACCTAAAGTCTTTAGCCATAATAGATGACCTCATAAAAAAAGTTTGATTTTTTATTGTCAAACATAAAAAGCCAAATCGCAAACACACTTAAGTCGGTGCTGCGCCAAAGGAATTCCAAAGAATCATATGTCCCCCACCTCCCACCTCGAAATATAAAAGATCCAAAAGTCAATAGGACGCCCGCCGGAACAAAAAACATTTACACACCCAACGACCGCATAAAACTTAAGACATTCAATAAGGAGTACATTCGACCTTTTATCCTTTTAACAATTTTCTTTATGTATGCGCATTGTGTGTGTGCGTATGTTTACCATATATTTCTTGTTTCCTCCTGCACAGAGACCAGCCTTCAACATTTTGAAGGATAAACAAAACGGACATGCTGCTGATGGGGATACTTATGTCGGAATCATATTTCGAAATCACAGTCTTCTGCACCTTTTATTTGGAACTGAAAAGGTAAATTTCCAAACTCACTTTATTATTTACACATGTTTGCATGAAATGTCCATGAGAAGTGTGTTGGGAGGCGTCCTTTTGGAAATTTTTGGCGATTTGTGTAACTGAATCCATATCTGGAAACAAAGTAAATATGAAAAAATTAGTTCGTTCTTCTTTTTTTTGGAAATACTTG
The DNA here is from genome assembly GCA_914767635.1 of Melanostoma mellinum. Taxonomy (NCBI): domain Eukaryota; kingdom Metazoa; phylum Arthropoda; class Insecta; order Diptera; family Syrphidae; genus Melanostoma; species Melanostoma mellinum. The sequence goes on from OU612060.1 coordinate 182,066,534, forward strand.
GCCCGGCTGGGTGCTACCCGCATTTGCACGATTCGTTAAACAAGGGACACGATGGAGAACATTTAACCATATGGAGTTGTTTTTTTCTTTTATTTCGTGCGAAAGGACTATTTACAGTACAGAGTATGGAACGACATCCTTTACAAATATTGAATTTTTAACATGTTCCGCTGAAAAAAGGTTGATTGTTAAAACAGTGTCTGAACATTTAAATCAATTGTACTTTGCCTATGTATTTTTCGTCTTGTTCTTTTTCGATGTTTTATTTTTGATTGCATTCGACCTCCTCGCGATTTTCATAAGAGAAAAAATGCATGTAGCTCACAATATTAGTCAATCAATATATCAAAACGGATAAAAACTGTACATTCCATGTCACAGCTGTTATCTGTCTAGGAAAAAAACACAACTTTATACAGGATTGCTTATTAGCACATGGAGCGACAAAACTGGGATCTTTTGCCACATGCCACATGAGGGATATAGAAATTCAGTGCGGATGCAATTGAGTCGAGATCACTATGCTCATAGCGGCAACAAACAAAAGGAGTAAGAGCTTCTTTGTTTAATGCTTTAAGGGTCGTGACTATTAAAATACAAATAGATTTAGATTTGTTCATTAAAAATAGTTTATACATTTTCTTACTTACCATTTTATAAACATGAATAGGTAAGGACATGACAATATTATGTCGTCTGTCCGAATGGCTTTAAATATCTTCTGATAGCGCAAGTTCATTATTAGTTATTTTATATAAATAAAAAACAGAAAAACAAAAGTTTTGTTATACAAATCAAAAATAAAAGTGCAAACGGCAAAATTAAATAGACTTTGAGTTTAGCTAAAACAAAATAAATGTGCGTAACGCTTAAATTTACTTTTAGTTTTGGGACTTTTAGTTTAAAATCAAAAAAAGAAATTGTTATACAAATCAAATTTAAAAAATGCAAAAGCCAAAAAATAGACTTTAAGTTTGGCTAAAACAAACAGATGTGCGGAACGCTTAAATTTACTTTTAGTATTGGGACTTTTAGTTGCTAGAAGATTTCGATAATTATCCTACTTCGGTATGACATCGCTTCTCTACAATACTCTAAAAGCTGCATCCAGTTTTCGCCGTTAAGGATTCTTAGAACTTCAATTATATGTATAATGTTTTTACCAAATACTGCTCTCCTTATTTCCCTCTACACTGGACACATTCCCAAAAAATGGCCTGTATCCTCCTTTTTCTTATATATCCTTATCTTTATATTTTGAGCTAAAGTCATATTTTTTTTTTTTTTTTTTTTTTTATTTATTTACCATCTACCGAGTTCATAACTCTTCTAGACTTAACAATATTTACATAAACTTTATTGATAAAAGTAAGAGCAAATATTTATCAATAAGTAGCAAAAAGAATTATCTTACATTTGTACATATATACTGTGCTCAAAAGGCAAAGGCTCTTAAGTCGACTTAAGTGGTTTTAGCTGTTTATCCATTTCTTATATATTCTGCCCACAAACTATTTTTCTTTTTTACCCTTGTTGATTAATCTTTGAAAACAAGAAAGTTATGACCTTTTGTAAAATGGCTTAAGTTTAATTCGTAGGATTTTGCAAAAGGTAAAACCACTTAAGTAGAGGATGATTCATCTTATGTATCAATTTATTTTGTTTATCATATAATAGGCAGAAATTATTTGGGTAAAATATCTTAAGTTCGATATGAATCAATAAAGTAAAATCGCTTATGTCGACTTAAGATATCTTATATTTTTAAGAATATCTAATATTTTCTTTGCTCATTAAAGTAAAATAGCTTAAGTTGACTTAAAACTCAAATCAATTAAAAATACGAATTGGAAGAACATCTTAGGATACTTAGTATATGAAAAACTGAAAAAGTTGTTTTTGTAAAAGCACTTAAGTCAAAAAAACATTAAAAAAAGCATTAAATACTCCACTTATCAAAATCTAGTTTAACTATTTAAATAATTGTGTATATAAAGGCAAGACTACTGAAAACTGTTTCTTCACATCCTTCTTAATTTTTTTTAAACAAATACTGCAAGTTAAAAATCCACTTTCTGAAAAACTATGAAAATAGAGTTAAGAGCTTTTACCTTTTGAGCACAGATATACAAACTACGATACTAGACTCAAAACAATAGTTTTGAAAACATCTCTGCTTAAACATAAGTCTATATTTTGATAAACGCAATTAAATTCATGACTAGAACGTGAAATCGGATCTGATCTACCGTAGCTTGTATAAGATCGGGGAACAAAAAACAGAATCGGCCTCGTCCTCAACTGTCTTGAAGGAGCATATAAAGAAAAAATGGGCACGACTGGGTCGCACGAACTTGCGATTGTGTTCTAAATACGATATCAAAATCTTAGGGCTGAGTAAAAGGTTTTGGTGTTCGCTCTTTATAATATATTTGGTGGTACAGGGTTGCCAACTATACATTAATCAGGAGAATTTTATTAAATCACGAAACATATTGAAAAAAATTCAATTAAATATTCCAAAGGTCTCAAGCGAAAATCTAAAAACGCCATTCTTTTGCAATTTCTAATACATATAAACGCTAAAAATTTTATCAAAATCGTTGGACCAGTTTTAAAAATAACGGTTTTTTATTTTACATTTTAAAAAAAAAAGTTTTGTAAAATTGAAGTATGCAAAATTTAAGATCTTAGCAAAAGTTAATTTGACAAAAAATTTGAGAAAAATCTAAGTTATGGTTTTGAAGTTATTTCAAAAAATCTAAATTTTTTTAAATTTTTTTTAAAAATTTCAAAAATTAAAATTTTTCAAATCTTGTTATGCAGTTTTCCTTAAACAACTTGAAACTTCTAAAATACAAAATTTCGTAAACATCGTGCAAGCCATTAACGAGAAAGTCGGTTTTGAAAAAAACGGTACTATGGGAGGTACCGTTTTTATACTTTTTCCAAAATTTTTATTTACATCATAAGAAAGACAATCAAAAATTAATCCTTCACACAAAATTTTATCGAAATCGTTGGAGCCGCTTTCGAGAAAAGTATGTATTATCATATCGGTTGTATGGCAGGTACCGTTATTTGAAGACCTAGAGACCCAATTCCAAAAACCCCTCTGAAGACTGCTCCATAGACCCTAACTGCAAATTTTGAAAAAAATCGGTCAAGTGGTTCAGGCTGTAGATCCATATACAGACAGACATACAGACAGACAGACAGAATTGCAGGACCCACTTTTTTCGTATTCTCTATCGTCGTAATGTCGTATTTAATTGTTATCTCAAAATTTTTTTTCTGCACGATTGCAAGACTTGCCTTATAGTACCTATAATCGCAAGTAAAAAAAGAGAGAAGTTTAGGACAATCAATTCGATTACAGAGAACATCTCTAGCAACCATAACTAAATAATACTTCCTCCTAGCTTCGAGAGTCTTTAAATATATTAACAGACATCCTACATTGTAACCTTCACTCCATTATGCGTTTCGCCCAGGTGCAACAATGGGCTCATCAGTTAGATGTTGTTGCACCCTTCTAATACGCAATGTTTTGGTCGATGTTTACCGACACCTATATAAAGTTTACAGTGCAAAGACACTGTAAACTTTATATTTCTAGGGGAATGTGGTTACATTCATGCACCTAAAATATGTTTGCCCGTGGTCTGGCTAATGTTTAAATGAAAAATTTTTTTAATAATAAAAGAAATTTATTATTAGTTGGAGTATTGTGATTTAAAAATCAAAAAAGAAAGTTTTTGTGGCGAAACGCATAATGGAGTGAAGGTCACAAAAACTTTCTTTTTTGATTTTTAAATCACAATACTCCAACTAATAATAAATTTCTTTTATTATTAAAAAAATTTTTCATCCTACATTGTAGCTAGGTAAAATATTACCAACCCAATTTAGTATACGCAAAGCTTATCTCGAAACTTTTTTTTGAACGGATTCAATACGATTTATACCCACCCTATACAATGGACACCATATACAACATGCATACTCAAGAAGTGATCTTACAAGTGAAATAAATAAAGATTTAATCGTGTAAGGATGAGTTTTGTAGTAGAGGTATTCCACGTGTTTTTTAATCTAATAAATAAAAAGATTAATATAATTTTCAACAGTTAAAAACACTTATTTTATTTCCTCAAATGCACATTTCAGAAGCAATGCTTCCATCGTCAGTGAGATTTATAAATTAAATTAAATTAAATTATTTGTCAAAAAGCTAACAAAAAGAAAATTGTTTTGAGTTTCGCATGATGAATCCAACTAATTTATTAGCCTTAGAAATAACGTAGTCTAGATGCAAATTAAAGGATAGCTTTGAATCGAAAATAACGCCTAGGTCTTTTTGTCTATCCACTGATTCAAGTAGAATGTCAGAAATGACGTATGAATGATTTATATCACTAGGCGACCTGGTAAATGTAACGCTCTTACACTTCGCTATATTCAAAAATAGTCGATTTTCAAAACACCAAGCTGACACTTCATCTATATCATGTTGAAGTCGATAACAATCCAATTCACACTTAATTGGCCTAAAAAGCTTAAGATCATCTGCAAAAAGCAAACATTCAAAATATCGAATTCTTGGTGGTAGATCGTTTATAAATAATATAAAGAGGAGAGGTCCTAAATGACTTCCTTGAGGAACACCTGAGTGATTAAAAATTTCTTTTGAAACAACCGTTCCAATTTTTACATATTGTTTGCGATTGATCAAGTAATTTTCAAACCATATAAGTAGGCTAGAGTGAAAACCTTACAATTTCAGTTTTTTTTAGCAGAATATCGTGTTGAACTCTATCAAACGCTTTGGAGAAATCTGTATAGATAGCGTCAACCTGATTTCCACGTTCGATACCTCTAATGCAGAAGTTAGAAAACAAGGCTAGATTAGTCACTGTTGACCTACCACTAACAAAACCATGTTGATCTACTGTATACTTGAACTAACCTCATCATAAAGACATTTCTTCACAATCGCTTCAAAAACTTTCGGTATCAACTTCGATTTTGTAATGGGTCTGTAATTAACAACTTCTTGTTTTGAACCAGATTTATAAATTGGACTTATCATCGACAATTTCCAGTCATCTAAAAAGTTGCCATTGGAAAGCGATAAGTTGAAAATTTTAGTAAGTGGAGCCGCAAGACTTAAGGAACGTTTCTTAAGTAACGCCGAGCAAAAATTATCAGGGGTTAGTTTGAAATCAGACTTCAAAATGAAGTATTATTAAAAATTCTTTGCCAATTTACGCACATATCTCTTTTAGCTTTTTCCGCTTTCAAATTGAGGTGCCATGTTCAGGTTAAAGGTTAGCTCCGAGCCCAAATAGGTGTATTGTTTTACTACTTCCAGATCCCTTCCATCAAATTTCTCTGCTCTTCTCTCGACACTCTTCCGCTTCCATTCTGAAAAATCATAACCTTCGATTTGTCTATATTTACTTCCAAGCTCCATGTTTTACAATATTCTGCAAGCCTATTTACCATCAACTGAAGTGAAGTTGCGGACTCAGCTAAAATGACAATATCACCCGCGTACAAAATAACTTTGATTATATCGACTCCAATTCTGACTCCACAAGGTAAGCAAAGCACCAAATCATCTATGTATAGTGCAAATAGTAGTGGGCTAAGATTGCACCCTTGTTTAAGGCCACGGGCTACCTCCAGTTTTTCCGATTTATCCTTTCCATCAAACACTTGCGCAAAAGATTGTTGATAGAGCTTTTCCAAGGCATTTATAAATTTATTTGAAACTCCTAAATTAAAGAGTTTGAAGAACAAAGCTTTTCTGTCAATTGTATCAAATGCTGCCCGAAAGTCGACGAAGAGCGCATACAGTTTCTTGTTGTTGCTGAGTTTCATTCTTGCGAGCCCAGTCTGAAAGAAAATATTGTCTGCCGTAGAATAACTTCTTCTAAGCCCAGCTTGGTACTCGATTAAAGTTTGGTTGATTTCTACCCATTTGTGGAGCCTTTTGCATAGGAGAGTGGTATATATTTTAAGAGAGGCATTTAGAAATGATATGCCTCTGTAGTTTCCAAATGAGGGCTTTGTAAAAATGATCTGGGAGATACCGAAGTTAAATATTTCATTCAAAGCTCCTGCTAATTTTTCCTTGAAACAAGATGAGTTGTATTTAAAATCCTCTACTGCTGTTTGAACCTGCCCCTTTACCATTCTTCATGGACTTCAAGACTGCTTCCGAGGAACTGCCTTAATATCTTCGTCTAGGAGATTGTTTTGCTGATATGGACGAGCGTATTTAAAACTGCCATGTTTTTCCGACATCGGAACATTTAAAAGTTTGCTGAAGTGCGCTCTCAAAGAGTCCAAGCTTATCAGCGGTTCTTGTTTTTTATTTTCTTTGCCATTATTATTTTCGTTTTCTTTCTGTCATCTGTCATCTGTTATTAAACATCTGTCACCTGTTATATGTCTTGTTTCATCTGTCATCTGTCTCCTATCAGCTTTCATTTCTCATCTTTATAAGTGTTTTCTCTTTCCCACATAGTTTTTAGAAAGAGGCGTGGTTTTGCGCCGGAATTTTTAAAAAATTTTAAATTTTTTTGGTTGAGTTTTGACATTTCCTGTTGTGACACTTGTGTTTTTTTTTTTCTCGAGTAAAGACGTTGTTGGTTGAAAAAAAAAGTGTTCTTTTTCTTGTTCCTGAAGCAAAAATACGTAAAAAATTTAATTATTTCTTAAGTTCAGTTCAATTTCTGATTTTTTTTCCCAAATCTGAAGGAAAAATATTCGTCAAAATAAATCCATCGCGTTCACATTTACTTTTAGTCTGAACACGACGGGGTGGCGGAATGTCAAAATTGCTCGGTTGACTTGCCGCAGTCTGATCAGCGTCTAATAATTCATCTTTCGCTTTCAGCTTCCCTCTTTCATCTTTAATCGTTCATCTGTCATCTGTCATCTATCATATTTCAGTTGTCATCTGTCTCCATTCAGCTTTCATATTTCAGCTTCCAGCTTCCTAATCTTTCATCTTTCAGCTTTCAGCTTCCATTTTTTATTTTTAATCGTTCATCTGTCATCTATCATCAGTCATCTGTCAATTGTTATCTTTTATCTGTCACCTGTGATAACGGGATTTCAGTTTTTGTTTCACAGACACAAAGTTCATAGATTTTTTAATAGGAATTTAAGGAAGGTGTCGGACACTAAATTCGACGCAAAATTCACCTTTTTTGGCATTAGCCTGCTAATCTGGGCTGGCAAAGTTGGGCAAATTTACACAGTCAGTATTTTAGATTCCAACTCGTCAATTAATTTTTTTTTTTAATTAAACTGCATTTCTGAAAGAAGATACAACAGGCTAACATACCGTTGCAATGACACGTTAATGTCGAAAGCAAAACGAAATAATTGATGTTCTACTACAACGATAGACCATAAATCATAAAGCTGTCGGGAGCTGTTGTTGTTTCATTAAATAACTAATAATTGTTTTTCAATAATTAAAACGATTCCATTATGGACAGACGACAGACCATTGACTATTAACTGAAGTGCTGAGGCAGTCATAGTGCCCTAACTAATTATGCCTTTGTTCCATATTCGTTGCCGTCGCGCTTAGACCTTAATCGATAAAATATGCCAGTCAAGATTATTCAAGAAAGCAAACTTTCGAAAATCAGCCTAAAATTCATTTACTTTTACGCAAAAATATTTGGCACGGCTTTTTTCACAGTTTCTGACAATGGTCGCTTGAAGCGATCTACTAAATCGCAACTATTTTGCATTACACTTCGAGCGTTGTCCTGTGTTTATTTCGTCACATTTTTACGAGGATTCTTGCAAAAGTTCCTGAAACACGCCCATATACACGTAAAAGTGGTTGTATCGTCCCAACTTTTATCTCTGTTGTGTTTTTCGGTCATGATTTTATTTTTCCAATTCTTTCGCTGTGACCAATTTATAGGACTTGTCAACAAGACTATTGACCTACTCAATCGAATGTCGCGGCTTACCAAAGACCATAGAATTTTCGGAAAGGAGTTACATCTAATGATAGTTAGCCGCCTTTTACAGAATACGTTTATATTTTTTTCTCACGGCTCGATATTTTTGGAAGCCACAAAAGAAAATGATTTTGCTTCAGCACTTCTAGCGCTTTTCTTTTTCATTCTTTGGTTCGGAATTATGTCTGTGGTGGATTTTATATGCTTGGGACTTATGACGGCTGCAGGGATGTATGGAAATATTGGGAATCACATGATTAAGTTTGCAAGTCGCATTAAGAAGTCAGAAAGTCATTTTTCAACATCAAAATACCGTGAAATGCAAGCACTTTGCGACTTCTCTGAGGAGCTTGATGAATGTTCTGCAATTTACTCGCAAATTTTCAAACTTATTCTAGAGTTTCAGCACCTATTTGAGATATACTTGCTTTATATCATCTGCAGTAGTTTTTACATTTTACTTTTCGGTATACATCAACTATTTTTTTCTTATCTGTCTGGTCGAGATTTGCTGTGGAGCATGTTAGCGGCTTCTTCAATTCAAGCGTCAAATTTCTTGTTTCTAATGCAACCAGTAGACATGGTGTTTTGTCGATCTAGGATTCCAAAATATCTCAACTTGAGTACCTTGTGTTCAGATATTGAGAGCAGATGGGACAAGAGTGTGAGTAAATTGTCTTCTTTTAAGGTGTTTGCCTTGAAGTCTTATTTTTTTCCAATAGGTAGAAGAGTTTCTGATACAAATGAGATTTCAAGACGTTGAATTTTCCGTTTGTGGTCTGTTCAAGCTGAATAACGAGCTCATCATGAGATTTATTTCGGCATTGGTATCGTATTTGACTGTTTTGGTACAATTTAAGATGTTGAATTACTACAACGAAGCTGTATGAATGGTGATGGTGCTGGTGATAGTGCTAAATCTTGGACCGTAATCCAGCAATGGCACCTAAAGCAAGCTAATGCTGTGTGCTTCGATCTCATTTTGTTTCTCTTAAGTTTTGTAAGCACGACTCTTCTAATAAAATGAAATACGTATTGACTGTTTGGCTTTTCTGCGAAAGTGTAGATCATCCATATCCAACGTTACCCTATCTCCTTCTTGATATGACGTCGGACGGTTCCCAAACTTTATATACCACGGCTTATTAGGTATGTCAGCAATCCCAATGACGTCTAATTAAAAATTAGCCAAACGAACTACGACATTTGACGAGGCTCCAAGATCTGGTGCATTTTCTGGTACCACATTGTCTCCTGCGTTGTGATTTTATGTGAAAACTGCTTGGTGTCCCATTTATGCGGTTTGACTTGCATATATTGCAGAGTAGGGCTGCCAATCCTTTTGTAGTACACATCTGTTCGTCTACACCAAGACGAAAAAGCATCGGAACAGACCCAAACCGTTCGTTGAAATGGGTTATTTATGGCGGAACTCGATGCAACATGTCATATTCAGGCTGGCCCTTCAGAATCATTGTCGAATTGTTATTGAAATATGTACAAGAACTAGCGCATTTATTCGAATCTAGTTCTTGTCATTGTAGTCCATATTGCTTGCAACGAATGTCTTCCCCAGTGGGAACGAACATTTTAAAAGTTTAAAAGTGGTGTATAGACATGAAGAACATGATTCGATTGACCTGTCGAATCTCTTGTTTTGTGACGATACGTCACACTTTCTCTCTGCCACCGCCGAACCACGTACAGCTCACCCTACGAGTTGCACCATCTACTCGTCTCGACACAAGAAGTAACATGGACACCAAGAAATAACATGCGCAGCCACATAAAATTGTACACATCGACACAGAAAACGCCGAAAGCCAACCGTATGCGCAGACACACTACTCGGTTCGTACACATTATGACTCTGGTTCCATACAAAAATAATTTCAACCAAGAATCGGCAGGTAAGCTACCATCGACCGTTGAATTTATTTTTCTCATGTACAGTATGTAAACACGGGAGGCGAGCGTGTACATGGTTGGTGAAGTGTAAAATATTTCACTCATCCAGTACACCTCACACTTGCTCTCAACCAAGAAACTTATAAGTATAAGTGGAAATTATGGGAAAAAACAGAAAAGAAACAAGAAACATCAGCGAATGATTAATTGTGGGAATACCAATCTGATCAGTGATTATTTCTCGTCTCCGCTTCCTTAAATCTTTCTTTGAATTTTGAGATGCCCAGAACGGTGCTCCCAGTGGGCCGCCGGTCAATTCGCAAAAATCTTTTTGAATTACCCAGAACGGTGCTCCTAGTGGGCTGCCGGTGAATTCCCAAGAACCTTTTCGAATTACCCGAAACGGTGCTCCCAGTAGGCCGCCGGTCAATTCATCCTCTGTGGCCCTGCGATAGCCACTCCTCCGTCCTCCCCCGTTGTTTCGATAAGCGTTCCGCCATATCCTGGGCAACGTTCTTAATGTAATCACTTATTTCTTTACAGTAACGCATCAAGTACTAGGCCCGCACCAGCCAATCCAGCCGAATCTCAGCGCTATAAGTTTTCTAAAGCTTTTTACTTTAACTAGCTATGTTAGCTCTGGGGATTGATTCCGAAGTAACAACAGAAGAAGTCTGAAGCGCTGATGTCTAGACTTGCATTTACTGCATGTGTTAAGATTTGACTCAAATTCATCAATGATCAATCGAGAGTTCATCTTCGTCATGTCGTCATAGTCGAAATCATCTTCATTTTTCTTCAAGACTTGAAACTACATTCAGCACATCAGCTACTTTGTCATCTGTCATCTTCGACAAGTGCCTCAAAGATCGTCTTGACATTGCTACCTATCATAAGCACTGAATGATAAGAAAACGCTGATAGTTTATATAAAAAAACTTCACAGCACAATCCTTTTTTTAAACCATGTTGGCCAAAAAAAATTTTATTTTCGTGCTGTCGAAAGTGTTTCTCACTTTAAACAAGCTCAACTTACGAACGAAACATACTACAGCTATGCAAAGAAAAATATTTAGGCCATAGGTAAAGCTTATCAAATAAGACAAAAAACCATGCCGTTACCTGTAAATGCTTTTATCCTTCACCCCGCCTAAAGGCGGTTATAGGCATTAGAGGATTATCATTTAATGTAAGCTAATTAGTTGAATAGTTTTGAATAATCAAGTTTCATTGTCAAATTCTCCCACTTGTAGAAAGTCCACATGGGCTATATTCTATTTTGATAAAATACGTTTGTTATTAGGTTCGTATATTATTTGATAACTGCATTGGTTAGGATTTCATGAAAGAATTCGTTCGTGGTATGTACTGTAATTGAATCAATTTGAAAGTCTTTAAATACATCTCGATCTGTTTCATGGATCTAGTTCTAGTTCGCTTCTGACGCTTAACTTATTGGATTTAGAATATGATATGTGCCTGTTTGACGCGTGATCATTCTTTATTTTATTACAGGTAGTCGTCACTCACAATAAGATATATGCTTATTCAGCTGGTCAATCATTCAGCCAAAGTATGCGGCTCAATGTTTTGGTTTCGCAAATTAAGTGCATAGTAATCATTCAGAAGGAAAGTAATGATTTTCTACATTCATGTAATTTTTGTATCTTTCACACAAATTGCAATTGTATCTGTTACTAAGCAAAGTATAAAATTCTGCAAAAAGTAATGGAGATGCGGGGCATCGATCCCCGTACCTCTCACATGCTAAGCGAGCGCTCTACCATCTGAGCTACATCCCCGTTGTAATTGTTTTGCAAGTTGACCAAAACTCAAATCGATTACAATTCAGTCCAGTGCAACTAGTTCACAAGGTTTATTCAGTTAACTGCGTTGGCAATGGTCAAAAGAGAAGAGTGAAAAGTTGCCAAGTTGAAAGCTTTGGCCAAAATCTGAATGAAGTGAAAATAAATTCGGCTAAGCGGCTCAATGGTCTAGGGGTATGATTCTCGCTTTGGGTGCGAGAGGTCCCGGGTTCAAATCCCGGTTGAGCCCGGATTCATTTTGCTTGAAGCTATAACAAAAACCAATGACTTTTTTTGTTGTTTCTATTTTTGCTGATCAAATTATGATCACTGTCACAATTAACTTTCCATTCGTAAAATTTATTTTTGGTGTCAAAGATAGAAATCTTAACTATTGAAACTTTCAAATAAGCGATAAAAGCTGCACTATAAAGTGTCAGTGACTCGAACACGAAAAAAGTATATTGACCACTGACTGGGTTGGAAGTTGTGATGAATTCACCACTATAGTTTATCTTGCTCACTTTTAGAACGTGGCATTTGGATTGACTACGTGGCCCAGAGCGTAGAGTGATATGTTCTTATTCGTTGGTCTCCAGTTCAATTCCCACATAACGCATCTATAAAAAAATTATGAAATCAAAGGCTCGTGGATAATTCTACTGTGAGAGAGGTAGGTGTTGAAATGTTGTAATGAACCCTTCAAGATTGCGGTGCTCGTAGCGCCTCAAAAAGAAGAAAGTGCCAGTCGTTTATACTAGAAAAAGTAAATTGAATTTGAATTGCATATTAGGAAAAATGTGTAAGCATAACTGCAAAATAGCAAACATCCGCACGAAAAACCTTTAAAAATACTAAAGATCAACTTTCGTACTAGAATTAAATTTCAATAAGACACGCTCAAAATATTGAGTTGTTACGCTGTAAGTAAGAACTTTAATAGCCTAGAAAACATCTCGTTTATGAAAACATTTGGTTGCAGAGGGAAACTCGCATGGGAAAACTTGTTAGATTTTTGGAAATTTTCGCGAAAACCGCGTTTTCGCCCTTGGGGAATATGCTTTAATTGATAATTCATTAGGTGATGATTTTCAATCCCACCGAGAACGACCTGGGAAGACGAAGAATTTTTGAGAGATGATTCAATTCACTTCTATACAAATGGTTCAAAAACCGAAGAAGGGGTAGGCTGTGGGGTGTACTCAAACCGACTTAACGTAAGTCTCTCGTTTCGCCTTCCAAACCATTGTAGCGTGTTCCAAGCGGAAATTCTGGCGATCAAAGACGTCCTATCATGGCTAAGAGAAAACGTGATATGCTCAACGAATATCCGGATTTTCTCAGATAGTCAAGCAGCCCTCAAATCAATCGGCGCTGTTTCTACGAACTCAGTAACCGCCCTTAACTGTCGCTTATCTCTTAAGGAGATGGCTGAACAATTCAATATTCACCTTATTTGGGTGCCTGGGCACAGAGATATCGTGGGTAACTGCAAAGCCGATGAACTCGCCAGAGAAGGTTGAATATTGGTATACCAATCGCTACATGTAAACTTATGCTTAAGCAAGAGGCAATGGATAGAACAAATCATAGGTGGAACAATATCACCACGTGTGTGGCAACAAAACGGATATGGCCAGGACTAGATCCAAAACGCACAAGACATTTGTTATCCATAACCAGATTGCACGTTAGCTCCGTAGTCAATGTCATCACCGGACATTGTCGGATAGGAAGACACACCTTAAGACTCGGCGTTTCCTTTAATGTCTTCTGCAGAAGTTGTTTAGATGAGGAAGAGGGGGAGACAATCCCATACTTCCTCAGCTCAGGTCTTGCACTCTCTTTTCAAAGAAAGCGGCATCTGGGGAAATATTTTCTCGATGATCCAAGCGATCTGGCGGACACAGATCCCCTGTACCTCCTTCGCTTTATTAAAAGCTCCAAATGGTTTTATTATTTGAGGTACTCCCTCGCATAATTTCTATGGTATCACAATGGACCTAATATTAGTCTAAGTGTGTCAGTTTGTTTTCCTGACAGCCATCTAAACCTAACCTAACCTATCCTAGGTGATGGCACAAGACCTCAACTCACCTTGAATGTCCACTGAGTTTTTTGAGCCCTTTGGTTTGCGCTCAATTTACCCTAAAATAGCTTTTAGTTTTTACTGTGACGAATTCAGACAACGAGCAAGACTGTTAAATGGTATATTTCTATTTTTGCTCAGTTAATAAGCATAACTGTTGATGGTTTTGTTGTTGAAAGTTTCTAAATAGCCGGAAAACCCAGGTGTTATTGACAACCCAACCATAACCTATGGTTACCTGACTTAAGTTTAGCTAATGAACATATGTTATCCACGATTGTTTGATTGACATGGTTGCTCAGACCATATGTCAAATTCATAAAGTAACTTTCTTCTTATGGAATCTCCGCTTTCGAAACTAAAATGCGGGATTAGATTCTGTTTATTATATTTGGTGAGAAGTGAGCCACAATTGAATTGATTTCTACTAAAAATTATTATTGGATAGTTTGGTATGCGGATTCATTAACATAACTTGTTCTTCGGAACAAAAAAAAACGTAGTTTGGTAAGGCATGGACTTTCCTAAATCGATTGTTTCACTGAGAACTTCGATGAATCGTTGTCTTATTTTGATGGACTTGGGCTATATTTGTTAATTTCTATCACAGTATACCATGATTTTCAACTAATCCAGAAGCATTCTTTACTGGCATTGCTAAAGGAAGTTAACAAGCGTTGTGATCCTGGTAATCATTTTATTCATTGCGAATCTTAATTTGACTCAAGATTCAAGAAGTCATTTCTAAGCGATATCGAAAGTAGTAAGGCTTTTTAATTAAATCATTTATGAGGCTGATTCATCATTTATCATCTACAATCAGTCCGAAATAATTTGTTTCCTTTGTAAAATTGTTCTAAAATATTAGCCTTGAGATGGGACAATAGCTTTCACAAAAAATTACAGTCTTTTTATATTGAGTGCTTTTCTTAACTTCTTTAACATGTTCAACACAGGTTGCCTCTTTTCTTAAATAAGCCTTAAAGGTAAGAATATGCAGCCCTATTCATATAAACATCGCATGAAAGATGTCAGTTCAGTTCAGCAAATTGATAAATCCATCCGAATCATTGGTCGAATACTCGAAATAAGTTTTCAGCCAGCATTAGCTGGTCTTTGACTAGTTTACATTGTCTCTTTACTTAGATAAGTTGTTAGTTTGCTCGGTTTATTGATGGTAGTAAATTTTTACATATAAAGCTATTCAAGCAAAATTTTTGAACCACCAAAATACCAACGAAACTAAGACGTTCTTAAAATTTTAATTTAAGAAAAGGTTAACATCAGTCCTCGTGCTCTCACATGCTAAGCCAGCGCTCTTCCATTTGCACTTTGTCCCCGTTGTAATAATTCTGAAAGTTGACAAAAATCTCAAAGGCCGATTTTAAATTCCAGCGGTACAAGCTCTCGGGTGTGTGCACAATGTCACTCTTGCGTATACGTGCTATTTTTGAGAAAAAATTAAGATCTTAAATTATTTTCAGTACAGCAACATTTGCTTTGTTGGACAAAAATATTAATTGCTACATATAAAATATTTTTGGCCAACAAAGCAAATGTAGCCGGTTTCTCTTAGGCAAAAAAATGCAGCATTGTGTAAAATTTGCTCTACTGCGGTCTAACTCTGCTCTAGATCAATTTTATTTAAAACGTTGAATTTGGGCAAAAGTTTATTTCGGGCTCAACCGGGATTTGAACCCGGGACCTCTCGCACCCAAAGCGAGAATCATACCCCTAGACCATTGAGCCGCTAGGTGCTTAGAGTAATTTCTTTTCATTTCATAAACATTTTTACCAAAACTTTAGGTCTCTACTTTCACTTTTTTCTTCTCTTTTGACCACTGCCACAGTAATTGAGTCTGTGAACACGTTGCAGTTGAGTTTCAAGTTGGTGATTTGAGACTGCGAAATGTAAATCGAATGAAGTAGCGATTGCTTAAGCGAAAGCTGGTGATCGTAGGTTTACATGTACATTATCATATCAGTCACTTTCAAGCAAAATAAAATATTTCTGCAGTGCGGCGAGAAGTGGCGTTTGATTTTACCAAATATCAAGTCGCGCCACAAGTCTTTATGTTATTTTAGTAAGCTAGACGGTGATAGTCAGGGTTCTTTCTGCAACAGCAGAGATTTTAACCTTTCCCTTTTTGGATATGGATGGACTGATTCGGAACATAAAATCTGGTAAGAAATCGCAGGTCGGAGGAAACGTCTCCGCAGTTGACGGAGTTTAGTATAATTTCAAGTGAACAACATAGAAATTGCTGAACTAATACTGAACAAATATATTTTAAGTCACAAATTAAACTTAATTCCCGATTCTCAATGCTGCGTGGTCGCGCTTAGTGAGTGACACAAATGTAGCACCACCTCAGATAAAGTTTAATTGCTTCTGATTGTAATGACTATGAGCATTTTGTCTAAGGTAAGGTATTTACCTTTATGTATGCTAATTGGAAGATATACTAAAGATTCAGCTGAACTTTACCTTTTCAAAACTACTGTTTAGTTCCTAGTTTTTAAAATTAAGCCTTACAATTCGTAGTAGGCCTAAGCATAATGTGTGTTAATACAAATTAACATTGCTCTTTGATTTGAATTTTGTCTGACCCTAGATTTCACGTTATGAGTATGGTCCCTGTGCCCCTGTTCAGATGGAAAATGGAACAAAATTCTATGAATTTAGTTGGACCACGTTCCGGTTTTCAGTGTTTCTCGATGATGCGATAGTTACAGAACAGGGGCACTGGGTTCGGAGTTTGGGCAATTTCGATCAGCTCTCTTCAGAACTAGTACTTTCGAAAATACCTGATCTTCGGGATTAGTGGTTTGCTCTGAAATAGCAGAGGGCATTAAATTAGCAGAAATATAGCATTGGATCCTAAAATCACAGCGAACGCACTAGGCACTAGAATCACTTCGAGATAGCACTGTACACTATTAGGCTCACACTAACATCTTCTAGTTCAACTTCACTATTTAGCTTTGCTTAGTGTTTGCTGTAAACATTAACAAAAAGTAGATACAGATTGATTAATCTTGGGCTGTTTGAATTCAGTTGTCTTTGTATTCGGGGTGAGGGGCTTTTTTGCTGTTCGGGTAAGCTAAGGCTGCGTCCTCATTAAAAGGTTTCGAGTCTTCTTCTTCTTCTTCTTCTTCTTCTTCTTTTTCTTCTTCTTCTTCTTCTTCTTCTTCTTCTTCTTCTTCTACTTCTTCTTCTTCTTCTTCTTCTTCTTCTTCTTCTTCTTCTTCTTCTTCTTCTTCTTCTTCTTCTTCTTCTTCTTCTTCTTCTTCTTCTTCTTCTTCTTCTTCTTCTTCTTCTTTTTCTTCTTCTTCTTCTTCTTCTTCTTCTTCTTCTTCTTCTTCTTCTTCTTCTTCTTCTTCTTCTTCTTCTTCTTCTTCTTCTTCTTTTTCTTCTTCTTCTTCTTCTTTTTCTTTTTCTTCGCCGCAGAAAACGATATGTAATAATTGGTCTGAGGAGCGACTTGTTTGTTTCTCCTTTGTGTTAGGAAGTGAAGGAAGTTTATGATATAGTTACATTTTTGAGCACTACTTTTGAACGAGGATTGAATGACAATCCCTGTTTGAAGTTTGCATCGTAATTCTTGGTGCTTGGTTCCGTCTTCAGTTTTGGTCCATCGGGTAGTTTGAAGGCGCTGTGGCTGGTTTCTTGCATCGACGGCAACGTCTTCTGAAGAAGGCAAATTCGTCGGACTTCGATGAAATCACTTTGATGCCCCTCTGGGAATAATAATCCCAAAATATTCTAAAATAAATATTCTATTTTGAATCTTTGGGCTTGTTTGTTATGTTTCATCATCAACAGAATCAGCACGACCCTAGCTATTATCCATCTCTTTGGGGAATACTAGCTGCTTCATTATGATGTAGTTGAAGCTCATGTCGGTTGCAGAAAATCTTTTAGGTCGACCACCATCAATTCTGATCAGCAGGGTTATCAATTATCATCGTTAAATAACTTGACTGCTGCAGGCTATTTAGCATTCCTTGAATTTCTTTGCAAAGTTATCCTTGAAAAACTCCAGACTTATTTTGTATAATATCACCTGCACTTTTACAGTCTTTTCAGAGTGAACTCAATGTGACATGTAATATTTTAAATGAAGTCGAAATTGAATTTTTTTTTTTTTTTTTTTTTTGAAGCAAAGGCTTTTTTGTGATAGACCATTACATAACAATGAAAACATAAGGACACTCGAACCTTTAGTTTGGGCGAGCCTTAAGAACTTCGTCCATATGCAGCTTTACTATCGTAGGAAATGACACTTCAAATTAACAACTGTCACATCAAATACTAGTGAATCTTCTATTCTTCGAAACACGTGAAAGCACTGGACTGGTAGAAGTATTCTTAGAATAGTTTCAAAATTCTCACCGCTCCTTAAAATCGCATTAAAGTTGAATTAACGCCTCGCTTCTCCAGGTCATAATTCTTGATACCGTACTTCCTCGAACAAACCAACAAACTTATGTTCCATTGAATAGCACAATACGTTTTCTCAAGAAATTACCCCTATGCAATTCATGTTCTCGTATATTTACATTGTCGTCGTCTCAATATCACAAAACAAAAGGTACAACTCCCATAGGTAGAAACAACTCCAAACCCTGTTAGGAAACGTTAAGAAAACATGTTTAACGACATCGTTATTACCAAACCCGAAGGAGTTATGAATAATTAAATTCAGCTCAAGCCAAGTCAAGATTGTCAAAAAGTTTTCCCGCCAAAGAAAGAAAATCTACCCATACACACTTCGAAGTTCGAACACTCCTTGAAGATGTCTCACTCCTCGGAATTAACCCTTTGGCAATGTTTTCCTCAGAAATTCTCAACTATTGGAATATCATACCTAAAGTTCTTCCACGGAGGAAGTGTTTCGTCGTGTTTAATTTTGAGTTTTTGGTTTCTCCCCCCAAACCAACCAGAAGTTAACACACTCTCCTGGAGTGGTTTCAGAGGTTTTCAGGGTTGGTTTAGCATTTGGTGCGGTGCCATGTATGTTAGTATAAGAATCAGAAACAGGGTTGGGGGTGTAAGCATTTCTGTTTCGAATGGCGTTAATGATTTCGCTTCTATTCATTTAAATTGCTGGCATTCAGACAGATTGGTTATCTAATGGTGGAAAAAAAAGTGAGAATAAATGATTCAATGGCTTTCAGTGATTCTTTTGTTTAATTTTTTTTATTGTATTTTCTTAAAACCACAGGCAATTAATGGAATTTTTTTTTGGTTTGGTTTTACAGGAATGGATAAGCCTCATTTGGATAAATGGCTTTCAGACAAGAAACATTCTCGCAAAATGAACTTTGGTGTGAAGTGAGAAATGCTAAGAAGGACATGGACATTGCGAGGCGAGCAATTAATGCCTTTGAGGCGAGAGAAAACGATTTTGTTAAAGTAATTGAAAGTTTTACAATTACAGGCAGGATTTTAATTACCGGCTGGCAGTTTGATTTGGGGATAGTAACTTCTATTTGAGTAAACATTTTACTTATTCATTTGGAAGTCAATAAAAGTGAGATGAGTTCATGTTTGGCCGTCGAAAGTAGACTCGGGAGGGATTTTTATGAAAGTCAGACTATCAAAAATATTCAATACCAAAGCCAATGTGAAATTTGGATGTCGTTGACTTTTCATTTTAGATACTTTGGTTTCCATTTGCTTGTCCCGAAACAAATAGATGGCGTAGTTATGCTTTCATTCAATGAGAGAAGGGGTGTTTCTTTAAAAAATGTTCAGCCTCTGATGACTGCAGCTACTGGTCGTTGCACTGGTTGGAAGCGGGTAGCACCCAGCCCTGTGTGTGTTGCCTGTAGCTTAGGAAGCTAAAATTATTTGTTTCAGAGAATACAAAATAGATCCCAGGCCCTGTAATACAAACAGCATGCAGAACGCACTCTGGTTCCAATTGGCTTTTCTCGTTGCAAAAATCCTAACTTGTGACGTTGGAACAATTTCTTTGTCTCCTTAAAATAAATTTCCAAGGTTATAAATGTGGAGAATTAAAAAAAAATTGATTCACAAGGTGTCTCGTAATCTTTGGCTGAAATGAGATGTTCGCGAAAAAAAATTACGAAATAAGGAATTGAAATAAACCTTTCAAATTAGTCCTTAATTTGGCGGAAAAAGGTTGCGACTATTTAAGTATTCCCAAGATATTCTAAAGTTAAATTGATAACAACAGTGGATGCTGAAACAAACAAATTTTTCAAATGTTTTTAATAAAAAATATAAAACATCATTTTGTGACTCATCAGTACATCTTAGAGAGCTATAAACTGATTGAGTTAAATTTAATACATGTGAAGGCAAAAAGTAAACGAACGAAAAAAAATTAAATCAAATAAAAATTCAAAATGTTTATTTTTAAAACAAAATAGAATATAATCATATAAGAAAACTTGCACTCATAGCAATAAAAACAAGTTAGGTTATTCGTTTATTTGTCACATCAAAAAACTTAGCAGATATTGAATGAAGCGAAAATTTGTATTTTAATAAATTAATTCAAAATTAGTTCCCAGCTAAGTCTAAGTTGACATACCCTTAGGTAAGATGACATACCTCAATTTATTAGTATACGTTGCAGAGCTCACATATAGTTTTTTTTATTTTGTGGTCTATACCGGCGCACAATGCGTGGCACCATTTATAAAAAGCCTAGCAGCAAAGCCAATGCTCTCCTGGACGTGAAAGACTATTAAACTCATTGCAGTTAATACAAGTTACATACATCGTCATCATCGTCTGAAAATTCCTGCGGAGGCATATCATGACTCAATACAGAAACTCACCTTAGCAGAAACTTCTTCGTTAACGCAATTGACAAAAAAAATTTTATTCGACTCAAAATTTTTCTCGACGCTCCAGAATTTAGGTGTGTTAAAAAAAACTTTACCAGTTATGGTTATTGAGTAAATGCAAGTATGTCATCTTGTCGGGTATGTCATCTTAAACAGATCTCCCCTACAAAATTCATTAGCATCATCATTATTTTCAGCATTTAACAGACTTATTAATTTCGGGCAAAAACTTTTTTTCAGCTCTTTTTGGATCGAACCTGCGTTAAAGATGGAACAAGTGGATCCGATGATATAGCAAGCATATTATACAAGTCTTCATTTTGTAATTTTCGTGAAAAGTTGTTTCGCCCAAGTTGTTTCGCATTTTGTTGTTAAATTTTTCGTTTGTTTAGTTTATTTATTTTTCGATATTTCTCGCTTCGCTTTGCATTCATTTCGTTTAAAGATCATTTGGCCTTTGATTACTTTATATTTGGCTCGTTTCGTTTTCTATTGTTTCGTTCTTCGATTAATTCGCTTTTGTTTATATAGATTTTGATTATTTCGCCATCGTTTGATTGGTATTTTGTTCTACAAAAAGCAAAATACCAATCAAACGATGGCGAAATAATCAAAAATTGAACTGTACCGGTTATTTTTGTATTTTAACAGTTTGCTTAGCTTCTCATCAAACTTTATTGAAAATTGATTAGAACCATCAAAGATAAATATCATATTTTAGAAGCATTTCAGAACCAATTTGGCAGAAATAATATCAAATTTCGAAATATTGGGTATATTGTTTTATTAACAAAAACATTCATTTGAACACCAAAACTGAACATATCCATAATGCATAGTTCCATGCTCCATGTTACTTTTAAACAAAATAATAAAAAAAAATTATAAAATTTCTGAAAAACCGAACAAGCAATAATAATCTGACAATGAGCGAAGTAATTGATTGCCAAAACAATAGATTACCGTAGAGACAAAATGCGAAAAACAGTTATAATGTCTAAAAAATAATCATTTGGTAGTTCAATGGAAATGCGAAAAAAATAGATAAGAAATGCAAGTGTGCAGCAATGATAAAAAATTCTTCAGGGTTAAAAACATTAGTAAAATGTTCAAAAATTATTCTGTTTCAAATATTCATGTTGCTGTTTAATTTGCACACTCCTTCTGTATAAGAATAACTAGGACTAACAACTGTTTAAGTAATTCGAAGAAACTTAGCTACAGCAATTCTCAGAGACGATTTTGAAATTTGGAATTTATATAACAGATTTATATAAAAGGTGCGGCGTGGAAGTGGGTGAATTTTTTAACGATCAAAACATTTACGAAACTATTTCAAATAGATATTAGAAGCAAGTTTCACGCACTCAGCTCTCTTACCTCACAAATAATTGAAATATTCATTAAAGGAAATTGGTTTGTTTACCAAAGTGGCAGCACTGGGAACAAGACTTTTTTTTAAACAAAAACAGCTACAATTTAACATATGGTTTAAAAAATAGTTGAGGTCAACTACCATGGTTGGTTTTCCGCATGACGACGCCGCCAGACTTTTTTTTTGTAGCTCAACACAAACCCAAAAAACTACTAGAAAAAGTTTTTTTTGTTTTATTTATTAAAATTATTATAAAGCATTTCTTTTTTTTTGCAAAAAATTTTAATTTTCTTACTACATAAAAATACTGAACTGCATTCAAGAAAACTCAGATTGCTCGTTAAATATTTCACAATTGAAAAAAGAAAAGAACGAAATTGAATTTTTTTCGCCTTAGAACAAATTTAGCCTACTTTGAAAAGCTCTGTACCTAAGTCAAAATAAAAATCAGAAAATTTTTTTGGTGGTTGTTTTTGAGGCTCTGTTTATATTTCTATAAGAATTAAAAAACAAAACATTAAAACAAACACATCAATTACCGCGACTTTTGCATTTTTGGGTGCGGCGAAATGACTACTGACTACTCGGATAACTAGTGTGAAGCAGAGCAGAGGTAGTTTTTAGAACACAATGCTCATAGCGCCATTAAAAAAATAAAAAGAAATAAGAAGTGCAGATTTAAGAATGAGTGTGTTTAACCAATACATAACTAGTAGCTATCATCTTCTGTTCTGAAATATCTTCCAGTTCTTTTGCTGCATTTTTTCCCAGCACTTCGTACTTTTGTTGCCAAAAAACGTCCCATAGTAAGTTGCCTAGGATACTATTTTCATTATTGGCTTACTACATGACTCAAACCTTGTTTTGTAAGAGAAATGTGAGCCGTGGCAGCACCAAAAAGTCTTCGGACTTCATTTCAGTCAAGGGAGAGCAATAATTGTTTCAGCTCACTAAGTAAAGTTGACAAGCTAAGTGGATGCTCTCGTCTGTCATCTTTATCATCAATAGAAAGCCAGTCACACTTTCTGGTCCTGAAGAGGGTCTGAGATCTTTGACTGGCAAGTTCATTTGCGATCTCGTTTACTGTGATGTTTATATATGAAATCCCGAACAATACCCAACAAATTCCTTTTTTAAAATATATGTAGATGTCACAATTGTGCAGTTTTTCCTTCCGCTTTCTTATTATTGTAAGAAGGAAGTATGTATCTTCTTCTTCTTCTTCTTCTTCATTTTCGGCGTTACGAGTAGTGATCTTGAAGCGATCACAACTCTCCCACTTTGCTGCTTCACACTAGTGATCCGCCTGTGGGGTACGCCGCGTTGACCTCAGAAATCGTCGGCAAGCCTCCCGGTTTTGGATTGTTCCATGTCTGAGGCCAACCAAATGCTGCTGTTTTTGCATTTGCTTGCACCAGGAGTGTTTTGGCCTGCCTTTTCTTTTTCGTCGCGAATTTGTTGAAACGTTGTACGATATTGCCTTTTTGACGGGGTTCTGCGGATCTCTCCTTTGAACATGACAATACCAACTGAGCCGGTCGTGCTGAATTTTGTCCAAGATGGTACTTTTGACATGAAGGCTTCCACGGATCTTAGTACTTCTAATTCGATCAAGCTTTGTTACTCCTGCTGTCATCCGAAGCATCTTCATTTCGGCTGCCGTCAATTTGCTCTCATACTTTTTGTACATTGTCCAACATTGTGAACCGTATGTCAGAGCTGGACGGACAACTGCTGTGTAGAGTCTTCCCTTCAGCTTTGGGGGCATTTTTCGATCACAGAAGATAGCGGAGTTTTCTCGCCACTTCATCCACCCAACGCTTACTCGATGATTGATGTCGTCATCACAAGATGCTTCACTATTGATCATAGATCCCAGATATTTAAACTTTTCACACTTGGGAAGCACATTTCCATTCAAATAAATGTCTGGAATAGGCTTGTCTGGATCAGAAAAAGGGCAGCACAGGTATTCAGTCTTTTTAGCGCTAATACGGTACCCATTTCCTTCCAGAACATCAATCCAAACGTCAAGTGCTCGTTGCAGGGATGTAGGATCCTCGCTTATGATGGCTCCATCGTCAGCAAAGAATAATTGTTGTACTTTATTGTCCGTTACTTTTCCTTCGAGCAAATAATCCAGAACAGCAATAAAGAGCAGTGGACTCAAGACACTTCCCTGATGTACACCTACTGTTATTTGGAATTCTTCGGTGACTCCAGCTGGGCATCTCACTTTTGTAACTGCTCCCTCGTACATGTCCATAATTATTCGCACATAGGCTTCAGGAACTCCTCGGTGTCTGAGGGCCACCCATATCAGATCTCGTGGTTGTCGATCGAATGCCTTTTCGAAGTCAACCAACACAATATGCAAATCCTCTAAGGCATCTCGGTGTTTTTCCATAATGATCCTTATGCTTTGGATTGCGTCTGTAGTTGACTTACCCGCGACAAACCCGCATTGGTCATCAGACAGCCTTATTAATTTCCGCAGTCGGCTATCCAAAACCCGCTCAACGATCTTCATAGTGTGGGACATCAACTTGATCGAACGATAGTTGTCACAGCTTCTGGTATCTCCTTTTCCCTTGTACATTGGAAGAAGAAAACTTTCCCTCCATTGATTAGGCAAACTGTCACCTCTTACAAGTTTGGAGATGAGAATCGTGAGCCATCTTAACCCGATGTCTCCCATATTTTTCCAAAACTCATATGGTACCTCGTCTGGCCCAATCGCTTTGCCTTTTTTGGAGTTCTTAACTGCCTCCCTAACTTCTTCGACTGTGACGTCGGATACTTCCGTAAAGTTAGGTGCAGCTGTTGGAAAGTGGCGCCGAGGAAACTGTTCATTCAAAAGATCATCACAATACTGTCGCCACCTGTGAAGAATTTTGTCGTCATCCACAAGTAGCACTCCTTGAGCATCATTGATGAACTTCGGCGAGCGAATCTCCTGCGCATTTCTCCTTCTCTGAGCGGCTATTTTGAAAATGGTTGCTCCCTTATTCAAGTTGCTTTGTCTTACCTCTTGGATTGCCTGATTTGCTTCAGCAGCTGGGGCAGAAATCTCTTCCAGCTCTCGATACAGGCCCTCCGTGCTTTTTGCTTGAAGTTGGGCGCACTTTTTCTTCGCTTCTTTTCTGCAGCTCTTGTATTCCATTTTGAAACGCGCTTTTTCATTTGTATTTCTTGAGGGGCACTTCGACCAAGCTTGGAAAGCTGCTTTCTTCTTTCTAATCACTGCTTTAGCTTCATCATCCCACCACCAGGTTTCTTTAGCTTGTTGGTGGTGTCCTTTTGAGACTCCTAACAGTGATTTGGCTCTCTCTAAGCAGGTTCGTTGTAGGCAATCCCACATATTTTGTGCCGTGATTGCATTTGAAACTGCGTCGATGGTATTACACAGCTGACTTTGCATATACGAAATGAATTGCTGTCCTTTGGTTTTCTCCAGATTGTACCACTTGATTCTCCTAGGAGCCTTTGTTTGTTTGACTTCCTTTATCGCATCCGTAAAAAATTCTGTTAAAAGAAGACGGTGTTGTTGAGCGGCAGCTTCTCCTAGTATCACTTTGCAGTCTTTCACCCGAGATTTCATGTAATTGGTTACCAAATGGTAATCAATCTGGGTTTCATTTCCTCCACTGCTGTAAGTGATAAGGTGTCGGTCTTGTTTGATGAACATGGTATTTAGTACGATTAGACCGTATGACTTGCACATACTTAGAATATCTTCACCAGGAGTGTTCCTGGTGCCGAATCCCAAACCTCCATGGCAATCTTCATAATCCTCGTTTGTCTTCCCGACATGTCCATTCAAATCTCCTCCAACAAACAAATACTCTTCTTTTGGGATGTTCTTAAGTAGGTTATGAAAATCAAGCCAGAATGCATCTTTTTCCTCCTGTTCACACCCTATTTGGGGAGCATATGCACTGATTATATTCCAGACCTTTCCTTCCATCACCAATTTAAGAGACATCAAACGGTCACTGGACTTCAAAATGGTCAACACGCTGTTACATAAACTTTGGTCAAGGATGATACCGACTCCGTTCCTACCTTGTTCCGTTCCATTGTAGAACATCTTGTAAGCCTTGGTCTTTGCATCTAAGAAACGGGCTTTGTTTGCTGTGTTTCGCCATTTCGTTTCCTGAACACACAAGATGTCCACTCGCCTCCTTCTCATCATCTCTTCGGCATCATTATATTATATCATACTTTAAAATTTTTGAGGGAAGAAGTTCCACAGCGAGTTGTGCTTCTGATCAATTGTGTAAAATAAATCAATAAATGGGATGGCACAACGGAGGTCTGGGAGCACTGGCGCTTAACGCAGCAACATGCTGGGAGGAAAACAGGGTTATAAAAGAAAATTACATTTCTGTCTCCACAGATGGTTCCAAAACGGATGAAGGGGTAGGGTCAGGTATCTTCTCAGATTAAACCTACTATAAATCGATCAATAAATCTAATCGACTTCTGTAGTGTTTCCCAAGCAGAAGAACTTGCAATGTGTGAAGCCGCAAAACACCTGGCTACGCAAAACTTGATCAATAAGAATATTGACTTCTTCATAGACAGCCAGGCGGCCATTAAAGCTTTCTCATCCATTATCACAAAAATAAAAATTTGTAGAAAGCTGTCGCTGTAATCTTAGTCTGCTAAGCTCAACAAATACCGTAACTTCATTCTGGGTTCCAGGACATCGTGACATAATCTGTAATGAAATGGCGGATAAGCTCGCTGAAATCGGGTCAGAACTCGAATCCAGCAAAGCGAACACCCCAATTCTAAAGCCACTAGAACAAGAAAAAACGGAATCAAACACAGTTTTCTAAACCACCAATGACAGGTGGTCATCTATAGAAACATGCCGGGTCTCCAGAAACCTTTGGCCAAATATTTCCAAGAAAAAAATAGAATTTCTGCTCCAGCTTAGCAGTCTTCGGCTTTGATTGGCATTCTCACGGGCCACAACTCGTTGGGTACCCACATGATGAAAATGGGCACTAGCACATCTGACTTATGTAGAGGATTCTAAGACGAAGAGGCAGAAGAAGGATCACTCCACTTCCTCTGTGTGTTCTAGCTTGGCTCACACTAGAAAAAGAGCCCTCGAAGAGTACTTCTTTGACGAACTTGGTGACATCTCTAATCTCCCTTTGAGCAACGTCCTGAAATTTACTCAGGGCTCCAAATGATTCAGTGGGGGTTCCCAACCTCAACAACGAAGCCACTAGCCCAACCCTCTACCTCTGCAATCTTCTCAATTCCTAATCCTCTGTTTCCCGGGGAGCACAATGGATCCATGAGATCCCGACTTTCGAGAGGAATTGGCAATTTCACGATTTGAAAACGTTTTCTCGAATTAGCATTAGCCTACAAGCCTAACTTAACCCTGCCTTAGGTTTCAGTTCAAGGTAAAATAAAATCTCTATTCAAAAATAAATTTGAACTTGGTTTCCCTTCCAAGCTCTTACTTCGATCTCTCAATCACGGAATCCTCCCCAACCATAAAATTTCTTATCCTTAGATCAAACAGTGAAATATTTTGGTTCGAGTATACATTTTATTTCTCTCCCAGTACATAGAAACAATTTCCTTTAGACTAATACAGTCGTCGCTCAGTAGAATCCAGTCGATGATGTAGCCATTTGTCTTTTCTCCTATCTTTTCTATCACTTCTCCCACTTTGGAATCGAATACAGATACTTATTGCCTTGCATTAACAAAATAAACTTGTTTTTACTGCTAAATCGGAAAGAATATCTTCCATTTCAATACAGACCACTTTTGGGTACATAAAGTTCTTCTAAGATCAGAAAAAAAAAACCCTGGCCAAAGGTCAACGAAGTACCATTCCCCACAACTCAATGGCAACCAAAATGCTAATTTCGTTTCCATTCGAGCGTGTAAAACGATTACAACGATAACCGACCATTAACTGGGTTGGGTGAAGACAACCACCCAGAAATGATACCCACAGGATACTCTCTTTTTAGGGGTGATGGTATGTTTGGGGTACCTATGTGTAGCTCCCATGGATTATGATGATGGTGGTGAAGAGGATGATGATGATGATGATGATGATGGTTGTATCCGCTGTCACTTACATTGGTCCCTCGGGCACTATCGCAGCCAATTAGGAGAACATTTTCGGACTAAATCGGTGCTTAGCTATGCAAAGTGTGTCCTCTCGGGCTTGCAAATGTGTTAAGGGTTATCCATATCAACTTATATTCACGAGTGCTCGCTAGAATGCGGATTATAAAATTATTTCTGGCCTCAAGATAAATAACTGCGAGATGTTTTTACGTGTGTTTTGTGTATACGGCTGATGTCTGCCGATTTTGCAATTTCCGCTCTTTGTTTTGGTTGAGACTTGAGAGGCCGTTTGAAGAATTACTCTTTGGCGAAAGTTTTCTGAGACAAAGGAATTGAGTTTATCAATTGATTGCTAAGAGGCGATAGAATTTTCTTGAATATGTCCTTTTAATTAAATATTTGTCATGTGGAAGAACATATTTCTATTCATGTGAGGGTATACCAAATATGGAGATAAGAAAGTCGAATAGATAGTCCTTTCATGCGGGAGAGGTTTTCGATTTTATTCAATGAACGTATGTACCTATAGGTGTTCTGGCCATGAAGGTAATTGCTTTAAGCTTCGGACTGAAGACAAAACGTAGACAAATCATACATATACTGTTAATGTTCTTGGGAGGGTTATAAGATTTTTTGAAAGCTCAAGATTGTGATTAAAGCAGCGGATATATCAGTGAGAAAGTTTTTGTGTAAAGCTGTAGGTATGCCTACGGGTACATTTGTGGATACGGCAGCAGTTACCACATCCCATATAGCTATGGATACTGCTAAGGATTTGGATGAGGATAAATCTATGAATACAGCAGCGAATACAGAATACGGATAGGACTGTGGAAGAAGATGCAAATACGGATGCGGGTGCGGCTCCCTGGCTGGAGGTACGGCTGCAGGTATGACCGTGGCGGGCATGGCTTCTAATTTGGCTTCAGATACGGCTATCGATATAGCTACAGGTGTCTATTATACAAAGTTACAAGTCTACGAGTCAACAGCCACTTGTATCTTTGATTAGTTCCTGTACACTTGTAGAAGAGCTAGCAAACATGTATCGTAGTGCTGCAGACATTTTTTACAAAGTAATTGTTGTTTTGTGTTACATGCCCCAGGTAAGACTGCCGATATGGTATCAGATGCACCATTTTTTTCTTCTCAACGTCCCGCATCTCAAAATTCATAAAGGTACATGGCAATCCCCAGATCAATCAACCGTCAACCAAATTGATCTTGTTGGGATCGACTTAAGGCACTCTTCCAGTGTGTTAGGTGTCCGAACTTTCCGAGGGGCAAACCACCAAAGCACCAGCTGATCTGCATGATATGGTCGGAAGAAAGCATGCCCGATGAATGGAACCTCAGTATCGTATGCCCGATCCTAAAGAAGGGAGACCCTCACAATTGCGCCAATTATAGAGGGATAAGCCTCCTTAACGTCGCTTATAAGATCTTGTCTGCTGTAATATGTGAACGTCTGAAACCCCACGTCAACAACTTGATAGGTCCTTATCAATGTGGTTTTAGACCTGAAAAGTCCACAATAGACCTAATTTTCACATTACGGCAAATCTTGGAAAAGACCCGAGAATATAATATCGATATTCACCATCTCTTTATCGATTTCAGGGCGGCGGCGGCGTATGACAGTATTTATAGAGACGAGCTGCACAGAGCCATGTCTAGTTTCGGCATCCCTGCAAAACTCGTACGACTATGCAGGATGACTTTGGAGAATTCACGCTGCTCCGTCAAGGTCGGTAAAGAACTCACCGAGACCTTTGATGTCAGAAAAGGTTTTAGGCAAGGCTACAAGCTGTCATGCGATTTTTTTCAACATCAAACTTAAAAAGATTGTACAAAACTCAAACGTCAACACCAGATTAACAATCTTTTAAAAGTCTGAACAATTACTCGCCTATGTAGACGATATTGACGTAATGGGAAGAAATAAGCGTGGTGTCATAGGTGCTTTTGCGAGTATTGAAACAGAAGCGGCAAAAATGGGTAACGAAGTATATGCTACAATCAAACAAGGACACAGAATATCGACGAATTGGACAATACGTCACAATAGACAGACATAAATTCGAGGTAGTACAGGACTTCGTCAACCTTGGATCCGCTGTAGACACGGACAACAACATCAGTGCGGAGATCAAACGGAGAATAACTCTTGCCAACCGTTGCTTCTTTGGGTTAAGAATGCAATTGAGAAACAAAACCCTCTCTAGAAAAGCCAAGGTGACCTTGTATAAGACCTTAAACATTCCAGTCCTGCTTTACGGCGCGGAAGCATGGACCTTATGAGTAAACCCTTGGTCGCTTCGAAAGAAAAATTCTCCGAATGATCTTTGGTTCCGTATGAGAAAACAATGTGTGGAGAAGAAGATACAACAACGAGCTGTATGAGCTGTATCGCGACATGGGCACAGCTAGATGAGTACGCATCGCGAGACTACGATGGTTGGGCCATGTAGAGCGCCGGCTCGTTGGGTGTTCGAAAGCACATTGCAGGGAAATCGCGGAAGGGGAAGACCTCGTCTTAGGTGGCGCAATCAAGTGGATGAAGACCTCAACCGACTTGGAGTGCGAAACTCGAGAGAGCTCGCCCGAAATCGAAGTCGTTATGGAAGGATGTTGGTTGAGGCCCAGGTTCACCCCGAACTGTAATGCCCACCTAAGTAAGTGAGTAAGTCTAAGATGTCATTTACGTATGTTAGCAGCTCTCTGAAAGAGAAACAATTATTATAGAAAAATGGGTACGACTGGGCTGCATGAACTTGCGATTGAATGCTAAGTACAACATCAGAATCTTAAGGCTTAGTATATGTAGGTCTTTAGCATTCGATTTTCAAAAAATATTTGTTGGTACAGGGCTGCCAACTGCACAGTATTATGAAAATTTAGTAGAATCACATAAAATATTAAAAAATAATAAATATTTCCAAGGTTTCTAGCGAAAATAAAAAACGCCATTATTAGCAATAGGTAATACATATCAAAGCTGAGAATTTAATCGAAATCATTGGATCAGCTTTCTAAGAAATCGTTTTTAAAAGTTTTTAAAAGTTGAATATGCAAAGTTTAAGATCTAGCTAGAACTTGTTTTGACAAAAAAGTCAAATAAAATCAAAGTCAAAAAATAAAATCAAAGTTTTGGTTTTAAGGTTATTTCAGAAAATCAAAATTTTGTTTATGAAATTTATAAAAATTTCGAAAATCTAGATTTTTCACATGCTTATATGCAATTCTTCTCAAACTATCAAACACTTCTTAGATATAAACTTCCGTCAGATCGTGTTAGCTATTGACAAGAAAGTCGGTTTTTAAAACAACAGTTCAATGAGAGGTGCCATTTTTAGATTTTACCGGAAATATTTTTTTACATCATAAGAAAAGCAACCAGAAACTAATCCTTGACCGTTGCAGTTTTTTCGCGAAAGATAAGTATTATCATATCGGTTGTATTGGTGGAACCCGTATTTCAAAGCATAGAAACCCAATTCCCAAATCCCTTCTGTAGGCTGCCCCACACACCGCAACTACAAAATTTTCAAGAAAGTTGGTCAAGTGGTTCAATCTGCACTTGCTTAAAAAATTACATTTTCAATCAACAACACAGCAATTGGGCATCGTTAGGTTCGTTCGTGGAACTTTACCAAGGGTTGACCCAGGTTTTCATAAATCATCACATATCCCTGTCATTTGAAAAAAAAAATTAATGCCATTTGACAACCCTCAACTCGCCACAGCAAGAACCTAGGGCGAGTTGAAAAAAAAAACTAGGTCAACCCCTGGGCTCAAAAAACATTCAGTTTGACATTCAGGGTGAAAATCTTTAGGTTGTTTAGATTTTCTTATAGTGACTATTACTGTGCTGTTTACTGAGTAATAAATGATTTTATTAATTTTCTTATGCTATTTATACAGCAATACATTTCAAGCTCATTTTGTCTACCTTGCATATTTGCTTTATTTAATTGGTGACACACGAAATGAACTTGACTGCATTGCTTGCCTCATTTATTTATTTGCTTATGGCCGATTGACGAGCTTACATTATGGTACCAATTTTTTTATGAGCTACTGATTTATATTATGAATACTTAAATAATACTTATTGCTATTTATTGTTGATTTCATCAACACAGGGCGAGTTTAGGTTTTTCAAAAAACGCTTTTTGTTGACCTCAGAGCGACCCGAACCCTTCAACGACGAACCTGGTTTAATTTTATGTGAACGTTCTCATTTTGGTCGATTTTGTGCGTGAGCAAATCCGCCAGTGTGAACTCCGTCAATAAGGATAAGAAGTGTCAACAATCTTAGTTCAAGTAGCTACATACATAAATATAACAATAAAACTTATCCAACAAAATCACTTATGAACTTGATTTAAAATTCAAAATCATCAATTTGTTTTTCAATTTTCAGAAAATAAACAAAATAAAAACCAACGTTTGAGAACCTCTGTACCAAACTGCGCCGGTCCACATTTGAACTCTTACCAACTTCACTTCTGTTATTGCCCGGCGCTACTTCTTCTGTCAGCTGTCTGTTGTTTGAACTGTCACACATGTGGAATTTGAACGTTCATTTGTTTTGTACCATCGGTTTTTGATTTATTTTATTTTCTATTGAATGTATTTACTAAATAATAATGTGTATTTTAATATTTGATCACCGGCCTCATCTGCCAATACAATTATGAATAAATTCGTTCGCTTGGGGCTGCCTTTTTCATCCAACACAAGAGTGTAGTTTACATCCAAAAATTTAGTGAAGTGCAAAAAGAAATCAGTTTGATTTGGTTTTTTCTTTCAGTAAATAAGTGAAATAGTGCAAAATAATAAAAGTAAATTAAGTATCAAAATGGATTCAAAGAGTGTAGAAGCAAAGAATAAACCAAACATCAGTGAAAAGTCGAAGCCCAAAAGGAAGCCATCATCGCCCTCCAATGGAACAAAAACAAATACACCATCCAGTTCCAGTTCACGACCATCTAAGGAAGGTGGTTCCAATGCAAGTCAATCAAGAAGATCCAATCAAAATGATGCAAATGATGCAAAGAAAAGTTCACCTAATGATAAGTGAGTAAATTGTGTTAAAATCAAAAAGTTTTCACTCATTTGTTGTCATATTATTCTACTGGAAATGGTAATTTGTGACATCTCAAAATACTAAAACCAAGACAATTGTAGTTCAGATTCTGAGTGGCCTAATAAGCCTACAGACTGGGTTTTGGAACCCACAATAGTAGTGTTATATACTCGCATTACCCTGACCTTGTCCTTCAGTAGTTGGACTTAGTTTTGGTTTATTTATGTGGGACGTTTACGGGATGAATAAAGATGCCCGCATAACATCTTTTGAGAATCTTGCAAGCAGAATATCTTTCAATTGAAGTGTAAAGGATATGCCGTTCAAAGCGATGTCCCACGGCTCAAACTGCGCTCAAAATACACCGTTTTCTGTCTATTCAGGGCTGGTCTACTCTAGAACTTGAACCAGAAAAGGACATTTGTCTGATTTTCACAGGTAGTTTCAAAACCGATGATGAAACTAGGGTTGAAGCCTTTGTTGAGAACGATGACATACGACTGCACGCCTCATTAGACAAATACGCGTCCGTCTTCCTAGTGGAGGCGTATGCTATACAAATGGCTTTAAGCAATGCTACGAACAATGACTGGATGGGAAGAAGTATATGTGCCTGCAGCGACAGTCAAGGTGTCCTTAAGACTCAACCCTCTAACTTCTTCAAAAGTGATTCAGGAATGCAAGATCTCTCTGAAGGCGGTCGTAAGACTAAATTCTTGGAGTCTCTTTCGAGTTCCAGACCATTACGGCAACGAGATCGACGATCAACTTGCAAGGCAAGGATCTTAGACGGCTTTATAAGAACCTGAACAACTTCGTGAGGTCCTAAGTGAGGCTTTCAATCAACAGTTGAATCTGTCAAGAGCACAACTGTTGATGACATGCCTCCATTGCATACAGACAAACGTAACATATGCTATCTTGTAGCAGAAAAGAGTGTAGAATCCAAGCTTTTAAAGGTGGTGACGAAACCAAGGAGATCTTTCTGTGAATTTTTTGCATTTTCCCGAATGAGGCATGGTCAGAACTCGTAGGCTCCTTATCGTAGCAGTGTTTTCTGGATCTTCTAGGAACATCCAGAGCGCTCTAATGAAAATGTTAATTGAATAGGGCAAAGGTAAAACTTCTTTGTTAGCACATCGACCTGAAAGAGCTTTTGTGCTGTTCCCTTAGGTTTTATCTCGTAAAGTGTAGAGTTGTTCATTCGAAGTTGAGGTCATGTAAGAACCTAAGGATATTCGAAGAAGCGGTGTGAGCGGAAAACTAGTGAATCCTTTATTGAATATTTTTAGCTTGGATCTGGCTATGGCAGGGCATTCACATAAAATGTGTTCAGCCGCTTCTGTGTCATCGAGGCAGAGACGGCATGTGTCATCCTGTCTGATGCCCATGTTTTAAGATGATTTCTGAGAGAGCAGTGCCCAGTGAGGAAGTCCGTAAGTAACTTTGCGTCACGTTTGCTCATGTCAAGAATTTCTTTCATACGTCTTTGAGAAAAGTCGATGAATAGTTTTGACTGGTGGCGTCCACTTGAGTTGTTCAAGGTGTGGATCATGTTCTGCCGTTCCCAAGTAACCAATTCATGTTTAATGCTACTGATTGGGCGCCTGCAGTAGGGTTCCGGGCCTTTGAATTGAGATTGAGAACCAAGTCAAGCTAGGCAGTTAGCCCCTTCGTTACCCTGTACACCTTCTTGTCTTGGCACCCAAGAAAGAGTTATTTTATTCTGGGTGGCTAGTTGAGATAAACATGTCAGTTAGTTCCAAACTAGTTTGGATTCGATTTTTATTGAAGACAGGGGTTTTTGGGGCTGTCTGTCAAAGCAAATTAGAATGCGTGATCTTCGGAGGTTTCTTCTAATTGCATTCCCTACCACAGAATTCTATAGCTATTACCTCTACTTGAAAGATATTTATTGTGTTACCATGGGATATAGATGATGTGAAGTTGGGATCGAAAATACCCCTGCACCTACATAGTTGTTAGTTTTTGAAATGTCAGTGTACCAAATGCATTGGAAGTTACTTGTAAGAATTACTGGGTTCTTCCATTCTGAGCGGTTAGGAAAGATTGCTTCGAAGGGATGGTGTAACATTATGCGTTTAGGCACAAAGTTCGAAGAGTGAGCTGCAGGCGATTCCAATATTGGGAGCACCTGCTGAATGCTCATAGCTCCCTGAATTTTTCTTCATTTAAGTTGTTTGTAAGAGATGAAGATTTAGTCCGCTTAGTGCTACAGTCTTTTTTACTCTTTGTTGTAACTGAGGAAAATTTAATAAACTTTCTAGAGGTAAAGCTGGGCAGGTCCGCTTTTATATTGGAATTAAATATATGTTTGTTAGGAAGGTCAAAACTTGGGGGAAGGTGAGCTTTAAAATTTTTGGGTAAATTTCGTCCAAGCCTTCTGTCTCCGATCTAAGTGCAAGGACTGCCTTAAATATTTCGAGGTAGGTAATGCATCGAAAATTAAATCCATTTGAATGTTCATTCACAAAATTCAAGTCCGAAGAAGTACAATTTTCATCAGTTGAATTTTGGGAAGAAGAACTAGCGAACAATTTATTTAATTCATCAGGGTCACATTCAATATTACAGTTGCTGGGCTTATTACTTAAGCTTAAGGTTTTGACATTACGCCATAATTGTTTCGACGACATATTATTAACTAGGACTTGGAGCAATTGCACGTTGACTTCTCGATTTCTTTATTAACAATATTTCGAAGTTGCCTGTAGTCTTCATAAAAAGAAGAAAATCTAAAACCTTTCCATCTCTTGAAAAGTGCGTTTCGTTTTCAGTTGTTCGATCCTGCATTTAAATAACCCACATCTACGTCTACGAACAGTGATAGTTTTAGTTGGAACACAAATTTTGAACAGATTGTTGACTTTGTCTGTAAAAAAAACTGAATTTGCTCATATACAGATGGTTAGAAGTAAATGGTTAACATTAAAGATCTCAGCTGATATAAATGAAAGATCGATTGCTTTAAGGTCACAGTATTATATTGATTTTGATTCAACTGATTGGCAAACATTTAGGTCATAGAATGCAATAATTAAGTCGTGACTTGAGAAGCCAGATGCATTTAACTTATTATAAAAGTTAACCTTAATAGACCAGGGTCGATAATTTTTGAAACAAAAAAAAATTATAGTAGAATGAAACAAGTTGTAAGAGGTAGAAAATAAACCAAAAAAAAAGGAAAAATAAATTACGGGCGATGTGAGGTCGGGAAGGGGGCGGGGGGGCGTATTTAAGGGTAAAAAACGGTTAATCTGGATTTCCGGTAAAACTGCAAGTCTTAGGAAAAAAAATTAAATGGCAAAGTTGTAGGTATTAAAAAGATCTACAACTTTTGTAAAGACACTTTTTTCACATAACCTCAAAATGTATGTGAAAAATTCGAATAACTGAGTTTTTGGTTTTTTATTTTTATCTTTTGCAAAAAAACTTATTTTTTCACGAAATTTGGTGAAAACATACCTTTGTATATTCCAAACATACAGTAATTTTTTTGATTTAAAATATTTATTTTTTCACCTTATTTTGACAAAATTTTGAAAAATTACCCTAACTTTCAATCGAAAAATCTCACGTCAAAATATCTGCTTTTTTAAAAAAATTGGTGTGTTTCTTGTTTGTTGAAATCTCTACTTTCAGATGGTTAAAAAAAAATTTACACTACTATGGTAAATGTTCTCAGAAAATGCAAATAATGAAAATAGCCCAAATCCAATTTTTTATTTTATTTTTTTAAAAATTCAAAATTTACACATTAATTACTAGAGAAACGTAAGATAGTAGTATATTTCGAGTAGCAATTTTTTTGTTTATCGGTATAACATGAAATCTTACGTTTTTCTAGTAACTAATGTGTAAATTTTGAATTTTTAAAAAAATAAAAAAAAAAATTTGGATTTGGGCTATTTTCATTATTTGTATTTTCTGAGAACATTTACCATAGTAGTGTGAATTTTTTTTTAACCATCTGAAAGTAGACTGGTCTATAATGAGTTGGCTTACGAGAATATAGTCTATTAAACTGGGTAGCAAAAGGGTCGTTAACTGGGAAAAGATTTAAAGAAGTTAAACTCTTAGAAAAGTTCATAAATGTTTTCACAAGCCTTGTGCGTTTATGTAACAGAAAGAAATACCTTCATACCTATTACGAAAAATTCTAAGAATTGCATTAGTAGAGTTAAATCGCGAATCATGCCTTGACTGTGGAACCCTACTGTTAGCCATTGGTCTTATATTCATGTGTTAATTGATAATGACATTGCCGCTAAAAGAGAGAGAATAAAAAATCGGATGCCGCTACAAACCATTTCATTGAACGTTCTAAAACCGTTTAACTTTTTTTATAAATTAAGAACTTAAAAGTGGAAATTTCAATAAAACAAGAAGTTAAACTAAAAATAGAAATAAAATTAAGATTTAAATAAAGTTTTTGAAATGTATCATTTAGAATTGAAATTAGAGTTAAAAATAAGCTAGAATGGTAACTCCTCCTGAGTATAGTTAAGCTATCATCGAGCTTCGTTAATTAACTTCGGCGAACGAATCTTCTGAGCATTTTTCCTTCTTTGAGAAGTTATATCGAAGATGGTTGCCTCTTATTCAAGTTGTTTGTCGCAT
Organism: Melanostoma mellinum; assembly: GCA_914767635.1. NCBI lineage: Eukaryota > Metazoa > Arthropoda > Insecta > Diptera > Syrphidae > Melanostoma > Melanostoma mellinum. The sequence continues at coordinate 182,104,377 of OU612060.1, forward strand.
TTCTTAAATAGATTGGCTTGCACCAGCTGCAATAGAAATCGCTTTCAGATAACGGTACACCCCTTGCGTGCTCTTTGCATAGAGTTAGTCACACTGTTTTCTCGCTTCTTTCTCACAGTTTTTATGTTCCCTTTTGTAGCTTGCCCTTTCTTGTCTTTTATTTTTTGAATGGCACTTTGCCCATCAGCAGCTTTCTTCTTTACTATTACTACTTTAGCTTCATCATTCCACCATTCCGTTTTTTTTTTTTTTTTGCTAACTCACTCCAACCAACTTTATCGTGAACCTGGTACCGTATCCCATACCTCATTTGCAATCAAAAACAAAAATTCTTCTTTTGGGATTTCTTCAAGTCGATTTTTTTTTTTATAATTAACGCGCATCATGGGGTTATGACTACCCTTATAATGTTATAGAAAACAATGCGAGCATTTAAGAAAATAGGAGAGGGTTAAATAGGAAACACAGATGCACGTTGCTTTTGAATTTTTGCGAATCGTTATGCAGGGGAAATACAGAGCCAGGTAAAGCATTTCACATTCGGGTGGTGCGACTAAAATAAGAATCTCTATACTTGACTGTACGTCCGAAGTTGGGCTCAAGGTAGAACTGATGAGCATTCCTAGCGAGGCGAGTGTTGCGGCTAAATTGTTTCAGGGGAGGAATGCAACTGGCTATTTCACTAGAGCACTGCTTATGAAAAAAGCGATAAAACAGAGTGAGACAGGTAACGTTTCGACGATGTTCAAGAGAATCAATCGATTCTACAATTGAACTATTACCTATCAATTTTAACGCTCTATTTTTTACCCTATCAAGCAGGTGCAAAGATGTTTGAGAAGCACCTGACCAGATATGGGAGTTATACTCCAGTTTTGGGCGGATGAAGGCCTTATAAATTGTAGCCAGATCAGAAGGGGCGAAGAACTTCCTGCATCGTCTCAAGAAGCCTAAGCATTTAGCAGCGTTTTTGGCGACTTCAAATATGTGGTCGTTCGAACGAAGATCATCGCAATCAAGTACTGACAGCTTTTTGGTTTCTTGGATGCAGGTACCATTCATGGATAATGGCAATGGGGGAATGTTAAGCTTCAACGACAAGAGACAGCATTGAGTTTTCGAAGCATTGAATTCTACTCGGTTTTTACTACCCCATGTAACAATGCTGTCAAGGTCTGAATTTAATGAGCTAATCATACGCAACCGTTCCAGTTTCACATCCAAAGAGCAGGGACATGAATTTGGAAACGAATATGAAAAGCTGAGGGTTGAGTCGTCAGCAAAACAAATCTCCGATCTATTTCAAAAATTTATATGCTATCCCATATGGGTCCAACACCTTCACCTTTTGTGTAGTTCTCAACTACCTTACCCACTTCTTTGACTATGATGCCATGTACTTCCGTTAATTTTGCTCTGTTTTCGGAAAGTGATTGCTTCGAAAAAACTTTCCGTTCAAAATGTTATCGCAATAATGTCGCCAACCTGTGCAGAATTTGGTTTTCGTCCAAAATAAGCTGTCATCAAGCTTCGTTTATGAACTTCGGCGAACGAGTCTCTAGCATTCAAGTTGTTTGTCGTATTTCTTAAAAAGTTCAGCTTGTACGCCATTTGTAGCGCCGTAGCAGAAATCGCTTCCAGCTACCGGTATATGCCCCTCGTGCTCTTTGCATAGAGTTGGGAATACCCTGTTTATTGCTTCTTTCTTGCAGTTTCTATGTTTTCTTTTCACGCGAGCCTTTTCTTCTTTAAACTTTTTGAATGCCCCTTTTACCATCAGCAGATCTCTTCTTTATTATCACTGTCTTAGCTTCATCATTTTATTATTCCGTTTCTTGTTCTTAAGTGTTTTTTGTTCGCTCACTCCAATCAACTTTATGTTGAGTCGTATTGTTGTAGGTACCGAATCACATACCTCCTTTCCAATCAAATGCAAAAACTCTTCTTTTGGAATGTCTTCAAATCAATTGTGAGAATCTAACAAAAATGTACCTATTTCCACCTGTTCACACCGAAGTGGCTAACGTGATTAGCGTGTTTGTCTGTTACGTGGGAGGAAAAACTAAGAAAATAATGTTTTTCCATGGTTAACGCCCTAAAAAGCTCTTCTTTAATTGGCCCTTTAGATTCGGCATTAAATTGTAGGTCCTTTATATTTCGTTGCAATGTCTGGTTAAGAGAATTCGGCCAGGCATGGAGGCTCCCCACTCTGCTCTCCCACCATATTTATTAATCTCACGCAAAAATTCAGGGAGTATGTGTAGTAAAAAATATTTCACTTATTTCCTCTCCAATTCGTCGCAAATGGTCATGCGACAGGCAGAAATCCTTACCACTGCACTACGGGCAGCACTATTCACTCAAATTAAGATTCGAAAATGCCATATTGTTATTTATTGTTAACTTAATCTTAGCATTCCTAAGTTGTTCATGTCCATGATTGGAATCCTAAAAAAATAATAATAATAATCATTGGTATATATGGCAAAGAGAAAACCGGATGAGGCATTCAAATGTTTCAATTCTTTTTCCCTGTCAATGTTCGAACTCAACTCATACCAGAATAGCTGCCCTTGGACAATATTTTTCGATAAACTGGAATTTATCTGAAGTAGCATCCTGAAGATTTGTTCAGATAGGCAATTCATTTCTTTATTTATTCCCTTGGCATTAATACTCTTTAAGCTCACATTGGTTTCGATTGATGAAGGAAAGGTGACATCACAAAAGACAATCGGTTGGTTTAAGCGATTTCAGGTTCGTGTCGGTAGCTATTCTCAAGCTAACTTCGTCCTTGTAACAAACTGCACTTTAAAAAGGACACATCAATGCATCTTTATAAAAAAATTCAACTCGAAAACCTCAGCAAATTTCATTTCCGCTAAACAAAAAACTCTTGTTTAGCCCCATGCATTGGATATTTTTAGTCCTATAGAAAGAAAAGCAAAGGATGATCCCAATCCACCGACACAAAGATTTACCTCAAGTGTGATTCCACATTATAAAATATTACCCTCAGGGAGAGAGCAGTATTGTTGTTGTTGTTTTTTTTTTTTTTTTTTACTACATTCATTTTATTAACATTTTTGATTTCCTCCTTTGTTTTTTTTTTTTTTTTGAAAGCCAGCAGATGTTGCATGAAAAAAAAATCAAAACCATTTCTGGAATGGGTTTGGCTTTCACATGCGTTATGATGGCGAAAACGTGTTGATAATAATCGATGGGGTCGGGGTTCATGAAAGGATATTTATTTCGGTTCTCCTATTCGAAAAGTATATTGCAAACAGCTGGAGCAGCACGGTGAGGAGCACACTCTTGTGTTGATCCTTAATGCGATATAAATGCCCAAGAATTCGATTCAATGAATCTTGTTTTTTCTGTTTTATGATTTGAATGCGATACCCAAGAAATGATTTGTCTTTGCATTGAGTTGAGATTTCATGTTGATTACAAACTGTATTTGCTTTGCTGAAGACTCCCACTCTTTTTTGGTGAAGTTAAAAGGTTTCATCACACCATGCGATGGATTTGAAACAAATCAATGCAGGCTGGATTATGTAACAATTTAGACGATTAGCGTCTAGATTAAGGGGACGGGTAAAGCTTGCTCAGCTCTGGGCACTGCGGTGTCTGAATGAAACCTATTGTGCCAGATTATCGTCTAAAGTTGATTGTATAGTCAAATAATTGTTTATTGTTACTTGGCTTTCAGCAACTGAAGGGTAGCTACTTTGCTATCTTATTATTAGTAATGTTGGTAACTTTTTTAGGTTTTTAGTCGTCCTAAAAGTAACAAAATCCAGGCCGTGAGTTTGATTTCGTTTTGTAAATCTAAGGGCTTTTGTTTTGTGCATGAAATTTATCTGTTATTCTGTTCTCTCAACTCCTTCAAGAGCATTGTCTACAGCTTATTTAGCAAGTTTACTCCAACCTCTAAAGGAGTGAAAAGATTCCTTTTATTATGTTGATTTCCTGTATTGTTTATGGAATAGCAAGTCCTTGAAAAAAAATAAAAATTATTTGGAGATGCGGGGCATCGATCCCCGTACCTCTCACATGCTAAGCGAGCGCTCTACCATCTGAGCTACATCCCCATGAAATACAATTTTCAGTTTTGTGTTACATATTCGCATTGCATTAAGTATTTTACTTGAGCCAAGACCTTTCACTTTTACGCCACAACTTATTATAAACGCAATTCACGTAACGCAAGCTACGTAAAAGGTGATTGCATCTAACAGTTGAGCTGCAATGTGAAAAGGTTTCGTGGAAGTAGTGTGTGGTATGGTCAATCAAAGTCTCCATAGATGGTTTGAATTTGGTGAATTGTACAAAATGCCATTGGGTCTGAAGCATAAAAGTGTCCTCTATTGGCACTCACGGTGTAGGTCGTGTTATTATCTATAACACGACCTCAATCGAGTCATTTGAACGGTGTCATTCTACAGCTGTATATAAATGTTAGATAAGCAACAAAAAAGTTATTTCGCTGCTACCCAGGGAAAGGGATAACAGAAAGATCAAAGTGGTGGCAGATAGTACTTTTTGGTAATATGTTAACAGTTTTAGTTGACTTTTTAAGGGATTATTTTTTCAACTCTAGTGAAGCTCCTAATACCTTCACAAACTTCTTCAGTGCCTTATTTGAATTGGTTAAAAACCTTTTGTAGACGTCAACTAAAAATAACCAGTGTGTTTCTTCATTTTGTCGACTCAGTTGGCTGTCACGGAAAAGTTTCACGAAATCGAAATCTGCTCTCTACAGTTCAGTTTCTTTAGGATAAAAAAAAACCAGGGGTGCCAGCACTTGTTACAATCGAGGATTGTCGATGCATTCGAATGTCGACAGCACCAATTTTGAATCAATCGAGTTTTCTCGATTGTATTGTCCTTTTTGGCAGCACACAAACTTGGAAACGACGCTTGAAACAAAAGTTTTCACTCGACAGAAAATAGTAACCGTCCGTCGACCTAGGCAGTTTTTTTTTATTAGAAATGAAAAAAACTAACAGTATGTCAATTATTAAAATACAAATTAAAATACTAACCATATTTAGCAAAGGGAATCCTCAAAAAATGTTTTCAAAATAGGAATGTGAGTGCCATCAACACGGCCTACTGTTCCCGGCAACTTGAATTTACTATAATAATACTCCTTGCTTTCTTGAAATTTTGAACTATAAAATTTTATCAGTTGAGAACAAAATTTGTTTTCCAGAACAAGCAACGTGTTTCAGAAGAACTTTGACTCTGTTGTTTGTGCCGTCTAGTAACACATTTGGTCCGATATTCACTTGGTAACTTCCACTGGCTAGGAGACTAAAAAGCTGTGGAACTGGTGGAACCGATGTACTTCTAACGCTGTTTGGGAAATTTAAGCAACCTTGTTCCATTAGGATACATTCTTTATTCAATCTGAACTGCAGTACAAAATAATTTGTTTCGAGTTGGCCGACGATCAACAATCCTCGATTGTAACAAGTTACGTGCTGGAACCCCCGACGTTATCAGCGACCTACATTCTATCTCAAAATTTAACAGCTAAAATTAACAGTTAAAATTATTCCGTGGCCTTTGTAAATATCCGCAATACATGTCAAGCAAGCCTGCCAAATATGGATTTAAGGGAGAGGTAAACTCTGGGAGGCTGGAAAAAAAGGCTTTTCTTACGAATTTCTGATAAAGTAATTTAATTTATTGACGTGCTACGTTATTAAGTATAATCTCAAGTATCTTCTGTAATTTTTTCATACAAATATATTGAAAAACAAGCCGACGATAGTGCATTTTCCTCCACTGACGCCTCCACTTTTCGGTCTTTTGCAAGATAACTTTTGACAGGATCATCTAAAATCAAAATTTTAAAAAGATTTCTTTAAAAGATAACTTTTTCCAGGTAATAACGCGAAGTTTTTTTTGCAATTTTGAGATTTTGGCGACAATTTGAAGTGAAAAGTCGTTTTTTTGCCTTAAAATGCCGCCTATTATTAGCCGTCAATTCCCGAAAAATTAAAATTTTTTAAAATCCTCGTGTTATTACCTCTAAAAATATATCGTAAAGAAGTGTTCAAGATTTCAGAGGGATCGGTTCAATAGTCGCCGAGATATTTTGCACATCGCCTTTGAAAATACTAGTTTCAAGATAAACGGTTTAAAGATAAACGCGAAAAACAGCACACTTAATGGTTCCCCTCAAAAATATTCTGTTAAAAACGTCATTAGAGTTAGCTCTCCTTCCCTGAACACAAAAGATGACCTCGAGCTACCTTGAACCAATCATAACAGGTTGGTTCAAGGTCGCCTGGCCGGCCCCCCTCTATTCGCTGGCCACGCATGCCTGCTCTAAAATCATCTATAATCACTGTAACTTTTCGAATTCAACTCGGAGTGACTTGAAATTTGGATCGATTTCGATTTTTGGAAAACGCCCAGGGTTTACGCTTCCCTTAAGTTTTGGTGTGTGAATGAAGACTATTGAAGTTTTAACTGGAAGCTCTGGCTAATGTTTAAAACTTGATCTTTGATGTGATGATGTCGTTGATGCTACACAGCTATGTTCGCATACTGAAAGATATCACGAAATGGGCCAAAATTTACTGAAAATCAGTTAAATCCTGCTCCAGCACAGCGAATATTCGTAGTTGCGGATAGAAGAGAGTGCTCAACTCTTCAAATTTCAAATTTTAATTTTTAGTATGTTCCTTTCTGAGATATTTTTAGTTCCACTTTTGACAAGATGGTAGATTGTAAATTTCTGTGTACAAAGTAAGAAAAGAGACCTCATATTTCATACACTGGGCGCAAACTTATTTTTGATAATTTTTTTTATATCGGTTGATTTGACAATGGACTCGGACGGTCTAAACATTACATAGGGTCGGGGTAACAGAGCGGAGAGCCTCGAGCCTAAACCTGACGTTCGTGGTTCGAATCCCAATAGATGCAAAATTGTTTTCCACGTGTAGCGCCTTTCGCGTGGAGTTGGCAAGCCCCCGATAGTATGATCTCCAGCTTTGGACTCTAAGTCTAAGTTGAGGTCTTTTTCCACTTGGTTTCGCATCTAAGACGAGGTCTTCCCCTTCCGCGATTTCAATGCAATGTGCTTTCGAAAACCCGTCGATCCGGGAGCATTTGGGTCCATCCGCTCTACATGGTCAAGCCATCGTAATCTCGCTAGGATACCCATGTCGCGGTACAGCTCAAACAGCTCGTTGTTTTATCTTCTTCTCCACACATTGTCTTCGCATACGGGACCAAAGATCATTCGGAGTATTTTTCTTTCCAAACGACCAAGGGTTTCCTCATCCGCTTTCGATAAGGTCCATGCTTTCGCTGGGATGATCAAGGTCTTATACAGGGTTACTTTGGTTTTTCTGGAGAGGGTTTTGTTTCTCAATTGCCTTCATAACCCAAAGAAGAACCGGTTGGCAAAGGTATTCTTCGTTTGATCTCTGCACTGATGTTGCTATCCGTGTCCAATGTCCATAGCGAATCATAGGTAGACGAAGTCCTGTACTACCTCGAAGTTATGTCTGTCTTAACAGCTCAAATTTTTTTTTTGCATTTGTCCAATTATAAGAGTACTAAAGGATCTTAACATCCAAAAATGCCCTGGGTCGGATATTATCATATTCTTTTATTCTCTTTGCGATTGAATGGAAAATAGCCATTGTCCAGCCTGTCTCTAAAAAAGCCTATCTATCGATTGATTGCAACACGTTCTTTGTTTCCAATGCCATGGAAGCGTTGATTAAGTTATCAACCGAATAAATGTCTTGAAGATGAAAAGGTTCTTAGTGATCGGGTAAACGACTTTCGCAGCAATAGGTCCACTGGTGATTTGATGTTGTATGTCACCCCACAGTGAAACAAATCTTCACATGGTTTTAGAGAAAATAAGATTATTGCACTTGACATTTCTAACGCATTTGATAGAGTCTGGCATCAGGCTTTCTTATCGCAAATGCGTGCTTTCGGTTATGATGAAACCCTTTTTCTTTAGATTAGTTACTTCATTTCGTACCGTTCAATTCGAATAGTTTTGGACGGTTTGAACTCTAAAAATTCAAAATAAATGCCGGTGTACCTCAACCTCAAGGCTCTGTTTTGTCTCCGACTCTCTTTCTCTCCAATGATCTCTTGTGTGAAACCATAACTCCACTCAATTGTTTTGCTGACGATAGCCCTCTCAAATTTTCATATCGATTTCCACATTCCCAGCCCTGTTCTTTGGCTGTGAAATTGAAACGTCACCGTATGATGAACACACATTGAATTCGGACCTTGACAGCATTGTCCAATAGAGACCTATAAGTCGTGTAGAATTTAATTCGAAAGCCAATGGTGTCTGCTATCATTCAAAGGAAATTGTTCAGAGCTTCTCGAACTGGCACAAGAACTGGTGGAGTCGGATCGAAACTACCATTCGTAACCTACATCACAAAATAACGTAATAATATCTGCATTGCATGAACCCCGTATTATGTGGAGAGTTTTGGCCAGTATTACAAATTTTCCGCAAGAAGCTTACTTGTAAAAGGGGGCAAATAACACCTTTATCCAAAAGCCGAAGACAAGAAAAACAGAACCCCTGCGATAGATTGGACTGGGAAGAGCTGACATTCCTGCAGAAGTAATCGCAAGGCATTTCAAAAACCAACAATGGAGCTGTCTATTTACTGAATTCAAATTTAGGTTTCCTTGTTACATATCCTCGTAAATATTGAGGAGTGTGTCCAGGGGAAGTTTCGGTGAAGCCTTTTTCCTGTCTGAGAGTAAACCAGATGCCCTTCTGCGATTGTTCCTAAATGTGGTATGAGTATGGTGATCTGCAGGGGTGTAGTGGTAGAGTGTTCAGTAGGTTCGAATCCCCCTTTGGGCGTCTTCTTTGCTTTCAGCCTCCCAGTTTCATCTGGACGCCGTCCTTGAGGTTATATGTATATGAAATTACATCCACCTTATACTTCAATCTACTGCACCACAAAAAAAAGGGAAGGCTGGACCGGCAATTAGGTCTGAGTGCTCCAGATTAGCATAAGTGATCTGCATGGAATTACCGGTCATCTACACGTCTTCTTCAAAGAAGTGATTCGCCTATGTGGTACGTAGAGATCAAGTTCAATCCAATAACTGGGATCTATTTTTCTATTTCGAAACTAGTTTTGAAGTATAGAAAATGTTTAATATTTTCCAAACCAAGAAGGTATCTATTTCAAGTAAAGTTTTTGAAAATAAAAAAGAACTGAAAAACCTCAGCATAATGCTTTTAAACGCTTCTGAATCAGAATATGGCCATTGCACTCTTTTCGCTGAAAACAAATCTCTGAAGCAGCCCCTTAACATGACCGCAAAGTAATAACATTGAAAATTCAGCTTCCCATAATTTACACGGCGTTAGTCGTCCACATCGTCCATCGTCAACACAAAGTTTTAATCCACCTCTTGTGGAGCTGGAGTCAAAGAAAATTGAAAACAAACTAATAAATGAAAACATCCCACTGCGTTGTTTTGTTTATGTTGCAGTTATGAGTCTCATTCACCACCGCAGAGATTACCATGTCGCTTGTAAAAGGAAACATCCCGCAGAAGAGAATGTTATCGTTGAAAAGTTTTTCCACTCTTTTAAACAAAACGCAACAACGACGGTGATGTCGACGACAAGGACGACGATGAACACGACGATGAAAAAACAACAGCCCACGACATCTTCCTGTAGATATTCAGATGAATCCTCTGGAATCTAGACCGGACTTTCTCCGACTTTGGACACATCGTCGTCGTCGTCGTCGTCGTCGTTTACGTCGCAGTGTGGCTATGTCATCATCATCGTTCCGAAAAATTACTTTGGTTTCGCGCCGCCGGCGACGTCGTCATTCTCCACTACACACAAAGACACACACATACACAACTTTAAAAGCCTTTCGAACCAAACTCATTCCTTACTCTGGAATTATTGACCAAACCAGGAGGACAACTATGACTACGGCGGCGGTGAACGGTGGACGATAGACGACAACAATCGGTGCGAAGCAAATGAGTCGAGTCTGGAGAAATTCGAAAAACAAGAAAAATTTCTGTTCGGCGATTGATTGGAATTTTTATTTTTATTACCGCCACTCTACCCACGACTTTCTTAGATTATATGTATATCCGTTATTCTACCTAAAAATTGAAAAACCCTATATCCTTTTTCGACTTGAGCTTCTTGAGAAGGAGCAACCCAACATCCGCAACAACCGCTGATCCAATGTGTGTGGTAAATTTCTGTCTGTCTACAGATGGTTTTCAACAAATAAGGATCAGGGCTGTTAGTTTAAGAATGCCAGTGGAAGGAGCCTGGTTTTCGGTCAGTTGTCCAATTTACACGTCTTCTATATATTCCCACTCACGTTTATCTCCCACCACACCACGAGGACTTCAACGAAACCAACGAGAAGGGATTTGGATAATTGCTATTTGTGATCCAGATGATTGGGTTGTGGTGGACGTTATGTGTTTTGAATGAGCGGCAGAGAGAAAAAAAACGACAAATTTTCAAACATCCCGGTGTGGGTAATTTATTAAAATTCTTGAAACAAAAGACTCACGAGAAATTAGGGTTTTTATTTTTGGCAGCTAGCGGCTTGAATGCCATTCACACTTGGACAATATGCGCGAGAAAAATGTGTTCTTTTTTTTTTTTGTGATGAAAAAAGTTGCCATTCCTCACTCATTTATAATAATCATTCGCTCGTCCCGTTTTGGCATTCTTTTCCTTCTGTTGTTTGTGTTATGCCACCTTTTGTGTATTTAAGAAAAATTACTTTTCACACCGGACGACGACGGACGACACATCATCGCTTCGAGGGAAGGGATACTGTTTTAGTTGGTCCTTTTTTTTTTCTTTTGCACCTTTGATTTGGTGGCCCGAAAAGTTTTTTTGTTGCTGTGTTTTTTGTTTTCAGTGTGACAATAAGGACGAGAATCGGACCTAAAGTGAAAAATAGGAAAATTAACACATAAATTCCCCCCAAAACAGCAGGAGAAGTTTCTCGTTTTTTGTTTTTTTTTCTTTCGGTTGGAGGAATTTAACTCCTTTAAGCATTCCAAGTGAATTGTCCTGTCAAACTTTTTCAATACATTTTCCTTTTTTATACGTTGGAGTGGGTTTTTTGGGAAGTAGAATAGGGGAATGGAATTGACAACTCCTGTGTAGCCTTGTAAGAGATCGGAATTTATGCAGTCAACTTAATCTGCTGTGAGTGTGAGGTGAGATGTGTTTAACTGCAAGGAATTCGTTGAGGGTATACTCTAATGTGAGTGATGAGTTCGTGTATTCTTGGATTTTTGTGTTTTTGTAGTGCCGCAGTTTTTATGTAGGCTCATGCAAACTTGAATCATTCATATAAAGTTTATTTTCCGATTCCGTTTGCACTGGAAATGCCTATGACTATTACCAGAGAATTACAATACATATACTTGTAAAGATGCTGATGTCTTGAAAATCAAATAACATTACAAGAGGCTACATAAAAGGCATCATTTATAAACTTGTTGCCCTATGTTCAGATTCAGTCCGCGTATAAAATATGCTTCCAGGTAGGCGTAAAGCGTTTAGTCTGCTGAAAGAAGCTGATGCTGACCTAGAAGGACTTGAGCTCATATACATTGAACCAAGTTTGTTTGGGTCTGTGGTAGCCCTGATGCATTGAGCTGCACACAATTACATTAGTTTCGCTTGGTTCGCCTTATCCAGCCGCTTTCTAGCTACATCCGGTGTTCCCCAAGGCAGCCATTTAGGACCTCTCCTCTTCATTCTCAGCATTAACGACATTAACGAAATCCTCTATCTCTCTCTATGCGGACGATACTAAGTTTTACCGTGTTATTTCTTCTTCTGAAGACTCTTCCCACCTCCAACATGATCTCGACAATTTTTCAATATGGTGCTCCAAAAACTGCCTGGAGCTAAATGTTTCCAAGTGCCAATCAATAACCTTCTCCCGTAAACGCATCAAATCTCCTCCCCGTCTCTATCTTCTAAACCAGGGTTTCCCAAACTATTTTGAGCAACAGACCCCTTTTCCAAAATGAACTGATACCGTAGACCCCCAAGGCCAAATTACTTTAAAAATCCTGTCTCAAGTTTTTTACTTACTCTTATAGGTAGATACCTTCTTCTTTTCATTTCCGACGTTACGAGTAGTGATCTTGAAGCGATCACAACTCTCCCACTTTTCTGCTTCACACTAGTGATCCGCCTGTGGGGTACGCCGTAGATACCTAGTACGTAAAGTTTTGCAGTAGAGCAGAAAGAAAAATTTTTGAGATAACAATAAAACATAACGTTACGATGATAGCAGGTAGGAAATTCATCAAACATGAAGTGTAATTCATAATTTATTGATGCAGGTTTTTAGAAATCGTGCTCTTAGTTGAGAACAAATAATAAATTCATGATTTGAAAAATTTATGCGATGGATGAATTTCTACCAATCTAGCTAGATCTGGTTTAATATTGGTAAGTTACAGCCTTAAGTCTCCGTGTTCGTTGACTTCCAAACGGTTTCTTTTTTTCGTCAAAATGTTTGCAACCACACTGAAGCCTTCTTCAACTAAATATGATGATGGGAAAGCGATGAGATATTTTTCAGCAATGTTCCACAATGTAGTAGGTATATTGAGTTTCAATGCTGCGTTGCAACCAGAACTTCTGATAGCCTTCGTTGAACTTTAGCTTAAGCTCTACGTCAGTTTGGATGGTGATCAACTCTCCCTGCATTATCACATTGGTTTCTTCCATGGCTGTTATACTGTACGAATTTATTACCCACTCAGGAATTTGTAAGTTCAAAAGATTCTCAAACCTTTTGGTAAAATCTTTGTGAAGCGCGTCCAAGTGAGCGACTTATGAAAAAAAAACATCGTCTTGAAGGATTTCTGTTGATTTCAACAAATGCGTAAACTGAAAGTATTCTTTTCTGCTTAAATTTTGTTTATAAAGAATAAGTTTTCTCACAAACGCCGCTATAATTGATTTTGTTTTGATAAGTTGAGATCGGTCATGTAATAAATATTCGTCATAGAATTTTTCAGATTTTCTTCCAAATTTGGATCTTTTTCATTTAAAAACTCCAACACAGACCCAAAAATAGCTGAAAATCTTACTAAGCAAACACATCTTGAAAGCCAGCGAACTTAAGTGTGTAAAAGTAACTTAGTAAAGACTTTGTCGTTATCCTCACAAAGCTGAGCAAATAACCGAGAATTCAATGAATTGCTTTGAAACTTGTACAATGTACAGCATTTATATCGTATTGCACAGACTGGTGCAATCTAGGACTCAGACTTTTTGCTACTAAATGTTGTCTGTGAATCACGCAGTGAATCACCAGTACATCAGGCAATTGCCGCTTTAAGTAAGTTATAAAACCACGATGACGACCAACCATAGATGGTGCTCCATCAGTCGCAACAGAAATAATAGTTTCTGCATGGAATAGCTTTGTCGGTAAAAAACGTTCCGGTGCCAGAAAAATGGATTCTGCTCTGGTATCAGTTTCCAAATATATGGTAGAAAGCAGTTATCGACACATATTTTCATCTATTATATATGGAACGTATCCTAACAACAGAGCTTCATTGCCGGCTAATGTAGACTCGTCTAACTGGAGAGAGAATCTCTTGGTCTGCAATAAATTGCATAAATTGTTTTCCACGTCGCGACCCATCTCGAATCTCGTATATTCGTCTCTGAACGGTGTTATTGCTGAAGGATATTCTTTTTATAGTATCTTGAGCGGGCTCATGGAACACATTGTTGAGGACCTCTGCAATGTCTGCTAAAATAAGCTGCTCTCCAATTGTGAGAGGCTTCCCCGGCTTCGCTATTAGCAGAGATATATTGTAGGACGCTCGCAAGCCATCAACGTTTTGCATAGGAACGTGATAAAAGGTCCTCCATTTTTCAAGGCTTCATGGCATCGTTGCTAAATACTTTTTCACATATGAGACACATCGGCAAGTGTTTATTTGATGGAGATGAAATAAACCTAAACTTTAGGTGGTCCAAACTGTACTGTCTATAAATTTTTTTTTTCGTGTCTGCGATCACACCGCCAATCTTAAGCAAAAAATGTTTAAAACTACTACATATAATATCACAATTATACAATACTATGTAAATTTTTTTATGCACAAGCACATGTTTAAAATGTTACTTTTCATTTTTAGAATGACAAAAAAAACGCAGTACTATCTTTGAAGTTTAAAATAAGAAAATATGTTAATGTTAAGTCGACCCCCAAATTCAGATTTCGTTTTTGTCGACCCCTGAGAAACCGATATCGACCTTTAGGGGTCGATATCGACCACTTTGGGAATCACTGTTCTAAACAGTCAAATCGTTTCTACCGTTGAGGTGATCCGGGACCTTGGGATTATTTGCGACCGTGACCTGAATTTCCTCAAGCATATCGACGATATTCTCCTTAAGGCAAATTCAGCACTTGGCTTCGTGAAAAGATGGTCCAAAGAATTTGCATACCCCTACGTAACCCGATCCCTTTATATTTCATTTGTTCGTCCGCTTCTTGAATGCGCTTGTCAAGTCTGGTCGCCTTTCCAACAAGTGCACATTGCCAGAATTGAGAGCATGCAACGCCGGCGCCGTTTCCTCCGATTTGGTCTTCGAGGTCTTAATTGGAGTAATCCCCTGATATTACCTCCTTATCCAGACCGAATCAAACTCCTCAACCTCAATACGCTGAAAGATCGAAGAGAAATATTTGAATTTTTTCTCTTCATTCACCGAATCTTCACAGGTACCATTGACTGTCCAGTCCTTAACGAATCCATTTTTCTAAATACTAACCCTCGTAACAACCGGAATCCCCGTCTCTTCTATCTTCCCACCCATCGAACCTCTTACGGCTCCAATGAACCCATCTCCCGAATGCTGAGGAGTGTCAACTCCCACTCCTCTTGTTTTGACTTCAATATGAGTACTCCCTGCCTAAAACTTCGTCTCCTAAGCCCCCCAACTAGTTAGTAAGTCTTAGCTATTAATTTTTTTAGTTTCTAAGTTAATAGCTTGTATTAAGCCTTAAACTTAACTTAAAATTAAAAAAATTAAATTAAATTCTAAGATATGAATGTGAAGAGAATGTGTGGAGAAGAAGATCCAACAACGAGCTGTATGAGCTGTACCTCGACATGGGCATAGCTAGAAAAAAGCGCATCGCGAAACTACGATGGCTGTGACTTAGTAGAGCGGATGAGCATTTTTGTCCCAGCTCAAAAGGTTCTCGAAAGCTTGTAGAGTAATAGTGGAAAATGAAAACCTGGTCTTTGGTGGCACAATCAAATGGATTGTACTCCTTTACCTGTATGCGGTAACCACTGGGATGCTACGTTTGGAGTTGACCTGCTAAACTAGTAAGTGCGAGTGTTGACAAAGGCAGGAGGAATGAAATGTGATCAACTCTATAATGCTCTACGAGTAATGTCTGACTGCCCGAATCTGAGTGGTCTACGAGAGCTTTCGCGTATATGTCCCAGCTGATGAATTCGAATGACAGAAGTAATGGTGGACTTCAACAGTAAAAAAAAAGCAGAAACCCCTGCTACTACTCCAACATATTTAGCTTAAAGGTCTTTCAGGGTCTTTCAATACTAGGACAAGGTATGATGGTGGCGGATGAGCTCCTGGTGAGCCAACGGCAGCACTCACACCCCTGCAGCAGGGTACTGACACTGGATATTCCAGCCCTTTGTGTCCGAAGGGATCAAAAAGGGCTTGGCCCTCCAGGTTGGGGGCTGTGCGTAGGGTTAACTACCCAACCACGTAAAAAAAGGACAGTTCCGAAACAACAAAAAGCCTCGGATAACGATAATGATTTTAAAGTTGACGACCCAAGTAAACGAATAAAGGACAATGACCTCCGGATCTGCACGTGGAACGTCAGATCTCTTAACGGACTACGTGCAGCTGGAGAGCGGACGCCCTGGACTGCTGCAAAGCAGACATAACCGCCATCCAAGAAATGCGATAGACTGGACCGGGCATAAAGAAGATGAAAAACTGTGACATCTACTATGGCGACTGCTGCAGACAACAGAAACAGCGCTTATTTGGGTGCGGATTTGTAGTTAGAGGAAGACTCAGGGATAAGGTGACTAGCCAAAATCCAGTAATGAGCGTATAATGGCCATCCGCATCAGGGCTGAATTCGCCAACAATAGCTTAATATGCGCCCACGCCTCCACAGAAGAGAAAGACGACGATTCCAAAGACTGTTTCTACGAGCTCCTCGAAGAAACATATGAGCAGTGCCCTAGACACGACGCGAAAATCGTTCTTGTCGATTTTAACGTAAAACTAGGGAAGGAGGACACCTTTTAAATATAGTCGGTAAGCATGGCCTCCACGACAAAACCTCCGAAAACGGACTGAGGCTAATCGATTTTGCTGCGGGGCTAAATCTTGTTTTAAGTAGTACACGCTACCCGCATCTCGAAGTTCATAAAGGTACATGGCAATCCCCAGATCAATCATCCGTCAACCAAATTGACCATGTTGCGATCGACGCAAGGCACTCTTCCAGTGTGTTAGATGTCCGAACCTTTCGAGGGGCCAACTTTGACTCGGGCCACTACCTTGTAGCTAAGGTACGAATGAGGATATCTTGTTCACGACCAGCACGAACTAACGCTGTGAAGAGATATGACGTCGGAAAGCTACAATCGCAAGAGAACCACTTTTACTGTGCGCAGTTTGTTACATCTAATACCACATTTCGAATCATATCTTGCATCCAATAGGTTTGACGCACTGCTGTACGCGCATCCTTTCAGGTCAAAACTCGATTGGAATTAAAATTTTTGGCAAAAGATGTTGGTTGAGGCCCAGGCTCACCCGCCATAAGTGTAATGTCCACCTTAGTTCGAAGTTAAAGAAATGAAAGTATAAATGAAACGATAATCGCAATTCATTTGTCTTGAACTCTCTTTTTTGGAATCCCAAGTAGTAACTCTAAATAAAACATTGAGCTTGCACATTTAGTGGGCGGCCCCTTTGGTTCTTTCCATAGAAACTTAATCTACGAACAAATCCATTACTGCGTATTTACCAATTCATACAAAAATTGAGAGGCGGGGGCACATACAACACATGACAAGCCAAAAATAACTCTGGCGTATACGCACTATTTTAAAATAAAAGTGGCTTTGTAATGAAAATGTTTAATAACTTAATCTTGTGTCTCTTATTCAAAGCACTTAATTTTGTGTGCTACTGAAACCAGTTATATGAATGTATCTGATAACAACACAAACGAATAAGAAATCTGCGAATTGTTTTTCATATCAAAGGTGAACAAATAACCGGTATTTACTCGATCTTATTAAAAGTTTATTGATTGACCGATTGTAATAAGGTAGCCAAAGTAAACAACGGGGATGTAGCTCAGATGGTAGAGCGCTCGCTTAGCATGTGAGAGGTACGGGGATCGATGCCCCGCATCTCCAAGTGTATTTTTATTTTTGAAATAAACTTAACTTAACTTAAACTTTTCTCGTTGAAAAATAATAAATTTTCAAAGGCATTATCCAAGGCTATTAAAAGTTGTGATTTATGTCTCTTCGCAATTTTTAACTAATGTATGTATAAGATTTTCGTATAAAAAGTAACTAACAGAATAAGATATTTGGAATAAAAAGCTTTGAAATTATTTGTTAATTTTGAGGAAATAGTCTATGGTAAGAATACATATTTGAGTACCTACGAAAAATTTTAGAGTTATATTGCAAACAACAGTGAGAAAAATTCTACTGTACTTTAAGGCGATTTTTGCAATCGTGCAGAAAAAATTTTGAGAAAAATTTAAACATGACATTACAATGATAGAGAATGCGAAAAAAGTGGGGCTTTCAATTCTGTCTGTCTGTCTGTGTCTGTCTCTGTCTATCTGTGTCTGTCTGTCTGTCTGTATATGGATCTACACCCTGAACCGCTTGACCGATTTTCTTCAACATTTGCAGTTTTGTGGCGCAGCCTACAAAGGGGTTCTTAGAAATAAGTCTCTAGGTCTTGAAATAACCGTACCTGCCATACAACCGATATGATAATACTTATTTTTCTCGAAAACGGCTTCTTCTTTTTTGCAACTCAGAGACTTAAGTGGCACTGAACTTAGAGCAAGCTCATTTGTACACACTTATCTACGATCTAGTTGGTGAGTTCCTTCGCGATATTTGAATCCAATGTGAGAGAGCAAGTCGAGAGCAGCAATTATACCGGTTATTAATTGATGAAAAAATACTAAATCATTTTAGGTTCTTCTCTGTGAAAGGGTTTGAAGATTTAATAAGCGAATACGATTTTCATAAGGAGGGAAATTGAAAGGATCTTTCCAAGGAAGACCTTTGAGAGCGAAGCGTATGAATCTGTGCTGTATTGCTCCGATTCGAGATTTATGAAAATGGTGACGAACATAACAATTGTATAAAGAGAGGGTAGCTTAAGTCATTTAATTCATTAAATTCCTTTGCCCATCGCTTAATAAAGCCAAGCATTGAATTTGCTTTGTTAATAATGAAGTTGATGTGTTCATTAAATTCGAGGTTGTTACTAAAAAGAACACCGAGGTCACGGAATCTTTAAACTTGAGATAGGGATTGTTGCGATATTGAATATTCTCCAATGCTAGGTGATCTTTTGCGGGAAAAGGTCATACTTTGGCACTGGGAAGTGTTTAAAATTAGTCTGTTCATTAAACACCATACAACAAAACTATTAATATCTTTTTGTAAGAAGTCGCAATCTGAAGCATATTTGGTGATTTTAAAAATCTTCATATCATGTCGCTACAGGAGATGCAAGAAATTATATCATTTATTGCAACAATGAAAAGCAAGGGACCAAGATGACTACCTTGTGGCACGCCAGACATAGCGTTGAAAGGTTTTGTGACAAAACGTTGCGGAATTTGACTTCATACGACTTATTTTTTAAGTAGGAACTTATCCAAGCAATAAATACTGTGGGAAATCTAAAAGCTTTTAGTTTATCAAGTATGATGTTATGAGACAGTTGGTCAAATGCCTTAGAGAAGTTAGTGTAAATGCAATCAAGGTCGTTCCCACATTCAACGATTTCATTTAAATTTTTTGTGAAGGATTAGTTTTAGGTTGTTCTTCTTCTTTTGAAAAATTCGAAAAATAGTACCTCCCATAGTACGGTTTTTTTTTTGGAACCAACTTTCTCCTCAGTCCATACAGGATATTGACGATATTTTGTATGTGAGGATGATAGGTTGGGCTTAAGGCCATTTTAATATCGTCAGAAGAACGCGAAACGTTGGGTAGGGATTTCCCTTCTACCTTTATTGGTTGGATATTGACTTCCGGGTTTGTCGTGAGACGGTTTTCCCGACAAAACAAATTCATCTAAACCCCTTTGGGGACTCTGTAATAAGTTCTTATATTTCTTTTTTTCAGCAACGTCTCGCTCATTATTTGTTTTTTTTTTTTTTTGTTTAATTAGCTTTTCAACAAAAATGTTTGAAAATCTATACCTACAAAAATTTTCTGGCGCCCACAATTTCGAGGATACCCTGTTCTCCAAAAGTGATTATTTCTTGTAAAATTTGTTATTCCTTACCTAATCAAATTATCAAATACACCCAGCTGAGTTAGTCGCGGTGGCAGCATTTACATTTATTGCTGGATGCACTTTCGCTTTCGTGTTTAAGCTCGTTTTCCATCCTAAAGTTAGTTTGTTTTATTAATAATTCAAAAATAAATATCCTAAACCAACCCCAAGGAAGTATGTGGCAGAAAAAAATGCAACAATCGGCGTACGAATCTTCTGAGCATTTCTACTTCTTTGAGCGGCTATTTCGTTGATGGTTGCCCCCTATTTTAGCTGTTTTGTCGTACTTCTTGAACAGCTTGGATTGTCAGTCAGATGTTTCTTCTAGCTCCCGAAGCAAGGCCTCCGTACTCTTTGCCTGGAGTTAGGTACATTTCTTCTTCGCTTCTTTCTTCCAGCTTCTGTGTTCCTTTTCTTTATTACTTATCACTGCCTTCGAGACAAATATGTTCTTTTAGCTTTTTGGTTGTGTACCTTAGAAACCCCTAGCAATCACTTTGGCTCACCAGCAGGTGTTGCTGAGCGCCATACCGAATAATATGCTTAGCGAATAATCAGTAATCAATCTGGGTTCTATTTTCAAAATCTACTGTCACATCCGTTCAAATTTCAAAAACCCTAAAGGAGGTGGTGCATACTTGGGCCCAGAGCGTACACCTATGAGAGTAGTACCAAATGAAAGCTTACGTTCAGCCCAATCAGCCTGCCAAATATTTTTGAATTCGGTCTTGGTGTTTTTGAGATAATTAGACTTGAAGTTGAGCGCCGGAAATGGGAAAAATCTGACATTTCTGCAAATAATTACGAATACCTCGAAAAGCATAGCACGTAGGACAATGATTTTGGTATCATATGAAAGATCATAAAAATATCTTTCATTTCATTCAAAATACAGTTTTCAAAATTCCTTATATTTCGAAAAAACAGACCTAAAAGTTGTTAAAAAAAAAACATTTTCGTTGACGTTTGACAAACGAAAAAATGACGTTCGAAAAAATCAGTGATGACCTATAATTTTTTTTGCACCACTTTAATCCTTAATTGGTAAGCTTTAATTTGATATACAATTACGCTATCATACATAAAGCATATCACGTACATTATACACAATTCCTAAAAAAAATTAAACAAAAAATATGTTCCACAGGAAATGCATTTTTTCATTTAATTCTTCGCAGTTTCTACTTTGTTTTTTACTAAACATAAAACCAAAATACATTTTAATGCTGCAAATGAGAAAAAAATGACTAATCTTCGTTTAGATCTATCAAAATATACCATCCAAAAACAAAGCTGGTGCTATATTCATTGCTTCCTGGTGTCTTGCGTAACCCAAATACCATAAAATACTCATGACATGAGCGCAACAACCAACAGTCCTCATTCCAACGAGACAGTTACAATAGTAAGCTTTTATTGCGTTCGAACTATGTGCTACGTTTGCATCGCTATTCACCAAGATGTAAGTGAGATACACTTTTCTACTTACATGCCTGGATTTGATTCGCCCTCGTAATAAAAAGTTATTGTTGCCTATAAGTAGAGGTAATTCGCATCCGATCTTCGCAGACTTCGATTGTATAGGTTCCCTGGTCTTTTAAATGTTCTTGAAGTTCTTGAATAGAGAGTTGTGGGAAATTACTTAAATTCGGGATATTACCATCGATGCGGCTGAACATAGCTCTGGTTCTGTTAAGATTATTTTCTCTTACAAAGGCACCTAAATAATTAGGAGTATTAAAACGATTTAAAGCCAGTTCTAGCAGAACGTTCGCATCAGCACTATCTTCAATGGTTGGATGAAACTTATTAAGCATTGCAGCTGCAACTTTGAAGTCGTCCATCAAATGACCAGCAGCTAGATTAAAAAAATCTTGCCGAAATAGTTTAAAATCCCTTTTAAATCGTCCGTTCACGACTTCAACGACCCATCTGACCATAGTTACACACCTGGATCTATTAGCCTGCTCTGTGGTAAGGATTCAGGCATGTAAGTCTTATATCCTTGAGATTCAAGATGTGGGATTGCGTCTCTGAATCCTCTGTCCAAAATAAAAACATCGTTTTGTCTATTTTTCTTAATACACACCTGAAGACCGCGAAATTGTGAATTACTTGTTTTTGTGTCATTACATAATTTACTCACAAGCCAACAATCAGTTATCAATGAATTAGGCCTAACGGTCGCGGACGTGTATGTTTAAGCTTGGTACCTAGCAACCAGTTTTTTTTAGATTTGTTTTTGGATGGTATTTTGATAGATCTAAACGAAGATTAGTCATTTTTTTCTCATTTGCAGCATAAAAATGTATTTTGGTTTTATGTTTAGTAAAAAACAAAGTAGAAACTGCGAAGAATTAAATGAAAAAATGCATTTCCTGTGGAACATATTTTTTGTTTAATTTTTTTTAGGAATTGTGTATAATGTACGTGATATGCTTTATGTATGATAGCGTAATTGTATATCAAATTCAAGCTTACCAATTAAGGATTAAAGTGGTGCAAAAAAATTATAGGTCATCACTGATTTTTTCGAGATATTGGCTGTCAAACGTCAACGAAAATGTTTTTTTTTAAACAACTTTTAGGTCTGTTTTTTCGAAATATAAGGAATTTTGAAAACTGTATTTTGAATGAAATAAAAGATATTTTTATGATCTTTCATATGATACCAAAATCATTGTCCTACGTGCTATGCTTTTCGAGGTATTCGTAATTATTTGCAGAAATGTCAGATTTTTCCCATTTCCGGCGCTCAACTTCAAGTCTAATTATCTCAAAAACACCAAGACCGAATTCAAAAATATTTGGCAGGCTGATTGGGCTGAACGTAAGCTTTCATTTGGTACTAGTCTCATAGGTGTACGCCCTGGGCCCAGGCTCCATAGAAGTATGCACCACCTCCTTTCTTTTGGTATATGTTTAAGTAAAAATCTATCCCAAATGCATCTTTTCCACCTGCTCTAATCCGCGATTTGGGGAACATATGCACTGACGATATTTCACACCTTTCCCTTCATCACCAATTTAAGAAACTTTAAAGGGTCGCTAGACTTCGAAATTATCCTTCACTGCCAAGTAGCTCTTCCGCATGAATGATATCGGTTCCGTCTCTGCTGTGATCCGTTTCAGAGTAGAACATTTTGTCAGCTTAAGCCTTTACACCCGAAAATAGGGCTCTGATACCTTTTACTATTTAGGTTCTTTGACACAAAAGATATATTGTCTAGTACTTATCATCTCATCTTCTTCTTGGAAATTCGTTCAGTCATACAGTCATACTCAACGATTCTCAAATTTCGTCTCATCAGTCGCACTACTATGCTGGCCCCTGGAATTCGTGCAGCTTAATTGAGGACCATTACACCATGCGAATCAATAGTAATGCCTAAAGTAACTATTAGCATACCTGAGTGTCAACTTTTAGAATTGTGCAGCTCAGAGTGTAGCCTGATTGCCTGATGCCTTGAAAAAAAGTGTATGAACCGACTTTTTGAGAACTCCTAACTAATTAAAATTCTCGTTGATTGAAGCATCGAATTTTTTATGTGCAAATTTTCATTCGCTCTTCCTTTTTTGTGTGATTTAAACTTCAACAATTTTTTTTTTGTCTGGTGCATTAAAGCAAAGACACAATTCCATTAATTTTCACCGCATATTTGCAAATAGTCCTTAAACCAAACCCATAGTCTCGGGATCACGGATATCCTTTTTGTTTAACCATGGTCTAAATTAAAATATTCAAACCCTGATTTCGCCATCATTTCACTCATCCCAACAAGAGGACAATAAGAAGAAAAAAAAAAACCGGAAATGAATAAACGTCTCGACTTTTGCACATAAAATACAAACGGCCGTCTTAAGACGTATCTTAGCCCCACCTTCTCCAAAGAACTAAAAATAAAAAATAAAACAGAAGAAATGAATTTGAATAACAAAATTATCATCTCAAACTTTCACCTTCACAGTAACTTGGATTCTTTCTTATCCCCTTTGCACTTCCTCACAAGAATACAAAAAAAAAAAAAAAAAAACAAAGGACCTGACTATACGCATTTCCCAAGAGTGCAAAAAAAAAAGGTAAGGATACCCAACACACCTTCAACCCCAATCTCCGGGACAAGATTATTAACACTCCACTAAATATGCATTTCTTATGTCGGCATGGTATGGTTGGAAAAATAACACAGGACCTTTTGTTTCTTCTTCTTTTTGGTCTCAAAATAATTTTGCAGAAAAAAAGGACGACAGAAAAACCAACAAAACCCCACAAAAGTAAAATGGATGCACTCGTGTTCTGTTTATCTAGGAACACCCCACTTCTACCACCAGCGGGAGTCGCCTTCACGTGTTGTTATTTCAAAAAATAAAAAAAGTTTTCCTCTCGAAACCGAAAGACACATTTGGGTGTTTTTCTTACAAATGGAAGTAGACTCCTTAATGGCACTTCTTCATTCGACGAATGCCACACGACTCCTTGTTCCAAATGGTGTCTGTTTACTTTTGGATGTGCTTTCTGATGAGAAAAGCCGCATGCGTCCTGCAAATCAATCCACAATGTCATTCATAGGACTTTTGGCGGGAATTCCAAGTATGTTCCACGGTCCACTAGACTTCTATCTGAGCTCAATTAAGAGTACAGAGACGAGAACGGTGATGGCGACGGCTACGGCCAGTTCCACGTGCTGCAAACTCTGTGGGAATCCTTCTTCCCCCAAAAACAATTGTGACTTGTTTTGTGTTCGCTTTTTTTTGTCTATCTTTTTGTTGTGGCGCTGTATCTCTGGCAAGGAGGGGCCGTTCCTTTCACAAGGACTTTTGGTGTATATAGATCTCTTAGAGGGTTGTTCCACAACGGAATGCTAAGTGGCCTGGCCAGCCAGCAGGATTCTGGCATTTCGTTGTTGGCTCCCAAATCGGTTGTTTGGTGGGTTTTTTAATCGTCCGATGGGAAAAGTGTATTTTTTCTTCTTTAGTCCCTTATCCTCTTTTCGAGACACGATGATGATGATGATGGTGTGTTGATGCCATTTCGGAAGGATGATTCCTTTGAAGTGCGAACGTTTAAATGATGTGTGTGATATAAATATCGGGCGGCAATGGGTGGGTGGCAGTAAAACACCCACAAGTGTAATTGTAATTTTTAACGTGATTTTTAACGCGCGACGCTTTTTTTTCGTATATTGTGTGACAAATGTGTGTGTGTGTTGTTGTGCAATTACCGCTTTTTTGCGGAGTAAGTGATTGTGAGCAATGATGAAAAAAAATAAAATTAGAGTTTAAGTGCTGTGGTAAGCAACAAAGTTGCAAACATTTTTTTAATTTACAACTGTGATTACATGAAAAGACTTAATTGAATTTAATTCAGTAGATTTGAAGAAAAATAAAAAAAAATCGTGTTTAAATTAAGAAGAAAATTAAGAGAATCAATTGAAATCAATGTGATCGTCGAAGTGAGTTTTTTGGTGAGTCGAAATTAAATAGTTTTTTTTGTTTAATTGTTTTGAAAACCGTCTTTTCTGTAAGGACTTTGTTTTCTAAAATTTGTGTTAAGCGATGCTATTGAAAAATGTGCAAAAGAAACTCACTTATGGGAGAGCATTTCTCGTTTAGCGTTGTCTCTCGTTACTTAGCGACTTTGCGTCAAGTTATACTTTTTTGTGAAATTTGATTAGTTATTGTCAATCCGTTGTTTAAGAATCGTAGCTTAATCAAGAATCCTTTCTTATTAAGTCAAATGCATCGAGGGCTGTAACACATATGCCAATACCAATACATATATTCGAACGAAAGGGCTCATAGAGAGCAACTGATTCAAACTAAATAATTTGGTAAGACTCACATTGCATAGTGCCAATTGACGACTTTTTAATAAGCAGTTGGCAAATGGAATAAAGTGGTTGAGAATCCATCGATATTCATAAAAGTGCATAAAAAAGCAAAATCAGTTTTCTATGTTCCCGCTGGAAACTCCTTTTTTGGTTTCAATTTACGAAACTCGTACTTTTATTAGATTCGGACGTTTTTCGGTGAAGAATCTTTTCTAACTGTTTTCATTTGGACTTGAAACTATTTTTTTTGTTGCGTATGTTAAAAAAAATGTTTGCTAAGCGATATTCTTATAAAAGAAGCAACACATAGATATACATTTGCAATATCCGAAGGGTTTTTCAAAATTCAAAACGCATACCATTCGCGGTATTTCAAAAATTTTATCATCGGCTTGAAGTACGAACGAAAAATGTTTATAAATGAAACTCGACTTCGTTCAAATGGTATCTGTAGGCTTATTTGCAGCGTTCGATTCCTTGGACTAAAATTACAATGACTCGGACACACATTTCGACCGAACCGGCCGCTTTTTCGCTTTCAATGTTGGCTCTGAATTCCTCCAACGTGGCGTCGCGTCGGTCAGCATGTTGCATAAACCATTGACTTAACGTAGCTCCAAGGTAGAAAAATTTAAAAGCATTAGATTGCACGAACGAGGCGACCAATTGACTGGCCCATTTTTTGAGATAACACACTCACCAAACTTACTCTTCAACAAATCGATAGCTTTTGCTGTGTGGCTTCTGGCGCCATTTTCAGCCTGTTGAAACCACATGTCAAATTCAATTAGGGCCAAAAGTATTCGGTAATCATAGATATTCACAGTAACGTGTGACAGTTATTTTTTGTGTATGAAGTTAGTGATTTTCATTCGACCAATAACGCATATTTTGCTTACTGCCTAACCCATTGAGCCAAAAGTGAGTTTCGTCACTGACGATGATTTTGCGATGAAGCTCATCATCTTAGCGCAACTTTTCCAGAGCCAGGAGTATGAACTTCGCTTCAAACGGTCAATCGGAATCAATTCTTGAATTATTTTGATCTTTTATGGATGTAAACCAGGATCCTTACGCAAAATAAGCCATGATCTGGTCTGAGTGATGCCCAATTCCGCCGTGGAATTGACTGATGGAAAGTAGTTATTATTTTAGCGATATTTTTGACACGTGCGTCGCCGTCGCGTCGGTCGATCAACTTGTTGTCTCACTGACACGGCAACTTCACACAGCGAATAATGTTGACTTTAATTTCTGCGCTCAACTTGTTAATACGTGTCTACTTAGCTAAGAATTACGACCGAAAATTGAAGTTAACGATTTCAAAGATGCGGCCGCTGACTCCGAATTTCGGTAGAAAATTTTTATAATTTGCAGACTTTGTTCATCCGTGTAATTTACCATGATGACAATGTTGAGTTTGCCGAATAAAATTACAATGACAGTACGATGATTTGATTATGTAAAAAAGG
Organism: Melanostoma mellinum; assembly: GCA_914767635.1. NCBI lineage: Eukaryota > Metazoa > Arthropoda > Insecta > Diptera > Syrphidae > Melanostoma > Melanostoma mellinum. Next base: position 182,131,310 of record OU612060.1, read on the forward strand.
TTACGTTCAAAGTTGTCAAGTCCCTATTGGAAAACCCTTCACACTAAATGTGTTTGAATGCCTAAAATTCTTTTTCCGTACTTCAGATGGAATGGGAAACTCTAACGAAACTTGGAAGTTTTAGTCGAAAGCAGTTGAAAGAACTCAAATCCGATTCTACTTTTATTGTTATAGGCATTTAAAAGTTGCATCGAAAATAACTTTCGATTGATTCGAAAGTAGAATAGAGCTATAGAGCCCGGCTACGTACTGAGCGGCAAAGCATGTAGAGAATACAAATTTAAACAAAATCAGACTTTCGATTTTATTTTAATTTTGCTACTCTGTCACTTCGACGCTCAGTACGTAGACAGGCTCTAACTTTATTCTACTTTCGAATCGTTCATCATCATTCATCAATTATTATTTTCGGTTGGAGTTTCAAATGCTAAATGTAGTACCAGTCCATGTTCTGATCGGCCCAGTACGGAGACTGGCCCTTGCATAGTTGAACCCCAGGCCAATCGAACACTAAACTCTAGTTTTCTTGTTTAAACTTATGTAATTGGCAGTCAGATGAGTTTTATTTCTTTGAATAAATCAGATGAACTGAAGTGTTTTTTGCTATAAATAAAAAATTAAATGAATAGGATTTCGCAACATCGCTTGGCAAGTCTCGGGGTCGAACGCATTACGAGGACCTAGATTTTTTTTAGACAGCGCTTTTCATGACAGTGTCAGTACTCTCGAAGCGATATGCTAACCATTACTACACGGGTACCACTGACTTGGGCTAATGACATGTAAATTTTCTATTTAAAATTTTCAAGTATAGTCTGATTTCTTAAATGGTTCAATTATTATATTTTGTATAGGTTGTTGTGGAAATAAATTACAAAATCTGTGAGTGTTTAACATCAAAGCCCCACAAGTGTTTGAATGCGACGTTCTGATGGGAGAGTTTAAGGAATCTATGGCTCTCAAAAGCATTTGAGCACCAATTTTAGAAGTGTTAGTCGAAAAGGACGAAATAACGAAAAATTGTTAATCCTTAAGACTCCAATTTGACTGAAGATCTAAAGTTATTTTTCGAGCTTTGGTTGGTTGTGTTAGTATATTATGGTGAAAAGAAAGCAACAATAGCTTTTTGTTAAGATCTCGAGATGCGCCGGAAAGAAAATTCCGTTATTTCAAAGGTCTGTGAATAATGCATTGCGTAAAGATTTATTTCTTTATTTCCACATCAAAAGACTTGGTAATCGCTAACAACAGGAACTTTATTTCTTTTAATAAAGAAACAGAAGAGAGTCGAGTGACGAGTATTGCTTTGCTATTGTTACAAATTACAATGTAAACTCGAAAACAGATGTTTTTAATAATGGGGAAGATCTATATGGCCAGGTTCTCCTAATAAATTTTCATAAAAATCTAATCTTTTTTTTCTGAAGTCTAACTAGAAATACTTCTAGAAATACTGTAAAACTCGTTTCAAGGGTCTACGAGACTGAGAACAGCTTTAATTAGCGGATCAGTTAGAGCGCTCTAACTGTCTACTATTTACAAATCAAAACTTTAATCGCGTTTTTTCATAACTGTACTTTTCAACTTGTCTGCAACTTTTCTTCAAAACTACTCAACTAATTTGCTTAAATCAATTCTTTTATAATCTGGATTTCACGTAAACCATATTTAGAATTATTTATTGACACTAAACAAAAGTGTTAAACAATTTAAGGTGACAAAACAGTGCTAAAAAATTTGAGCAAGTTAATTTTTAATTATTTGTAAAAATCTTAGTTGCAGCTTTACGCGATGCCCAAATCTATTCAGATTATGACATTTTTTTTTTCACATATCCCATTTCGGAGTAAACCTGCAGAGAACCAAAAAAGAGGAATATTTTTTTACGCCACTTCTTAAGCCGCCATTTAAAAAAAAAAAATATCATGCCGATATTTATATTGTACTAAAAAATAAAACTCATAGAAAATATCAATTTATTGGGAGAACCTGGCCTTAAGTTTATCCGAAAGTACATGGCACGGAGGGATTAGCGTTAAGAATATTTTGTTTTTCAATTCGCTAACTTATTCAAATAGATATTTGATTGTGCGCTTTTGAGGTTGTGAGTGACACGCCAAAGTATTGACGTTTACATAATAAATTTTGAAGTTTTTAATTTGCATTTAAAATCAGAAGCTGTATTTGAACGATCGATTAAGAGGCTCTTGTTTGTTTTAAAACTAATTATAAAACATAAAAAATGTGATGATGCCTACATTGTATTATTTTTATTTACCCAATTTTTGTTTTAACACTCTTGTGTTTTTGAACTTATTGATAAGAAAAGAGATTTTTTAAGTCTTACTCTAGTCCTGAAATCTATTTTTAAATTTCGTTCGATGCGTTTCTTTTATCTTCTTCTTCTTCATTTTCGGCGTTACGAGTAGTGATCTTGAAGCGATCACAACTCTCCCACTTTGCTGCTTCACACTAGTGATCCGCCTGTGGGGTACGCCGCGTTGACCTCAGAAATCGTCGGCAAGCCTCCCGGTTTTGGATTGTTCCATGTCTGAGGCCAACCAAATGCTGCTGTTTTTGCATTTGCTTGTACCAGGAGTGTTTTGGCCTGCCTTTTCTTTTTCGTCGCGAATTTGTTGAAACGTTGTACGATATTGCCTTTTTGACGGGGTTCTGCGGATCTCTCCTTTGAACATGACAATACCAACTGAGCCGGTCGTGCTGAATTTTGTCGAAGATGGTACTTTTGACATGAAGGCTTCCACGGATCTTAGTACTTCTAATTCGATCAAGCTTTGTTACTCCTGCTGTCATCCGAAGCATCTTCATTTCGGCTGCCGTCAATTTGCTCTCATACTTTTTGTACATTGTCCAACATTGTGAACCGTATGTCAGAGCTGGACGGACAACTGCTGTGTAGAGTCTTCCCTTCAGCTTAGGGGGCATTTTTCGATCACAGAAGATAGCGGAGTTTTCTCGCCACTTCATCCACCCTACGCTTACTCGATGATTGATGTCGTCATCACAAGATGCTTCACTATTGATCATAGATCCCAGATATTTAAACTTTTCACACTTGGGAAGCACATTTCCATTCAAATAAATGTCTGGAATAGGCTTGTCTGGATCAGAAAAAGGGCAGCACAGGTATTCAGTCTTTTTAGCGCTAATACGGTACCCATTTCCTTCCAGAACATCAATCCAAACGTCAAGTGCTCGTTGCAGGGATGTAGGATCCTCGCTTATGATGGCTCCATCGTCAGCAAAGAATAATTGTTGTACTTTATTGTCCGTTACTTTTCCTTCGAGCAAATAATCCAGAACAGCAATAAAGAGCAGTGGACTCAAGACACTTCCCTGATGTACACCTACTGTTATTTGGAATTCTTCGGTGACTCCAGCTGGGCATCTCACTTTTGTAACTGCTCCCTCGTACATGTCCATAATTATTTGCACATAGGCTTCAGGAACTCCTCGGTGTCTGAGGGCCACCCATATCAGATCTCGTGGTTGTCGATCGAATGCCTTTTCGAAGTCAACCAACACAATATGCAAATCCTCTAAGGCATCTCGGTGTTTTTCCATAATGATCCTTATGCTTTGGATTGCGTCTGTAGTTGACTTACCCGCGACAAACCCGCATTGGTCATCAGACAGCCTTATTATTTTCCGCAGTCGGCTATCCAAAACCCGCTCAACGATCTTCATAGTGTGGGACATCAACTTGATCGAACGATAGTTGTCACAGCTTCTGGTATCTCCCTTTCCCTTGTACATTGGAAGAAGAAAACTTTCCCTCCATTGATTAGGCAAACTGTCACCTCTTACAAGTTTGGAGATGAGAATCGTGAGCCATCTTAACCCGATGTCTCCCATATTTTTCCAAAACTCATATGGTACCTCGTCTGGCCCAATCGCTTTGCCTTTTTTGGAGTTCTTAACTGCCTCCCTAACTTCTTCGACTGTGACGTCGGATACTTCCGTAAAGTTAGGTGCAGCTGTTGGAAAGTGGCGCCGAGGAAACTGTTCATTCAAAAGATCATCACAATACTGTCGCCACCTGTGAAGAATTTTGTCGTCATCCACAAGTAGCACTCCTTGAGCATCATTGATGAACTTCGGCGAACGAATCTCCTGCGCATTTCTCCTTCTCTGAGCGGCTATTTTGAAAATGGTTGCTCCCTTATTCAAGTTGCTTTGTCTTAGCTCTTGGATTGTCTGATTTGCTTCAGCAGCTGGGGCAGAAATCTCTTCCAGCTCTCGATACAGGCCCTCCGTGCTTTTTGCTTGAAGTTGGGCGCACTTTTTCTTCGCTTCTTTTCTGCAGCTCTTGTATTCCATTTTGAAACGCGCTTTTTCATTTGTATTTCTTGAGGGGCACTTCGACCAAGCTTGGAAAGCTGCTTTCTTCTTTCTAATCACTGCTTTAGCTTCATCATCCCACCACCAGGTTTCTTTAGCTTGTTGGTAGTGTCCTTTTGAGACTCCTAACAGTGATTTGGCTCTCTCTAAGCAGGTTCGTTGTAGGCGATCCCACATATTTTGTGCCGTGATTGCATTTGAAACTGCGTCGATGGTATTACACAGCTGACTTTGCATATACGAAATGAATTGCTGTCCTTTGGTTTTCTCCAGATTGTACCACTTGATTCTCCTAGGAGCCTTTGTTTGTTTGACTTCCTTTACCGCATCCGTAAAAAATTCTGTTAAAAGAAGACGGTGTTGTTGAGCGGCAGCTTCTCCTAGTATCACTTTGCAGTCTTTCACCCGAGATTTCATGTAATTGGTTACCAAATGGTAATCAATCTGGGTTTCATTTCCTCCACTGCTGTAAGTGATAAGGTGTCGGTCTTGTTTGATGAACATGGTATTTAGTACGATTAGACCGTATGACTTGCACATACTTAGAATATCTTCACCAGGAGTGTTCCTGGTGCCGAATCCCAAACCTCCATGGCAGTCTTCATAATCCTCGTTTGTCTTCCCGACATGTCCATTCAAATCTCCTCCAACAAACAAATACTCTTCTTTTGGGATGTTCTTAAGTAGGTTATGAAAATCAAGCCAGAATGCATCTTTTTCCTCCTGCTCACACCCTATTTGGGGAGCATATGCACTGATTATATTCCAGACCTTTCCTTCCATCACCAATTTAAGAGACATCAAACGGTCACTGGACTTCAAAATGGTCAACACGCTGTTACATAAACTTTGGTCAAGGATGATACCGACTCCGTTCCTACCTTGTTCCGTTCCATAGTAGAACATCTTGTAAGCCTTGGTCTTTGCATCTAAGAAACGGGCTTTGTTTGCTGTGTTTCGCCATTTCGTTTCCTGAACACACAAGATGTCCACTCGCCTCCTTCTCATCATCTCTTCGAGTTCAAGACTTCTACCAGTCATACTTCCAACGTTCCAACTCGCGACTCTAAATTTTCGTCCAACTCGTCGCATTACTTTGCTAGCCCCCGGAATCCGTATAGCTCTGACCCGAACATTGCTGCTCGGTCCAGGATCAGCTCCATGCATAGCAATGGAACTGCCTGGCGGGGTAGTGCTTCTTATGTTCGCAAGTACTTCCATAATGCTCAAAATTTTTTAAAAATTTTCTTTCATCCTTTTCGACACATGCATGCTCCATTTAATGAGTTTGATTTCCCTTTTACTACACCGGTGATCTCCAGTCGTGTAAACCCCGGGATCTGCATGCATACTTAGGGAGAGTTTTTAGGTGGTATGTGTGTCGCTAGACTCACTTTGATGTTAGTCGTCTAGATATGATTGTTCCTTTAGTCGCCTTTTACGACAAGCGGGGAGGCGCTGCAGTGCTATTCTAACCCGACACTGCACGGGGAAACGATGCGTTTCTTTTATATTTCGAACAAATTTTTTTTTTTGCAAACTCAACTTAAGTACATATTAGAAAATTGATTTTTGCCCCCCATTTTGGTACAACCGACTCACCGTGCGGCGGGCGCCATTAGTTCTATACTGATTTCTAGTTTACAACTATACTTTATAATGGTAAAGCGCCCGTAAGATGTGCTGAACATTTTTAATAAATAAATATATACACTCTTTTTTACTTGCGATTATAGGTACTACATATAAGGCAAGTTTAGCAATCGTGCAGAAGAAAAATTTTGAGATAACAGTTAAATATGACATTACGATGAATAAGAATCCGAAAAAAGTTGGCCCTGCAAATCTGTCTGTCTGTCTATCCGTAATGGACCTACAGCCTGAACCGCTTCACCGATTGTCTTAAAATTTTGCGGTTAGGGTATGTGGAGCAGCCTACAAAGGATTTTTTGGAATTGGGTTATTGGTACTTATTTTTATCGAAAACGGCTCTGACGATTTTGATCAAATTTTGTGCGTAAGATACATTTTTGGTTGTCTTTCATATGAAGTAAAAAAATTTTTTGGAAAAGGCTAAAAACGTACGTCCCATAGCACCATTTTTTTTTTTTTTTTGTCCACATCAGACTTTCTCGTTAATGGTTTACATGATTTTGACGAAATTTTATATTTAAGAAGTTCTCGGTTGTTTTTTTTTTTTTTTTTTTTTGTCAAATACTTATAACAAGATCTTTAAACTTTCATACTTGGTTTTTAAGGAGCTAGTTTAAAAAAAAAGTGGAATTTAAAAAACCAGTTTTTAAGAAAACAGCTCTAGCGATTTGTACTGAGTTTTCAGCTTTCATTTATGTATTAGTTACTGCTAAGAAATAGCGTTTTTAGATTCACGCTTAAAACTTTTGAAATTTTCAATTTAATTTTTTTAAATTTTCATAATTAATGTGTAGCTGGCAACCCTATACCACTAAATATATTATGAAAAGCGAGTACTAAAACCCTCTACTCAGCCTCTAGGTTTTGATATTTGTTTTCAGCATACAATCGCAAGTTCTTGCGACCCAGTCGTGACCAATTTTTTATTTTATTCAAATTCTTTTAAGAACTGAGTAGAAAAGGCAATTTGAAGGGATTTTTGGGGTTGAAAGTGTGAGACGAAACATCTTATCTTAGTTCTGAAATATGTTGTATTCTCAAAATCGGTGAAGGTGGTTACAGAATTTTCATGTTATGTATTTACAAATAGAAATTAATATTAGGTATTCTATTCGTCATCTCGACCACAAGTCATTCGGTCGAGTAGATTTTGATTCAAACTGTTCACAGACGGAACTGAAGTATTTTCAGCTGACTTGAGCCGAAATTGGTTTCAGAAGCTCCAAGTGCTAGAAAATCTGTGGGAAAAGAGCACATGTACTAAACTCCAATGCTAAAAGTTCTTTAACTTGGTTAATTTTGCTTTCAAATTTTGACACAACAATCCATAGATGTTGTGCTATAATATAAACAAAATTAAACTACCGCAGCGGAGCGTGGAGACCCGGGCCTAACATTTTTCTCTCAACCATACCATGAGAGGGAATGGATTGGATAAAATTTTTTTTTCCATTCCCAATGGCTAAACGATAATTTTGACAAAATGGAAGAGACTCGTTTTATTTTTTATTTCAACAAAAATTATTCGCGCTGGTTTATGGTCACATATGCGGGTCAGCATGCAAATTGCAGTTTTTTTTTTCTCTAAAAATAGCAGTTTTGGTTACCATGGTTAGTAAGTCAATGTCGTTAACTTTATTGCAATACCTAAACCTATTCGTGGTCTTTGTGTCTCCCCTCGCAAAGAATCAGATAGTTTTTTCGTTTTGGTCACTCTAATGCCTATTCATAGTAAATGTTTCTTAAATTCGTCGACTTTGTATGTTTTTCTTCATTGTTGACAGCGTAATTGCCTCATTTCACTCATTATTCCTTTTTATTACAAAGTACGCATGGAATATAAAAAAAAATTTCTACACAACACAAATAAATTCAAACCCACTTCTTGTTTTGATTGAAGTGTAATAACCTCTTAGCCATTCGCTTCTTAACGGCAACAATCGTACTTCTGCAATCTACGTGGTCGAAATTATAATTAGCCATTAACCGGTCGCTCCAATTGGGCACCACAAATTGGGTGTGTCTCTTCATTCATTTCAAGTTTTGTTTTTAGTTTTTTAAAACAACTTTGTTAGTTTATTGCCAACGGGGATGTAGCTCAGATGGTAGAGCGCTCGCTTAGCATGTGAGAGGTACGGGGATCGATGCCCCGCATCTCCAAGAATTCCTTTTTGAATTTTTTATTTGTTAAAATAAAGGATGAGTCGACGCATATTTTTTTAAGAAACTCAAAGGAGTATACTAAAGCTGTGGTTGCTTATGTAAGCTCAATTTGAGGTCTCAACGAAATTTCGACTCATAAATCTTAAGAAACACCTTCGCTTATCTCACACTCTTATGTGAATATTGTTTACTTTTCATTTCGCATACAGTGACGTCTGCCTATACGTAAGCCTATCTCCACCCCCGCTGTGGGCTAACTTTTTGTTTTGAAAGAAAAACGAGGTACGAGTGACGTTCCTGGCAGAAGTTTTCATTCTCAATGAGTCCTTGCGAAATCGTTTTCTTTCCAAACAAACAATAAAATATTGGCACATTAATGTTTAGTCAGACGTAAAATTACTTTTAAGTCTTTGCTGTTTGCTCTTCCCTCCGCTCCATCCTTGTGTCTTGCTCTGATGCTTTACTTTTTTTTTGTTCTTTGTTTTGTTTCGCCTAAAAGTTTTAAAATAATGCAAAAGAATTTCATATATTTTCCGGGCATTAATCCGCTTTATTGAGAGAAGCCCAGACGCGGTGGCAATCTGGATTGATGCTTTTGCCGTTTGCTGTCGAATATATCCTCATCCTCCCCACACGTAGACTTCTTCTCCTTTTTTTTTCGTCATCGATGAAAATATTGTGATCATCTCAATTAGGGGGGTTGACGCAGTATTCCTGGACTCTGAATTGCTCACTTTCGTTCTCCTTGGATTGTTACATTGTTCCTATGATTATATTCCGATTGACAGGGAGGTCGATGGAAGTTCATTATGTTTGTGAAAGAACAATGAAGGCTGGGGGTTTAATCTGATTGTCGGGATGATTTGTCCCCCCACACGGCACATTGTGGAAATACACTTATTCATAATGAAATTAATTTTTGACGGCGGCGTTGCAGAGAAAGAAAATAAACTTTTGTCGAGTGTTTGTCGTTTAATTAAAAATAAATTTTGTTCTTTTTTTTTCTTATGAAGCAGCAGCAGATACTTGAGCTGCTCGTCCGTGTTATTAGATAGTCTCAATGGTTTTTGTTGAAGATTTTTTTAAAGTTACAAAAAGTATCAACGAAACAGGAACTTGACTTGGTTTTTTTGGAGACATTCGGATTGACTTTTGTTGTTTTAAACAATTGTTAAATATTTACTCGCCCACCCCACATTGCAATCAAAAACATGCTCGTTTATTACGCTGATTTGTATTCATTTTGTCTTGCAAGCGAATCGGCACTTGCATAAACAAATGCAACTGTGATAAAGTGCCACGATCTGTTAGAGGCTGGAAAACCAGCAACGTTGAGTACAATGTACACAACATCTTCCACACGCTCGACAAAGGATTGGGATAGCAGCTGGATTTGAAGATTGTTATGACTGCAAGGGATAACAAGCTGTGCAAAGTCATAACAATCATATTTTGTTTACTAATATTGCGAGCGGATGTGTTTCTTGGTGTTTTGCGATGCATTCTAATTGTTGTTTAGTCGCAATTGCACATCCATATCGAACAGAACAGTTCGCAGTGAAGAACAAATGGTTTGTGGATTTTAATGGTGTGAAATTAAGTTCAAAGTACAAAAACGGATTTTTTTCTCATAGCAGCTTTTTGGTGTATAAAACTTAAACCTCCTTGATGTTTCGAAAACATTTGTTTGCTAACCCAGTTACTGGGTGTTCTTCTCTAAAGTGATCACGGAGTCTTTTCCGGTTCTGTGATTAAAGACTTTTTTAAAAAACTGCTTTTTTGCTGCCGTGGTTATTACTATCAAAGGATTGAGGTGTAGTAAATGTGATCAGTTATTTTGAATGCCTTGAGTTTGTGAAAGAAAGAGAAAGAATTTTTATATTAAAAAAAAATCTTTTTTAATGCACTTGGTATATTGGTAAGTGTAATATTTTATTTATTGTCATTTATTGCTTGACGAGTGATTTTCAAGAGCTAAATTCAAAAAATGCGCGTCAGAACTGCCGATATAATTTAATGTTTGAAGATTATTTCATGGAAATATTGGCCGCGACAGCGCCTCAAATGGTTCATCGAATGCAGGCCTCGCGGTTACCTGCTCTGTCGCGCCACCCTATAATGTATGAATAGAATATATAGTCTCTCAAACGGTCCATTGTTAAGCGTGTTGAATGGCATGTAGTATTGTCAAGGCAAGCTCATTTTCAGCAAAAAAAAAATTTGGTATCATCGCATTGTACGGTAGCGCGATAATTCACGGTCATCACTAGCACTGGCTGATTAATAGTTCAATGTCCAACAATGTAAATTTGGTACGAAATTAAATCGCAAAGCTGCCAGTACTTGGTATGTGTGTTAACGATGATCTTCGTTGGAATGACAACATATTTGAAGTCGCCAAAAACGCTGCTAAATGCTTAGGTTTTCTGAGACGATGCAGGAAGTTCTTTACCCCTTCTGATCTGGCTACAATTTATAAGGCCGTCATCCGCCCAAAACTGGAGTATAACTCCCATATCTGGTCAGGTGCTCCTCAAACATCTTTGCACCTACTTGATAGGGTACAAAATAGAACGTTAAAATTGAATCGATTGATTCTCTTGAACATCGTCGAAACGTTACCTGTCTCTCTCTCTTTTATCGCTTTTTTCACAAACAGTGCTCTAGTGAAGTAGCCAGTTGCATTCCTCCCCTGAAACAATTTAGCCGCAACACTCATCTCGCTAGGAATGCTCATCAGTTTTACCTTGAGCCCAACTTCGGGCTACAGTCAAGTATAGAAATTCGTATTTCAGTCGCACCACCCGAATGTGGAATGCTCTATCTGGCTCTGTTTTTCCCCTGCATTACGATTCACAGAAGTTCAAAAGCAACGTGCATCTGTGTCTCCTTTCAAATCCTCTCCTATTTTCCTAAATGCTCGCACTGTGTTTTTATAACATTACTAGCTGGCCCGCCCGGCGTTGCTCGGATCTAAGTTATTTAAAAAATTGTCAGGAACACCCGCCGAACTAAGCTGAAGATAGCCGGAAAGTTTCTAGTTTCACGTTGCCGTTTCTATGGAAATGTTGTCATGAAATATAGTCTACATATGTACATATGTAGAGGTAATAAAACATCCTAGTGTCGAAAGAATTTTTGATATTGGCTCAGAATTTCAATAGTTCCCGTTCCCGTTCCCATTCCTTTCCTGTCCCCGTTTCCGTGGTAATTCTGGGATGATAAAATTATAAAACTATTCTCAGAGGCACCAAATATGTAAATAATAATAAATTTATTTGAGAATATAGTTGATATGACATTTACACTGAGACTGTAAAATCTAATTTATGAAATTCTCGTGTAACAGTGTAAATTAAAGAAACAATGTTAAGGGTAGATGACCCTTATCACTTAGGGGTATGGAAAATAATTAGTAGCCGATTCTCAGACCTACTGAATACGCATATAAAATTTGGTGAAAATCGGTATAGCCGTTTCGGAGGAGTTCGGTAACTAACATTAAAAAATAAAAGTAAATAGGGTGGCGCAACAGAGCGAGGAGCCCCAGGGCCTACCGCATTTCTCACAACCATTGCCTTGTGAGTAAATGGAGAGTACCTACAATTTTCTGCCGGTTCCGAGAGGCTAATCGAGAAAGCGCTTTCCATGGCAATGAATTTACTAACCGAGGACATGCCAATTCCTCGCGAAAGGCGATATCCGTGAAAAAACGTTTTTGCCTCTGTTGGGATTCGAACCACGAATATCTGGGTTAACAGGCGAACATGCTAACCATCACACCACAAATGTCTGTCTAGTGTGTCATAATGGCGGGGTTCGGGCTTAAGTGTAAAAAAGTCCTTTTCGTAATTATTATTTTCAAGCGTGGATTGATTAATTTTATTCGTACCTTTTTTAACAATATTTAATATGCTTATTCATTGATTTTTTATTTTATGTTTATTTATTAATAAAATTATTTCTAAACAAACTTTGAATTAATACATAAAAAGCAAAAACAATAAAGTTATTGATGTTTGAAATAGTAAAAGAACTACTATGTTGTATAATTTTATCATTCAGAAATATTGAGGCATAACTCAATGACAGAGCTTCCCCCAGAATGCCTGCAAAAAAAATTTGTAACTGTAACTTGGCCGAAATTTACAGGAATGAAAAAACTATTAAAATGAAGTCAAATTACTATCAAATATTCCCCCAAACGTTCGCTAATAGTATTTCCTTTCGTTTAAAAACCTTGCTGGCTATCTCAAATGTAAACTGTTTTCCAACGAAAATTCCGCCATTTTGTGGGAGGAAAACGCACTTAATAAAAAAAAAAATTACTTAACGTATGGGGGAGGCATTTTATGTCTAGAATATTTGAGCTTAATCAGTCAAGTAGTTATCAAATCGCAGTAAACACCGACTTTGCAAAAGTAGTTTTGAGAAATAAGCGTTTAGAGCTTAATGCTCTCAGCTGTTAGAGTGAGAGCATTAGTAAGGCTATTAATTCATTTATTTTGGTTAGATCGGCATAAAATTTTAGAGACGTGTTCTTGAAATATATAAGAAAAAAGTCAATTTTTCGAAAATAAAAAATCCGAACACACAAATTTTGAAAAATTTTCTTCTGTTTCACCAACACAAAATTAGACTTACAAACAAACTTGTTTTGTTCAGTTCTTAAAAATATTCTGCAGGTAAATGCTAATGTGTAATTTTTCTTACAAGATAGATAGATAGATAGATATTTTATTTCAATCATTAAATTATAAAATTTTTGGTTGCTACCGCTCAGTATACACAGAGATTTGATACTTTTATAGCATATCTTTCTACTGAATAAGTTTTTTAAACAATTAATATAAGTTTCTTTAAACAGTATGTTAACTCTGAAGGAAAATTTGAAAAAACCTTCAATTTAAGTAAGAGAAAAAAAAATAACAATAATGATAAATAAGTAATTAAATAAATAAATAATAATAATAATAATAATTATAATGAATAAGTTAACACATACGTAAATAAATAAATAAATAAATAAATAAATAAATAAATAAATTGTTATATAATAATTCTAATATTGCACATAGTAAAATTAATAAATAAGTGAATAGATACTCTCAATTTTACAACACATTTTTACAGCAATTAAATAAACGTCAGTTAAACAAATATTAGTACAAATTAAATGGAAAGACGTTTAGTTTATAGATATACATATATACATGTACAGCTGTAACAATGAATTTAGTAAATAAATAATGAAACAATAGAATATAAATAATAAATTAATAAATAAGACACTAGAAAGTTACATGTTCTAATTGCATAAATTTACATACATATATAAATGAAAAGGAACTAAGAAACAAGATATCTGTATTGACAATACTATTTACTATAAGGCATTTAGTTGGATTACCAGAGGGTTATCAGAAGTATCACAATTTGTTAAAAAGGAATCACTAAGCTTTTGGATTCTTCTGCAAATCATTTCAACACCAGTTTCATTATGAAGATCTTGAGTCGAATAGTATCTAGGTAAATTGAGCATCATCCTTAGTACTTTGTTCTGGCACACTTGAAGTTTTTTAATGTGACACCTTGCACAATTCCCCCATACCTGACATCCGTACAGCAAAATTGATTGAAAAACAACCTTGTGTATTATAATTTTGTTTTCTGTACTCAGTAAAGATTTCCTGTTAATAAGTGGGTAGAGCATTTTAATTGCTATGTTGACTTTTTTTATTGTTGCATTAGTGTGTTCTCTAAAGATTAGCCTTTTATCAAAATTGATACCTAAATATCGCACCTCAGACTCCCATTTTATGGAGGTTCCATTGACTTCCAGTTACTGGGGAGAAATAATCGTTGTCTTTTTCTGGTGAAAAAGATTGATTTTATCTTTCCAGCATTCAATTTAATCTTCCATTTGTGAAAATATTTTGTCAAAATTTCAAGAGCATTTTGAAGATTGGTCTCAATGTTGAGACCAAGCTCATGCGATGAAAGGACGCAAGTGTCATCTGCATAGATACCTGATTCACAATATGGTAACTGTGGGAAATCTGAGGTGTGAATGTTGTACAGGGCAGGGCCAAGGACTGAACCTTGGGGGACACCATACTGTACATTTACCAAAACGGATATACCCTTGTTCACGTGTACTTTAAAGCATCTTCCAGACAAAAAGCTTTGAACAATTTTTATTAGGAAAAGTGGTATTCCAAATGATTCCATTTTATAAATAAGTGCATTATGCCATACAGAGTCGAAAGCCTTTTTCTTACAAGATTGTTTTTTTTTTCAATTTTGTAAGATAAATATCTTTGCGAAGAAGGCATAGCATCAGCTGTGCTTGAACCTTACTTACTTAGGTGGGCATTGTGAACCGGGGCCTCAACCAACATCTTTTTCCAATAATGTCGATATTTCGAGCAAGCTATTTTCCATTTTTGCACTCTAAGTCGATTGAAGTCTTCTTCGATTAGATTGCGCACCTAAGTCACCGTCTTCCTCTTCCACGATTTCACTGCAATGTGCTTTCGAAACCCCGTCGAACCGGAGGGTTTATGTCCTTTCGCTCTGCATGTTCCAGCCTTCGTAGTTCTTCGATGCGTATACTCTTCTTACTATGCCCATATCACGGTAAAGCTCATACAGTTCTTTTCTGGATCACATTGTCTTCACATAAAAAACCAAAGTCCATTCGGAGTATTTTTGTTTTTCCTCCTCCGATTTAGACAAGATTCACAGCCGTATATCAGGACTGAAGTGATCAAGTTCTTATAAAGGACTACCTTGGTTGTTTAGAGAGTTTATGATTGCCTTATTAACCTAAAGAAGCAGCGATTGGTGAGAGTTATTAGCAGTTTGATCTCCACACTGATGTCAAAAAACCGCGTTGACAAGAACCTATCAAAATGTTGATGTTCACATATCACAGCAGACAAGATTTTATATCCGACGTTTAGAAGGCTGAACCTTTTGATCTGAATCTGAAGTGGGCTTTGCAGATTCTCTATAGGAACTGCGAATCTATGACTACGTTTCCCTGCTGGTCTTTATAACCTTGAGTTAGACCCTCTGTCATGATCTTTTTACCTTTTGCTTTTGGTAAAACTTCCTAATCTCATCCCTACCATGGCATCTCTTGATTTCCTCAATTAGGTTTCTTCTCTTCTCTTCTCTTCTCTTCTTTGCTTCAGCATTTTTCGTGCTTTTTGTTTGGCTGAATTTGCCTTCCTGCATTCTTTATCGAACCATGGTTTCAGGGGCTGCGATTCTGATGGCTGTATTGCCATTGCTGCCACTAGTCTTGGCTGCTTAATACTGGCGCCATGGGATTCTAGTATAAATTAGAGCAAGAAATGATTGGTAGCTTTTCGACGTCATATTGCTTCAAAGCAATAGTTCACGCGAGTTTTGAACAGGATATCATTAAGACTGAAAGAGTGTTGACCTGGAATCTGAATCTGGGGATAACCTTGTCCCTTTATGAGTTTAAAGATAAGGGAAACGTGCGCTGCTAATAACTTGATTCAGTTTTGCACAGAACTCGATTGGCTTGCGTCCGTTTTCGTCGCGTGCGTATTCGCGTCTATCAGAAGGTTTAACACATTGGACGCAGCCTTAAATATTCTTTCCCCAAATATGCCATTGTTTTAAACTATAGAGATCTGTTCCGGTTTCAATATTATTTATCGACAATCTAGCGAATGCATGTGTTTTCTTACACTGAGCTATAAGTTCAATACATCGCATACCATGGCCAAGAACATAAGAAGCAGCGACAAATTACCATGAAGGAACTGATTATAGACCGTTTAAGCCTCTTAATTAATTATTCACTTCGTTTGCCGATTCCGCTTACTAAGCAAAATCTAAAAATCTGCTGTTTCATTAAAACAAAAAAAGCAAGTCCTCTGATCAGGGAAGAAAAAAAATTAAAAAACCCTTCTCGCATATATCAAATATTCCACCGCAGACGACAGCATTCCCCGACGACGCGGCTAAACGAATAAATGTATGGATATAAATCGCTCCATCCTGTTTTGTATATCTTGAGAGCAAATGATGAATATTCACATTCCGAGGAGATTGAGTTAACGACTACAAAAGGTACTTCTTCTTACTTACCAACAACTGCCGATACTTTTGTTTTTTTTTTTTGCTCAGTTCAAAAATACAGTCTCATTTGTTTGCCATCACATATGCAGCCCCCACGCCACACTAATTTTTACTCAGAGCGCCGAATGGATACCCGGAGATGAAATCAGCCCGTGTAATTTGATTTCCACCCTTCTCCCATGGGGTGGTGGCTGGTGGGTTATTTCCACTGACACTGTTTGCTTTCCTAAGTTGGCTGTTAAGCAATTAAAAATCGTGTATGAGTCTCGTTGCGCTCCTTGGAGCCTCGTATAATGATACATGACATGCTATTTACGATGACAGCTTCTGTTTTAATTTTACCAGATCCACGGTGAATTTACAACAAACAAGGGTTGAAAATTATACAATTCCGTTTGATTCTTTGGCAATTGTCGTCAATTGTGCTTCCACATAAAAGTTTTGGAACAATACCCACTTGAGATCTGAAGCTCGAGGATCTTTATCTCTCCTGTCATTATTACACGATAGTTAGTTTTTCTCTTTCCTCCTTAATTCTCTTGTTTTTTTTATAAAGGAAAACAGTAGTTGAAGGGTTGTTTTCGTTTACATTAACGAATTTTTCCTCATGATTGCTCCATTGGGGCCTTGTGAGATTCTTCCTCATTCCCTCTCATCATCTGATGTGGGTGGGATAAGACGAATACACGATTTATTCTATTCCGATGGGTGCAAGAAAAGTTTTTCGCCGACAAATGGGAAAATTTATTACCTGAGTGTTTTTAATTGTTTTAAGTGTTTTACGATGTTGTTTCTTGTTCGTGTTCGGCGCGGCTGTCTATCTGCCTTGGGTGGAGAAGCAGCACCAAAACGTTTCATAGAAAACGTATATTGTATCGTATGAGAATTTAGTTTCATTGTAATTGAGAGGAGAGCGCGTCGATGGCTATTGAAGGCATGGCATGGCTATTTTTGAACTATACCTAGAGTCGTGGTGTGAATTTGTAATGAGCGTGCTGAAGAGGTTTTGTCTAAAATTTCATTTTATAAACGCGAAATTATTTGAATGGTATTGTCGGGGATGTAGATCAGATGGTAGAGTACTCGCTTAGCATGTGAGACATATGGGGATCAATCCCCCACATCCTCAAAGATTATTTTTGTTTCAACGTTTCTTTGGAGTTTTGGAACAGTTCTGATCAGTTTTTGATCGAAAGTCAAAATTTTCATGTTCTTCTCTTTAATTAGAAACATTTTTCTGATTCAGAACCGATGTTGCTCTGCAGTAAGTTTCATACTGACAGTCTGTTAAGAGTGGTGCCTGGTGCGCGCGATCTTCGAGGTTCGAATCTCAACTGAAAGTAAAAAATATTTTCCGACGGGTATCGCTTTTCACTAGGAACTGGCAATTTTTCGGATAGTAATTTCATGACATGAAAAGGTTTTCTCAGCCGTTACGAATCGGCAAAAGATTGTAGGACCCTTCCATTCCGTCATAAGATGTGAGTTGAAGAAATGCGAAAGGCCCTGAAGCTCCCCGCTTTGTTGCGCCACTCTTTTTATTTATTTTTATTTATATCTTATGAACGACAAAATTAATTTGACACTTTTTGAGGGTTTGACCTTCCCTTTTTTCGCATCTTAGGCTAAACACCCTGTAAATTTTATTTCTAGAAAAATTGTGTACCACTTACTTGGTTGCAACTTTTAAGAAAGTATGCTCTTTTTTCGGCTGAGATACCTTTCAAGTGTGAACTAAAATCCAAGTTTTTTTTATAGGAGCGAAAAAACTACAGTTTTGTGGTTTTATTTGAACCCAATCTTAACTTTCTGCATGGTAAGAGAAAAGTAAAATCAAACAAACAAGAACAACACCTTACTTTAGACACGATAAACTCTCTTCAAAAACGTATTTGCTCTTGTGCTAATTTTTACAAATGTTGCTGTCGGGTCCTGTCAAGTGTGTCCGAAATGTGTCCAAAATGCCTTCTTCCATCATAATATGCTTACTCATTTTGATAAATACCTGATTATATTTACTACCCAGAGTATTAACCCTAAAATATTTAAAGGGTTTTTTAAAGGTATAGAACTTCGAATTAAAATAAAACACAAGAAAATCGTTTTATTGTCCATCAATTTAGGATTCTTGGAAGGATAATTTTTTGCCTTTAATATTTAAATATGTTTTTCGGGCATGTGGTCGCCGCGGCTGACTCGAATAAAGCCAAGTCTAGAGGTCCTATTTTCAACAAATTTTTCGAGCATTTGAGGCCGTACTTCGGCAATTGCGCTACAAATGTTGGCTTCCAAGCCCCCTAACGTTTCTAGTTTGCTGTCTTAGACGAGTAACTTCTCATGTCTCCAATGAAAGTAATCCAATGGTGTCAAATAACATGATCTTGGTGGCCAATTGACAGATCCATTCCGCGAAATTATGCGCTCATCAATGTTTCCTTCAATAAATAGATTGTGACGTGCGCTGTATGAGACCACATCTCATCCACATTCACGCCATCCGATTCGGGAACAAAATAGTCGGTTATTTAGTCGGTTAGCTCTATACCGGTCTCCATTAACGGTAACTGGCTCGCCAGCATCATTTCGGAAGAAGTATGGCCCAATGACTCCACCAGCCCATAGAGCACACCCAACTGTCAGTTTGGGGATGTAATGTCGTTCCAAGGTATTCAGGTGGATTCTCTTCACTCCAAATGCGGTAATTTTGCTTGTTGGCCTAACCATTCAACCAAAAATGAACCTCATCATTGTAAGCCAAGATCTTTGAGCAAAATCTTCCATAAAGTTGATGGGCGAAGCTCCAATTGCTGTGCTCGGTGGTGAATCGATTCATTCGGGTCCTCTTCAACAGTTTGCGGCAATTTTTTCTTCGGTGCGCACTGTTTGACGTCTCTGCGGTATGCGTATTATCACTAAAAAAACACAAGATATGTATATACCGACTACTTGCCCATCACTAGTGCTGCCGAATATTTAGCGAAGCGAAGTTTTTCATCACCCAGATCAAAAATGACCTTGGTTCGTCTTTTCTGCTGGTTCGTTTCTTCATCGATTCGTCACATTAATTTAAAGATGATTAAATTAAAGATGAAACATGAATTTTATGTTTATAAACAGAATCAACGAAAATCAATTTACTTACAAGAGCTATCTGTTTATAAAACTGCACCTCCCTTCTAAACGGAAGGAAACAGAATAATTGTACGTCTTAGAGTTCTCTTCGTGCTCTTCTCACATTTCAGCTTGCGGTTTTAACTTCAAGTAGAAACCGATGTGGTTTTCATTCAGTCGTATCCTCTGGTCTTTCCACTTACTTACCAAAAATTCCAACAGTAGGCTTTTTGCCAGAAAATGCAGTCTCGTTTCAAGTTTTATTTCATCAAATATTAAAAGAGAAGCTTACCACCTTTTAATTAACTCTCTTTGGTTTGATTTGAGGCAAAGTCAAATGCCAGCCAATCTTATTTCTAGTAATGATATATAAAAATTTTTAATTTTGAAAATTAGAAGAGAACTAGGTTTTTTTGTATTTTAAACTGGCTAAGTCCCCCGACGTCACTCGGGTCCGTAGTTTCAAGGTTCCCGTTCTCGTTTTTCCGTTTTTGGGGGAATATGGAGATGAAATATAGTCTGTGTTACCAGGAATAATGTAAAATCCTAAAGCTGAAAGAATTTTTGAAATCGGTCCAGTAGTCTATAAGTTTCCGTTCTCAATCCTGTTTCCTTGCTAATATGGGGATCAAACCTTGATAAGAAACATTTTTAAATTATACTGTATTTCCCTTAAAATTTTATAAAAATCCGTGGGGCGGTTTAAGATCCATACCCGACAAACATACATCCATTTTTATATATATGGAAAGATGGGAAATCTGCACGACTAACGAGCACCAAACTCCTCTTTTGATTCGTTAATTAGATTCTTGACTTTTTTTGTTTATCAAATTCGACATCTACTACTGAAACATAAAAAAAATTTATTTCACTGGTATTGCCTTTCACGACTAATTGAAAATTCTCCGAGAGAAGCAAAGATGCGCCATTCGGGACCTTTACTCATAAATCGATGAAGTGATTGCAAGCAGTGCAGTGTTAAAAATTGAAATTCGAAGAACATGGCACTGCAAAAGTTGCTGATTTGAAAGAGATTTAAGCGTAATCCACATGCATCGGTCCTACAGCACATAATGCAGTAGTCATAGTCATATCTCCGATATGGTTTTAAAGAACTGAGCTATCAAATAAGTACTAAAGAAGCGATACTAATAAGGGCAAACATTATCCGCCACACGTCAGGTCAAAAAAAAAAAAAAAATATTTCCAAAGTGAACGACGAAATTGAATCTCAATTGCCTAAACTATACTTTCGGAAACTTTTATCCTCTTTTAAACTTTTTTATCTAGACTTATTAATCTCATAGGTATAAATAAATTGAAAAAATGTGTGTATTTAATTTAAGAAAAATGAGATGAAATATCTTTTATCTTGAAGATGCATGTCAATGTTTACACAATAAAGCGGTGCTATAAATAAAATGGACAATGTTTTAAAAATAGCGAGAGTGTGGATTACTTTTCTGTTTGTTTTGATGAGGCATATAGGTTCTTTTAGTTTATCTTTTTAGTTTTTCTTCATGTGGATATATTATATTATAATCTACGAAGAAATTCAAGGGGATGTAGCTCAGATGGTAGAGCGCTCGCTTAGCATGTGAGAGGTACGGGGATCGATGCCCCGCATCTCCAAAACTTTTTGTAAGGACTTGTATTCTTTGTTATTCTCTTTTTTTTTTTTATAATTACCTTTCTTTTGCGGGGCGTTTTCAACATGTCTAAAGTAAAAATTTGTGCTAAAAAATGTCAATAGATAGAATTACTTTATTCTGATCAAGGTGGTTTTTCATTTTGCAGTATTTCAGCAATTTATTTAATGATAAATAAAAAATTCTTCTTCATTTCGGAGTGACGAGCATCATGATCTCGAAGAGGATACTTATGGTGCACCGAAATGACCTTAAAAAGGGTAGCCAAGACTCTTGGTTTTAAATTGTCCATGCCTAAGTCCAACCAAATTCTGATATTGTTTCAATTATCTGTGCCAGGAGTGTTTTAGTGTACCGTTCTTTTTGTTTCTTCCCCGTTATATCTGAACATTGGATGAAATCGCCGGTTTTTTTTTTTTTTTTTTTTGAATCTAGCCTTTGAGCATGAGCATGACAATGGGAACCTCTTGCACAATCTTCTTTCAGCTTAGTGGACATTTTTCTATCATTAAAGGTAAAGGAGTTTCTCGCCATTTCCACCACACACTAGCTCAATGACAGATGGCGTCATTATAAGTTGATTCACTACTGATCATAGATTCTAGATATTTAAACTTTTACACTTGGGAAGCACTTTTTCACTTCTAGTTAATGTCTGTAATAGCTTGTCTGAATAAGAAAACGACCAACAAACATTCAGTTTTTTTCGAAAAATGCAACTACCACCAATTTCTGAAACTTTTACCCATACGTCAAGTACTCCTTGCAGGAATGAAGGATAATGGCTTACGATGCAGGAAATTTGTTGAACCCCTTTCGATCTGACTATCATATGTATATTTAAAAGTTACATCCGCCCAAAAGTTTCAGTGCAATGCTCTTGTTTGGGCAGGTGGAGGTGGTGCTTAAACGTCCTCGCGGAAAGCCTTTAAACTGTTAGGTTGGCATGGAGCAATCCAAAACCGGGAGTCCTGTTGAGACTTGTTGTGGTCAGCGCAGCATACCCGAAGATGACTGTTAGGGCGGTGGTCCTTTTGAAATCGTGATGCCCGTAACATTAATTGGAAGAATAAGAAGATGAAGGTAATGGTTAAACTGTAAAAAAGGTTGATTATCTTGAACAATGTCACCTGTTTCAGTTTTTTCTGTCGCTTCTTCCAGAATAGCCATTTGCATTTCTAACATTGAAACCAATTTGACCGCAATACTACGTTAGAAATATTCATTGAAGTTTAAAAGTCAAATAAAGAGATTCGTATTTGAGCCACCCAACCCGAATTTGAAATGCTTTACACGACTTAGTGCTCATGGTAATTTATAAATACTTCGATTCTTCGATAGTTGTTTCCTTCTCAAATCTTTAATATTTTTCTAAATGCTCATAAGTATGAGCTGTACCACGACGCAATGGGTAAAGGAGCATGAGCATGACAACAATGGCTGGGACATTTTGAGCGGATGGACATCAACGCTCCGGCTCATTGAGCTTTCGAAAGCTTATATTGCAGGAATATCGCGGAAGGGAAGTCCTCGTGGTCAAGTGGAAGTGGAAGAAGACCTCAACCGACTTAGAGCGCAATACTGGAGAGAGCTCGCTCAAATCGAAGTCGTTATTGAAAGATGTGGGTTGAGGCTTGAGGCCCTGGTTCACCACGAAATGTAATATAATGCATGCGGAAATTGTAAAAAAGTATTTACTATCTTTAAGGCTCTAGGCCACCCTAGAATTTTCGAAATATTGATTTTTTTTAATTCCAAATGGACCCTTAGGATCTCAAAAATTATGTTCCAGAAGATTTTGGCCGGGAAAAACCTTTAGGTACTGGGTTTTTGAATTTTAGTACAAGACCGTCTGGTCCGCAGCGAGCTCCTTTTGTGAGCGCAAGGGGGAAAGTACGTTAGGGAAGTAGAGCATATATACAACAGTTGTTATTGAAAATATTTATTTCCTGACTAGCCTAGACGAGTTAGACTTGTCGAACGTCTCTTTCACGCATCGCAGATTAAAGGTATTGTAAAACTATTCATGATTTTCTACTACTCAAAACTTTAAACGCGTTTATCTCAATACTGTGTTCTTCAAGTTGGCCGGACTCGTAACTCAAGCAATTTTCAACCGATTGTCTTGAAATTTTAAAAATATCTTGAAATATACATTGTCAATAGTTCATTTGTTATTAACAATTCTCTGACAATTTTTTAAGCAAGTTTCTCACTTTTAACTTGAGAAGGGCGCCATTTGGCCAAAAATCAATATATCGCAAAAATCCTACGTACTACTATAGTAGTTAGTATAAATAATCGAAAAAATTTATTTGCACCTTATTATATAAAACATTACAGGAGCTGTTGGTCCGGCCGTGAACCCCGAAAAAAAGACGTCGTCGTAAAAACGGTGCACAGCCGCCATTTTGTATTAAATTGCTTCAAAAAAATTATTGTAAGCAGTCAGTGATAGAGATAACTGGCTGAGCCGCCCGGCGTTGCTCGGGTCTGTATCTTGAAGGTTCCCGTTCTCGTTCTTCCGCTTCCGTGGGAATATGGGGATGAAATATAATCTTTTTTACTATAGGATTATGTGGCTTCCTAATTCTGATAGAATTTTCGGAATCTATCCAGTAGTATCTACTCTTCCATTTCCAACTCCGTTCCTGTGGGAATCTTCCGTTCCCATGGAAATGTGAGGATGAAATGTAAGTCTTTGTCACTGGGGGATAATGTAACATCCTAGAGTTGAAAGAATTTTTTAAGTCGGTCAGGTAACTTTAAGGTTCCCATTCTCATTCCTGTTTCTGTTCCTGTGGGATTATAGGGATGAATTATTGTCTAAGTTATTGATGGAGGCGGATAATGTGGCACCCCTAATGCTAAAAGAATTTTTGAAGTCTGTTCCGTAGTTTCTAAGTTTCCGTTCCCAACCCCGTTCCTGTAGGAATATGGGGATCAAACCTTGACAGGAATCATCTCTGGACTAAACTATGTCTTCCCTGAAAATTTCATAAAAATCCGTTGGGTGGTTTAGGAGTCTACCCTGGACATAAAGGGTTTTCCAATAAGAGTGATATGATTTCTTTTTTGAAAAAAAACCGCACTTTTTGTTAAGGAAATTCAAATACATAGTTTTTAATTAAAGGGGAGTTCAATCAATACATTTAAGTTTTAAGTAAAACGTCATTCAAATGGCCACCGCGACTTCTTCTGCAGCAACAAATAAGATGAACCCAATTTTCTAACACTTTTACCACTAAATCATGCATGGCACGTTCAAAATTGACTTGTAAAGCTTGAAGAGAATCCGGTATAATTTAAAAGATGAATGACTTCAAATAACCCTACAAGAAATAGTCTAATGGTGTTAAAACACGACTTTTTGGAGGCCATTCAATATCGCCATTTCTTGAAATAATCGAATCTCTAAATTTTTTTCGCGCAATAATTCAATTGTAACATTTGCTGTGTGACACTTGGCCCCGTCTTCTTGAAACCAAATGTTGTCAAAATCGATTTCTTCAAATTTCGCCCATAAAAAGTTGGTTATCATAGATCTGTACTGCTCTCCATTGACAGTAATGTGTTACCAGCTTCATTTTGAAAGAAGTACAGACCGATGATTCCACCAGCCCAAAGACCACACCAAGCTGTCAATTTAAGTGAATGTAATGGTTTTTCATGAATATCTTGTGGATTTTCATCGTCAAATAAAATAAACCTCTTCGGAAAAGGTGATTTTCTTAAAAAAATCGTTATCGATTTCAAGTTGTTCCAAGGCAAAATCAGAAAGTTCACGACGTTTACGGTGGTCCAATGGTGAAATTTTAAAAACTTCTGAATGCAATAAAAAACAAATGAGAGATCTTGACATACTACAAATGGTCGAAACGCCACTACAAAATCATATCATACCTATTGGAAAACCCTTTACATACATACATACATCCTATTATATATATGTATATAGATAAAACGACATTCCTGTTATCTCCATTTATTTTGTAGTATTTCTGAAAAAAAAAGTCCCAAAACCCCTATTTTTTCAGCCTCTAGGGTGGCCTAACCCTTTAGAGACAGCTGTAAGCACTGATAGAGACGGATAGACTGCTGATTTTCAGAACTCTATCACAGAACGCTTAACTTGTCTATGTGTAAACTCAAGTAAAAATGGCCTCGAAGCTTGGAGTATCAATTCAGAAGTCCGTGTTTTTACATTCACTTTTCTCAAGAGCTTCATCTAAAATTCGATTTCAGTCTTCAAAGTTAGTTAAAGCTTCGCATTCAAAAAGTTTGTAAATAAAAATTAATTTTAATGGGTAATTGTCCAAAGTATTTTCAGCTAAAAATGTATATGGAGATGCGGGGCATCGATCCCCGTACCTCTCACATGCTAAGCGAGCGCTCTACCATCTGAGCTACATCCCCGTTAAAATTGTGGTTTCAATGCGACAACAAGAAAGAAATAAGCAAAAGTAAGACCTTCCTAGGTCCCCAAACAAATCGACCACGCAGAGCTTATTGCCAGTGCATTTCAATGAATATTCAACCTGACATGGCGAAACCAGTTCAAGACACTTTTACACTTAAAAGTTATCAAATGACCAACCCACAAGAAAGAGAATTAAAAAAGTGCGACTTTGCAGTCACTTTCCATCGACAACTTGTATCTCTTCTGTTGGCTCTTGTTACAGTTACGAATTACGATTGCAAAGGAAAACGTCTAAAGAGCAAAAAAAAATTGTATGAGGCGGCAAAATTATTTCGTTTGAATCAGTGTCTTGATTTCATATTGACCACCTCCAGTATTTATATTGTTAGACCTCAATAAATGAGTTCTCCCTCCCCGAATTCAAAGATGCTAATTTACAAAGAAACAAGGAATTCTTAATGCAATCAACGCCAATCCCTCAGTTTCCTTCAAAACGTGAAGAAGAAAATGAAATAAAAGCTCGGGATTAATTTAACAGATTTAAAATTTATAACCCGCAAGACATAGGATGGGTCGCGTTCACCAACAAAAAGGAAAAAGGAAGAAAAAATATAGCACAACACAATTTTAATAAATTCCCCAAGAACAAGTGAATAAAAGAAAAACGAAACGAGCAGCTATGCCACAAATCTTTTCACCTTAAACTAATTAAAAAATGTTCCTTTTTGAATTAATTCGCTTAAAAATGCATGTCCTTTGTTTGTAATGTTTGAAAATTCTCAACTTTGTTCCCCATCAAGACGACGCGACGTCAAGGAGAGAAGTGAGAAGATTCGTCGCACCTGACTTGAGGGCGTGACGTGACTGAGGTTTTTTTTCCATCTCTCGTTCTACTAAATCAAAAATTTCGAATAAATATTTTCATTAATCACAGCGATAAATATTTCATGGTATTTTTGTCAAGCACAAAAGTTTTGACTTGCAAAAGTTTTTGAATAGCAAGTAAATTGAGGTAAATCACAAATTAGGTTCCATTTCAAGGATTCTGACTGTCGTGGTGGTGTTTTTCGGATATGGAGTGTGATGGTTGCTCTGATATCTACTTACACCGATAGGTGCGAGACAATACATTTCTTATGCAAAACACGTACGTCAAAAAAGGATTCTTCTTCTTCTTTGCAGAGTGTTGAAGAAGTTCTAACTGAGAAAAATGAAATCAGGCGTTGATAATGAGCACAGTGTGTTTTCAAAGTAGAGAGCTGAAAGGTTTAGCTATAAAAGCAAATTTTGGAATGAATATTTTTGTGATTCTCTAGACAGGTCCACGTTGTTGCTGCATAGACTACACATAATTATGTATGTACACAAGAAATTTTTTCCGGTTTTATTAAGTTTCTTTCAAAATCCCTCTGAGAAATGTCACAGGAGTCAATTAAAAAGGCAAAACGTGACTCCATCCTTTGTTGTCCCTCATTCAAGAGAGCATTCGATTCACAACATCTTAAGTTTTGAGTGCCTTCTTTATTTGTCCTTGTTTTCTTTTTTTTCCTTCCTCCTCTTTTCTTTACGAATTATGGGGTAAGTTGAGAAGCTCCGGAGCGGAGGTGGTAAGAGTTAAATGAGAAAAGGTAAAATGTTATTGTGTGTATCTTTTATTAGACTTGGAAAATTGTCTCTCGTTTTTGGGATGCTTTTTCTGTAGTATGACGATAAGATATCACCAACATTTTAATTCATTCTCGTAAATATGAAAACGTTTAATTTTACTTGTTGTTCGCAACACTAATTGTTGCATGTACGCTTACAAGTTAATGGATCCTGTTAAGATTCAGGAGATATAAACTGCTGTTTTTAAACAGCTTGGGGTTGATGTTAAGCATTTGGTTTAAAATTCATTACTGAAGTGAAACGGTTGTAGATTGTATGCATAAAAAGTAGTCATTCTATTGTTTTAAACAGTGATATGTAGGGAAGTTGTGTTCTGCCTATGACCTAGAAGTTAGAGGTTCGACTCCTAGAAACACTCAATTGTTTTCCACACTTATCACGATTTGGCAAGCCCCCGAAAGTGTTGACACTGTAATGAAGGGAGTCTTTCTCCCTTAGCCGTTGGGAATTGGCAAAAACGTTTAGGTTTTCATAATTGCATTCGAGCTGTGGTGGCATCTGGATCGTTTAATCCCCGTGCTCATATTGTTTGCTTAGATTACAGTAGAATGTCAGGAAAACAACTGACGCACTTAGTACAATAATGGGTCGATTGTGATACCACAGTAAAGGTATGGAGTCTGTGAATGTATCACTTGCCCGTGTCCTAATGGTTACCGTGTCTGCCTATTGCGTGGGAGGTCCGAGGTTCGAATCGCAGTAAAATATTAAGGAAAATCCGGTTATCGCATTTCGGAAGTAATTGGCAGTTTATCCGATTTTAATTTCATCCCATGATAGCACTTTCTCGGTTAGCCATTCGGAATCGGCAAAAATTTGAAGGTATCTTCCATTTCCTCACGGAGGTATTAAGATTGAGAGAAATGCGCTTCGACGCGGGACACCGAGTTCTGTAGCGACACTCTTTTTTTTAATTTACTTGGATCATTGAAGAAGAACTCTCCAAAATGTACTTTACGTCTTCGAGAGAGGACCGGACTATATGCAGAAAAAGTGTGAAAAGGCATCCTTTTCTTCTTCAACCATGCAGCTTCCACGGAAGTCATTTGAATAAAAATTGCGTTGTATGTCGACACTTGAGACAGTGACCGGTTATAAAACTGATTTAGTAGCTTAACTGAAATTTGCTTAGGGATAACAAACATCTGGTAAGTTTTGGACCCAGAATTGGTTCAGATCTTTGTGGTAGCCAGAGAGATGATGATATTTTTTCACCTGTGTGAACTTGGCACCCGAGTCTCGCAAAAAATATTTGTTTTTTGTAGATTTTAGATTGCATTTTGCAATTTTTTGATTGTACAGGGTGGGCAATTTAAAACTCCCCACTTTCAAACGCGTCGTGAAAAAAAAAAACTAGACGAGTTACAAAGGTGGTAACACTGCAGGGCGCTTCTCCAGACTATGCCATTTCCGTCAGATATTGTTGGTTGGTCGACATGGTTTTCTGGAACGCGAAACATCGCGCTTTCTGCGTGGAAGCGTATTTAGAAGAGAGCGTTTAAAAGAGAGTTCAAGTTAAAGCGTCACGAAAACCCTCCCGACCACAAAACAATTTTGTTATGGGTTAAAAATTTTCGAAATTCGGCCGAATTCAGTCCCTGAAACTGTTAAACGAGTTCGTAGCGCTGTGTTGAGAAGTCCTGCGCGTTCAGTGCGTAAACAGTCCGTCGCGTTTAACATTCCGCGTTCAACTCTAAGAAAAATCATTAAAGATGATTTAAACATGCATCCGTACAAGTTACAAGTCACCCAAGAATTGTTACCCACCGACCATCCGAAAAGATTGGAATTTTGCACTCGATTTTTGGATATGCTCGACGAAGAAGACGAGCGTTGGACGACGTTTTCTTTAATGATGAAACGCACATGAAGGTCACCTGAACAATAAGGTTTATGCGGACAAGCCGCGAGACATCGAGGCCCTCAAAACATCGATTACGAGGCACATCAACGAAATTAAGAGAGAAATGTTAAGTAATGTAATGACAAATTTTTGTAAAAGGCTACGTGAGTGCAAGCGTTTCCGTGGCCACCATCTCAATGGTGTAGTTTTTAAAAATAAAGCGGATATTAAATGGCATAGTGTGTACTTTATTCCCTTTTTTAAATCGTCTTTCTAGGTATTATAGTTTTTGTATACGACGCATTTAAAAGTGGGGAGTTTTAAATTGCCCACCCTGTAGTAAAGTAAAAGAAAGACTATTTCAGTTTTTTTTTTTTTTGTTGCTTTCTATTTGACAACTACAAATGATGAAAATCACTCAACCACTTATTTTATTATTTGGTCTAATTAATGAGTCGTAATTTTTTATTTTTTTTTGGTTACGTGTGTTCATGGGCCTTGTAGTCATTCCCCGGAATGTATTTTAGCCATATTACCCCAAAAAGAAAAACGTTGAACTATTCTGTCATCTCTTTAAGAGACGGTTGACAGGTACGGGTGGTTACGAAGTTTAAGAAAACAGTAGCTAATGACTTAGGAGCTCCTTGGCTGTTCGAAAAGTTGCGGATATGTAAACTGGATATCAAACCTCTTTGATCGCTAGACTTTCTGTCATTTCCATAAGAAACGATCAATTGTTGCGGGCGGTTATGGAGTTCGTGGAAACATTGCTAAGTGTTTTGAGGGCAGCTTGGCTATTTCTGGATATTACGTTTTAAAGCACATCTGAGTCATGATGAATTTCCACTTTGTACCCGCTATAATGTTTTGAAAGACCGAAATACTTAAAGAGAAACTAATATTTAGTTGGTTTAAGTATGTGCCGGCCGCTACCAACTCCGTCCTTAGCTTTCGAGCCATCTGAACGATTCAGAACGGCTGATCGAGAAAGCGCTTTTCATGGCAATGAATCTACTATCGGAGTACTTGCCAATTCCTCGCAAGCACGTGACCGTTTGCTTGCTGTTAACATCGAGGAGTATGAGATAAAATAGTGTGCCTAAGGAGGTATGACTAGGTAGCATGTAGTTTGCTGAGAGAAGTTAGCATATGCTCAGTGAAGATTTGAGCATATTTTCTTGATAGCGACGTCATCAGCGTAATCGATTACGCTTACATATATCCTAAAGAGGTGGGGATAAGACTTTACTTTGCGGTGTGCATCTGCTGCAGATTAATTTAAAAGAGAAGCATCCTAAGGTTGAGTTTATTATCCTTCAACTTAGTATGGTATTTATCACCTCAACCAAAAAGCAACTCTATTGTTTTTCAGTTCCGTTGTAATAAGTAAGTTTAATCTTTGTGATGAAGGACATATACATAGTAGAAAACATGTTGTTCCATCAAGCCGGAGTAAAGGCACACAAGCCGCGAGCCACAACCGATATTCTGAAGGTGTCGTTCCCGGGTTACCTCATCTCTCGATTTGGCGGTTTGCACTGGCCCGCAAGATCATCCGATTCAAGCGTTCTAGACTTTTTTGTGAGCGCGAGGATCTGTCGCCCGAAGTTCTCGCCGGAACGATGAAGATTGCCATAAAACGAGTCCGCATGGCAATCAATTGTGACGGCGCCTATCTGGCCGGTTTGACCAATAAAATTTTAAAAGTTCAAATAAACATAATCAAAAAATAGAATCGAAGTTTTTCATTTAAAAAAAAAAGAAAACCTAACAGCATTCGATGACTTCTTTTGGCTTATCTTGTATTATTAACTAAATAAAGTGTTGAGAGTTTTTCCATACATTATTTTCAGTCTCTTTTCTAAAGTATAAAATAGAGGCAAGTCATGTTGGCTTTTGTATGACTAGAGAAAATAAATATTTGTTCTTTTTTACATAATTTTCTCAAAGAAAAACTAGCTCCGCGTTCATTCAATCGATACAGATTGAATGAAGATTTGCTTATCAGTCTATGGTCCCTTAGATGAACATGGGACCGTTTATCTGCTTTGGGCAGCGTTCAAACCTTGATCCGATGGCAGCAAATTTGCTTCACCTTTGAAGAACGATGACACGCTCCGATTTTTTCGAGGTTTGCTCCACTTTTCCTCTTAGAAATGCTTTATGCCTAAACTCCACACAACCATGGACTGGAATGCTTGAAATTCAAAATATTTTTCATAAATTTCCTGTTTCGCATTTCAACAGCCTACAATTTTCACGCCGAATTTGAATGGCTAACACAGGTGGTGGTGATACGATTTGGCAATTTAGAGTGCAAAAGCTTGATTGCGGAAAAGACTGTCCCATGACACGCCATGCTGAATAACAACATTCAATCAATCTTATTTAAAAAAAAGTCTGTTGATATCTGTAACACCCACAAATAACCGAAGCGTAGAAACGTGTTCATGGATTCAGTCTCACACTTTCGATCAAAAGTTCGAACAGGAACAGGAAAAGGAAACCACTCTCTACTTTAATAAACTTTTTTTCAAAGAAAAAGTAAAAGTTTTCTTTTTGTTTTAAAACTACTCCTTAAATTTCAGCTTTAGTCCGAAATTTAATGACTAAGGTTCGAACCCTATGTATCTATATGTCTGCCTGTTTGTATATGAGTCAACGGCCTAAACCGCTTGACCGATTTTATTCAAAATTTGCAGTTAGCGTCTGTGGGGCAGCATAAAGAGGGAGGATTTTGCAATTGAGTCTCTAGGTCTTGAAATAATGGTACCTGTCATACTTATTTTTTCTTGAAAACGGCTCTTACGATTTCGACAAAATTTTATGTGAAAGATTGTAAAAGTCTAGGAACGGTACCCCCCTAGTACGGTTTCTCGTTGATGACTGACACGATTGTGACAAAATATTATATTAATGAAGTTTTCTAGGTGGTTTGCGAACCAACATTTGAAAAATTTAAATATTTGAGATTGTTACAAATTTTTAAGATTTATTCATTGTTTGTAATAATCATAGAAATTATCTTTGACTCAGTGTACTTTCCACTCTATACAGAAGAACTTGAATGTCACTTCATTTATATCAAAAAGGTACATTTCGGTTGTTTTTTTTTCACATTTTTTGTCAAAACATCTTCTGGCTAGGTCTTAAAACTTGTATACTTGTAAACTGCTCTAAAGATTTTAATTAAATTTTCAGTTTAGTTTGTTTATTGTTATTAAAAACTGCTGAATAGTGTTTTCACTAGAAACTTCTGGAGTATTTAATAAAATTTTTTTAAATATTTTTAGCGATTCATTTTACTTTACATAATTAATGTGTAGTTAGCGACCCTATATACCACCAAATCTATTATGAAAAGCGTGAAACATTATAATTTGTCTAAAGACTTTGATATTGTACTTAGCACGCAATCGCAAGTTCGTGCGACCCAGTCGTGCTCGTTTAATTATTACAGAAGTTCCTCCATGAACTTCTTTTGCTTTTTTTCAATAGAATTTTGTTACCTTCCAGGGATTCTCTATAAAAATCCCAGTCGGAGCTATCCTTGGAAAAAACCTTGTACAATCTTTCCTGGGCGGTATACTAGCCCTGAGTTCCATTGTAAGGGGGTCCGTTTTCCTCTTATTAGCACAAGAAGACAGAATGAGTATTGAGATTTCTTGAATTCTGCAGTAAGATCATTAACTTTTATGTCTAAATCATGTTTTTGTAAGGTGTTCTAAATTTCAAGGCTTTTTCAAACAAATAAAAACAAAAACATAAATTCTGTCTTTTGTTTATTGATATTTATTTTTGTTTCCATTTCAGATACAATCAAACCCCTAATTCCAAAAGCACTCGCCACAACTCGAACTATAGCCCAACAGACAAAAATCATCAAACACAACGTCAAAAAAAGAACTTCAACCCCAATTACAAATCAACGTGGCATAAAAAAGATCGAAATTCTAGATGGAATCCTGCTGAAAGCCGATACCGTAATCTTACGTGGCAACGACCTTATCCATCAAACGATGAGTTTCACAATCGAAAACCAATAGATAATCGTTCACAAGAAAGAAACCCTTTTAAGTACTCCTACAACGACAACTGGGAGAATAATTTTAGAAAACAAAGACCCCTTCGACCTCCTCAGCAAAACACGACTTTCTTTGGAAACGTACAAGAAGGCCTCGTGATTCAAACTCAGAGCTTGCTTGAAACGTCATTAGTAGGTTTTGATATCCAAAACACTTCCAGGGAAAAAGAACACCCGGCCAAAGAACAAACTGAACAGGCTCAAATCGAACAAACTCTAGAACAATCAAATCAAACAGTCGAAGAACCATTTGAGCCAATAGTGGAAAGTGTTGGGGTAGGCTTGCAAGACCCTCAAGGTTGTGACGAAGCTCCAGAAGCTGGCAACAGTTTCTTTTTCGAACACAAAGTCTTTGAGGCGGTCAACAGTGACTTCGGTGTACACGACTCACTAAGTCAAAGCCAAGAACCTGCCCTGGACCCGCTTGACGCACTTAACTATTTGCAACAACGGGAAAACCAAATCAAATCAGAACCCCTAAATCTAAGCAACGATTATGAAAATCTGGATGTAAAACCTGAACTGGCAGACTTGGATTTCAATCTTAGCAAATGCATCGAGAGCGACAGCCTCTGCCCTCTAATTTCAGTCATTCCAATATCTCGACTTATTAAGAGCGAACTTGAAGATCTCAACAGAGTCGAAATAATCGCTCCAACCACTCCTGCCAAAGGCAAACCCACTCTCAAACCTAACCTAGTCCAACGCAGAAAGAAATTAAATAGCGACGGTAGCCTAAGTGAGAATCTTGTTCAACGTGTTGCTAATATGGACAAAGTTGGCATTAAAAACGTCATAAACAGCTCCGGCACAAAATATGATGCAGCATTGAAGATTCAGGCTCGGAAAAAGCTTCGCGAAGAAATTCGTAAGCAACTCAAGTCGATGAATTTCACTCCACAAGAGAACTGTGGCAACAGTGTCATCATTCCCGACGAGATTGTGGACTCCATGAACATTCCTGCTGTTGTGTTAGACGAGATCAGAAAAGCTTTCGGTATTGTTTTGTTAGAAAACAAAGTCCTGAATGCCGCTGATGAGCTGGAGCCTAGAGCTATTGAGCCACCACCAAGATTCAAGGATGTGCCACCAAAATCTATGGAACCGCCACCAAAATCTATTGAACCGCCACCTTTATCGATTGAGCCTCCACCTTTGTTTTGCCCTTCCCCGGTCGCAGTGACACGTCCAGCTGTGCAATCACCAGACCTAATGACTAAACTCAAAATGATGAAAGATAACGATGTCGAAGAGACGCGGCGGCAACGAAGAAGAAAGTCTATTGAAACAGTTGTAGTGATTGATTCGTCATCATCGGGTTCCGATGAGTCGTCAAGCTCAAGCAGTGATTCCGACTCGAGTTCTACTTCAAGTGGCAGCGATAGCAGCACAACATCCTCATTCAAGAGACGACGGAGAAAGAAACGAATCCTCGAGGCAAATGTCGTGGGAAATTTTGAAAAACTCATTCTGCCTAATCTAAAACCTGTGCAACGTCGCCGCTATAAGGAAAAATACTCGAAAACTACAAAGGGCTCACTGCTCTACATACACAATATTTGCGTCAGAGCGAACCGCCACGATTTTGTGGATCGAAGGGAAACATTAAGAGTCAAGAAGAACCTTTCCTCTGCCGACAATGCACAAGCTCTTGAATTCCTGATGAAAGCGATTCTAGGACTTTTTGAAAAACAAAAAGAAATTCGCCAAAGAAGCAAAGTAAAAGGAAACTCTAATCCTGTTAAAGAAGTCGTAACAAGTAAATCAAAGGATTCTACTTGTAACTCAGTTAACGATTCACCAAAACAGCAACACAATGAACAAACTGCAAAGTCAGCTCATGAAAGTACAAAAGTGGATGAAACGACGACACCGAGTGAGGGTAGTGGTAGCGTTGATAGAAAAAGTAAAGATTCAATCTCTGAAAGTGCGTGCTCAGCACAAGGGGTGTCGCCTAGTGGTGGTGGTGGTGGTAGGAAACTTGTTGCATCAGAATCGCATTCAGGCAGTGAAACAGCTAATGAGAATGACAATTCACCCTCGTCTAGGCCATGGAAGTCTCCTGGTGAGAAAAAATTTGTTCCGATGGAACTGCCTTCCCCAATGCCTGGCTTTGGATTGATGCAACCGCCACCAAATACCTTTACCTGGGATATTGATTCGTTGAAGTCACAGAGTGCCATTGGAGACGAGGCGGTGAATAGTATTCGTGAAATTGATGTCAAGCTTATGGAACTGCACCAACGACGGATGTACATAGAAGAAATGGTGTTGAAGCTGCAAAAAGACAAAATGGAAGTCGAATTTTTGACTATGAAACTGCAAAACGAAAAGTTCACCATTCTGAATTCAGCTTTGGCGAATGCTTCGACCAGCGTAAATGCAACAAAAAGGAAAACAGATGTTCAATCTCCGTTGAATGATCGAAGTCGGAAAAGACACTGCGACAGGGAAGAGGCTGATAAAACCGACAGTCGAAGTACGAGGTCGTCACAGTCTAAAAGAAGTACTGAAAAGTCGAGTTCCTCCAGTTCAAAGAATGACAAGACTAGTTCGAGGTCTAGCTCCGATAAGAGGTCTGCAAAGTCATCTTCATCAAAATCGAGTTCCAGGAGTGACAAGAGTTCTTCAAGTTCCAAGACTGAGAAGAAATCTGAAGTGGGTTCATCATCTAAAGAGTCCTCTCGGGTAAAATCCGAAGAAACCACTAAACAAAAGAGTTCCACTGAAGTGAAGTCAGAGGTTAAAACCAAACAGAAGATGACGGAAGAAGTTGTGAAGACTGTCGAAGTGCCACAGGTTGATTACTCAAACGTGCCGAATGGCAGTTTAGACGGATGGAAGTTGCCCATCACCCAAATCATTGTCGTTGGAGAGGCGATTATTGCCGCCTCAGAGGACGGAAACATATACAAATTCAACATAAGAACGCGGGAATTGGAGTCAAAATTTTCCAAACACACTGAAGCCATAACACAGATTTTTTCCTGCTCAAAGGAGAATTTCATATACACAACATCGTTGGATGGATTTTTAAAGAAGACCTCAATTGAGGTGAGTTTCATTTTTTTTTTGTGAGTGTATTTGAACAAATGCGTGGCATATCGCACTTTGGGTCAATTCCTTCTTCCAAATTTGATCAAAATTATGGAAAATCTGTTTATCTTAATCCTTTTCCTAAGTTGGTCATATAAAAATCAAAGAACAATTGGCTCTTAACATTCGTGTTGTGACATTCAAATTCAAAATTATATCGATTCAACATTGGATTCGGATTTCTCGATAAAAAATTGAGATCAATCATTTCAAATTTATAGAGATTTTATTTGCTGAATATTTTTTTCTTTAATTTTAATTTTAATTTTTTTGTCTGTTGTTTTGGTCATAGAACTTTGGATTAGAAATCCAATCGCTGAATCTTCAAGAACCATTACAATCGATTGATATCGAATGGAGTACGGCATTCGTTGGGAGTCGATGGGGAAACATTTTTACGTATGACATAAAGGTAAGTTTTCTTTCATTATTTTGTTATTCGTTTATTTTATTGTATTGTTTTTTTTTTTTATTCATTTTATTTGTTTTTTAAGCTCGAAATCTTGCAACCGAAATTTTGTTCGGCATTAATTTTGCAGATTAGTTGGAGTCGTAGTATTTTTTTTTTTATTACCAAAAAAGGTTCTACATACAACCTTCCATCTAAGTTCTAAAATGTATACCTTCTCTCGAAACATATGTTTCCTTTGTATGCCTCTTTTACACACCACGGTATCGTTTGAAGCGTTGAAATTCGCAATATATTTCATTCGCTATTTTAAATCGGCTGTGTTGGAAAAATCCACCTCAGTTTAGGGTCTAGTTTACGTAACGTTCAAGAAGAATTCTTGGTACATAAAAATGTGTTTAGAAAAAATTACCCAGATTTGTAAAACGATAGTACAAAAGCTACTATTTGATCGCAGAAAGCAAAGCTACATGAAACAATCTTTTGACTATACAATTGGACGATAATCGTCTAAAGTTATGCAGAATCCAAGCCATAAGTGAAAGCTAATTCTAATTTGTCAGTAATTCTTAGTATCTATGTACAATGTACATATTGTATATGAATTATTTTCAACCCAAACTTTTTTTTTATTTTATAAACCTTTTTATTTTAAATTGTTTAAATATATTTCATTTTCTTTATCACTTTTTTAATGTAATCAAATGTCAATACCGGCTCAGGTAGCAACGTCCGTATTCTTTTATAAAATATTGTAACTAATACTGGAAAAAATAAAGAAATCATCTATCTATCTATCTATCTAAGTGAAAGCTTCAGCTAGTTTTATTAGTTCACTACCAACGGCTCACGGCTAAAAATTATGCCGGACGGAAACGAATTTTGCGAAAGAGGCCATAGGGAATGCTTTCGATAGTGCAAGTTTTAACAGTATATCCAACGTGGCCTAAAATCATGGTTTAGTTCGAAACTTTGGTGTTGTTTATGACAGCAACGCTCATAAAAATTATTTCAATAGTGGAGGCCGATTGTGATTCACTTTAGCCTATTTGCTAAAACTCATTCAGGCAGCTGCGAGCGGTAACACTTCACTTGGATCTTTAGTATACATTGTGCTGCCCGGGATTACGGCGGACGAGAAGGTGTGCGAAGAGAAAGTAGGAGTTGATAAGAAGGCAAAAGACTATGTTGGTACCTAAATTATTGGGATTGGAAACTTCACCGAACTTCGGAGATTGAATGAGCTTAAAGATGTTATTCAGTGGAAGGCTAGAGATGTCAAAAAATATTTCTCCGATGATTTTTTTTCATTGTGGGCTAAGCTAAGCACAATAGAAGAGGGATGATCCTTCGACTGTCCCTTGGTCTTGGCATCCTCTAATATAAAAGTCGGATTCCCATCTCATCATATGGGTATCCATATGATTCAATCAACGTAGGAGATAAAGCCTGCTAAAGAGCCGGTTTTAGCGGAAAACTGCTAAAGAGCCAGTTGTAGCGGAAAATGAATCAGAAAAAAATTTGAAATGGAATATTAACTATATGTTCATTAGAATTCAATAACAAATGTTATTATTCCTATCGATTGCAAATAAGCCAGAGTTTTTCAATTTGAATTACTATTTTCTTTTAAAATTGTATTTTTCTATTTTCCTATTACAGTTTCATTTTTCGTGTCAGCTGATTGAAATGCCAGCCAATAAACGCTCATCAGGAAAAAATTCATTCATTCCCACTCCCACTCCCACTCTCCACTTTTCGTGGTGGTTTTTCCTATCATTGGCCCCTAAGCTGGAGTAGAAATTGTTTTATTTTTTTTTTGGAAATATTTGGCTTTGGGTTCCTGAAAATCCGGCAGATTTCTCAAGATGCCCGCCTGTCATTGGTGGTTTTTTGAAAGTTTCGTTGGATTCTCTTTTTTCTTGATCTAATGGTTTGAGTGCAAGAGTGTTGGCCTCACTTCTCACGGGATTCGAGTGATGACCCGATTTTCGCTAGTTTATCATTGCCAGTTATATGTTTCAGTTTCTGCAACCCAAATTAATGTTACGGTGTCGTTTGCGCAGTCTTAGATTCCTTCGACAACTTTCTTCTAATATGAATTTCGTGATGATGATGATATCTTTTATGTCCGCCTGGCTGTCTATAAAGATGTTGATATTTTTGTTGATCAGTTATTGTTTAGTTGGGTTTTGTGGCTTTACAGACTACAAGTTCGTTTGTTTGGAAGACACTGCAAAAGTTTGGAAGCTTTGCCTGACTCTACCCGTTTTGGTCCCGTCAGTGAGGACGGCGAATCAATTTGCTTTTATAACCCTGTTTTTCTCCTAGCATCCCCGTGTCGGTTTTGTTTTAAGAGCCACTTGATCGAAATCTGTATGCGGAGGGGTGTAGTCTGTTTGAATGTCTATATCAGAATGATTCGTTAAGTTTTAAAGCGGCAGATATAAAATGTGATCGGAATGTCACCGACGGCGACGTATGAGAGATTCCATTCTCTCCCACTCACTTCAACTCTCTTAAACATCAAATTCACTGGAATATTGGAAATAGTGCGTTCAGCGCAGTTGGTTTCAAGTTAGCTAACTATCTAAATAGGTTTCATGTTGTATGACAAACCACTTAGTTTTCATGTAGGTTAGGGATAATTTTAAGCTGAACAAGTTTAAGTGCCTGGTGGGGACATAGCATAAGACCTGAGTTGAGGAGCTCACGAAGAGTTGTTGTAAATTTCCCGAAAGCCATAATGATTTCATCATCAACATTGGCTACGACTTTTATTCCGTTGAGCTCTAGTTTATCCCGAATGGAGACAAAACTCCATCTTGTGACGTATCTCTACAAGTCTTAAAACTCTAACTCTAAAAAACGCTTACGCCGAGGCCAATTAAATCCGTGATTTCTGTTGTATCCATTGTCTCATATGTTTGCTCCGCACAGTACTGGAATATTGAAAAGCTGGGCCTTACTTCAAACATCTCAACACTGTGGTTGTTCTCTTCGCGAAACCCACAAAATTGACTGGTTTTGGAGCCAACCTGCACTTTGTGCCTACCTATCTCTAATGAAGTCAAACAACTTTCGTAATTCTAAAAAAAAACATACTTTTTTGATTCAAAACTTCCAAGTCTGTCGGTTGAGCGTTGTAATGCCTTACAAAGTTACAACGGTGCCCAGGATTAGAAAATTAACTTTCAGAAAGATGTAAGCTTTTTGAAAGGTATATATAGACTCAAACCAGAAATTCGTAAGTCGTAAGGGACGATTTTCACTTACCCAATCTGCAATTTTTTTTTTCGCTGTCTGATTATTGTTTTAACTTTGACTCGTTTTACTAGTTCAACGACAATTACATTTACACTTACACCAAACCTACTCTGCATATAAATCCACGGAGCAGAAGTAGTTGAGAAAATAACGTCGAATTAAGCTGCGATCACATTGAATTGACGCTATTGACAATAATTCTTCTTAAAATTTTATTACAGAATGCTTTAAATCTCTTGCTAGGCTCCTTCCCAAAATCTGTGAAAAGTGCTACCCTTTGCCATCGCAAAACGGCAGCACTGGTACTAACTTTGAAGAGGTATCATTACACTCTCGACTCGATATCGTTAAAAGACTGCTACTGCTACTGGAAACTTGGAATGATGAACATGTTTAACTACGCCATCAAAACAAGAATTTTTTTGAGGCTAAACATACCAGAAAAATGTATTCATTGAAGTGTGGAATGTATGTGGAACGAGATTCAAATTCTTATTCGTGGCGAATAAATTTCTATTCTCAATTTCTTGAATCTTAGATTTAAATTTAAAAGTTTCTGTATCTTAAAGTTAATATAAAATATATTTCCATAGTTGGTGTAGAATCTGGGCTTGTAAGGTGCTTAAACTCACTTTTATTGATTTATTCGTAGTCGTTGGCCGTACTCTTGTGAATATTACTGTAAGCAAGACCAGTGTGGCCTGCGATGGCGATCTGTATTCTTATTTTTATGTACCACTGGAGCAAGAGTGTGTCACTCCATAAGATGCCATATATTTAATTTTGACATCGATCGGATCGCAGTCGCAGGCCGCGCTAGTTTGTGCAGAGTTTTATAATCCTTGTCAACAATGCTGCCAAGTTAAAATTTTTCTTCCGTAATTGACAAAAATATAAACTTGTCATCGAACATTTCAATACTTTTATTTATTTATTACGAAAAGTATTATTTTCTAACATCTGTCATCTCAGACGATAGCACTCTGTAATGTTACGCGGAGCAGTACTATCGTTTGAACAATGTCGTTACATTATCGACTGCTCACGCGTTTATCTTACGCATTGGTCTGACAGTAAAAATGTTCTCTCTCAATACTTTAATTTTACAAAACAAAAACATTATAAAATGAGAAGAATAAAGCGAAACCCCGTTAGCAAACCGACATTTCACAGTGATACCAAACTGCAGTTATTTTACCTTCGACAAATGGATGTGTTTAATGCCATTTAGGGTTTTAACCAATAACGAAAGTGATATTTTAAGATTCTGCTCAGTAATAAAATTTATTTTCAATAAATCAAACATATAAAAATTAGAACAATTTGATAACAATAAAATAAACAAAGTATTTAAAAACAAAGTATCAAATCTCAACTTTCAACACCCCCACTAGATTTTTATACTTCTATGCCAATGAGAGTACAACAGTTGTTAAGTTTTGTAGCAGGGAGTCCTTTGGTTAGAACATCAGCAGGCATCTCTTCAATTTTCAAATATACTACTTCTAATTTATTTTCTTCTATAAGATCTCGAATGAAATGATGCCTTATATCGAGTGCTTTGAACGTGCGTGATAAACGTTGTTTTTAGATATGTTTATTGCACTCTTGTTATCGCATTGCAATGAATTAGTTCTTGCAATAAAGATTAAAGCCAAAGTGCTTCTTGAGATGTTGAGGCTAAAGCCATATACTCAGCCTCTGTGGTGGAGAGAGCGACAGTAGGTTGTTTCTTTGAATTCCACGAAATAGGTCCTCCTTGGTATTTAAAGAGATAACCTGTAGTTGATTTTCTGTTATCTGAGTCACTAGCCCAGTCACCATTAAATCTTGATAAAGCCCCCACTGCAAAGGATAAATCTGGACGACTTACTTGTGCTGCATATAAAATACTTCCAATAGCTTCTTGATATGGAACGGTTTTCATGTAGTCAGTTTCGTCTTTGCTTTGTTGATGTGTTTCTTTTATAAGCTTTGGGTTAATATCTAAGGGTGTGGATACCGGATTACAATCCTCCATACTAAATCGCTTGAGAATATTCTTTAAGTATGTCCGTTGGTCTATCCATAACTTTCCTTTTTCTCGATCGCGAGTTATTTGCATACCAAGCACAAATTTAGCTTCTCCAAAATCTTTCATCTCCAATGATTTAGCCAAATTTTCTTTGATAATTCTTTTTTCATCTTTGTTGTTTGTAAAAATCAGTATGTCGTCTACGTAAATAGCGACGAAAGTCTTATCTGTGCTGTTTGTCTTGTAATAAATACACGGATCGGCTTTGGATTGTTTAAGTCCAATTTTCTTTGAAGTTTCATCCAATTTCCTATTCCAAACTCTGCTAGCTTGTTTGAGGCCGTACAGTGATTTCTGGAGTTAACATACTTTATTTTGAACATTATCAAAACCTTCAGTAAGATTCATGTAAATCTCTTCGTTAAGTTCACTTTGCAGGAAAGCAGTCACAACATCCATTTGATCGATATCCAAATCATATCGTACGGCCAAACTTAAAAGTACCCTTATGGACGTGTACCTTACCTTAAAATGTTTCTTGATAATCGATCCCTTGACGTTGCGAATACCCCTTTACGACCAATCTAGCTTTATATTTTTCGACATTACCGATTACCACTTGCATCTTTTTTTCGTCTTGAATGTCCATTTGAAATTTATGGCTTTCTTTCCTTTTGGTAATGAAACTATTTCCCAAGTGTCATTTTTCAAAAGAGCTGTATATTCATCGTTCATCTGATGAAATTTCGTCTTCAAACATGATGTTTTAAGATTCTGAACAGTAATAAAATTTATTTTCAATAAATCAAACATATAAAAATTAGAATAATTTGATAACAATAAAATAAACAAAGTATCAAATCAACAGAAAGTGATATAAGTGAAAACGAATTTACGGAATTAAATTTCTAACTGTAACGCATTCAGCTTAGTCGATGCGAAACGTTGCTGATTTATCGAGTGCCAACAAAAATGTTCACATTAATTTAATTTTGATGATTTAAGTTTGAAATTCTGTTGTTATTTTTAATCTACTACGCTTTCGGCAAAATTTTCCATTCTCGCGACAAGCTCAAATGTATGGAAACTCTTTGTTTTTTTTTTTTTTTTGCTACTATCGTGATAGCAAAATCCCTTTTTTGTTAGAACCTTACAATGTTTACTAAGTTTTAACTACAGATTTGAAACTAGGTATAAATTTTATTATCAATAAAACACTGTGAAATCTTTTTTCGATGTATAACGAATTTGTTTTTTATAACTTAAACTTTGAATAAAAATACAATATAAAGAAACTATGATCTAATTTTTATGTTTAAAATGTGAACTCTTTCGAAAACCGGAGTCCCAGTTCAGTCCCAGTTTGACTTCTCTTCATCCCAATGTTCGTGGTGATGTTTTTTCTTCTGATGATGGTGATCCTTTGTTATATGAATATCGACTACATGCTCTTGAATCATTGGCTGCAACAGAAGTTATATTTTCATAACAAAAAGTTCAAAATAACACTGCGTACCTGAGATGGCAGATCTTTTCCTTTCTTTGCTAGTAGAGTCTGGACTAAAGACGGTAGCAATCCGAAATTTGGTGGATATGGTAAGGGTGGAGGAAATGGTGGTGGGAATGGTCCGGGGAATGGTGGGGGAAATGGTGGGTAAAATGGTGCAAATGGTGCAGGTGCGAGCACTAAGAATGGGGAAGGGCAGAAAGGATTACCACCAAAAGGTGCAAAGGGATATGGCGGTGGTAAAAAGCCAAAC
This sequence comes from Melanostoma mellinum, assembly GCA_914767635.1. Lineage (NCBI taxonomy): Eukaryota > Metazoa > Arthropoda > Insecta > Diptera > Syrphidae > Melanostoma > Melanostoma mellinum. The sequence continues at coordinate 182,174,933 of OU612060.1, forward strand.
CCGTTGGCATGCCAGATTCTTTTCGAAAGTCCAAGCAAAAGTACCTGGAAATAGTTGAGTTCTATACTTAAACCGTTGTAAATTTGAAACTCCTTTTACTTACGCCTAAAATATTCTTCAAGTTGTGTAATTGCATAATGATACGCTAAATAAGACTGAAGAAAGTTTCAGTGTTGTCTATTGATTTTATACAACCTGAGTTTTCAATTAAAGGGCATTCTTCACAAATGACTTTCCTTCTTTCCTCTTGTCTGTTTTTATCGATCGCATCATTACATCTTGAAAGTGAAATTATTGACTTGTGACAGGTTGGAAGCGACAATTTTTTTTTTCATTTGTAATTGCATGTGTTATTGCAGTTTTGTGATTATTAAATCTTTGGTCAGTGTCAAGTGTGAATGAAACTTTTGTCACATAATTACATTGCAATTGAATACCCTTCAGGTATGGTTATCGACTGCGAGATGATAATCACTTTGAAGCAAAAACAGAAGTTGGCATTTTTTTTTTTATACGAAGGTATTTTTTGAATTGGCTTTTTCATGATTGGTATTTGAACTTCCATTGAGGATTTTGTTTTTCTTTTCTAGTTTGAGTGTCTCGTGGGTAAACTCAACATAAGTTGGTATTTGTCAAGTATTCAATTGCAATGTTGTTTTTCTATTTACGAAATGTAAAGCGTCTGACAGTCAGTGTATTCCTCACTATCATTAAATAGTACGTGAGGAATACACTGACTGTCAGATGATTTACATTTTTATCATTGTGACAACCTCAGAAACACAAACTTTTCCCAGAAAACTTAGGGGCAAATTGTGAGCTAAATTTCCAAAAAGTTTTCACAAGGTGAATTTAATGTTTTCCAAAAAGTTTTCAGCTAATTCCAAGACAACTTTAGGATTCATAAATGTAGACTGAGAACCAAGAGAAATTAATGAAAGTGAAGTTAATGACTATCAAAGTACATACATAATGTAGATAACATGAATCTAGTAATGAAGTCATCAGTGTCTTGATGCCGACTTTAAACGTCTGGCAGGGTTTTTTGGTGTACATGACTGCAACAGAAAACATCATTTAACAACTACAAATTACTGTAAAAGTCAAAAAAAGAATGCAATTACTATAAAAGAATAACTCACTGCATGTATCGAGTTTTCCAATAAACTCTTGACCACTTTTGTTTTAAATAAAACGCAAACTATTTGAGATATTTCAAAAACTTTTTTATCGACTTGAAGTAGGTACAAATCAAAGCGTCTATGAAAGGAACTCAATTTTGTTGATACAGCCAACGTGGCGACGTTTTTTCGATTCGTTGGGCCCAATTTTCGAAGCGGCTGCTATTTCGCATTGAATGTTCTGAACTCTTCCAACGTTGCGTCGTCAGCTTGTTGGTATTTTTTGTTTTTTTTTTTTTTTTTTTGTTGGAGGTTTTTAAAACACCAGCTGGAGCACTCAGACCTAAATACCGGTCTATTGTACTATACCAACTAGCAACCTTCTATTTTGTTATAGCTTTCCAGATGTTCGGAGAAAAGCTAAGACGCTGAGTATCTCTAACCTCATGCGAGAAAAAGCAGGACATTCAGAGAGGAAGTGCTCTGCAATGTCCTCATCTTCTCCACAAGATTCACAGGGTATCACTTAAGCCTAACACGTTTAAATGCTTGGCGAAAGAGAAGTGCCCGCTGGCAACGCCAATAAGCTTTCTACAGTCTTTTCTGCTACGAGCTAGCAAAAATGTTGCAGTCTTCTTACTATCGTTGGAGAGCATACGCTTGGTTTGTCTGCATCCAATGAACGCATGTCATCTACGGTTGCTCTTCACAGATCCAATCGTTGATTGAAGCCCTCACTGAGGACGCTGGCAGACCTAGCGACGGATCAGGTCCTGAGAAAGCTGTCTGAGATCCCTGCCTAGCAAGTTCATCGGTGATCTCATTTCCAGTTATGCCGTGATGGCCCGAAACCCAAGCACCAGAACCCTCGTCGGTTTTGAAGCCATCTGTGAAGATACGATAACAGTTCTTTCCAGGCTCAGATTCTGGAGCGAACCAGTCCTGAACCGAAGGCAAGTTGACTGAGTAATTTTGACGCAGTTTGAGCCTTGGGATCATCGTGTCAGACGGCATATCCATTAGACGTGAGTCAAAAGATATGCTGCCTGCGAGTTCCTCAAAGCTCCAGTGCGAATTGTGCCAGAGACCACATCTCTTTAAACGAGAAATGGTCTTGAGAGTACACCCCATGATGTAGGTGTCAAGTGGAGGAAGATTCAGCAGTGCGTCGAGAGCAGCTCCTGGTGTGCTGGGGAAGGCCCCAGTAACAAACGAGGCAATAACGTACTTACGAGAGAGCTTATTCCACCAAACAACTGACGCATAGGAGATGATTGGTCTTATCATAGCCGTATAGATCCAAAGGACCCTTTTCGGTGAAAGACCCCATGTCTAGCCAAAGGCTCCTTTACATTGCCAGATGACTGACAGTGCTTTAGAAGTTTTAGACTCGATATGTTTAGACCAAAGAAGCGTGTTATCCAGGATCACTCCAAGATGTTTGACTTCATTTGAAAAGGGGATGTTGACGCCTTTAAGCATAGGTTGGGTCAGACCAGTCAATTTTCTAGCTTGTTGGCATAAACCAATGACTAAACGTAATCCCAAAGAAAATATTCTAGAGGCGTTAATTTGCACGAACGAGACGACCAATCGACTGGCCCATTTCCTGAGATAACACGCTTATCATACCTACTCTTCAATAAATCGATGGCAAAGTTTAATGAGGGGCTTTGTCTCCATCCTTTTGTATATGAAAGTTAAAATTGCAGTTCAAATCTAAATCAATATGTTCCAATTCGGCTAAAAATAATCGGTAACCATTGCCCGATAAGCGTCGTCATTCACAGTAAAATGTGACGATTGTTATCGTTGACGAAAAATGTGGCCCAATAACGCCTCCGGCGGACATGCAAACTGCAACAAATAGTGTTTTTTTGTTGTGAATGAAGTGGTGATTAACATGTGGACTTTCACCCGACCAATAACGGATATTTTGCTTATTGACGAACCTATTGCTCCAAAAATGGGCTTCGTCACTGAAGACGATTTTGCGATGAAATTCATCGTCTTGGCACATCTTCTCCAGAGCACATTTGGAGAACTTGAGTCGTTTCAAATTGTCCATCGACTTCAATTCTTGAGTAAGCTTGATCTTGTATGGGTGTACACCAATAAATCCTTACCCAAAATATGCCACAATTTGGTCTGAGCGAGGTCCAATTATTCTTGAGAACGCCGTGGAATTGACGGATTTGAATTATTTGCTATGGACGCCTGATCCACAGCGAAATTTTCGATACTTCGACCAACCCGTTGTGTCTGGCAAGCAGAATGCTGAAACCAAATCGCCTGCGACGGACTTGTCTATATGCACCCAACACAAGCTTACACCAGTCATATGAGGTCTAAAAAGTGGTTGTGTTGTTCTTATTCATTCGTTAAACACGAAATTTTTGAGTAGTTTAAGGTGGCAAAACAAATCGTGTGACACGTGTTGATTCGTTTAAAACGAAAACACACAGTTAGAAATTACTGAATGAACACGAATCACAATATGAGTGTTTCAACTCAAACGAGAGCAATAAGCTCGTGAACCGTGATCGTTGAAGCGGAGTGTGGACAGTATGTTGCAGCAGGAGTGAATAAGGGCTGTCCACAAGCTGGCGTTCTATCTCCTCTACTGTCATGCATGCTGATCGACTCTTTAATTGTAATGCTCAATGGATCAAACGTACGAGCTCAAGCATATGCCGACGACGTCAAGCTGTCTGTTCCAGAGCATAGGCTGCGCTGAATCTAATGGACACCTGGTGTCCAAGAAACAGTCCTTCCGTCAATCCTCTCAAAACCGAGGTTGTCCTTTTCACGAGATGTAGAAAATTGACTGATCTTACATTAAAAGGTGTCAACATCCCCTTTTCAAACGAAGTCAAACATCTTGGAGTAATATTAGATAACAAGCTTGTTTGGTCTATGCATGTCGAGTCAAAGACTGCTAGAGCATCTGGCAGTGTAAGAAAGCCTTTACAGGACATGGGGTCGGCGAGCATGTATCTTCGTTTAAGGGTTAGGGGAGCTTAAACCACACTTCATACCTTGAAGACGTATAAATAGCGCAAATTTAAAGAATCGAATATATTGGATTTCAACAAGAAGGAAAAAATCCAGCTTTTGTACAATCGAGTATATTGTAAAAATAAATTAATGTGCTTAAATTTTACAGAACTAAAATGATATATAAAAATATTGTTCTCCTTGTCACACAGTGATGGGAAAGAGTAAATTATTTTAGTTTTCTAATTCCATTTGGGCTTCATATCATGCCAATGATTTTGTTGAGGTGGAGGATGGTGATGGTGTTTTTTGTCGTCCTCGAAATCTTTAATTACATGGACCTTCAGCACATGCTCTTGTGGTCTTGAATGCTGCATTTCAAAATAAAATATTTACATAATAATCATATTTTTATAGTAAATTTAACAAACCTGCGGTGGATAAAACGGAGGAGGAGGAAGAGGAGGTGGGTAAGGATATGGTGGCGGGTAAGGAAAAGGTGGAGGCAAAAACTTTCCTTTTTTCGCTAAAAGGGCAAACAACAAAGATTTAAAAAATCCAGGATATGGCGGCGGCGGAGGAAAAGGAGGGAAAAAAGGCGCAGGAGGTGCAAAAATTATTGGTGGAGGTGGGCAAAATGGTGCACCGCCACATGGCCCTGGGCAAAATGGAGCAGCACCACATGGTCCTGGACAAAACGGTGCTGGCCCACATGGCCCACCAAATGGAAACGGATTTGCAGCAGCAACTGATAATGGAACCGATGGCGGTGCTGCTCCGAAACCAAATCCGAAAGCTTTGCAATGTCCCACTAAAAGAACCTATATATGAACGAAATGAATTAATGTTATCCTTATTGAAGCAAAGCTTGTTTTTCAAATTAACTTACGGCAATAACACGTTGTAGTAGTATAGATGATGGCATAATGGAGTTCAATTGAATACTGATGATGGTATCAACAATGGCTATCGATTTTATATCGCTTGCTAACGCTACCTACACAAATAATTATTGCAATCATTGATGGTTTGCACGATGCTCACTTTTTAGAAAGTAAAAAAGTAAGTCAGCTCTGAGACGATAATTTTCCTTTTTTTTGCAAATGCATCTCATTGCCTGACAAGAGATATTCCATATTCAATGTCAAGTGTCAGTGTAACTTGGTAATCATCGTTATCATGGCGCGCTCTAGGACTGACACCTGATGTTCATGGATTCATTGGCTGTGAGTTCAAATTAGAGGCCTTCAAGCCTTCAAGGTGTCATCACTAATCGATTCTGGTAATGACTTTTCTTTTATAATTGAATTAACATGAAGAGAAAAAATTCTTCGTCTTTAACGATTTAATGTTTCCCAGTTTCCACAAGTGTTTTTGCACTGCCTTACAATAAATTGTGTTTTGCAAACACAGCTGCCCATCTCATGTGGGTTAAGTGAAGAATGCGTTGGATTGGCAAACAGAGGGCGTATCCCGGATCACTAGTGTGATACACAAAAGTGGGAGAGCTGTGATCTTTTGTGATCACTTTTATCATAGCGACGCGCCATTGAAGAAAATGAAGAAAAAGCGCTCGATTGATAGAACTCGGCTGAGAAATTGTGTAACTTTATTTTCAAAATTATGGTTCAATTCGCCAAACTTCCGCATCTGATAGTCTTTTTGACAGGTTTGGTTTTTAAGTTGGCAACACTATTTCCAGTGAATGTCAGTTTAATGATTTGCGGTATATTTTTGGTCATTCGAGCCAGATGTCAATCTCATATGTGCAAATTAATGGTGTTAATAGGTGTTTCTTTTCATTTTGAATTTGTATACCTCTAAAAAACTGCTTTTACTCAAGTAGATTGTGAAAACCTAGCCAAAATGCATCTTTTTACACATGCTCGCATCTAATTTAGGTAGCATGTGCACCGAAACTATTCGACACCTTTTCTTGCGTCACCAATTTAAAACAAGTCAAAGAGTGAAGAAAAAAGCAATTTATCGAGACAGTCTTAGCAAAGTCCAACGTTCCGCATGCATATGTAAGAGCGAGTTTCGCTTTTCGATTACAATAAGTCTCACAACGGATCCACAACAATATTGGAATCTCCAAACTAAAACCGGAAAACACCACACCTAAACTTGAGCTTGGTACAAATTCCCGAGTGACAATTCCATCCAGAACAGATTGGGAGGGCAAATCATTCTTAGAAAACGAATACGTCCATTCTTATATGGAGAGTTCAAAAACAAATGAAGAAGTAGGTTGTGTTGTCTATTCAGACGAAATGAAATTAAACATCTCGCTTCGTCTTTCAGATCATTGTAGCGTGTTCTAATCGGAGGTAATGGCAATCACCGAAGTTCTGTCTTGACTAAGAAAAAACATGATATCCAAAAAGGATATATTTATCTTCTCAGACAGTCAGGCGGCCATCAAATTCATTCAACTCTATTCAAGCCCTTAACTGCCGATCATATCTCTGGGAGATGCCAGTGTAGTTTAACATTCACCTGTGCTGGGTGCCGAGGCATAGACACATTACAGCAAAGCAGATCACCTCTCCAGAAGCGGAATACTTCTGCCCTTCTCACCGATAACGGAGAGTATCGGCATACCAATCGCTGCATACAAACTCTTGCTCAAGCAGAACGCGTACAAGAAAACTATTCTGAGATGATCAAGCAGTTTAACGTGCAAGTTGCAACGCAACGAAACAGATCTGGCCCAGGGTAGATCTTAAGCGGTCGAACGGTCACTGTCTTATTAGAAGACAAGGCTAGGAGTCACCTCAAAAGATTTTGTCAGAAGCTGTATGAATGAGGAAGAGGAGGAGACTATTCCCTACACCTTCTCTGTTCATGCCCCGCCTTAAACGTAGGATTTACCTAGGTTTGTGTTTCTTTAATGACCCTAGTGATCTTACTCACATCGATGACCTGCGTCTCTCCCGTTTCATTGTAAGCTCAAAATGTTTCTATTAGAATGAGGATACATAAGATCCAGTGTGTTTGCACAATGGGCCCAACAGGCCTAAGTGTGTCAGCCGAGCTGATAGCGACTTTAACCTAACCTAACCGACCTAGCCCGTTCTATCGTAGAACATCTTGTAGGCTTTTTTCTTAACATCCAAAAGGAAAGGTTTCTGTTTTCTGTATTTCGCCATTTCGTTTCTTGGTCTCGCAAGATATCTACTCGCTTTCTTCTTATCATCTCTGCCAGTTCGAAACTTCTTCTTGTCAAATGTCATAATTCCATACAACGTTCTTACTATAGCGGCTGTTAAAACTCGGTCGCATTATTTTGCTAACCCACGGTCTCCATGTGGATCTAACCCGATAAATTTTGTTCGCTCTAGTATATCAGTACCGTAGCAGTAGTAGGATCACAATATTCGTAAACCCGCTGGTCCAGATAGTATCGCCGCCGATGTGTTCTTCTACGTTGGCAAAACCACAACGTATGCTTTTCTGTCTTTCCAATACCTCTGAGCTCTTCCCGAGCAAATGAAAAACTGCACTTGTCCAGCCCGTTCCTAAAAAAAAGTTAAATCGTTCGATTGCACCAACGTTCATGGAAACGTTGATAAGTCGTCAGCTCATGAAATAATTTGAAGCGTCTTAATATCTCAACGAAAAGTGAAAGCCATCTTTACACTGTTTTGATATTTCTTGATGTTTCTAATTACATTTGATGGAGTTTGGTATCAGACTCTTTTATCGAAAGTGTGTGCGATTAGTCTCTTCTTCATTGGATTAGAAACTACCTTTCCTGAATGGCCGGAAGCTTTCTTAGCCTCTAATCCAAGTTGTGTTAGTTGGCTTTAAGTCTTATATCGGCTTTATAAATGCTTCAAAATTCGTTCTATATTACACAACATCAGTTTGCTGTTCATTTATTGACGTCAACTCGCTCAAACACTAATGAAAGAATATCGAATTTTGGTACTTAAGTGCTCGATAACGTGAGTGGAAATGCCAAAAACACATAATTCAGTCACGTATTAATCGATCACGTGTGTGGTTATTTGGCTCCTGATTTACTCTAGGTATCCGTTCTGTCTTCAACACTTTTTATTATTTTCATAAACGATCTCTTGTCGTTAACTTTTAATCCGCTCAATTGTTTCGCTTATTCAACTCCCAGCTTCTAATATTCAATTTCAAATTCATGTTCCCGTTTTTCGGATTTAGAACGGTTGCGTATGATTAGCCCTGTTCAAACTGTACAATTAGTTGGACAGACTTGGGCTTGAACGACCAATGCTTGATAGTGTGCACCCTTCAGACGACCGCTTGTCCAGCTTGTTGGATGGTTTTCAAATATTTTTGAAAACTTAGAAGTTGGACGCATTGGAATGGTACGTGACATAAAGTTGGACGACAAGATTGATAAGTGTGAACGCAAAATACATCCGACCATCCAACTTCCATCAAACGAAGTCTGTCCAACTAATTGTACAGTGTGAACATGGCTATTAACTCATTGATTTCAGACCTTAACAGCATTTTTACATGAGGTAGTAAAAACCGAGTAGAATTCAATGCTTCGAAAACACTAATCTGTTTTTTTGACGGTAAAGCTTAACATTCCCCCATTGCCATCTTCCATAAATGGTTCCTCCAATCAGCGAAACCGAAAAGCTGTCAGTGCTTGGTATATGTGTAAACGAAGATCTTCGTCATTTTGAAGTCGGCAAAAATGCGGCAAAGTAAAAATTGGTTTTTTAGACGTGCGGTTTTTAATTTGGCAATACTGTTTTTTATAATTGGTCAGCGGTTACTTGATTTTTGCTTAATTTGGTTTTTCTTTTTATAGTGAATTAAAGAATTATAGCCTAGCGGCCACTGGGCATGGGCACTGCGTACGGTCGGTAAATTGTCTCGAAACGAAATCGCTGTTGACGCTACATAATTTCGAGTCACATCCATAATCAGACGATTTGATACCAAGGAGCTAGTTTTTGTGGGACACTGTGAAGGGTGGTGCCTGTGACGTATTGGTAAGCAATTTTGATGCCTGTTATGAGGTTCGTTGTCCAAATACCGACAGAAAACAAAATAGTGTTTCCACGGGTATCGCGAGGAATTGGCAAGTCCTCCGAAAGTAAATTCAGTGCCATGAAATGTGCCGTACGGAATCGGCAGAAATTTGTACATTCCCTCCATTCCCTTAGAAGGCATGGTTGAAAGAAATGTGCTAGGCCCCGGGGCTACCCTCTCTATTAGTTATTTTACTTTGGTGTGGAGCCGGTTGTTCACGCAGACAAGTTCAAAACGATTGACGCCTTGGAAGAGAATATTCGGCACGTTATATCTAACATATGGTCCCAAATGCTGCAAACGGGGTTAAAATCATTTTTAAAGCACAAAGACAAACCCTTATCTTTGTAATAAGACTGACGTTTCTTGGCCCTAACACTAAATTATTTGCGTTTCATTACATCTTCAAAACCACACGTCTAAAAAAACACATTTGGTTGAAGAGAAGTCCAACGGTCTCAAGACCTTCGAAATGGTCAACGTTCTGCCAAGTAGCAAAGATGGTACCGATTCCATTTTTACCCTGATCCGTTCTATCGTAGAACATCTTTTTTTGTCTTTACAATCAAAAAACGAGCTCTGTTTCCTGTATTCCGCCATTTTGTTTCTTGCACACACAAGATGGCTACTCGCCTCCTTCTCATCATCTCTTCCAGTTCGAAAATTCAAACAGTTGTACTTTGATTGGTAATGGTAATTACAAAATCCTTGTTGGATATAAAAGTTACGAGAAAAGAAAAACAGAGGCTTATCATATGAGTGGATAGCCAAGCCTTTTCCAGATAAAAAGCTGTGTGAAATTTTACCCCCTCCAGTGTTAAAAATTCGGCCATTTTTATTTTTTATTTTAACTATTGCAAAAGTGTACTCTTATTGTCCTATTCCCTAATTACATTTCTCGAAAAAAGCAATATAAAAACTCATTTTGCAAGACAGCACAACATCATCGCCCAAGGAATTCCAGAAAATACACTCCAGTCATAATAATCGATTGTAAATTATTACCCAGACGTGATTGTAATTCACGGTACCTTCTTTCGTTTTTTGTTCTTCTGTTTCGTGCATATACTTTAACATGAGGCCCCATAGCTCACACCAACTCCCTTGCTAAGTTTAAGGACACCTACAAGTAAATTCATTATTCGCTTCGAAACATGCACCATCAGCTGCTGCATACTCCTCGCGTTGTCCATCCTTTAAGGGCGTTTCGAAACTTAAATGTTGTCGCCACAACCCTTTCCAAAAATGCAAAAAGTAATCTTTCTTTGCCTCCTTGAGAGGGGGAGGGGGAGGGGGTGGAATAGACAAAGAAAGCAACGAAAATTCTTGCAATATACAAGTACACAAAACACAAATGCAAGGCAAAGCTTGCTTTCGATTTTCAAAGTTTTGTTTTTTCCTTTGGAAGAGAAAAGCGCATGCGTTCGAAGTCAGTCGAAAACACAGCAACAGCAACAGCAACAAGAGCAGGTTGCACGAAGAAATTCTCATGCACACACCGATGCAATGCATACAATTTATTTAGGGACTTTCCCTTAAAGAAGGATGGCTTTTGTTTTATAAAACTTGGGGCATGTCAAATCCAGAGACTTGCATTCTACGAGTATGCTCCTTGTTGTGTTTCTTGTGGAAAGGAAAGGAGTGTGATAAAATCATTCCACTGAGAGTGAGGATGAAGCTTTTTATGTGTATTTATATTGCCTTTGTTTGATGTGCAACTGGAAATGGAACTAACATCTGGTTGGCTCAGTGTTCTATGTACATGTTTTGCTTATATAAACATTTCATTGGTAGGAAAGGACGAATAGAATTTCTTGTTGTAGTGCAACAGCCAGCAGCAGCAGCAGCAGCAGCAGAACCTTTTAATCGAAACAGCGATTAGAGGAGCACTCGGCATTAAATCTAGCCGTGCTTTTGTGTTGTTGTTTCGTAATATTTAAATGCAAAATCAAAATGGCTGCTTGGGAGTAGGAGTCCTTTTTTTTATTTATTTAAATTTGTTTTTTGTGTAGGTGTGAGAAGAGGAGATATTTAGTTATTGTTGTATTTACTTCTGAACATATAAATAGTTGTCCTGGGGGAGTTGAAAAAGCGCACTTGCAAACACAAAGAACTACATTTTATTCTAACAACTGGCTGCTATCGTCCTTGTGGTCGGCCAGGAATGGGACATGCTTGTTGTTGACGATGGATTTTGCAATTTTAGTGACCTATTGTACGTAGGATGAAAACCCTCCCACTTTATTGCATCCTATCCCGATCATTATAAAAAATTTTAGAAAAACAGAACCCCACCTTTGCATTGGTTTTCTTTCGGGGATGGTCGTTAGCTTCAGAGAGCATGCGCGCGGTGTCTTGATGCTGTTGTGATTATTTGGGTTTTTGCAACATACTATGAAATAACAACACAAACTATACTATAAACAACAAATCAAAATGACTTGGTATCGCTTGCGCAGAACCTTCAGTGTTGTTCGTGAGCATATTCTCCCTCTATTCCACACCCACCTATTTTGTTTTGTGTGTTATGAATATCAACTATAGACAAGCGCTCGCTGATGGTGTTGTCAAGGAAGGAACCTCCCTCAACCTAGATCAGTGGTGCATACAGGAGGATCAAGAAGACCTATTCCAACCCACACTCCATGGGTATAGGTAGATACCTATGAAAATTCTGAAACAAAAAGTTCATTCGTGTATATATTTATTTATACATAAACATAAATGCACTCTTCGTATAGTTATGTTTTTGCTTGCTGTGTACTGTTCTAAGGATTGGCAACAAAATACCAATAAGGAATATATATAGGGTAATGGCATGTGAGGTTATAGCCTCTCCCAGTAGTCAGCCTCCTCGTAAAAACATGCAACAAAATAAATAAAGGTTTTAGTTTATTTATCATGAATTTTGTTTTTTCTAAAAACCTTGCTGTTCTTCTGTTTCGATGCAGCTTCATGGTTTGTTGTTCAATTCAAAATGCCAAATAGCTTCAAGTTCTTCTTAGAGTCGGTTGTGTGATATTTTGCTAAAGTAAAATTTGTAGTGGAAGTGTTTTGGAAAAAGTAACTATTTGTAAGCTGAAGGAAGGCATCTGCTTGGTATGATTACTTTAGGTAATTATAGTTTGTATTTCACATTTTGCTAAAAATATTACCAAATATTGTTAAAAATAATATTAACGAGGGGTACAAAGTTTTTCAATACTGCTTTTATTTATTTGATTAAGTAGATATGAAGAAATAGTTTTTTTTTTTTAAATCCTTAATTTTAGTATTAAGTCTCAACGTTGAGGGAAAATGGGTGGCTGACTTGAAAAGACTTACATTCTGGAGTCAACGGTTTATATTACATATAAGTTTACAATGGTTAGTGATTTTTAAAATTCTGCTGAGTTAAACTAGACTTTTATGGAATTTTCTATTTAAAATTTGATTGCTACGGGCTCATGGTTTAGATTCTTTAAGTTTTTAGACGATTAGACTGCCTTACTAAAACAGAATTGAGTACCCATTTTTGAAATTTTATGTTTTTCTGTTTATAATCATTGCTGCTCACTATTTAGGGTATTTTGGAAAAGATGCTACAAAAGTCAGGGATGAATAGGAGTCTTTTTCCCTACATTTAGGTAAAAGGGGCTATTTTATAAAGGAATTCACTCAAATTTTTTAAAATTATTCAAATTTATTATTTATTTAAATTTATTTAAATTATTTATTTATTTATTATTTAGACTAATTCACTTATTACCACGTAATATAGTATTTTTGAAAGCTGAAATTTTGTTCTTTAATCTAAATTTTATAAATTTTTGGATTTAGTCAATGCTTTTTGAGTAATCAAGTCTCAAAGTCAAAAAATGAAGAGTAATTTTTTTATAAATATTCTAAGCTTTGATTAGTTTAAAGCCAAGCATTGAAAATAGAACGTGAAAATCTTTCCTAATTTTTGAGAAATCTAAAAACGATTAAAGGTACTTTTTTCCAGAAAAACAGTTTTTTGGGTTTTTCCCTTTTTGGATTTTATTCTCTGAGCAAATTCTCCATTCCCCCACAAGGCATGGTTGTGAGAAACGCGCTAGGCCCAGGGGCTCCCCGCTCTGTTGCGCCACCCTATTTATTTTATTTTAAATTCTCGCTTTTAATATTTTCTATTGTACCTATGTCATTAGATTTATTAAAAATTTTATTTGAAATTCTTATTTTTAGGCTTGATTACTCAAAAACCATTCGCTGAATTAACTTGAATCAAAATGTTAATTTATGAGCAAAGTATTAGCTTTCAAAAGCGTAGTGGCAGTAAGTGACTTAGTGGATTTAAAGTGTTTTTTTTTTAGAATTTGAAGTAATTTTTTTTATAAAACTGCTCCTTCTGCCAATGCCGCTGTGGTATGATTTCTTTTTTTCTTGCCTCAACCGACGCGATTTTTGTCGCGTCTTATGCAAAACAACCTGCATAATGTATTATACATACTAGGGTGTGTCATTTTTGGGCAACTTTTTCTTTTCCACAAAAAAAAAAATAGGCTAAATACTTTCAGGAAGGTAAAAAAAGAAGTCTCTTGAAATTTGAACTCTTAATATTAAAATTAAGAGGTGCCTGTTCTTAACTTTCAATTTTCCATAGAATTTTTTTTTTATTTTTTCTTATTTTTGTAGCTTGACATTTGAGCATTGTAAAAATAAAAGTCATAATTTCATACATTTCCAACTTTGAGTTTGAATATCTTCAGAACGGCTCACTCTATGAAAAACAAAAAATATTTTTTTGTAGAGCATTCAATTTCCTACTAAAATAACTTGTCAGTTTATTTTTGCAATGCTCAAATGCCAAGCTACAAAATAAGAAAAAATTTAAAAAAATGTCTATGTTATTTATGTATGTATATCGAAAATTGAAAATTAAGAACAGGCGCCTATTAATGTTAATATAAAGAGCTGACATTTTAAGATATTTCTTTTTATACCTTCCTGAAAGTATCAAGCCTGTTTTTTTGTGAAAAAGAAAAATTTGCCCAAAAATGACACACCCTAATAATACATACACATTAGAGTGGGTCAAAAAAGTCGATTATTTTTGTTTTTACAAATGCTACGGAAAAATGAGTTGCTAGACACCTTAAAAAAAATCTCAAAAAGTATGAGCTCTATATTTTAATATTTAGCGCAATAGACATTTTTAATGGAAATTGACTGCTTTATAAGAATGGTGTTTTATGTTTTAGCGCTGAAATTAACCGTTCAAAAGTTATTCATCATCAAACTTTCATGTGTACGGATTTTTAAAGTTTTAGATGAGATATTCCAAAAATTTCAATTTAATTTATGAATTTTATATGAATTTCAATTCTTGTCATTAATATGAGTATTATTTTAGTTTTATTTTCACAATTCAAACAGATGAAATGAAATACAAAACAGAAATTCTATAGAAGAGAAATTTTTCCTAAAATCGTAATTTCTAGTGATTAAAAATAAAATGTTTAGAATAATTGAAGAAAAATTTTGATAATTGTGAAAATAAAATTCAAATAATACTTATATTAATGACAAGAATTGAAATTCATATAAAATTCATAAATTAAATTGAAATTTTTGGAATATCTCATCTAAAACTTTAAAAATCCGTACACATGAAAGTTTGATGATGAATAACTTTTGAACGGTTAATTTCAGCGCTAAAACATAAAACACCATTCTTATAGAGCAGTCAATTTCCATTAAAAATGTCTATTGCGCATTTTGTAAAAGTCATTTATTGTCGAGTTATAAAATTCATAAACAAAAATGAAATTTATCTTAAAATAATCAAAATTAAATCCTTAATATCTTTCAAATGGTGAGGTTAACGGAAAAAACACAAGATACCTTTTTTGAAGAGCGTTAAATTTCCTAAAATATTTTCCTGAAACACTTTTCTGTTCAATCGATAAATGATGAGGTTTGAATTTTTTTCTATTGGACTGAGAAAAATATACAAAACTGCGATGCGGAGGATCTGAATATTAAAATTAAGAGCTCATACTTTTTGAGATTTTTTTTAAGGTGTCTAGCAACCCATTTTTCCGTAGCATTTGTAAAAACAAAAATAATCGACTTTTTTGACCCACTCTAATACACATACATACAAATTTTCTCTTAACCACATTAATTTTTCTTTTGCAACAATGTGCCAAATTGAAGTAAAAACTGGTTAGCCCAGCTGGCGTACAGTGTCAAATTTTCGCATTCAAAGGGAACTCATTTATTCCGAATTTAGCTGATAGCCTAATTTAAGGAGGGAATTCTCGTTTTTGTTTTTGCAAAATCTAATTTGGTTTGTCTTATTTTACTGTTTGACATTTCAAAAAAATGTTTCTAAAATTTAAGCCAATCTAAGAAAATATTTGTCTTACTAATCTCCTGTCCTCAAACTCTAACACCTGCGAATGATAAACTTTAAACGCGTTTTTCTCAAAACTACTTTTTTCAAACTAAGTGTTCACTGTCTTTTGAAAACTACTTGATCGATTTATTTCAAACTTTTCGTTCATTTTCCTAATATGAACTATCCGCCCCACAGAATTAACATAAAGAGCCCAAAAAATTGCGAAATTTTTGGTGAAAAATAACAGTTTACACTTCGGTTGGCCACCAAAAGTTTTTAATAACCAAAGCAAAAACTATCGGAAAACGTTAGGGGAAAATTTGAAATAATTCAATTAAATTTTAATGGTTTTTTCATTTCTAATAACATATTCGGCCAAGTAACAGTGAACACCGCAAAATGGTTCTTTTCAAATTCGTTCTGGCGAAGCTCTGTCCTCTGTTACCGGACAATATTTCTGCATGGTAAAATTATATAGTTATAAGTATTCTCAATATTGTACAAAAAGTGCGAATAAAATCAATCAATCCATACTTAAAAAAAAAAACAAAAAATTTTTTTTACGCTGAAGCCCCGAACTCCCCAAATGGTACATACATTTTTGTGAATTTTTTTTAGGAAACATTAATCAAATATATGTACATTTATGTAGTATTTGAAAACAACTGTGCTCTGTGCGTCTGTTTTCATTCAGAAAAATCAAAAAATTCAGCAATGGCAGACATTGTTGTAAAGCGTCTCGGAAAATGTGGTTTTTCGAAATTTAAATTTTTTTCATTTTTTGATTTCCGATTTGCTATTTGCCTGCAATGTGCTTTCGAAAACCCGACGACGCGACGGTCCATCCGCTAAACATGGCCCAACCATCGTAGCCTCGCGATGCGTACTCTTCTGGCTATGCCCATGTCGCGGTACAGCTCATACAGCTCGTTGTTGTATCTTCTTCTCCACACATTGTCTTCGCATACGAGACCATAGATCATCCGGAGAATTTTTTTTTCGAAACGACCAAGGGTTTCCTCATCCGCTTTAGATAAGGTCCATGCTTCCGTGCCGTAAAGCATCAGGACTAGGATAATCCAGGTCTTATACAATGTTACCTTGGTTTTTCTGGAGAGGGTTTTGGTTCTCAATTGCCTTCTTAACCCAAAGAAGCAACGGTTGGCAAGAGTTATTCTCCGTTTGATTTCCGCACTGATGATGAGTTATGAGGGACACCTACTTTTAAAACATGAGTTGTAGGAAAAATGGTACTGTGCAAAAAGCCCAGTGACCCGTGGGTCTTATATTCCAAAAAAAATGCAAATAACACCCACGGCCTTTTTTACACCTTGAAATGGTAATAATATTTGCGAATTTGTATTCTTACACCACACTTCCCTACTCCCCTGGGTGAGTAAAAAGCGATGTGATCAAATTTTACCTCCGGGTTGGACCCGCTTGTGGTTGAACATACAAAATTCGTGCGAGTTGAACGCGCTGCATTACATACATAAAGTATGAAACATAATTCCTTTGATTTTGTTTATGGACGTTTGTTCCTCTTTGGACTTTATGCCTAAACGCATAATGTTACACCACCCCTTTGAAGTAATCTTTCCAAACCGCTCAGCATGGAAGAACCCTGTAATTCTTACAACTAACTTCCAATACATCTGGTATACTGACGGTTCAAAAACAAACAACGGTGTAGGTGCAGGGATTTACGGTCCCAACTTTAAATCATCTTTATCCCTTGGTAACACAACTACTATCTTTCAGGCAGAGGTAATGGCTATAGAATTCTGTATTAGTAGATGGAATTCCAGCTATTGTACTTAAACGTGTTCGAACGTTGTTTTGTATGATGAAGTTTTTTTTAAATTGATAAAGCGATCCAAGAAGAAGGTTTTGAACATGTGATAAAGTGAAAACAAAGCAAATTAAAAACAAAAAATAATAAAAATATTTTGCCAAATACCATAAAGCGAAATAAATCAGTGCGAGAGAAGGTAAAGCAATTTAAGAAACAGCGAAATATTGAATGCATGATCATCTTGCAGCGAGATGAACGCCAAACCAAACCTGAAATTGCCAAACAAGAATTGCGAAAAAAGAAAATGCGAATTGTTGATATGCGAAATAAGAAATTGAGTAGTAGCCATTTGCGAGAAAAAAAAAACTGCGAGTTGATCCCTACGCGTTTGAAAGCATTGTTTATGATACACTGCCTTTCTACAATCTACTTTTTCTCCTGATCAACATGGTTTCCTAGCAGCTTGGGCAATCTGGTGAATTTTGTTTGCTATGCTTTGTATACACTAGATAAAGAAAGTAAAGTAGATGTTTTTGCAACTGGTTTTAGAAAAGCATTCCCCAAAATGTCACATAAAATCATCCTTTTTAAACTGAAAACCCTAGGCTTCCGGTAGCTTTTATTTCTTGGCTCAGTACTTATTTATTTGACTCAAAGAAAATAAATAGTGTGCTTCAGGTCATCTTTTCCGCTCCCTTAATAACATCTTTCGGTATGCCTTAAGGCGGCCACCTTGGCCAGTCATTTCTTATTTTAGCCATAAATGATGTGTCAAAATTCGCAATTGTAAAAAACCATCAGTATATCAGACGGCGACCGGTGGCGGCGGCGTAGGCCATAATACGAGTGAACTGTTACGAAATATTATTAAAAACTTGTATTAAAAAAGTCGTTATAAATCTAAGAACAAATCTATTCTACAAATCATAAAGAGAT
Source organism: Melanostoma mellinum (assembly GCA_914767635.1). Taxonomy (NCBI): domain Eukaryota; kingdom Metazoa; phylum Arthropoda; class Insecta; order Diptera; family Syrphidae; genus Melanostoma; species Melanostoma mellinum. The sequence continues at coordinate 182,193,174 of OU612060.1, forward strand.
GTGTGAACGTATCAATAAAGTATTTTTATTACAAGCATTTCAAAAGTAACTGCAAGCAGTTGGCAAGTCCTCCGATTGGCAAGTGTTATTCTCATTTTGATCTCTGCACTGATTATATTTTTTGTGCGTATAGCGGAGTCTAGGCGGACGGTTTTCTGGACTCTTTCGAAGTCATAACTGTCTAATGTAATGTTTTGACCGATCTGTCGATATTCTCAGTTCCCGATTGATAACAGGCATATACTGTTTTTTCTGTTATCAGGATTGAGTCAAGACAAGAAAATTATCGTATGGGGAGGAGGGTCGATCTCCCTCCGTTTAGACGAAAATGGTAATTTTGTTAAAAATTTAAAATTTTCTAATCATATCTCGTGGATATTTCGATCTGAAAACAGAACCACAGCCATCAGTCAAATCATATTTTGTGTTGGTGTAATATACCAACCATCACCAGCTGATGAAACTTTTGATAAGACCCGTACCGCACGCAACACACTTTTTCTCAAAAATCTAACAATAGAAGGCCTTCAAAATTTTAAAAAGCCAACCACCAAAAACTGGCAAAACTGCTGTTTAGAGTCGTGTTGGCACACGTATCGCTATCGACTATTTCTCACTCTGTCTCGCTCAGAATTTCTATCCCGAATATGCCTCTTAGTTACTACAGCGTTGTCTATACGTTGCATGTGCGTTGTCTGTGCGTTTTGCCTGTGTGGTGCCTTAGCATTACCTGTCCAAAAGCCTACGCCGAAACTTGATGGTCAGTGTAAGTTTTCCAAAGTCGTTCAAAGATGCGAAAACTGTACTTAAAGGCTAAGCTATAAAGCTCTTTTCAGGGCAGTGTTATCACTCTCGGAGGACTTGCAAATAGCAGACTTGCTAGGGTAAAGCCGGGGGATATGGCACCCATTTTTCATTTTTCTTATAACTTCGAAATTAAAAAAGATTTTTATTTCAAACCAAAATAGTTTTATTATAAAATATATTAATAAACCAAAAATAGGAACTCATTTGTAATTCACAGTTAGCTAAATTTTTTTGTCGCAATAATAAAAAAAAAAATAAAGAAAATGACTCTTAAAAAAATGGAGAGTGATATGGCATCTGCTTGCGGGTGAAATGGCACTTCACATTTTTTTGTGTTTTTCTTCCCACATTTATTACATGTGTTATTATAGGATGTACAGGAGTCGTGTGACCAAAAGTGACATATTATGCACCTTAGACACTCGTCCGCTTTCGTTGTAAGGCTGGTGGTAAAAAATGTCCTTCTGCGTTGCAGCATGCAATGACCGTTATTGTCTCACTTCTTTCTGCCGATGTTATTGCGATTACATTTCGCGACCCCTTCTCTGCAATAACGAAAGAGGGCCGATTGTTAAGTTGACACCCAGTCTCGTCCATATTAAAAATATGACCCGGTTTGTCCAGCAAATTATTTTCGGTCAAGGTTTTTTCCAGCAATTGAAAGTATGTAGCAGACACTCCCTCTGATTTTCGAACTGCTAGATCAGGATGGCGTTTCATTAACAAAATGAATCAGTCTTCTCCAGCTTCTTTCGTAAAATTATTGAATTTGTGCCTTATCTCGCACTTTTCTGCCAATCCATAGGCCATTTGGCACACTTCCTTCCTTGATGGAGCAAATCCTTGTGCCTGGAGTTTTTTTATGTGACACACAATTGTTAGTTCCCTTTCCACCCCTAAGTAGGATACGGATCCTAAAGCAGGCTTTTTACCGTCTGGATCTTAAAGGCGTCGTCTAAGGGTAGTAAAAGGAATTGAAAAGTGCTTTGAAGCTGCTTTTATGGAAATTGTTTTAGCATGAACAGCTTCAATGACTGCTGTGAGTTTCTCTTGCGTCCATTTAGCACGATTAGCAGATAATTTTTTTTTTGTAAATTGTCGGCATTTCTGGAAGTATAATAAAGTAGGAGCGGGGGAAATGGCACCGGGGCCATATCGCCATATCTCCCAAGCTTCTGAGGTGCCATATCACCTTTTTGACATTCCTTTTTATATTCGAAATAACATGAACACTCAAGCATGCAGAGTTATAGTAGTAAGCAAATACAAACGAACACAATTATAACTTTTATTTTCTTTTTAAATGAACACCTGCGGTCAAGTACTTTCGTATTACCACGAACTTCACTAATACACAAAAAAAACTTTTTGCTAGATACACACTCACTTTTTTTTTCTCCGGCTGTAAGTATAGTGCCTTACGGGCTGCTGCAATTCGAACTGGATACTTCAAGAGCTCGCGTAATACTGAATGATGTGTTGTTCTCTTTGTTTTGAAAAGAAATCATTAAAGGGCCAACTATAATGCACTTAGCTCAGCTTAGGCTAGTGTCAAAAACCAGACGAAAAGTTTCCGAAAGTGTTCGTTAAACAAAGAGCAACTATAATGGATTCTGGCTACTTAACATGTAAACATGCGTTGAGCTGATTTGAGTTCAGTTGATACCACAGAAGAGATACACAAAAAAAGGCAAACCACACCACACAATGTAGACAAATGGCAGTTGCGGAGCAAGAGAAGTGTTTGTTTTCTCTCTTCTTTTCTTCCCCTATGGTTGATACGCTTTAAATTTGACATTTACGTAAGTTCGAGCCAATCCAATGGCTCTTGCTTAATTGCGCGAAAGTGAGCGAAATTTAACGAAACTGAGTAGAACGTCTATTATAGTTACTGTCATATAAAATAGTGTATTGGCTCGCTCGCGTAAGTAGGCGTAAGTTCGGCAAAGTGCATTATAGTTGGTCCTTAAATCTTTTTTTATTATGAGCTCATAAAAAACGTTTCGTTGTCAAATCTAGGCTTTATGATGATTTTTTTTATGAGGAATTGTGATCAAGACATTTCATTATAGCCTAAAGGGACAATGAGCCGTTGGTGTTCTTGCCGTCTTTGAGCGCAATATCTTCGTGGACATCATGCACAATCTAATCAGTTTTTCTTTAAAGAGGTGTTTAATTTCGTTTAATTTGATGTATTATTCTAATACTAATACCATCTTCAAGCTCAAAGTTTAGCTTACCCTTTCAACTGTTCCGTACAAAAAAAAGGTTTTTGATAGTTTCATCTGCCACAACCAAAATGATATTTGGAGATGCGGGTCATCGACCCCCGTACCTCTCACATGCTAAGCGAGCGCTCTACCATCTGAGCTACATCCCCATGTACTGAAATTGAAAGTATATCGCTTTATTTTATTTTCAATGTCAAAGTCGATTGAAATTCAATCTTTGAAGAAAAAAAGTCACGTCCGCATGCGTGACATTGATTATGGTAACTTTCTCTTTTTTGCTGTACTTTTTATTGATTACTTTGTTCAATTCAATGTAGCCTATTGCAACTGGGGATGTAGCTCAGATGGTAGAGCGCTCGCTTAGCATGTGAGAGGTACGGGGATCGATGCCCCGCATCTCCATTGATCGTTTTATGTTTAGTCCTTATATTTTTTATCAATTGGAATCTTATTTTTATTTATATTTTTTATTTTCAGAACAACTGTTTATCCGAATCTCTTCTGTGTTCATCGAAAAGTTCAATCATTGCCATCAAAGCAACCAAGGAAGGACCTCGTAAAATACTCATCGTATCCTCAAAAGGCAATCAAATCAGTTTTCGAGATGCGATGACCGGGCTTTTGCTGAGAACCCTTGACATACCAGAAAGTCTACACATTTACAGTATTCTGTTGGATGATGGATGTGTATTTTGTGGAACTCAGCGCAATGAAATTTATCAATTTAATTTTACAGTGAGTATCGAACTGTCAGTTCCAGTCCCTGTGGTTTGAATTAAACAATTATTGTTTTTCTCGTTTTTATCTCTCCTCTAGACCGGTGCAAGAATGGCAATATTCCATTGTGGCAATGGTGCAGTCTCAATGAAGCTGTACAAAGAAAGATACATTTTTGTTGGATGCTATGACGGGTTTGTTTATGTTTTGGATAAACAAACAGGATGCCAAATTGGACGTTTTCCAGGGTCAGGAAAAATGATTTTAGCGATAGAAATCGCTGGCGACAAGGTTTGTTACCAACTTTCAAAAAGAAATATTGAAAACAAAAGATTTATGAAAATGTTTTATTCTTTCCGCAGATCATCACTTCGGCCAAGGACAATACGACAATGCAAATAGCCGATATACCCAAGTACATTGTTACTAAGGCGAAAAGTTAAAGCGTTTTAAAGTTTCAAGCAATCATTGCATTTGTTTTAATTTGACTATTTTTTTATTTTTGATTTGTTTATACATATTTACATTACATATGCTTCTTTATTGCAGAATTAAATTAAGTTTAATAAATCTAATCAAGGTTTTGTTTTAATTTAAAATTAGTTACTTAGTCGTGTGGAGGCTGTTGAATAATTGCATCAGAATATAACCGACACATTTGCCAAAAACTGTTCAGAATATTGCTGCTTATACTTTTATGTAAATAAGATAAAAATTACAAAATGCTAATCAAAAGTTAAGGAAAGAAGTACGAAGCATATATTCCGAAGTTGTAATACTAGGGTTTTTAAGTTCTATCGTCTTTTTATTAAAAACTAATTAATTTAAAAGATTTTAAAAAGAATTGAGTTGTTGGAATAATTTTGTCAACCACTGTATTAAAACATAATATTCAACACAATACTCTCTCTTTAACTTAACAGAACTCATGTATTCAATATAACTTTACTTTTGCTTCTTCTTTTGTATATATAATTGTTTACTTGCTCTGAATACATTATACCTACTCACAAATATCCCACTTTAGTTTCATTTGAGAGACATCAATTGAAAAGATTACATTCGATGAATTCACTTACCTCAAATTATGTGATCATGAAAAGGTTAATACACTTTTTTAACTTCTTTATCAATAACTTTATTATTTAATTAACTAATTTCAATCTAAGTTAGGTATAAGCAAGCTTACTTTCAGTTATAGTTCAACTTTAAGAATCTAGGATGATCGCGTTTCGTTTGCATTCTTTCGGGTTTGCCCACTGAGTCATCACAAAACGAATTTTTTATAACCTCAATTCAAACTGCGTGTTTTGTCAGCCTTGTGCTTGCCCTCGATTCGTCCAAGGCTAACCCTTTGATTTTGGGGCTATTAAGAAGTTGTTAAACACTTTTTCCGACGGATTTTTTTAAACTTGTGGTGTTTTCAAGGATCCCTGGGTCAACCCTCAGTAAATTTCAACAAATGAAGAAACTGATATCTGTGTAGGTAGTTTTGAGCTTTCAAAGCCTGTGTCGTTGTTGTTTATGACTTAGCTTAAAAAAAACGTTGCCCTTTGATTTGATATACTTAACGCTATTGTTAGTTTCACACGAGTTCCGTACTGATGGAAATAAAATAGATCTTACAGTTTTTCCAAAAAACGATCTAAAATACTCTGCTTATTTGGTATACGATTATTTATCACATTGGCAGCCAGTAGGGTTACTTCAGAAATAGCAGACGATTGCTTTTGATGGCGGAGTTTAATTTTCGTATTTTGAAACGCGTCGCTTTCCATTTCTTACCCGATAGAAAAAAGAAACCTTTTCATGTAAATCCATTGATCTTTTTATAAAAACTCTGCCTTTGTGATCCTTTTCAAAAAAGATAAATCAAATCGCTAGAGAACTGAATGAAAAATGGTAAGTATAATGAAAAAGTAAGTTATGTATCAAATTGCGAATCAAATTTTTATTCTTTTTTTATTTTTAACCCTCTACGCTTGTTCAATTTTTGCAGCATCACAAAAGGATATCAAAAAGGATTGGTAATGCTTGATTACAAATCGAGTTCTGACGATTTTTGGATTGAGTTATCGAGGCTGCTCAATAGTTTTGGACCCCCACCAAAATCAGGAGATGAAAGAAGTGAGTATTTTCTTTTTATTACTCGGCAACACGTCGATAAAGCTACTTAAAGAATTGTTGAATTACTCTAAAGAAAATGAAATTTGACGTTTGAACGAAGAATAAATGAGCACATTCAAGAACCCATTTTATATGCTATCCCGGATACCCTTATTCTAGATACCTTCTTAAACGATTGAGATATCTTTTTCCAGATCAGAACAGGTTTTTAATATAAAAATTAAACTTTTGAAAACGGAAGAACATTCAAGATGCCATTACTAAACAATTGGAATCAGTTTTTTTTTTCGATTTCTCAAGCAACTTAAGTTAAGAATTGAAGTCATTCTCAAACAAACGTACACCAAAATAAAAAACCAACATGAAAAGAAAAAAAAATTAATTTTTTATCAGCTGATCACTTGAATAGAAAGATACCGCAATTCTCGGATACCTTTAGATAGATTTTGGGTGTGGGCCTCTGCTAAAAGCTTAGCACGTAATCAACAACAAAAAGCTATCCGTAAACGATTAATGAACTCCGATTATTGGATTTTAAGACGATTAACAGACAACCGTATTTAATAGATTTCCCTAAATATGTAGCTCTGAACAGATGAATAGTTATGTAGTGAATAGCACTCTATTCTACGTTGCATAAATTCTTATTTATAAACCATTATAGTTATGATGTGTATATCTTACCTATCTATAATCTAATCTATAAAACTAAGCGGTAATACCCAGGTGTACTTGGTCTCTGAAAGCCATCTATGTATCCGCCAGCGCCGGCGTACTAAGATGCCCTTGTCATTTCACAATAGCGATGACAAAAACTTATTCAGTCGCTATACTACCTAAATCGGCGTTGAGCACATTCTACCTCTATGTTACGTTCAAAAAGTTTTATAAATAAGGTTTTCGTGTTCAGAGATTTTATAAGAGGAACATAGCTCTATTCACCCCCTATTATGGGTTTATAAATAAGGCTGAATGTACAGAAAAAAGGAACTTTGAAAACAAAGAACTGAAAGTAGCAGAGCTGGAATCTTCAATTCCAGGAAGTTCGAATGGAAAGAACTAGAACTTCGGAGCCATTTTTTATTGTTATTTGTATTTATGTCTATGGTATAAGTCGTAGAGTGAGGGTCTCCCATTTTTAGGAATACGGTATCTACTGAAGTTCCACATGCTTTTTTCAAAGAAGATAATGTTGTGCAACTTCCTTCCAACTGATCTGCCGCTGCCTTGATTTAAGTTTGCATATGACAAGGTTAACCTTTTCTGGGACGATTCAAACAGCAGAAACAAGTAGAAATAAGTTAAATATCGGAATTTGTGTCTTCATCGCGCCGTTAAGCAGTCTACTGAAGTGCTCTTTCCAGATCTTAAGTAGTGACTGCGATTCTATCACTATGTTTTCTGGTCTGGTCTTTATAGGCTTGAGGTTGAGGTTTTTCCATCTTGGCATGGGTCATTTTAATTTTTGATAAGACTTTCGAATCTCATTCCCATCATACATATCTCAATTTGTTCAAACGGGCTGCTTCTTTTTCTTTTTGAGAATTATGTTCTTCTCTTCTTTTATCCTTGTAAATCTCTTTGTACTGGTCGAAAGTAGCCCTTGTTCTCTTTTGCATCAATATTTGTCGTACTTTTTGTGTGGCTGAATTTTCCGGATTGCATTCTTCATCGAACTATTGGTATCGTTTTGGCGGCTCAAAACCTCAGAGGCTACGGATCTGATGGCTTGTTTTGGCATTGGTGTGACTGGTCTTTAATTCAGTTCGAGTGACACATAATTTGATAGATTTCTCTTGCAATTGTAGCTTCTGACGCATACTGTTATTTCACGCCGGTCACGACAGGATATTCCTATTTCCTACCATGGGTACAATAAAAGTGGTCCGAGTCAAAGTTGGCCCTTGGAAAAGTTAAAATGAAATGAATAAACTGGTTGACGGTTGATTGATCTGGGAATCTCCATGTACCTTTATCAATTTGGAGCTGCGGAAAGCGTTCAATCGCACTTATTGGATGGTGAATATGTCTGCTTTGCAGCAGCTTAGAGCGTCCGCTAGTTCTCCTGCACTTAGTCCGTTAAGGGATCTTATGTTCCACTCACAGATTCAGAGGCCTTTGTTCTTTATTCGTTTGCTAGGCTTGTCAGATGTGAAATAACTACACTTATCCGAAGCTGTTGCTTGTTTCGGAAACATGAAATTCTTACGTAGATGGGTAGTCAAACCCACACACAATTCCAAGTCTGGATGTCCAAGTCCATTTTAGAACACCTTGGATATAAAGGGCCGGATAATTCGCTGTGAGTCCCTTGCTGTAGTTGTTTAAGACTGCCTTTGGGTCACCAGGAGCCTATCCGCCACCATCTCTATGTTAATACCCTGTCCTGTTTCAATATTGAAAGACATTGAAAGACCTTATAATCAAATATGTCACAGGAGCATATTCAGGGGTTTCTGCTTTTTTGACTGCTGATTCTGTAAGTCGAGTTCATCCACTGTAACATTCCCAATAAGCTTTGTCAGACCAAAGCCCTGGATCGCCCTGTGGTGGCCTCAAAGCTTTTTTTGAAAAACCTTAAATCGCCCTGAATGTCAAACTGAGTGTTTTTTGATCCCTGGGTTTGCCCTGGGTTTGCCCTGGTTTTTCCCTAAACTTGCCCTAGGTTTTCTGGGTTAAGTTCAACGTTCGAAGAGCACTAAAGAGTTGTTCAATTTTTTTTTTTTTTTTTCGTCAATTTGCTAGTTGGGCAGATCATCTCCGGTTGGAGAAAGTCAGGAGTCTGTGGTTACTGTGTGAAGGTTTAGTGAGCACAGTTGATGTGTACTATAAGTTGCAACAACTAAGCGCGCCTCCAATCGATCGCAGCCTTTCCTAATACTTCACGCCCAACGGCCCAACCACAATTGTTGTGAGAAACTCTCACTCGTTCACTGGTGCGGTAAGTCGGCCTCTTGTTCATCATTGTTAGGACAGTTCAAATATTTGCAAATAGGGGTCAGATTCCGAAAGAATGAATTTAAATATGTAGGTACACAAAAAAAAGTGTGCCCGCTCTTATTTCGATTCCACAAGGGAGAAGGTTAACTTTTTTGACAGAAATCGAGTACACTGTCCCTCAAATTTATGGTATTTGCATGTGTGTTTGGAGGTCCGAAAATGTGAGTTTCTAAAACTCACTCTTGCGAAATCTGGCCTCCTTACTTACTTAGGTGGGCATTACAGTTCGGGGTGAACCTGGGCCTCAATCAACATCCTTCGATAACGACTTCTATTTCGGGCGAGCTCTCTCCAGTTTCGCACTCCAAGTCGGTTGAGGTCATCCTCCACTTGATTGCGACATCTAAGACGAGGTCTTCCCCTTCCGCGATTTCCCTGCAATGTGCTTTCGAACACCCGACGAGCCGGAGCGTTTGGGTCCATCCGCTCAACATGGCCCAACCATCGTAGCCTCGCGATGCGTACTCTTCTGGCTATGCCCATGTCGCTTTACAGCTCATACAGCTCGTTGTTGTATCTTCTTCTCCACACATTGCCTTTGCATACGGGACCAAAGATCATTCGGAGAATTTTTCTTTCGAAACGACCAAGGGTTTCCTCGGCGCTTCCGCGCCGTAAAGCAGGACTGGGATGATTAAGGTCTTATATAAGGTTACCTTGGTTTTTCTGGAAAGGGTTTTGTTTCTCAATTGCCTTCTTAACCCAAAGAAGCAACGGTTGGCAAGAGTTATTCTCCGATTGATCTCCACACTGATGTTGTTGTCCGTGTAGGATCCGTAGGACCAGCTGGAGCACTCAGACCTAAATACCGGTCCATTGTACTACCAGATAGCAACCTTCTATTTGTTATAGCTTTCCAGATGTTCGGAGAAAAGCCAAAAGACGCTGCCATGATAAGGAGCCTAAGTTACCAGCTCTCACCATGTCTGCGCCGAGTATCTGTAACCTCATGCGAGAAAAAGCAGGACATTCACAGAGGAAGTGCTCTGCGGTGTCCTCATCTTCTCCACAAGATTCACAGAGTGTGGTGTCACTTAAGCCTAACACGTTTAAATGCTTGGCAAAAGAGAAGTGCCCGTTGGCAACACCAATAAGCTTTCTACAGTCTTTTCTGCTACGAGCTAGCAAAAATGTTGCAGTCTTCTTACTAACGTTGGGGAGCATGCGCTTGGTTTGCCTGCATCCAATGGAGGCATGCCATCTACGATTTTGCTCTTCACAGATCCAATCGTTGATTGAAGCTCTCACTGAGGATGCTGGCAAACCTAGCGACGGTTCAGGTCCTGAGAAAGCTGTCTGAGATCCCTGCCTAGCGAGTTCATCGGCGATCTCATTTCCAGTTATGCCGTGATGGCCCGGAACCCAAATGAGACTCAAGGAATTTGATCTTCCGATCGCATTCAGAGAATTTTTGCATTCCTGGATCACTTTCGAAGTGGTTAGAGGGTTGAGAAGAGCCTTTGCATATAGCAAGCTTAACTTCTTCTAGGTCCAAGCTGAATGGGGCAATCTGCCTGACAACGCAATTTGTGTCTTCATCGCCGTTAAGCAGTCTGCAGAAATGATCTTTCCAGATCCTCAGTAGCGACTGTGACTCTATAACTATGTTTCCCTGCTGGTCTTTACAGGCTTGAGTTCGGGGTTTGCCACCCTGGCAGGATCTTTTTACCTTTTGGTAAAACTTCCGAGTCTCGTTCCTGTCATGGCACCTCTCTATTTCCTCAAACGAGCGCTTCTCATGCTGCTTCTTTTTCTTTTTGAGAAGTCGGTGTTCTTCCCTTCTTCTCTCCTTCTAAATCTCGTTATACCGATCGTAAGCAGCCCTCGTTCGTGTTTGCAAAAGCATTTGTCGTGCTCTTTGCTTGGCTGCATTTGCCTGCCTACATTCTTCATCGAACCATGGGTTTCGTTTTGGTGGCCGAGTGAAACCCAGAACCTCAGAGGCAGCGGTTCTGATGGCTTCTTGGCATTGCTGCCACTGGTCTTCAATGTTTAATGCTGGCGGCATGGGATTCAAGGATAATTGAAGGGACACTCGATTGGAAAAGGCATTGGCAATCTCTTGCGATTGTAGCTTTCCGACGTCATATCTCTTCACAGCGTTAGTTCGTGCTGGTCGTGAACAAGATATCCTCATTCGTACCTTGGCTACAACAAGGTAGTGGTCCGAGTCAAATTTGGCCCCTCGGAAAGTTCGGACATCTAGCACACTGGAAGAGTGCCTTGCGTCGATCCCAACATGGTCAATTTGGTTGACGGTTAATTGATCTGGGGATCGCCATGTGCCTTTATGAATTTTGAGATGCGGGAAGCGTGTACTACTTACAACAAGATTTAGCCCCGCAGCAAAATCGATTAGCCTCAATCCGTTTTCGGAGGTTTTGTCGTGGAGGCTATGCTTACCGATTGTGTTTCCAAAGATGTCCTCCTTCCCTAGTTTTGCGTTGAAATCGCCAAGAACGATTTTCACGTCGTATCTAGGGCATTGCTCATATGTTTCTTCGAGGAGCTCGTAGAAACAGTCTTTGGAATCGTCGTCTTTCTCTTCTGTGGGGGCGTGGGCGCATATAAGGCTAATGTTGGCGAATTTAGCCCTGATCTGGCCTCCACCAGGTAGAAAAAGACGAAGAACGAGGAAGTAGAAGTATTAGATGATTACGTACAATTTTTCCAAGTTTCTTTAAATTCGTACCTCTTTCATAATTTCAAAAAGTATGATTTTTTACTATGAAATAGTTTTAAATTCAACAGTATCACAGTAAATTGTGGAGTAGGCCTACTGGGAAACCACGTTAAAAAAAACGCAGCAATTATTCTTATAAATAACTTTTTCAATTTTGGTAATCGTTATAAATTAGTAACGGTGACTTGTAGAAGAAAAAGTGTATAGAAAATTTGTATAGAAGATTTGTATGGATGAATGCATGACGTGTGGTGTACGTGGTCCCCGATTGGGACCTTTAAGCTCTATTCGAATTTTTGAAACCCTATACCTCTATTTTTAAGTTTACTTTTGCTGCCTCAATTTATTAGGCGAGGAAAGTAGTCTCCTTTTAGAGAACTATTTACAGGTCAAACAGTAATAATGATTCAAAACCAATTAATGAACTCATTGAATACTACACTATAAGTTCATCGATTGTAAACATTTGTGAACATTTCAACAGCAGCTTACTAGTTGATAAATTTGATCTGCATTGTGTCAACTCGTCTTCTGTGCCCACTCATTTTACAATGACATCAAGATCCTTCTTAGGCTTCTTTTCTGTGATTCGTTTTGATAGTTCTAGAAGGATACTTGATGCTATTGTAAAATGGGAGGATCGTTTTGGTCACAACTCAGCAATCCTCTAATCAGCTCAGCTGTGCACCTTACCACTAAACGTAAACGCAAAAAACAAGTCAACACCAAGCTGAATGTGCTCAGTATTGATTTATTTTTGTGCACAATGGTCAACATTCATTGCTGAACTGATTAAAGAAATGTTGAGTTGTAAAAAAAAATAATCAACTATCTGGTCCAGTTTTCGCATGAAATGACCTGCTCTTGCCATATGAGAAAACCTGGGAAAATGATATTCTAAAATTTAGAGTATAGAAAGAAAATATCCTTTTTTATCCTAACCAAATCCAACAATCCTTTGATGAAGCCAGTACAATATTTTTAAAGGTCATCTTGTCGTTTTAACAATCATATCTAATCCATATTTTCCAAAAAGTTACTTTTATTTACAGGTATCTTCCAACAGCCGTGGAGACTGGCTGAATTTAAACCTTTTCCAATTTTTTAATTATTGCCAAATATATATGAACTTATTATGCACAACCAATGAAATGACTAACTTGTAACGTTTTCCTCTCATCAATCAAGTCAGGCTTTGGCGCTCAACACAGCTGTACATCTGTACCTGGGCCTCAACCAACACCTTTCTATAACAATATCGAATTCGTTTCGATTTCAGGCTGTACAACCACAGCGCTTTTTAAAATAATCGAGGACATGAGAGTAGAACTTGACAACATTTGTTGTTCTTTTGGACTTGTCTAAAGCCTCTTTGCTTTTAAATAAACTACATTAGAATTTATTAATGTATCCGCAGAAGCAATTGAATTAAACTTGTCTTTTCTGAGCAGCAGATGATAAGCAGTCTGGTTGGTTAGCATTCTGTCTGCGTTTCTTCCTCTAAGTCGAGGTGTCCCTCTAGGCACTATTTTAAGTGCGTTTGTTATTCGCACTGGCAAAAGCTTAATAAGAAGAACTACTACCATTTCTCTTCTGCTGCCTACCTAACTGTCTTTTTCCTTCTCAAATCTCTTCTTTTTTTTTGTCATTTATGTTTCACCTGACAAGAAAGTCCTTAGGTAACCTATAAATTTTAAATTAACAGCTCGTTTCCTCTAACAACATCCATGGACTAAACAGGTATGAATGTTTTTTTTCTTCATTTTCTTTGTAGTTTACTAATAATCTCATTTGAAAATATTTTAAATTTCTTCACTCTTTTACTATTTTTCAAAATTTTAATTACTAATCATTAAACATTTATCTCTATTCAAAAAAAAATTCAATTTCCAGTAGCAAAAGCATATCTAAATCCATTTTTTCTCGTTTTATGTATAGGCTCTATGCATCTGACAGATAATTTTTCATAGCAGCTTGTAGCGTCTGGAATACGCTTACAATGTACATGCGGAGAATCAACAGCATTCATAATGCTCAATTTATCACTTTATCAATAGTCTAGACTAGACTTTTTTAATATCTAAATAATTCAATGTATGTATTGTGCTTAGAATTTAGTTTAAATTCAAATTTTACTTTGTATTGTATTCATTCACTAAAGTATAAGATTTGTCTTAATGTGCTTGTTACTTAAAATAAGTATTATAATAATACACTTTAAATAATTAAAAATAATTATAATAATAAAATAGAAGATCTATGCCTATGTTTTAATTATCTTGGGGAGAAAGACCAGTAAGGATTCGTAAAGTCCTTTTTGAGGGTAACTCAAACCTATCAAATTAAGTTGCCTATTTATAAATGCAAGTATTCTTTCAGATTGAGTAAATATGAATAAAAAGCGTCATGAAAAATGTAAGACAATTTATAACAGAGTCCAGACTTTGCATTTCGATTCGAATCGTTTTTGGTGTGTTGGTATTATTGTTTTCGTTTTCGTCTCTTTCGACTTCGATGGCGGATTTAAATGTCGGTTTTTGTAAACTAAACTAAAACTATGTATCAGTTGCTTAGGTGGGAATAAAAGTTCGGGGTGAACCTGAGCCTCAACCTACTTCAGCCATCGTGTGTCTCTACATATTGGCGCCTATCACAAGACCCGTCATAGCAACTTTGGACTACGAATACCAAAATAGAAGCATCACAGACGCCCTTGTAGTGAATGTTTTGTCACAAAATTTGTACCTTAATATATGTTGCCAAGCGTTTATTACGAAGATGTTTTTAGTCATTTCTATTTGACATATATTAAGTAGTTCAAAATTTCTACGACGCAACGGGCCTTGTGATAGGGGTGATTGTGTTCACGTACGGGACCAAATATCTGGATAAGGGACAGGCTTCAGCGCCATACTGACATGATCAAGGTCTTATAAATGGCTACCTTGGTTTTTCTAGAGAGGGTTTTATTTCTCAATTGGCTTCTTAACCCAAAGCACCGATTGGCAAAGTAATTCTTCGTTTGATGTCCACACTGATGATATTTTCGGTGTCTATAGCGGATCCTTGATAGATGAACTCTTCTACTTGAAGTTATGTCTGTCTATTGTGACGTGCTTTCGAACACCCGACGAGCCGGAGCGTTTGGGTCCATCCGCTCTACATGACCCAACCATCGTAGCTTCGCGATGCGTACTCTTCTGGCTATGCCCATGTCGCGGTACAGCTCATACAGCTCGTTGTTGTATCTTCTTCTCCACACATTGTATGCGAAGACGGGACCAAAGATCATTCGGAGAATTTTTCTTTCGAAACAACCAAGGGCTTCCGATAAGGTCCATGCTTCCGTGCTGTAAAGCAGGACTTGGATGATCAAGGTCTTATACACCGTCACCTTGGTTTTTCTAGAGAGGGTTTTGTTTCTCAAATGTCTTCTTAACCCAAAGAAGCAACGGTTGGCAAGAGTTATTCTCCGTTTGATCTCCGCACTGATGTTGTTGTCCGTGTCTACAGCGGATCCTAGGTAGACGAAGTCCTGTACTACCTCGAAGTTATGTCTGTCTATTGTGACGTATTGTCTAATTCGTCGATGTTCTGTGTCCTTGTTTGATGACAGCATATACTTCGTTTTGGCCTCGTTAACCATCAAACCCATTTTTGCCGCTTCTGTTTCAATACTCGCAAAAGCACCTATGACATCACGCTTTTTTCTTCCCATTACGTCAATATCGTCTGCATAGGCGAGTAATTGTACAGACTTTTGAAAGATTGTTCCTCTGTTGACGTTTGAGTTTCTTACAATCTGTTCAAGTATGATGTTGAAGAAATCGCATGACAGTTTGTTTTCCTAAAACCTTTTTCGACATCAAAGGTCTCGGTGAGTTCTTTACCGACCTTGACGGAGCAGCGTGAATTCGCCAAAGTCATCCTGCATAGTCGTACGAGTTTTGCAGGGATGCCGAAACTAGACACGGCCCTGTACAGCTCGTCTCTGTAACTACTGTCATACGTGGCCTTGAAATCGATAAAAAGATGGTGAATATCGATATTACGTTCTCGGGTTTTTTCCAAGATCTGCCGTAATGTGAAAATTTGGTCTTTTGTGGACTTCTCTGGTCTAAAACCACATTGATAAGGACCTATCAAGTTGTTGACGTGGGTTTTCAGACGTTCACATATTACAGCAGACAAGATCTTATAATCGACGTTAAGGAGGCTTATCCCTCTATAATTGGCGCAGTTGTGAGGGTCTCCTTTCTTTAGGATCGGGCATACGATACAGAGGTTCCATTCATCGGGCATGCTTTCTTCCGACCATATCATGCAGATCAGCTGGTGCATGCTCCTTTCCAGCTGATCTCCAGCTGCCTTGAAAAGTTCGGCATCAAGGCCATCTGCACCCTAATTAAGCATCGAACATATTTTTTCATTTCTGTTTAGAAGCTGGAATATGCACATATGAAATCACTATTGCTTCAGCCCATTAGGTTCGTTCGTTGAAGCCCTGGGGTGCCCAGTGGTCGCCACAAAACGTTTTTTAAAGGACCTAAACTCGCTGAGAATGTCAAACTGAGTTTTTTTTTATCCCTGGGTTGCCCCGGATTTGCTCGCCCTAGGCTTTTCTGGGGCGAGGTTGGGTAATAAACTGGGCTGTCAAATGACATGTATTTTGGTTCATATGATAGAAATTTGTGGTGATTTTGCGGTTTAGCGTTTTTTGAGGACTGGAAAACCCCAATGGTTTTCTTGACAACTCATAGGGTTGTCAAGACTTTCAAGACTTTGTACAGACTTTTGGAAAATTATGCCTCTTAGTTTTGTATCATATCGTCAATAGCGAATGCTTTTCTATAACTATGTTTGCCTGCTGGCCTTGCACGATCTTTTTACATTTTGGTAAAACTTGCAAATCTCATTCTTATCTCTCAATTTCCTCAAACGAGCGCTACTCATGCTTCTTCATTTTCCTTTTGAGAATTCGATGTTCTTTCCTCCTTTACTCTTTGTAAATCTTGTTTTTCCTCGTCGAAAGCAGTTCTTGTTCTATTTTGTATTAGCATTTCTCGTGCTTTTCTTCATCGAACAATAGTTTCAATGGCTGCGGGCATCAATATCACAGTGAACAATTTCTTGCGTCAATCGCTACCTGGTCAATTTGGTTGACGGTTAATTGATCTGGGGATCGCTATGTGCCTTTTTTGTTGTGACTGAAGCGTATGCTACCAACCAGAGCTAACTCCGCTGCAAATTCTCAATTAGCCTGAGTTCTTTTGCGGAGGTTTTGTCATTTCCAAAGATGAACTTCTTCCCTAGTTTTGATTTAAAATCCTCAAGGATGTTTCCTTGGGGTTTCCCCCCTTGTATGTTTCCACAGGTAAATATGTGCGTGTCTTCAACCAAAATGTTCATCTTGGCGAAATAATCACTTTTATTGACAACAACAGTCACATTGCCTTTGTCAGCTGAAAGAATAAAAACGTTCTCGTCTTTTCGCAACGCACTCAAACGCACAAATTTCATCTCTACTTACATTGCCTGTTGATGGTGTTTTTGTTCGTCTTACCATCACCGCTATGTCTTGTCGGATTGCCTCGGATTCAATGTTATTGAATTTGTAACAAGAGATGCATTCTTCTACACGTCCAATTAGATTTTCAATTGGCACATTTCGTAGAGTGGGTGCAAAGTTCATACCTTTGCTGAGAATGCTTATGGCTGCTGGACCCAGATTTGTGTTTGACAAATTGACAACGGATTTTGTTAAGTCGATTGTATTGACTGCTATTGTTCTAGTTTTCGCGTTGGTAAGCTTATCAAACTTCTGTTTTTGCTTTTGAGTGCAACTGTGCACTTCAATTTTCTTGAATTTTGTTGCTTGCAAGAACATATAAAGTGCTGTCAGCAAAAAACAGCGGCAAAAGTCGGCAATTTTCGAGCACATCCTAGACAATCCAGGCGAACAACACTGGGCTAAGCTAAAGTTTTAGCTCACGAGCCTCACTATATCCCTCGGCTTATACGCGAAGCGATTGAAATAAAACGCCATAAAAATTTCAATCGCGATGGCAGCATAAAATTGTCGCGTGCATGGGACCCCGTCATCAACATCCTGATAGCCATAAAACATCCAGCAATATAGTGAGCACTGTTTGCTCCTAATCTTTTCCTTAGCAACAACAACAGCTTTAAATAGAACCGTCTACGCACCGCTACAACTTGCATAGTCAAAGAAGAGAATAACACTTCAAAAGCAGTTTCCCGGTGAACACGCTCAATGTAACTTGTAGCGAAACGTTCGGGGTGAGTACAGTAGTGCACTCATTTTATATTTTTAATATTAACGCAGCTAATCCGAAATCATAAAAATTTTAATATGTCAATAAACAACCGCGAAAGCCTTAAAAGTTATATCAGTAGTATTATGATACCCCATTTTTACGACAAAGTACCATCCGAGGGCTGCTTTTTAATTCCATTTTATCTGGGCCACTCCCAAAAAAAATTAGATGAGCATTTTTGCTCCTCTTAACTTAAATGTAGCGACTTTTGGCGACTTAGCATTCCATTTTTTCCAAAAGATAGAGATGTTCATTCGAACGAAAGTACACAAAATCTTTTTATTTAATTGTAAACTACGAATAGGCGTTAAAAATAAATAAAATATAATATAATCTTGTAAAATAGTTCTTTTAAACATTTTCTATTTTCTACCGTACACAAAATAGGTATTCAAAATATCCAAACAACTGATACACAAAAAAAAAACTTTTATTTCTGGTTTACGGTTAGATTTTGAATTGGTATTACCATGTTGAATGGGTATTGCAGCAATTCGTCACAGGATGGTCTCTGTTTTGGATTGTGTTGAAGGCATTTCTTTGCCATCTAAAAAGTAGAAGTAGAAAAAAAACAACAAATATGTGTATTAAGAGCTCAGTTTTCTATTTTCAAAGCACAATTACCTGCAACAACATAATTGGATAGTAGGGCGGCAGTGCTGGATATTCGATTTGTGTTGAAGGACTCGAAATGGCATTTACTTTAGCATAAATATTCTTTATGTGACCGAATGGTGTCTTTTGAAACATCAATAGGAATAAAATACAACCGAGAGACCATACGTCGGATTTTGTTGAAATCTGTAAATAGACACCGCTTTTAGTTTTAATTCATTTTTAATTAAAGATCATATAACATAATAAAATATTAACCATGCTTCGATTTTTAAAATTGTAGTAAAAATACAATAAATCTACAAAAATTCGCCCGTGGCGTGGTGTTTAACATATCTGCCTGTTATGTGTTCGGAAGTCGCAGAAATATATTTATCTCCGAGGCATGTTTTCGAGCTAAGCCCCGGGGCTGCCCGAAGTCTGTTGTGCACCTCCCGGTCTATAATTTTAATTCTAAATGAACCCATCATAGTGTCAGTTTCCGATAGCTGACACCTAACTGAAACAAACGTGAGACAGGTGCATCACGCGCTCCACAAAACCTTCAGACAGGCACCAATGTTATTTGCTTTCTTAAAGCAAGTCTTTCTGCACAATTAGGAGTACCTAAAGCTTTTTTATTTTTTAAACTTGAAGTAAGATTTATGAAGAGTTTGCATTGTTGTATATATCGGAATTGAAAAGACATAGACCAAATCGAGTTTAAAAAAGCTTAAAAAACTACCATAGAATTCAATTTAAGCTCAAACTGTTTCTTCACAGACGGTTCCAAACCGGAAGGGGAATTAGGTCCAGGCATCTTCTCAGATTATCTTTCCATAAATGCGAGTAGATCAATAAAATTACTCGTCTTGCAACCTGTGAAGCCGCGAAACATCTAGTTACGCAAAGGTTAGGTTAGGTGGAAGTGGCTGTCAGCCAATGAGTACATTGCCTATAGTCACGCAAAAATTGATCAACAAAAACATCGACATCTTCACAAAGTTGTCCCAAAATCCAGTAAATTAAAACTGCTCAGCTCAACGAACACGGTAACTTTAATTTGGGACACTGTGATTCTGATTAACTAGTATCGAAATGTAGGACAAGGTGAACAAGATCGGGTTTGAATCCAGCGAGACGAACACCTCTGAACTCAAGCCACTATAGCAAGAAAGGCGGACGTTGTGCAGTGGTAGATTGTTCTGTTGAGTAGATAGGCCAGACGAGTGGGTTCCACTATGGTGAACATCTCCTTTTTTTACCCTTATAGTTTCAATTGGACGCCGCCCAATAATTACGAAGTTACAACTACCTCATTTCCAAAAATAAAAGGGAAGGCTGCTACGCTGGTAATAAAATGTACCGGTAATTATCTGAGTGTTTCAAATTAGCCATAAACCTCCTCTTTTCACCATGTGGCCAAATATTACCTTGAAAAAAAAAAAAAACAGAATTCTACTCCAGTCTAGCAGGCCTAGACTCTCTCCGTTTGTTGTTACAACTCACTGGGTACACCCATGTGATAAGAACGGGTATTAGCACAACCAAATTATGTATAGAACGCCAAGACGAAGAAGCAGAGGAAGGATCGTTCACTTGGAAAAAGGCTCCAGAGTTAACTTCTTCGACAAACTGGGCGAAATCTCTAACCTTCCATTGAACAGTGTTTTAAAGATCATTTAGAGCTCCAAATAATTCAATGGGGGTTCTGAAACATGACTTATAGCCATCAACACAATTCTCACCTAATCATCAACTCCTACCGCTTCACCCGTCAACCATTACCCCAGTGGAGCACAATGGATCTTTCAAAAACGACCTGCCCGCTATCTCAACCTAAAGTAGTCTTCAGGTAGTGTATTCAAGGTTTCGGTAGGACCTGGGGTCCTTCGTATCTTTACAGCTATTTCCGTTTAAAATATACTGGTCGGTGTCCCAAATGTGAAATTATAATCAGCTTAGTTCCATTAAAAAAAAAAAATAGGATGGCGCAACAGAGCGAGGATCCCCAGGGCCTAGCGCAATTCTCACAACCATGCCTTGTGAGAGAATGGAGGGACCTGCAATTTTTTTTTTTTTTTTTAAATTGCCGCAAACTTACACAGTCAACTTT
This sequence comes from Melanostoma mellinum, assembly GCA_914767635.1. Lineage (NCBI taxonomy): Eukaryota > Metazoa > Arthropoda > Insecta > Diptera > Syrphidae > Melanostoma > Melanostoma mellinum. Next base: position 182,213,787 of record OU612060.1, read on the forward strand.
ACCTCAGTTCAAGACTGGGAAATACCAGAATTGGAACCAGGAAAAGATTGTAATGGGATCTTCACGGAGGTTACCGAATGCGATGATGCATCAGACGCTGTTGCTTTCGTGAAGAGCGATGAAATAATAGTGAACACCTCGTTGGTGGTGTACGTGGGGTAAGACATTAAAATTGTTTTTCTCCGGGTGTTGACTTTTGCGAGTAATTTCATGTCCTGATTATGAGTTCGTATAATGGGCAAAACACTGGGGGTTTCTTCCATTCCCTCGCAGATTGAGAGTAATGCGCTAGCCCCGGCTACTTTTTTTTTTATGTATAAAGCTTATGCTAATCTGGAGTACTCAGACCTAATTGCCGGTCCATTGTACTACAAAGGCTAGAAGCCTTCCCTTTTTTTTTGTGGTGCAGTAGATGGAAATGAGGTGATAGTAATTTCATATATAACCTCAAAGGCGGCATTTCGATGAAAGTGGGAGGCTGAAAGAAAAGTAGACGCCCAAGGGCGACCTTTAATAGTTATAAGCTTCGTTATGAGGAGCTGCAGAACGAGAAGAGGTACTTTTCTTTTCAGTCACAGCCAAGCTAGGCTTTAATCAAACCTTCAAGAACCAAGAATACAAAACTTCTCTGAATGTGATCGGAAGATTTAATTCTTTGAATCTTACATATTTGCGTTGCAGACTTGCAGTCCATCACGGCATAACTGAAAACGAGATTGCTGATAAACTTGCCAGACAAAGATCTCAAACAGTTTTCTTATTGCCTAACGAACTTTATCTTGGCAGCGTGTCTGACTTTTCTGACAAAAAAAACAAAAAGTTGTTCAGGGTTAAAATGCAATAAATATAGAATATAGCGAGTATTTAGAAGTGGAAATGGTCATACAATAGAAGTGCCGAATACTAACAAAAAACTTATGATATAACTACTGAAAACATCATGCCAAGTAACAGAGACACGATTCCTTAAAGGAATGTATCTACAGCCAATATTAAGTTTGAAAAAAAGAAACCGTGGTTTGACATTGATGACCGCATGAGTAGGAAAGCATCACTTAAACTACTTAAGATTTATAGAAAACTCAACCTCGACGCATGCAGAAAAAACTATTGTGAAGCAAACCGGAAGTATAAAGTCTTATGTAAAGAGAAGCAACGATTGTACTATCAAAGTATTGAAAGCCAACTTTCTAGTATCAACTCTGCAAAAAGACTGGTGGAAACTTGCAAAGGAAATTCGTGGTAGTTCTACGAGTGCTAAACCTCAAATCACGGCTATCGATTGTCCCACTTTGAAAGTGCCCTAAATTATGATGGTTCACAAAATAGTGTGTTTATCCAAAATACGCCTTCCGTTTTTATCGCCGAACTTGATAGCTCATTTGAACTACAAGAACTCAATTTGATTATAATTTCTGGCAAAGGATAACAAAGCTCCGGGTATAGATGGTATCCCCTTTGAATTTTATAAATATGCTAGTGACAGTCTTATTACCGAAGTGCATGCTTTTTTCAACGAAATTTTCGAAACTGAAACGATACATTCCTCTTTTAAAAAATCAATTATTTACCCGCTTTTCAAAAAGGGTGATGCAAAAATTGTATCCAACTACCGAGGACTTTCGTTTTTAAATACCCTCTATAAGTTATTCACCACTTTAATCCTAAACCGCCTAACAACCTGGATCGATAACATAATATACTCAACGAATACCAAACCGCTTATCGAAACAACTATAGCACCATCGATCAGATGTACAATCTTTGATGCCTGATTCAAATACATACAACTAAGTCAGGAAAAAAAACCCAAGCCCTGTTTCACAAGCTAGCTGCTTTAGGTATATCGTCGAAAATGATTTCAATTATGAAACTTCTCTATCAGGATACAGAGTAGTTTGGGATGGACATAATGCATCAAATCAGCACGAGGAAAGGTGTTAAACAAGGATGTGTATTAAGTGCATTATTGTTTATCCTGTTTTTAAATGACCTACACTCAGAACTTCCCATCGGAATATTTTTTGAATGACTTGGAATAAATGTTCTTTTGTGTGCTGATGACATTGTGCTCTTAGCCGATGGTCCCAACAAGCTGCAAACTATCATCAATAAGTTTAGCACCTATTGCCAAAAATGGAATTTCGAAGTAAATCTAGACAATTCTGAGATTGTTATATTTAGAACTAAATAAAATAACAAGCCAGTACAAGCATCTTGGCGCCATATTTACCAACAATATGTCATGGTCTGAACATCTGACAAAAAGACTGGCATCATCGAAAAATGCAATAAACGCTACTTGGTCGAAATTCATAAAAAATAAATACGCCTCACACTCAGCCAAATTTAAAGTACATGACGCAGTCACCAGATCGATAATGTATTATTGTGCACAAGTGTGGGAGTACAAGGAGTACACTCTGAAAAACTTCAAATGTTCTTCGTTAAAAGGTGTTTCAACCTGCCTGATAATACACCAAACTATGTAGTAAATATCGAAACTGGTCTGTCCAAAGCATTTGTCACAACACTGAATGCTCATTTCCGATACATAAGAAAAACTTTATTTCTTCCTCGTAGTAGATTGCCTCGTATACTCACTGTAGCAGTACTTCAAAAAAATATTTATTGGGAAAGGTCAAGCATTTTCCAAGAAAACGGTATGACTTTCACCGTCAATGCCAACAACCACGAATGGAAAAATGTTCACAACACGCTTTTGGAAAAGCTTAAAGAAAGTCTATGGAAATCGTTTACTGATCGTGCTCTTCTATCTCAATTCCATGACGAATACTGGAACTTATCCTTCACAGATGTACGCAATTACTTTGATGACTCGAATTCACGAGAAATTATAAGAATTATATTAAAAGCACGATGCGGGTTACTGAATTTGAATGCAAAGGCGTTTCGCAACGATACTGTCGGGACTTGCACGATGTGCAACCTTGATTCAACCGAGAACACGTACCACTTCGTTAGTATTTGTCCTATTTTCAAAACTTACCGCAGAATATGTCTGGGAGCTGACACGATTGATCATGCAGAATTTCTGAATATACTGAACGGAAAATGTTACTTAAAACTATACAAATTATTAAAACATGCTCTAAATTATCGAAACGTATTTGTAAATGAATATAATTGAACTGAATCAAACCTTAAATTCAAACCAAGTTTAAATGTTGAAATTTTTTAATCTGACAGACAACTTTAATAAGTTATTATCCTAATTAATTTTGTAAACCAGCATTATCTTATTTTCAGAACTATTTTTTCGAAAAAATAAAATTATTTTGTCTATCTACCTATCCATCTTTAGAAGTTTTGAATGCTGTGAAGTATGTGCAAGTTTTTTTTATGCTGAGGTTTTTTAAATACAAAGCAATCATTCCTTAGTACCTATGCAATGTAACACAAGAGGCAGAAAATTTATTTTTAGTGACACGGTTCCTACTATATATGTAACTCGGTTCTACAAGTAAAGTATTCGAATGTCCTAAATTTCTTCTTCGTAATTCTTAAAGACCTAGAAGCAAACGGGGAAAATTGAAAGAAATTCGTTAAGCTATCGTCGTAAGCAGTTGGAAGAGCTCAAATCCGATTATGCTTTCATTCTATTGGCATTGAAAATTTGTATCAAAAATTATTTTTAAATAGTTTAAAAGTAGAATAATAGAGTTTACATAGCTGGCCCTAGGTACAGCGTTGGGATCGTTGATAGAGAAACCCAAACCCAAGAAAACCGAGAAACTACAGTAACTCTTTTTTAACGCTTTGCTTACCTTAATTTTAGGCTGATTTTTTCCCATTGGACTGTTGCCACTCGAGGTATCTATCAAGGCTTCTGGACTTATGTAGTTAAACGTTCCGGCTTGTGAGAACTTTATTATGCTGGTCGAATCTATGGCAATGTTACTGGCAATTCCAAAATCAATCAATTTCAGTCTCCCATGAACCATCAGGAAATTTGCTGGCTTAAGATCTGAATGTATAACGCCTGCAACAAAGAAGAACAAATTCTGTGTTATCCATTGGAACCACGGTATTTTAGTGTGGGTGCGGTAAAACCTCCCACTCAAAACTCAAATACCCATTGCCCTCTTCGGGATAATGGAGGATGGGAACCAACTCACCGTTGTGATGAATATAACTCACAGACTGAAGCATCTGGTACCAGAAGTTCATCAGCATGTAAAGTGGTAGATTGGTTTTATAGGTTTGAAGTATTTTGTGTAAATCAGAGTCGCCCTTCTCCATCACCATGTACAATTTGGATTCTTTGGCAAGCAGTTCGCTAAAAAGAAAAAACTATACTGATTTTGATGCGGTAAAATGTGTTTTTGCTTACTAATCGAACAACGAGACCACGCACACATTGCCCTGAAGCTTGGCCAGAAGTTTCGTTTCGTTCAGGTAGCCCTCTACGACCGCAGCGTCTCCTCGAAGATCGACTATCTAAGAAACAAAAGCATTTTTACAAACAAAAATTAGAGACACTTGTAGGTAGGTTCTACTTTCAAGGCACAGTCCTTCCCAGAGTCCTTGCGATGTGCCAGATAAACACTACTGGAACCACCGCAACCCAGTTTCTTTTTGATTTCATACTCACAGCCATTTATAAATATACAATTCTCCTTTGGCTTCGGCGGTGGGGGTTCAGGCTTTTTTAATTCAGCTGGTTGATCGCTGAATGCGAGATTCTTCTTAGATTTAATTTCAGACTCACTTTTTACTGGTGACTTGGCTTGCGGTGTTTGTTTTTCGGAAGTGTTTGGTGTATTGTTGCTTTCGTTCATTGTGTCACAAAGTGAAAGTGTGATACTGTTGTTGGATATACAGGCAATGGGAGCTCTTGCAACTGCCATTGGAGTCTGAAAAAGAACCTTTTGGGAGCGAAACTCATTGGCAATTGCACTACGAGTTTTTTGAGAAGTCGAACACAGATCTCTCGGCCGTCTGGCTATTGACCAAGAGCGAATCTGTGGCGTAGCGAACTGGGCTTCAGCCTCCTTGAGAGGTGTTTCGATTGACAATCTTGCTAATGGGGCTACAGCTATTGGAGGAGCTGCAGCATTTGAAGAACATCGATTCTCTTCAATCGGTTTCAAAGGTTGTTGAAGCTTTGGCGGTGGTTTTTGGCATTCGACAACGTTCAATGGGATTTGATCGCTTTGCTTTTCAGATAAAGACTCGCACAGTTTTATTTTATCAAATAACATAAGTAATGAATCATCATTAGAGGGTTCACATAATTTGGCGGGCGTAGCAGCTGTTGGCAAAATTCGATCCTTCTTTGGCGAGTGGTCCTCTAAGTCACTCTTCGCTGGACTCATTGTGCAAGAATAGTTGAGAATGGCACAGTTGAACCTATTTAAGATTCATGATGAAAATATTCTCATTCTATGGTTAAAAATTTACCGATCATTTTTGCCTTCTTCTTCATCAGAATCTGATTCTAAGGGTGGCAGTTCGGAGACTCTCTTTGGTCTGCAATTAAATTGTTGGTTGTATGTACCTACCATCATTTTAGTTATAAATTGAAAACTTACATTCTTCGGAGTTCAAAAGCATCACCCTGGTAGTTTTCTTTGTTTTCTTTCGTTTTATTTTTTCTAAAAATTTACAAATTTTCAACTTGGTTTCTGTTTGGAATCAAGACTTACGTTTTTTGAGGTGTTTTGAATTCATCTTCTGAATCCGGTTCGAGTGGTGGTAGATCTTTAACTCTTTTTGGTAGAAATGACATTTGCTTGTAAGTTGAATTGTTTTAATTTAAAAAACCTATATTTCTGCTAATTTATAAAATAATAAACAAACAAATTTTTAAAAAATGTTTGACAGTTTAACCGAATGTCTTTACTTGAGTTGAACATAGCTGTGGTTGAATTTAAAGCGCACCCTAGTTGTGAGATTTGAGTACGTTATTACAGTGGGCCATTTGATGATTTTTATGACAAAATATTAATCGAATTAGGATCTCCCCAAACAAAGCGTTTTGCATTCACGACAGCTAGAAAATCAGTTGTAAGAATTGAGTTATACAGCTACTTATGGGAATGCCAACACTGACATGACTAAAAAGCAACGTTTTCATATATATGTATTGTCGTGACTGCAAAAATGATAGCTACGTTCTTGCCACTGATGCAACTGCAAAAAAGCGGCCGATTCAATCAATTGGTGTAGCAAAGAAGGAGAACAGCAAAATAGTCACTTTATTTGCATGAAGTTTCAAAAAATCAACCAATGTGAACTTTGTCTTAAGATTCAATCGTAACAGGACTACACGATTCAAATTCGCTATGTAAGGTGGATTTCATCGAGTATTGAGTTTATCGAGTGTATTCGTATGTGGATATCTTAAGAAGTTTGAAGTTGGGTTTTATTTCAAGGATTGGATACGATTTCCCGATTCGGTGAGGTTCAAAGAAGAAACCTGTATCAACTCGATTCGACTACCTGATCCGCTTGTGAAAACAGGGTATATCTCAAATTTTCGCTCAAAGATGCTCAAATAAGGAGCTTCTTTTTAGTGCAAATTTGTTGCTTTTATAATAATAATGCAGAGAGTCATCTCGTACCCCCTTTGCCTTAAAAACACACTCTGAAATTTTGAAATTTTAATCCGATTCGATTACTCGGTGCGCTCGTGGAAACAGGGCTATGGTCCCCTTTCTGAACACTTTACAACTCTCATTTTCTTGCTCAACCCTGAACGCCGTCCTCCTTGTCATGAAATGTCATTCATTACTCACCAAATTATCAAAAACAAAAAACAAGCATAAAAACAAAAATATTTCAACGTAACTTTTCTGTCTCATCCCAGCAAAATCACTAAAGAAGCTATTTTTTCCAGTTTTATGGTAAGTATTCAAGTTTATTTTTATCGCGTTTATGTTTGTTATCTAAATTCAATTGATTTGTTTGATTTTTTTCATATCAATGGTTAGTTTGAGACGTAACTTCCACATGAATACGGTAAGCGAATGGCTTCTTTTTAATCTACACTTTAGTCAAAATTGATGATTGTTTCTTGATTTGATTTTCATAAAGGGTGCTCAATACATGGACGATACAAATGGAAATTCAAACGACTCTGGTCAAGCCAGTGACCGCAGTCAGCTGCTGGATCCAGTCTTGACGGCCAATTCAGATAGTAACTTTACGCCCTTGAAAACAGTGCCGGCATTTAGGTGAGTCTTTATCAAAACAACAAAAGAATTCTTTGTTTTTTTGGGGTGTATTTTAATGTAAAATTTTTTTTATAATTAGTCATTTGATTTGAGCGATAACGAAGTGTAAAACGCAATCTGCTAGGGGTCTATAATTAAATTATGGAATGAGGAATGACTATAGACTTTAATTTACTCAAAGAACAAAGAGAAAGGTAGACTTCTATTGCCAGAACGCAGAAAGGTCGAATGATGTTTGTTTTAGCTTGGAGTTTTTTTTTTTTTTTTTGTATAGGTGTTAGTTTTTGTTTTGAAAAGAAAATACGTAGCAATGCCAATGCATTATAGGGGAGTTCCCACATATCTGCTTAGTTTTGAAAGAGTAGGATGATCAAACTGAATTGAGCCTAAAAATTGTGGGACAACGTACAAAAAGTATTACAGTACGTTGACGCCAGCTGAGATGAAGATGTTCGTAGACAACAGGAGTTATAAAGGTTGTTGTAATTAGAAGTTGTAAGATCTGTAGAAGCTTTCACGTGAAAAATTTGAACTCGCAAAAAATAAATAGGCATTGTCACGTTCGAAGAACAACGCCACCAAAAAATCAAAACAATACGAAGTTCTGATAAGATCGCGATCGGGATACAACAATGAATGGTCTCTGCTGACTCAGGCGAGTGCGAGTACACCTGGAAAAAATGTCCTTAGGCATTCAATAAATCAAAGCCGGGAGGCTGGTCGACCCGTTCTGAGGTTGATAACTGGTAAGACAGCGAGAGTGATAGAGAGGTAGGGAGGGGGGGGGGACAAAGCTGAGATCTCCCTGAGATGACAATGCTCATTGCGACGTTAAAGTCAAAGCAGAAGAAGTGTGAGGACAAGCTCTTGTGATTTGATTCCTTGTGAGAATAGCTTCATAGGAATTCTATAACAAAAATAATAGTTTTGAAAGCGAATAGATAATTTTTGTCTCTTTTTAAGGTTTTTCAAAAGCCGTCGGCGCGGCGTCGGCACTAAAATTTTTCGTATTAGAATGTTTTTTTAAATCAAATTAGTTGTGTTGCAAAATTCTTACCTATCATTTGCGGATGAAAGTTAATCAGTAAGATGCACTAGAATAATAAAGCCTTACATTTCCATCCGCAATATCAATCAAAAGTCAAATCAAAATCAAATTGTTTTTTTTGATTGTTTTTGTGACTTTCACAAGTTGAGACTATATGCGCGAACACGAAAAACTGACATGAGGCAAAAAGAGAGTTGGATTAGGATCTGGATTTGAATTTGGAATAAAGTGGGAGGTAAATAAATTAAAATGGAAAGTAAGAATAGGAAGGGAGAAAATGCCAGGCAAGAAAACTAGCTCGCTGGCGTAGCAGTACTAAACTTGGTGGTGGTAGGTGGGCCTTCTTTCCTCACTAAGAGTCACCTTCAATCAAAACATAAACTTCGTGCCATATTGGTTGTCAATCACCACCACATCGTCATTAGTTGGACCCCTGAAATTTCTTCAAATAATCATCCCCGTATTCCTCGTCGTTCACTGGCTACGTCCAAACCTCCGATTGGGTTCCAAATCCCTAGGCTTTCCTAAATATTCTTCAAGTCGGTTCGTTGCTTCAAAAATCCCACTCCAGAACTATGCCTATTGAGTTTCCGCTTTCACGCCCACCTCTACTTTACAATGTACTTAGAATGAGCTCTCTTTTGGCAAGTGCAGTGGGACAATAATGAAATCAAATCCACAGATGACGCGGTGTCACTTCTCCACTGAGTCTTGAGCGTCCAATTAAACAAATACTCAACGGACGAGCCTCACGTTCACCCGGAAAACAAAGCCCCTTCTCTGGAATGGCGATCTCGACTGAGTCACTCTGATTTTAAAAACAGACATAAAATGGAAACCAAACGAAAAAAAATATGAGCTAAACCGGGCTACGCCAACTTGGGCTGCCTCGCTGTGTATTCTTTCCCCGCTCTTCCTGCCACGGTATAATACCTTTCCCGTCCTATTGTCTTTCTAGTCTTTTTGCTGTTCTTTTTTCTTTTCCGGTTGTTTTACCCTTTTTTTAACTAGATAGTGAAAAGGCGGAGCACCTTTACTAGCACGTCGACCTGAAAGACTTTTGTGCCTTTCCCTTAGGTTTAAACACGTTGAGTGTGAAGTTCTTCATTCGAAGTTGAGAACGTGTAAGAATCTAAGAATATTCGAAGAAGAGGTGTTTCTAATGTCAAAGGGACTAGTGAATCCTTTTTGGAATAGTTTTAGCCTGGATCTGGTTATGGCAATGCATTCTCATAAAATGTGTTCAGCTGTTTCTACATCTTCGAGACAGAGGCTCCTTACTCTTTTTTCATTTCCTTTTTTATCCTTTTCCTCTAGATTTTCTTTTTTTTCGTGATTTTAATATCTACCAGATTTCGTGGTGTAACCTCTTGCAGTGTTTCTCCTGGTATTTCCGCTTTCTATTCTCGCTTCCTGATTCCTACCCAAACCAAAATCCTTTGCTTTTATTTCGCATTAAAATCCCTAATCTGTAAAACTGAGTGGAATTTTAGAGTTAATGGGTGCGTACAAGTTCCTATCGGACTCACTATATGAATTCATTTTGAACGATTCAAATGCATATGAAGAAAGACTGCTAACGAATAAATCTAGCTGTGAAATATCAAAATCAACAACACAAAATATACAAATTAAAAAACAACATGAAAAGAATCAAAAGTAAATTTTTTAGTCTGTTGGCTTTCCACCAAAGCAAAATTTCGAACACGTAGAGACAACAAAACTCTATCCACATATGTTTAATGAACTTTATCAATGTCAATATGTCTGTCTAATCGTTTCTCATACATAGTAAGTATCAAGTCAACCAACTAGTGTACATCAGATTTTCGTTGATGCGATCGAGATTAAATAATCAAAACCGGAACACGATTTCATCATCGTTTCTGCTTTCATTTCAATTAACTGACCCCATTTTTACTTCTAATCTCTTCAAAATGAAGATTGTTAAAAAGTAAAAAAAATAATAAAAGCAAATTCTTATACTTGGTTAAGTCAAATGCTTTAACTTAAAATCAAATTAAAATATTCTCCTACATGTCCCAACAGAGGCCAAAACACTCATTTCAAATGCAACAAAATCTGTATTTGGTGTGCCTCAGTCATGGAACAATCCAAAACCGAGGGGTTTGCCGGTGTATTCTAATTCTAAAGGTTGACGCGGCGCAGTCCACTTCCAGATCACTAGTATAAAGCAGTTAACTGGGAGTGCTTTGTTGCCCGACGGTGGAAAAACGAAGTTAGAGAAGAAGAAGAAGATTCTCCTAAATTTCTTATTAGCATTAAATCTCCTAAATTTCTTATAGGTGCAAGAATCTAAATTTTTCAATTCATAGTTGCTTTTATTTTTATATAAAAGGTTCGTTCGTATAATCGTCTATCGCAGATTGTGTTGTCAAAAGATTTTTTCATATAATCTTGGTTTCAGTGGTTACTCGAAGGCTATTTTACTATCGTCTTACAAATTTTGGCAACTTTTTGAGGATCTTAAACACGTTTTTTACTGCCTAAAATTCAGACGCCACAATCGTAATAACCAGCGCAATTCTCTAGAGCTCACCTTTAATAAAAATGCCAAGCCATAGCTTACTCCTGTTTAAACCCAAAAAATCCTATAAATCCTTTAAAGCCTTAAAATACAATCTAAATATTTCCTAAATTGATAACCCTAACAAAATGTTAGTTTACAATCAATACACGAGATGGTTGCACTCGCAAGTGCTTATAACCACAACTTAGTTCATTGTTTTTATTAGTTCGAAGTTCTATTGGATTAATTGAAATAAAACACAAAACAATTTAATTTGAGACACACTTTTATTCAGACAACACGTCCTTTAACTTTCAATGCGTACATAGTTATGAGTTGGTTTTTGCATACCGAATTATAGAATAGACTGACGGTTGTGTTCAGTCAACAAGTAAAGAAAATAAAAGAGGTGAACGCATTCAGCTATAATTCAACAGTCCCCCTCAAAAACTAACTAAGTTTAAAATAAATAAGTTCAATTCAAAAATTCTAGTTATTAAACAATAGTAAGTAAAAAAATAAATGAACCATGCATATTCAAATAACATATGGTTAAAAAAAAATTAATTAGAAAATGGATATAAACAAAAAAAATACATCAGTTTGAGAATTAAGTTCAACTTGATATTTAAAGTTAAAAGTTATAACATTATTCTTAATTATCAATTAAAAGTAAAGGTATGCTTTATTTACATAAAATATTGTGTCTTTTCATGTTTTCTTTATATTTCTGGGAGATTACAAAGTCCAACATTTGTTGCAAAGGATAAGGGAAAACCCAGAAAAACCTTATCAGACTTTAATATATTTACACATAAAAATTTCAAATAATACTTTAATAGATATTTTTAATTAATTAAACCGAGTCCATTTCTCAGCTCCACAAATTTGACTGCTGGCAATGGTTTAGTCAGAATGTCGGCCAACTGATCACCTGTAGGAATATAACACAATTTAATTATATTTTTTTCAATTTGTTCTCTGGAGAAATGGTATTTTATGTCGATATGCTTAGATCTTTTATGGTTTGTTGGATTATTTGCTATACATATACATCCGTTATTATCTTCGTAAATAACTATAGGAACTGATATAACAATTTCAATACTGATTGCTAATGACCTTAACCAGAGAGCTTCTCTTACTGCTTCAAATAGAGCCATATATTCAGCCTCCGTGGAGGATGCTGCCACAGATAGCTGTCTTTTCGTACTCCAGCATATTGTACATTTTTCAAACAATTTAAAAATGTAGCCTGTTGTACTTTTTCTGTCTCTCTCATCATTACCTCCCCAATCAGAATCAACATAACCACTTAAAATGTCAGTATAACTACCTCGTTTATATACTAGCTTCATACTAATAGATCCTTTGAGATATCGTAATATTCTTTTTAAACATTGCCAAAGCTCTTTGTTATTTTTATTTAAATATCTGCTTAATATATTCACAGCTGTACTAAGGTCAGGTCGCGTACATACCATTATGTACATTAAACACCCAACAAGATTTCGACAAGGAGCATCAATGTTTTCATCTGAATTAAGAGCTTCAAAATTTAACCTATTTTCAAGTGGTGTACTTACAGGTTTACAATCGTACATATTAAATTTATTTAAAACTGTTTTTATATATGAACTCTGATCTAATGTTAATGCCTCATTATTTCTTTGTATTCTGATTCCTAAAAATAATTTAATTTCTTTTAAATCGACCATTTGAAATTTATGCATTAAATAATTTTTAAAGTTTGCCATTGTTTCATCGTCAGATGTCGCAATTACAAGATCATCCACGTATAGTACTACATATATATTTTTCGAAAAATGTCCCCTATCTAAAATGTAAATGCATCTATCTACTGATGAATTTCTAAAACCTTTTTCTTTAAGAGCATCCTCAAACATCTCAAACCAACATCTTGCTGATTGTTTTAAGCCATACAACGACTTATTTAACCTACATACTTGATTATTTTTACATGCAACAGCCTCAGGAACTTTCATATATATTTCCTCTTTCAAATTTCCGTTAAGGAAGGCCGACTTTACATCCATATGATGAACTAGCAAATTAAATTGATTTGAAAATGCTAGAATGAATCTTAGGCTTGAAATTCTTGCAACGGGTGCAAAAGTTTCATTATAATCTACTAAATACTCTTGGCTAAAACCACGAGCGACAAGGCGAGCTTTGTATTTTAAAGGAAATCCGTTTTCATCATTTTTGATTGTAAACACCCACTTACAATCAACAATGTTTTTATTTTCTGGTTTCGATACCAATGTCCATGCATTATTAAGTAGAAGAGAGTTTAGCTCCTCTTTGATAGCATCTTCCCATTTAGCTTTGTCTTCTCTATCTTTAATTTCATTATAAGAAGTAGGAATTGTACATGCTATAGACTGCGCACTCAATATATAATCATTATATAAAAGAGGTAGCTTTTTGGTTCTATCACTTTTTCTAGAATCAATCATGTCTAAATTTGAACTTGAGGGACTTTCTTCCAATGAAGACGCATGTTCTATATAACCATCATCATTAGATTTATCTTTTGATTCATTATCTAATTTGGTTATTTTATGAGGGATTACCTCTTTGTGTTTTGGCATTTCTGAACTACTTTGAGATTTATTACAATCTACTGATTTTGACTCAAATAACTTTAAGACAGATGCATCAGTTTTATTTATTGATGTTTCTAAATCTACTCCATTTAATTTTATAATTGGTCTAGAAACTAAGAAATTTGTTTCATCGACAATTACATCTCTCACCATTATAAACTTTTCAGTATCCACATCCCACACTTTATAACCATTAGGCCCATATCCGACCATAATGGCTTTCCAAGACTTCTCTTCAAATTTTGTAGTTCTGGTTTTATTATGTACATAAACAGTAGCACCAAAAACTTTCAAATATCTTAGTTGAGGCTTTCTACCGTGCCACAATTCATATGGTGTTTTGTCTTGTTTTAACGCTTTTGTTGGAGTACGATTTATTAAATACGTAGCAGTTAAGACTGCTTCACCCCAAAACAAAGCTGTCAGACTAGCACCGTGCAAAATTGAACGAGCCTTTTCAGTAATTGTTCTTACCATTCTTTCTGACACACCATTTAATTGAGGGGTTCGTGGAACTGTCAGGTGATAACTAATGCCTTTTTGCACACAATACTCTTTCATTTCATTAGACAAATATTCGCCCCCGTTGTCGCAATAAATATTTGCAACTTTCAAATTAAAATGCGCTTCACTTTTTGCTATATAATCTTTAAAAGCCGAAAACACTTCTGACTTATAAGATATCAAATATGTTACACAATAATGGGTATTTCCATCCAAGAAAAATACGTAATAATTTTTGCTACCAATTGTTGCAGGAGTGATTGGGCCACATACGTCTGAATGTATAATGAATAAAGGTCTTTTAATGTAATCTTTAATTTTTGCCTTTTCAAAAGGTAATCGACTTTGTTTGCCATTTATGCACGCTTCACATAAAATATCATCTGGAGATACTTTTTCTATGTGGCTTATGTCAGTTACCATATTTTTATTTCTCATTTCTAAAAATTTGGATTTACCAATATGACCCAATCGTTCATGCCACAACTGATAATTTTTGTTAAGTGTACTCAATACATTTTTAGTATTAATTTGAAACTCAACGCTAAATAAATTATTTAAAGTTTTACCTGTCATAATAACTTTACCACCTTTAGTTATTATTACTCCCTGTTCATTAAAAATGATTGTCAGGCCAGATTGATGCATTCTCCGCACAGAAATCAAATTGTATGGTACATCAGGACAATAAAGCACGTCTTCGAGTACACCCTCTACACCCATGTTGCTCAGAACACTAAGATTGCCTTTCTTAGTAGCAGATATATATTTGCCCTTCTTTGCAATATATATTTTTGTTGGTGGCTGTAGATGAATAAAGTCTTCAGCAAGCTCTTCATTATTTATGAGATGATCAGATGCTCCGGAGTCCAAAATGAAAGTCAAATTCTGTCCACTCCGCAACAAACTATCACCAGCCATGAAGGCGAAACTTAAAGAATTGTCTTTTGGTGTTGATGGACTTGTCGTCTGTGCGGTTTGGGCAACTTTACTTTTGGGATCCTCATTTTGACTTCTTTTATAGTAGAAACATTCGTTTCTAGTGTGCCCCGGTCTACCACAGTGGTAACACTTTTTTTTTAAGCCTTGAGTTTTTTTATTTATTTTAAATTTTTGTTTCGCGGCGGCGGCGTGATTAAATTTTTTATTGAGTTTTGAATTTCCGAATTTTATTTTATTTTTATTAAACGTTGATGTTCGCGTTTCTACGTGTAGTACTTTTAGCGAAGTATCACGCGTTTCTGCTGCCAATTTTACTTCATGGTCCAGCAGTCGCGTTTTCACGAAGGACAATGTAAGGTGGTCTTCCGCTAGGGTTTCAATTGCGGTTACTATGCCATCGTATGACGCAGGGAGAGTAATGAAAAGGTGAGATATTTTATCAGCTTCTTGCAGCTTAGCACCAGCAGCAAGCAACTCAGCAAATATCTCTTCAATCACTAAAAAATGTTTTGAAAGAGGTGTATCACCCTGGAGTTTTAACATTAACAATTTTTTACGAAGAGCCAATTGCGTTGCTAGACTCTTTCTTTCATATATTTTGTCCAGACTTTTAAAAATGTCTTTCGCGGTGTAATCGGTTTTAGCAAAGTTTAAAAACGAGTCCGATAAGTACTCGATTATAGTACCCTTCGCAATGCGCTCGGCCTTTTTCCATTCATCGTTTTTAATTGCCGGTGTTTCACGATCGATTACTTTTATTACGTCGATTTCACTCAAAAGCGCACGAACTCTAATTTTCCAAATACTATATTTCTCGCCATCGAAAATTTTAATATTCCTTTTCTTTTCCATTTTTAAATAATCAAAAATTTCAGCGCGTCGCGTTTGAACAAGAAAAAAAACCGTTTTCTATGGCGACAAGCAGACGAAGCGAAGAACAACAAAAAAAACCGACGCCAAGAAAAATACGTTTTAAGTATCTACAATACACATACACAATTCAAATTTCGATGCACTTCTTTTTTCTTCTATTGGTTTATCATTTGTGTGTATACGTACTACGTAGGAACCGTTATGATCGAAAATTCAATTGGAAGGGGAAGAAGAAGAATTAGAAAAAACGTTTTATGATTCACTTCAAACTTATTAAAACTTATAATTTCATTAATCTTTTTTTTTAAATGCAATTTAGTTATGGCGTTTCACTGGGCCCATAACCTATTGGATTAATTGAAATAAAACACAAAACAATTTAATTTGAGACACACTTTTATTCAGACAACACGTCCTTTAACTTTCAATGCGTACATAGTTATGAGTTGGTTTTTGCATACCGAATTATAGAATAGACTGACGGTTGTGTTCAGTCAACAAGTAAAGAAAATAAAAGAGGTGAACGCATTCAGCTATAATTCAACAAGTTCATAGATAACGCCCGATTGTTGTAACAATATTTAATTTCATTATTTTAGCATTCATCTGCTTATCTCGACGGCTATTTCTTT